>CM053743.1:80289307-80317885 GCA_028658305.1 Pachyuromys duprasi | reverse complement strand
AAAATAAAAGGAAAATAAAAAAGAAAGTTGGCGTCCATCCGTCTTCTGTGCTAGTTGTCCTCGCCTTCGTCCTCGTCTCCTTCCTCCCCTTCATCATCATCTTCATCTTCTTCGCCTTCATCCTCATCCCCTTCTCCATCAATATCTTCCAGCCCTTCCTCCTCTTCATCATCATCATCATCTTCCGCCTCCCCTTCATCATCATCCATATCAGGAACCAAATAGTACTGCAAGGGATTTGGCCAAATATCACCTTTGATGACCTCTCCTAACTCATCTGCACCTGCATGATGGTCAGTGAACCAGGTGAAGAAGCTCCCTGGCTCTTCGTGCTGCTGCTTCCTGCTGGCCTTATTCTGCGTTTGACTTGAGCGCTTTGTCAGATCCTTTCCAGATTTCCATTTGATTTCGGTGGACTTTGAAGATGGGTCACCACTCTCATTCAGATGAAATTCTTTGGAGAGAACTTTATTTTCAAAGTAAGGATTTTCATCAAAATAAAAATCTATTCTGTAGCCTGATTTAATGTCTTCAAATTCTGTCACTTCGACTCTGGTCAAATAGTGCAGAGCCTCCTCGTCCTCCTCCCCCAGCAGTGCGGACACTTGTGGATGGTTGACAAATGTTGTTACCCAAAAATTGGGGATTTTGGCGATCAACTCTGACCTCTTCTGAAAAAACGGTTGGCGGAGTTTGTTATATTTTTGTTCTACTTTCAAAATTTCCTCACTGGCTTGTTCATTAAGTCTGTCTATGTCATTTTGTACTTCATCAATATGTTCAATTGCTTCTTGCTGTTCTTTTTCTCCTTTTGGCAGGCCGGGAGAGGCCGACGTGTTCTCCAGCTTCGGGGCAGCGGCGGGTCTGGATTTCTTGGACTGAGGCAGGATCGCAGACTGCCGTTTCAGGGCCATGGCACGAGGGAGGTGGCCTGAAGCCAGAGGGCAGAGGCCCGACGTTCACAGCAGGAAGAAACTCGCAGGAACTCGATTATGTACTTTAACCCCATGTTAGTTCATTTACTGGAACCATGAGCCCCAATAAACATTTTCTTTTATAAGTTGCTTTGGACATAGTGTATCATCATGACAACAGAACTGTAACTGAGATAGAAGTTAGTTCCAGGGAGTGAGATATTGCTGTGACAGGCTTGGCCAAGCTGGTTATACTGTTGTTTTTAAGAAATGTGTTAGATTTGGGACTTTGGACTAGGAAAGCAGTTGAACACTTTAAGGAGGGCTTAAATGGCCATCCTAGCAGGGCTCTGAAAGACAATAGTGTTGAGAGCAACATGGACTAGGGTGGCTCACCTCAAGTGGTTTCAGAGGGGAACACTATTTTTTTTCAGAGGGGAATAATATTAGTAACTGGACTATAGACCATTCTTCTGTAGTTTACAAAAGAATGTGGTTATGTCTGCCCTTGTCTTATGAATATTCTTGAGACTAAATTTCATTGACAGGAAGAAATTTCAAGACATCCTAATATTAAATATGTCACTTGGCTATTAATGATCACTCTTAAGCAAGTCCATAATGAAAAAGAGCAAGTAGGGCAAAAAGAAATATAAAATGTACAGTTTAGGAGGAAAAGAACAGTGGGAAATGTAATGTCAGAGCCTTGGTTTATGCTGAGGAGGTAGGGAGAAGGAAGGGGGTGGCGAAGGGCATGGTGCCCTCAGGTGAGCCCCCAGCTACTCCTGCTGACACCAGGCATGTGGCAGGAAAGCCCCTGCATAGAGGATCAGAGGCCATTGTGTGAGAATGTGGAGGTGAACCCTTTGTTGTGTTGGAGACCCCAGGATACTGGAGGTGCCAGAGATGTGGGAAACATGTCAAGGAGAACTGAATACAGGGAGCTGAACCAATCCAAAAGAGAAAAGCTGGAAGGGTGAAGCCATACACATCCTTTGACATTGGACATAGAGCTTCATGGTTTGAGTTTGCACTACTAGCTTTCATTCTTGCATTCCTCTATTTTCCCACTGTACCCCTATTCCTCCCTTTTTAAAATGGTAATATATTTTGGATATCATTGTATGTTGGAAGTATGTAATTTGCTTTTTTACTTAATAGGGGTTACAATTAAAAGATTACTCTGAGTCTCCAAAGAGACTTTGGACTTTGAAAAGGCATTGTGACTAGAAGACTTGGGAAAGTTTGAAGTTGGACTAAATGCAGTTTTTGTTATGATATGGTCACAAACTTAAGAAGGCCAGGGAAAGTGGTAGAATGCGGTAGTTTAGGTGAAGATGGCTCTCATAGGCTCCTATATTTGAATGTTTGATCCCTAATTGGTAGAACTATTTTGGAAGGATTAGGAGATGTGGCCTTGATGGAGGAAGTGTGTTGAGCTGTTAGGTTTTAAAAGCCTAAGCCATTCCCAGTTAGCACTCTTTCTGTCTGTCTCTGTCTCTCTCTCTCTGTTTCTTCATCATTCTCTCTCCTTTGTGTCTCTGAATGGGGATGTAAGCTATCAGCTATTGCTCAAGTACCATGCCTACTCCCTGCTATAATGGTCATGGGTTCTAATGTTCTGAAACTGTGAGGCCCAATAACTATTTTCTTTTATAAGCTGCCTTGGTCATAGTGTCTCATTGGGCAATAGAAAAGTAAGCAAGATAGGAGCCTTCTTTCTGCAGGCTAATGGGTATTTAAACCTCATGACCAAGTAGTCCCCATTATATCTTAGAATTGGAGGAACAAAGAATTCTAGCACTGGAAGGGTCCCCTCAAATCAACCTTTAAAAAACAACTTAATTAAAAACTATGGCTGAATCCTAGTTTATGATTTGAATCCTGAATGTCTCTTAGGCCAATAACTAGGCATACTCATCAGCCTGTGGTGCTACCCAGAAAGGGTGAACCATTTATGGACAGTCAAGAGTCTAATTCCTCTGCTTCTTTGGAACCTGACTGAGGGCCTAGCTTCTCCTCAGACATGGAGGGAATAGATGTTGTACAGGCCAGGCCAGAGAAAAGTTTCATTTCTCTGGCCTGACAGACGAAGGAGGTTCTGATGGCATACGGAGATAATCCAGGGAGAGAGCATTGTAGGTCAAGGAAGGACCAATGTGTCTTTGGTAGAAGTACACTGCCCCAGAATAAAGCCCAGAGGAGAACCTCCTTCCTCCTCTCATCCCACATCTTTCTCACCACCGGAGCCCTCTCTGGAGGTTCCAGATAAGGCAAACTCACTTTCGAAAGCAGTGGGCTGTGGAAAGCAGCCAGAAGGAGTCAATGAGGACAGCTCCACAGAGATGCAAGCCCCGGTACAGCAGACTGGCCTGCCATGGCCACTGGCCAGCCAATGTGTCCTGGCCACCGAACACCTTCCCAACCATCTTCGGCTTCCCACACACTGTGGAGACACCCCCATGCAAACTGTTAGAGAGACAGTCCCTGGAGCGCAGAATAACACCCCAGGGAGGCTCCTCCTCCACTTCACAGGTTGGAAGAACATGACAAAAGCCAAGTGACTTGTACAAGTGACTTTGGGCCACCCTGGTCTCTGTTTCACTAGCCACCACCTTGGATATGAACAGTTCAGCTGTCAGTTCTTTGGAAACAGGAGTCCAGGAGTCTGGGAAGATGGGGTGTGGTAAGTACAAGGGTGGGCATAGCAGCCCACCCTTACGCGGCTCTGTCGAGGGCAGTGGACAGAAGAGAGGCCCTGTGACCTCACTTTCTCAAGTAACAACAGCTCTGTGTTCACTTTTCAGATCAAACATCATAGACTACTGATATTAGCTTCTCCAGGTCATGGCTTCTCTCGTGTCTGTCCCAACTTGAGTCAGCCCAGTATCCCAGGGAGAGAGACTTACTGGCAGGACTCTATGGTGCTGACGAGTGGGCTAGGAAAGTTGCTTTGTGTTTCTGAAAGGAGACTGAATAAGGGCCACTTTGTTTCTAAGATTCATCTGGAAGGGCACTAATGGGCCCAGCTTTTGGGCGGTTGTATTTACTTTCTCTAAAGAAAGGACATCCCAAGCCTCAAGCGAGCTTTGTCCCCGCTCCCGGCAATTCCATGCTACCACCATGCCTGGGTCAGCCCTGGACACGTTTTTGGTTCCACGACATCACATGAGGCTCTAGGGTATAAAGAGTCAGTCCCAGAGTGGGAACGTAAACCCCCTTAGTTGATAATCTTTCTTTGGGACCACCTGGTTCTGAGGGGAAGGCAAAAAAGGGAACCACTTCCGGTGCCTTACCTGGCCTTTATGGCCTCCACCCATCACCCACCCACTGCTTTTCAAACGGACCTCTGCTCACAGAATCCTGGTGCCTGCTGGCTGACGGTTTCCAGCCTTGCTGTGGCCCCGGTGTACCTACTGTTAGCCCAGGAACCTTTGAGGGGTTGGGGACACCAGGCTTTAGGACAGAGCCAGCCTTGGAACTCAGGGACAGCAGTAACAGCAGAGGCCAGAGTAGGGGCCCAGGCCCACAGTGGATCCTCACCGCCCTAGTGCCCATCCCAGACGCTAGGACTTGTGAGGAAGTTGGTCCTGACCTGGGCTTGACCCCGCTTGACCCGGGCCTGACCCCTGCTGAGACAGTTCTTGAGACAGGGCCCCAAGTCGTTCCTCAGATTCGGCCTTCCTACCCTCTCTCACCCAATCAGGACTCCTCCAAGACCGCTCTAATTTCTGCTATTCTCAGCCTCTAACTCAGAGTTAGTGTAGCTAGCAATAGTGCAAAGGAAAGTTTCTGCACGTCGGTGAGCAAAAGGCAGGGAGTTGAAGCGTGGAAAATAGGAAAGAATATAAAAAGGTAATTCAGGCTGGGGGTGTAGCTCAGCCGAATAGGGAGGTGAGGGGGAAGCTGGTGGGTTCGCCAGGACTTCCATGCACCCATAAAAGATGCTCACATAGGACAAATGTGCTATCAGGAAAATAAAACATGAAAAGGATCATTTCTAGCTATCAAACTGCAAGAATCAGTAATTTTTCTTCATGGTGGTGGCAAGCATCTGAATGTCAAAAAAGAGATTCTTTTCCCACATGTAATCTGAATTTATTTGAAAACCTGACATCTCACATTTATTTATGTCAGTCTTCATCACTCAGGCATCAACTTGAGACTATAGGAATTTGTTTACCATGGCCTTGGTGAGAGGGTAGATAAGGCAGAGGAATTGGCTGTGGTCCTTAGTGTAGACCTGGCCACTGTTAATCAGATCCTAGAGACTTCCCAGCTAGATCTCTAAATTGAGCTGTAGACATTCTCCGGACCCTGTGCTGACCTTTGGCCTGGGCCAAGGGGGCAGTCTGCAATAGACCATGGAGGTGGCTATCAGGCAGTCTGTGTAGCATGGCGATGGGGACAGGTGTGTCCAGTATGGCTTGATTGCTAACACTGTATGTGGGACAGCCATTTGAGTGATTTTAGCAAGGCCCGAACAATAGTAGCATATTTTGGTGTGACGGGTGGGTATTCTGCACTGCACCGTTTGTTTAAGATTGGTGGTAGGTGTCCATCAAGGCCTGAATCCAACAGTGGTTTTGGTGTGCTGATTGGGCATCCAGGAGTGCCTGATCACTAGTAGTGTAGGTGAACCCTCTCCTACATGTCATCCTAAAAACACTGCTCAATATCACTCCTGCTGTTGGTCCCCTTGGTCACTAACACACGCTGACAGTAGTTAGGCCATTAATCCTGGATTCCCCTGAAAACCCCACCTTAGCAGGTACTGGTCTGTGATACATAGTCTTGGTTTGTCAATTTGACTACATCTGGAATTAAGTAAAACAGGGTTTCTCTGTGTAGCCCTGGCCATCTTGAAACTTGCTCTGTAAACCAGGATGGTCTTGAACTCCGAGATCTGCCCCGGAGTAATGGGATTAAAGGCGTGTACCACTACCACCCAGCAAGTGATGGGTTTTTTTAATCAGATTATTTGAAGGAGGAAAACACACCCTAAATTTTGGAAGCCCATATGAAAAGACCCACAGAAGAGGGAATCTACTTTTTGCCCATTTAGCCTCACTCTTGCTGGCAAATTCAAGTTGTTACTGTCGTCAACTGGATTCCAACACATAATGAATACCAGCAGCTCTCCAAGAATACTCAGAGACTATAATGCCAGATTTGTTCTGCTGAGACATCTAGCCTCAAGGACTGAACAACTCCCAGATTTTCAGCCTCTCCATTCCAAGACAGTAACTGTTGGAACACTCAGACCACATCCTGTAGCCAGTTTCTCAATATGAACACATACACAATACAGACGCCAGCCAGGGAAGATCAGTGCTCTGCTCAGCCATCATCAGAGAAGCTTCCTCCTGCAGTCGATGGGATACACAGAGACCCACAACCAGACATTATTCAGAGTGAGAGACCTTGGAGCATTCAGCCCTAAACAGGAGGTCTCCATCAAATCCCTTCTCTCAGGGCTCAGGGAACCCTGAAGAACAGGACGACTAAAGAGTGTACAGAACACAAGGCCCTCTATTACCGACATGCTCAATGCACAGTGGCTATGTGGATCTGCACTAGTTGGGGTCTTCGAGCTGAAAGTAGATGCATGCCCTATCCCTAACCCAGAGTGCTAAGTCCTAAACTTACTATCCCTTCTGCTTTTAGAGAAATAACCATTTGAAAGTCTTTCTTGTGCTTGGAGATTGTGATAAGCACAGATAAAGCTGGTATTTCTAAATGAGGGCATGATTCCAGGAATCTTCTTGGAACATCTCCACCTAAGGAAATTCGAACAGGATAGTTGACAAATCTGACTGGCCAGGAAAATTGGTAAGAGTCAAAACCTCTTTTTACAGTACTCTTAGAGCTCTCTGAAAATGTAGTTTAAAGACAGGGGCTAGTACAGGGTTCATCTCTGGAGGAATAGAACTCAGCTGGATTGACTAAAATAGCCTTTTCCTACTTAATAGTGTAGATAATGAAAACATGAGAAGGAGATCCCACTATTTTGGAGGTACTAATTTCGTGGGATGGCCGAGAGCAGCAGTGGGGCGGGGCGGGGCCGCTGGAGCTCAGAAGACGGGCTGTGTGCTGCAGAGGGCGGAGCTGGAGAAGTGGCCAAGTCCCGAAGACCAGGAGTCAAACCTAGACACCAGACATTGTGTTATTACACTTTTGGAGTCTGGTTTTGCTTTGATTTCATTGTGACTGTGCCCTGGTTCTTTCCTCTTGAAGTAAGAAAAACATTATTTTACAGGAGCCCACAGTTTGAAACTGAATTTTAATAGATTGGCTGTTTTAAAGACTGAACTTTTCGTGTGTCTGAATTTGTAAAGACTGTGGGATTTTTAAAGTTCTTTCTTTAGTGTGAGATCTTGGGGATGAAGGAGAAAGGAAAGGTGGTTTAACAGTAATGTGTTTTTGTGTCAACTTGTCCAGGGGTCAATTGTGCTGGGTGGTCTTGTGCCAACCTGTCACAGGCTAAAGTCATCTGAGAGGAGGGAACCTCTTAACTGAGAAAATGCCTCTGTAAGACTGTGCTATAGGTAAGCCTTTAGTATATTTCCTTAATTAGTGGTTGGTGGGGGAGGGCTGAGCCCTAGGCTGGTGGTCCTGGGTTCTGTAAGAAAGCAGCTGAGCAAGCCCTGAGAAGCAAGCCAGTAAGCAGCACCCCTCCATGTCCTCTGCATTAAGTTCCTACTGTTTGAATTCCCCTCCTGGCTTCCTTCAATGATGAATACTGATGTGGAACTATAAGCCAAATAAACCCTTTCCTCCCCAACTTGCTTTATGGTCATGGCTTTTCATCATAGCAACAGAAACCCTCCCTAACACAGGTGGGTATCCTGCAGGCCTGACACCTAGTGGTGTATGTGGTATAGTGGCCTTGGGTAGAAGTCTCCAGCATGCCTTAATATCTAGAGATTTATATATAGTAGTAACAGATGTCTAGCAGGGCATAAACAAATGTAGACTGGGCAACCACAGTAGTGTCTGAGTGTGGACCTGTATAAGTGAGCACACTGCCCAAGAAGACTAGAGGCATGAATCCCTGGCTGTGGGCCTCCCAATGCGCTGCTGCACGTGGGTAGTGAACTCTTCCCTCAGCAAGAGCAGTAAGAATTCTCTCCAGCCTGGTTTTGTTTGACAGATTTTTGTTTTGTTTTGTATCTTTAAGTTATAATGAACAGGAAGAGGTATTTCTACACCTATATCAGCCCTGTTCATGTTATTATAAATATGATGTTTGATGGGAGATTTTCAAGAAACTGTTAAAACCATTTTTTAGAAGTTTTTTAAAATTAGCTGAAGTATTACTAATTCATAGGTACCCACCCCCCCAAAAAACAGAAGAGCAATACCAATTTGTTTTTAAGACATAAGTATCCATTGAAAATTTATTATGCATTAGGAAGCTTAACCTAAAAACCAACAGCATAGTAAAAAGATATGTTATATCTGTTCACGGCAGAACAGGCTTCAAAATATATTTTCCTTTAAATGTATCAGTCAGTACACAAGCCTTTATAAAAGTTGTATATATTTTTTTCTGTCAATACCTTCATTATTTATAAATACAAGATTTACACAGCACCCCATCAAAAAAATTAAAATCCTTACAAATATCTACATGTTTTCATACCTATAAAACATTCAAAGGAGTGCTTTGTTAAAGATAGACCCAAGTTACTCAGCAACTTTACACATCTACAAAGAAGTTACTCCTGTAATCACGTCCACAATGAGATTCTTGCCCATCCTAGTCCATCACTATTCTTCCCAAAGTCCTATATTTATTCTTCCTCTGCCAATTCTGTCAACACATTAAATGATTGTTTAAAACTTGTTCTGTGTCAGCATGCTGTGTTTACTCACATATGTTCTTTTTTAAAATATATTAAAATAAATGTATATATTCCTTTCCAAAAAAAAAAAAAAGATAGACCCAAGTTAATGGTCCATTTACTGTGCAGCAAAATATAAAATCTGTAGTTTTCTTTGTCCATAAAACATCTCAAAAATTAGCAAGACACTTATCATGAAACTGAGCTTCACTAACCCTCATATTTTAGAAAGGATTTTGATGTGCACATTCCTATCTAAGAGTCTAAAGTCAGAATAACAGACTGCGATACAGATTAGTTAAAAATAAACACATTCTACATTAACAGTTAAGGCAGGAATATGGTAAGGAAAAGAAATAGGACATAAGAGATAGGAAGAAGCATATAGTAGCACAGTGTGAGTATGAGCTTAGAAACAACATCACTGCTATCTGTTACTCTCATCCCTTTTAGGAATGTTCAAATTTTTTTAAACAAAACACTTTTCTGGAAGTACACTGATTTCTTTGTTGCCACTAGAAGGCTTCCTGGTTAACTGTTTTGCTTTGAGATAGGATCTTAGTATGCTACTAAGGCTAGCCTCAATCTGGACACAGAGCTGCTTGTTCAACATAATTTAAATTTTCTAAGGAAGATTTCCTTTATCTGATAAAGGTGATCACTGATCAATGTTATTAATGTTCCTTTTTCAAGAGCTTAAGAAGTAGAGAAAATAAAGGGAAAGCAAAACTAGGTTTTCACCTGACCTTTGGACAAGGTCAGTAGATCCCTGATACCAAGTGACTCTTAAGAATGGCCACTCATCAACATTTATGTAAGCGGGAATGACTCAGAAAGAGAATAAAAAGAGGCAGTTAATACTATCATCCCACACCTTCTACCAAAAGGACATAGAAAAACTGCTGTCACTCTTGTTCTAGTTACTGAAGGAAAGAGAACCTTTCCTACCACAGACATGATTTTTTCCTATTAAAATTTTAAAGTCTAGATTCTAGATAATCTTGAAAGTTTCATGTTGTTTGCAGTGAAGCATTTTCAACCTTTCCTGAGGGGGAAAAAGATGGGAGTAAAAGAATAGAAAGAGGCAGAAGAGTGAAGGGCAGAGGCATGAGAAGAGTTAACTTGTTAAACGTGGCCCGAAGGATGCTGCTAGCATCGCCCCTCCAGCACCATGAGGTCTCCGCGTGGTGCAGCTTCCTCCATGGCTCTGTGCTGCCGGGTCACAGCTCAGTGCACTGACTCCCAGGCTCTTCAAAGGAGAGCTCCCAGACGCTGCTGTCGTGCAGCAGCGGCTCAATGTCCTCATCACCGCCCCGTCCAGTCGGGGCGCCCAGGCCGCCACTGATGCTGCTGTCATGTCTCTGAACTCCACTGCTTTTACGGTACTCAGGGATGAATAAGGCAACCAAAAAAGACATAAGAACTATACATGCTCCAAATAAAAATGGCGGGCCTGGGATGAAAGCTCCCTAATGGAGAAAAAAACAAATGAAGACAGAAGTTTGGTTAAGTTTTTCTCTCTCTTTTTTCTCTTAAGACAGTCTTGTGCTATTTAGTTCAGGGTGGTCTTGACATCACAACCCTTCTGCCAATATCCCCCAAATGCTAGGATTAGAGGCATACATTACCATACCCAGCATGGTTAGGCTTTTTTTCTAAACTCCAAGCTAGTTTTGAATGAAGCCACTATACAGTTAATTGTTTTCTCATAAGCCTGTATTTCATTAATTAAGGCAAATTCTAATAGCCTTTAGTGTTTGGAAAAATAACACAGGGCAAATAATCACTGCTTTTTATATCATTTCTGATTAACAGAACTTAGCCTATAAACTTACAAAAGCAACAATTTTCTTTCTGTAATCTAATCCTATTACTTCAAATCATGCATTTGCACATATGAACAGTAATTTCAGGCGTGTACAAAACTCTCTATCAAATGTTTCTCAAAATGAAAACACATTAGCTCAATTTTAACAAGTTTTTTTGTTGTTGTTATTTTAAAGACAGAGTCTCTTGTATCCCAGGCAGGCCTCATACTTATGCAGCTAACAATGACCCTGAACTTAAGGTCTTTAACTTCTGAGTGCTGGAGTTGCAAGCATTCACCATCCATTTTTGAGTTTTGTACATTTTATACGAGCACCTGCCAACTGAGCTACGTCCCAAGTCCCTATAGTTAGATTTCTAGCTAACTCCCTATCTTATTTAGATTCAACTTAGCCAGATAATAGCATAGTGACTATATAGGTGAAAAGAGAATACAAATAAATTACAGATACCTTTTTTTCATATAAGAAGTAAATCTGTTATGAACCCTTTCTAATTCCAAGTAACAATCACACTTTGCTGCTGTCAAATACAATGATAATAAAAAAATAGGAATTTAAAGCCACAAGATTATGCTATAATTAAATACAACCAGTATTATAAATCATCAAATTACCTGTAGGGGATCATCAGAATTCAATTTTGGGCCCATCTCACTCAGTTCAACATGGAACATGTAGAATATGAAGCCATACAGTGCTGGCCCTAGGCCATTGCATAGCCCTCGTATTCCAGTTACAATCCCCTGGGCAACCCCTAAACCACAACAATAAGAAAGAAGTCAGTCTTCCTAGAAAAATAAATGTATGGAGCTTATCTAGTACTTTCCATCCTACTATGACACAAAGATTTGGCTAGACTGAGCCCCCCTAATTTAGGCTAATTCTCTTAAAGCATCTATAACATTCATTAGGTTTCACTGTGATATTTTCATTCATTATACAAATGTTTTCTTGGCTGTACTATGGTTAGTACTCTGTTCTAAGTTCTACAAGAAGGAAAAAAAATGCATTGTTTCTGAAATCCTTTTGGAGCAGATCCACCATTTAATGGAAAATAAAAATATAAAATTATTATTTCCTTTATTAGGTAATTTCAATTTTTATATGGATTAAGACTTCCTTGCTTGTCCCATTTAATTGTTCATGTCAACTAAAAATATGTCCTCCCCTCAGATGGCACTGGCCACATGTGACTACAAATAGGTTCCCCTGCCCTAGGGTTGCCATCTGCATGCAGACTCAAAAATTCTGGAAGCTCCAATTTCAAATACCTCTACTTTTTAATATGGTAACAAAACACGGGTTTGAATATGAATATGGGTAAACATGAAATGAGTATTTCTGTAAGTCAAATACAGTCAAGCATAATAGTATTCACCACTACCTGAGTTATTTTATTTAATGAGGCCACACAAAGGGTGTCACAAGTCCATAAATCTAAGAATGGATACATATAATAGCAAATTCATTATGTGGGAAAACAGGTGTAATGATAATGAATAAACTACCTTTTAAATTTGAATTTTTGTTGAATATTTTAAAAGTCCTCTTAAAAAATAAAAAAAAATTCCTTCAGGGAAAGAGATGTGGCCCAGTGTATTATAGGCACTGGGGTTGATACTGCCACAAAACAAAACAAAATCACTATGAACATATATGTTGCATTACAACACACACACATAACGTTTTAAATGCTCTCTAAAATTCTCAATTTTCCTATAACACAAATTAATATTGCAAGGAATGTTTACAATGAAATAAAAAAACAATAAATGAAATAAAAATCTCCTACTTCCTGACTATAGTAAGGCGGACCATTAGAAGATGGAGAAAAAGGGGTTAATTTTGGCATCAGAACGGGCTAAAAACAGGCAGAGAAAGGAGGAATAAAGTCTGTTTTGTATACAGCAGTCCTAATTTATTTTATCTCTCTTTACATCCAAATACTAACAACCAAACAGATTTTTCTTCATCCTTTCAAAGATCCATTTCTTACATTAAGCTGTAATACTTTCAATTATTTCAACTTAACTTAGGTGACTAAGTAGATATTCCATTGCCAATTTGCTATTATTAAACAGAAATATGCTGAAATAAGATTATAAACTGATTAATCCTGAAGGCAATATACAATCAGAACTAAGACTGGATCTTTTCTATTTCTAACTCTTACTAATAATCTGAACGGCTGAGTCTGGATTGCTAAAGTGAGCAGGAAAGGAGGAGAACAGAACTTCTATAGTCAGGTATGCTCCTATGGCAAGTGCCTACCGTTGTCAATTGCTATTACTGTGGAGAATTTAGGATTTCACACTTCCAGGCAAAGAGGTTCCAGCTGGAGTACAAATCTCACCTTGCTGATCTGACTCTGCATTCCTAGAGATGAGGGCACTGACTGCTGGGAATGTAATGCTGGACATGGCAGCCACAGTCCCTGCTGCCCACATCATCCTGAAAAGATTAAAGGAGGCTGCCGTGAGGATTTAGCTTTTGGTTAACAGGGTCAGTGGTGACAATACAAATGCTTTGTATTTATTCATTTCCATTTTATTTCTTTTTCCCTCTATAAAAATGGACTTTCTGGGCAACACATGGCTCTCTCAGTGATTCCAGTAAGCTCAGCATCTAAAAGGCTCAGGTAGAAGCAGCATGAGTTCAAGGCCAGTCTAGGCTACAAAGTAAGTCTCTGTGTGAAAGAATTCATACTATTAAAAATGATCCCAGGTTACCCATTGCCATTTTCAAGTGTAGGCTAGATGGAGTTCTTCAAAGGACATGCTTTTCTTATTTGTTTGTTCTAAACAAACACGCCTCCATCTGCCCCAACTCCCCACTGACTTTCTGTATTTCTTGCAAATTCATCTTTCACAACTGTCTTTGGGCTATGTGTTCTGTCAGCCTTGATAACACTGTCTGCTACCCAATGAATAAACAAAAACTGTTTGCTTCAGACCTTGTTCTTTTTTCACTGAAAGAAAAGCGTTTATGTGTGAGTCACAACAACCTATGAGAATTAAGGTAGGTCCAAAACTCTTGTGCCCCACTGAGCTATACTTCTTTGGGAGGTGGACTTCAGTGAAAACAAAAAAATCTCATTATCAGAAAGTCTTTTTTTCTTTTTTAAACACTTAGAGGTCTTGACTAGCTAGATAACTGAACCAGAATTCAAAGGACAAAAAGAAAAGGAGGAAGAGAAAGAGAAGGAGAAGAAGAGGAGGAGGACACTCACAACATCTGTTAATTCAGTCTGTTTGATAATATGTGAATCCAGGGAGGCTTACCAGGCCTGAGATCCAAAACCATACCAGGCAAGTTGGAACATCTGGAAACCCAAGCCAAGGAGGACAGTGTTCTTATTCCCTAATGCTCTCATCCATTTGCTAAGGAAGACCGTCTGCAAATGAAAGAAAACAATTCTGAGAAGTTATATGTGCACACAAGAACTTGATCACAAACTCAAATTCAGAGCATAAGCTCTTCTAGTGAAGTCCATTCACTGATGGCCAAAGACCTTTAAGGACACAATCTGTCTATGACCCTAAGGACAGGCAGTAGCCATAACTCTTCAGTGAAACTCTTGGGAGTTTCAAGGGCTTCAATGCTGACCTGGGTTTGGAGCTGCTGATCTCCTTCCAGAGAAGCCTGGTGGGTGCAAAGGCTAATATAGCTACACCCCAGCTATCATGACTGAGGACTACATCTTAGTCTTCTTTGGAAAAATGTCAACAACCACTTAATGTTCAGCAGAATCCCACACTTAAATGTTCAGCAAGATTTAATATTCACTCATAGTTAACAATTTCACAAAAACAAGAATGATATGACTTTTGTCTTAATAAATATATATTCTGTTAAATACAACTTGTAGGGACAGTATGAAAAGAAAGATAAAGACACCTAAAGACAAACAGATATGGTTAATGTGAAAAACAAATAAAAATCATAATCAACTTAGAAGTTTAACATACTTAATACAGCCAGAAAAACAAAACAAAACCAAGGAATAGCCTTTGTTTGCATACATTCCCATGAGCCTTGTCATTCTCTCATTTGGTAGGACCAATTAGCTTCCCAGAAGAACATATAGTTTGGCCTATGTGCCATTTCAAGGGAATCCACAAAAGCTGCAGTGAATGTCCTTTATGGATTGGCAACTGTAATAGTTGGAGAGTGTTTACTGCGATTCACTCACTGCATATATCCCAATGTGTTGATTCTTATCTGTTTAGTCCAGGAGACAGCAACACCTAGCAGAAATTTTTTTTCTACCTACTTTTCACCATTAAAGAAACACTGAAAGACATTCCTCTGGTTAATTTTGCAGTATCTGGTTACATTATTTCTTCTTTAAAATAGTTCGTATGCCTATTTGTTTCATGTGTGTACACATGTCCCAGCAAGTATGTGAATGTCAGAGAACAACTTGCAAGAATCAGTTTTCTCCTTCTACCATGTAGGTTCTGGGGAAACTTGGGTCATTGCTTGGTAACAAGCACCTTTTCCTGAGTCATTCTGCCACTCCCTCAACCTAGTTGTTTTGGAAGTAAAAAGTCGATCCAGCACAAACTACAAATAATATTCTAATAAAATCTGTGTGAAGTTCTCCTGAGTCTCAAGGACCTCAATATTCTATCACAGGCCTGGTTCTGTGAGTTGTGCCCTTTCAGCCTCCTTAATTTGGTGAGGTTCTCTACATGATGTATCACAGCAGGAGCTAAGCAGCTAAGGCAACAGTTTGGAGGAACTCTTTAAAACTTTATACCCTTGGCTTCCTACAGATCTGAGGTTATCAGGATCGAGGACACAAAAATAAAAAAAATTTTAAAAGCTTTGTCATTTTAACCCACATGTTGTAAAGAAATACTCACCTGAGCCACAATGGACAGAATTCCTACCATAGCTATGAATGCTACAATTTTCACAGATCCAAAACCTATGACCTGCAGAAATGAAAGCAAAACATAACCACTTTTGTAATAGAAGTATTAGAGATAATAAATGATTTTTTCCTATTGAAATTGATAGAAAAAAATAACTGAGGAAAGTTCACAAAAGCAGTAGAAATTAGGACAGTTACAGAAGCTGAAAAAAATTAACCTGTAATTTAGATTTAAACCTGACATAAAATAGTTGTAAAAAGACACAAATTGTGAATCTTTTCAAAATGTTATTTTGCCTTTTGTTTAGTGTTTGCTATCTTAACTTGTCTACCTCAGTTTGGAGATAATGAGAGCACACGAAAAAGAGGGTAAAAGACAGCAATGTTGCTGTTGCTAAGGCAGGACTGGGCCAGTGAGGTCAGTGGCTCGAGTCTCCTATTTTAAAATTATGTGGGCAACTGAAAAGGAAAGAAGGGGAGAAGAGAAAGGAGGACAGTAGCATGTCAGACCCACTGAAGATCAATCACATCAGACTCTGAGGTATGGTCCTGCGGTGTGCTATAAAAGCTCCCGCAAACAGGCAACTCTGACCAGCAACTGACCTCTAAACCTCCAATGTAACAACTATGAAATGACTAATAATTTTTAAAAGGATACTTTGATTTCTACTGAAATTCTATACAACATAGGAAAATACATTAAAAATAACTTTATATACTTTTCTTACTTTATAAGTATCTTCCTCCCAATCACAATTAGACAATAAAAGTACTAGAGCTAGAACCTCTGGCTTTTCTATTACTACCTAACCATATTCAAAATTACAAAATCTAGAACTGGTAGGGTAGTGCATGCCTATAATTTTAGCACTTAGGGAGGTGGAGGCAACTTATTATCAGCTTTATTGCTATATTCATTAAAACATGGAAGCAATGCCAAGAGTGACCTTACTACAAACTATAGATTGAATGATGCTAATGCATAAACATATATAGGCTCATAACTGTACCAAATGAAGCACTTTGGTATCAGTTGTCTACCTGTGGGGAGATGACAGCTCTATAATTTGGTTTGATCTAAATCCTGTTTTAGAAAAAAGGGTCTCAGAGCCTGACATGGTGGTGGATGACTTTAATCTCAGCACTTGGGAGGCCATGGTAGGTAGATTTCTATGAGTTTGAGGTTAGCCTGGTCTACATAATGAATTCTACACCAACAACGTATGCATACAGACTCAAAAGCCTCAGAATTTTGTTTCTGGTAATCTCTCACAGGAAATTTTCCCCAGGAGAGGTCTTACTATGTTGCTCACACTGTTCTTAAGTCCCAGTGTCTACACTGTAGCTCCATTCACTTATTAGGCTGTCACTGATGTCGGCAATGAATTACAGGTCCCTGCTCTGTAAGGTCTTTAAAACAAATCCACACTTCCTTTTCTACAGTGGTTTCCCCAACTTATCTTAGACAAATTTCAGTCTTTGCTATTCCACATGTTAAAACGATCCTAAGGTTCTACTACTCACCTGCCTGAGATAGAGAAAAAAGCTTGAATACTGCCCAGCTTCAGGAAGATATGAGAGAAACACTGTGATGCAGATCAGTAAGACAGTAGAATCTTTTCCAACTTTCTTTAATGACTGGGAATAAGCAGAAAGCAAAAACATACATGTCAGTGTTCTTGCAATACTCACTTCACCATTTTCAAGAGATTCTGAACATCCTATAACAGACCCTGAAAAAACACAACTAAGAAAAATTGATTCTACACAACTAAGAAAAAATGATTCTTTCTCTGGATTGTAAAATAACTTCTTTTTAAAGTGATTTTAATTACAAGGTTTTCTTTCTTTTTCTGACATAGAGTTTCATATAGCCAAAGCTGGCCTCAAACGCAACATGCAGCTAAGGATAACCTTGACATTCTAATCTCCCTTTCTGCCTCTTCCACAGTTTCATAATACATAAATTCGCTCTACTCTTCAAACTTGATATTCAGATTGCCTGAAATCAGGAAGACAATTAGTATGTTACAAAACTTCTATTTTAACAGTAATACTGAATGACAAATGTCACAGAACGTTTAGGGTACCATCTATAACCTTTATATAATTAATACCCAAAACAATTAATGTCTCTTGAAACCTTTCTACAGAAGACATTAGACCAGTTAACTTACACATGTTAACTGGAGTCCTTACAGCTGCTCTGAAAAATAATCCACAGTAATTCTATTTTACAGAAGTTTCTACATGTAAGTTGATCAATAAAAAAGAAAAAAAAAAACATAAAACAAACAAACAAAAAACCCAACTTGTAGGTTCCCTAGCCCATTCCTGCTTCTTTCCCCAAACTCCTCTCTCACCATTTTGATAACAAAGAGTAACAGACAACCTCTACAGGAAGTAACTGAGTGATCATACAGAATAATTTCAAGGGCTTGGGGAGATGGTTCACAGTTGGTGAGCTGCCTGCTGTACAACCATGAGGAGCCAGGTTTGGTCGGCAGTACTCACATAAAGACTTAGGCATTATGGTGCGGTGCGTGCGTGCGTGTAACCCTAGCACCAGGAAGGCAGAGACAGGAGGATCCTTAGCGCTTACTGGGCAGGTAGTCTTGCTAGATTGAGGAGCTCCAGGTTCACTGGAAACCCTCACTCAAAAAATACGGTTGACATGGATAAACGAAGAAATCAGACATCCCCCTATGGCCTACACAAGCTCACACAATCTGGTTACGATTGTTCTATAAAGCAGATGTGGTAGGGAGAGAGGTAGGCATACTTTTCCCAATACTACTCTTGCTATTGTGATCTACTCCCTAATGCCACCCTCCCCAACCATCTTTCTTCATTTTATTCAATGATAAAAACAACCATGTCCTTGAGGGATATTTATTTTGTCTCTTATAAGTTACATGGCTTAATTACTAAGTCTATATATTTCTCAGTCTTTCAGCCCCTTACTTGTAATTAAAGTTTTTCTATTTTTACTATAAAAGAAATGACTCAACAACTATTGGAAATCTTTGTATATATAGTCTTATTTTCTTAGCAAAAAGATAAATAAATAAATATATATATATAAAATATTTTCATGTCTTAATTTACCGCAAAAGGGTCTGCTTGTTTCCAAGAAATCTGAGCTCCCCAGGAAGCAGGTCTAATTTTCTCTGGCAGAGATTCTGGAACTGCCACTAAAATGAAGCAGATGTCTAGGACAGCCACCATTGTGGCTACCAGCACAACAAGGCTGTCTCCATAATTTGCTGAGAGGTATGTTCCAATGGCTGGGCTGGTAACCAGACTAGCTGCAAAGGTGGCTGAGACCTATGGAGAAAAGCACGGTCATTTAGGATGCTAAAATATAAATATCAGTGGAGAGAGCATGCCCTTCCCCAGAGTCCCACATGCTGTAGGCACACAGCTGCAGCTATCCCCTTCTGTAAGTGAATGTGTAAGCGCCATATACATGCCTGATAGCCACAGAGGTCACAGGAGGAACTGGAGCTACGGATGGTTAGGAGCTGCTGGGGTCAGACTGAGCCCTCCACAAGAACAACTGCTCTTAACTGCTAAGCATCTCTCCAGTCCCCTCCCAGCTTCCGCAAGGTAAATGTGTTGCAGAGGAAGACAATGCAGCCAGTCCTGAAGGGACCTGATAGGCTGGGGTCAGATGGAAGGGGAGGAGAACCTTCCCTATCAGTGGACTGGGGAAGGGGCATGGGAGATGAGGGAAGGAGAGCAGGATTGGGAGGGAATGAGGGAAGGGACTACAGCTGGGATAAAAAGTAATTAATAAAAAATAAATACATTTAAAAAAGATGAACGTGTTGCACACAAACTTTAAGAACAAAAAAGAAGGAAAGCAATTTTGCTTAAAATGTATTCACACACTGTTAACTAGGTGGAGATATGCTGAGAGCTATAATTAAAATAGGATAAAAATTAATATGTAGAAACTTTCCTCATAAAACATTCACTGTTTTTGTTTAACTGGAAAACAGAGACAAAGAAGAGTATGAAAATAATTCCTATAGAGAAAGGATTACAGTTCAGTGGCATGGCACTTGCTCATGGCTATGATCACAGTACTTAGGAGGCTGATGCAGGACTAATGAGTTGTAGGATAGTTCTAGGCTAGAGAGTAAGACTGTCTCAAAAAACAAAATCTCTGGAGAGTTAATCTCTCAGGTACTGTATCTGATTCATCCAAAACCACATACATTCCCACATACCCAGTTATCACTTTATGATCATTTCATTAACACAGCAGGGGGAAAAGAAAAAAAGCTGTCACCAAAAGAAATAAATTAATAAAAATAAAAGGATGAAGGCTGGGAATATATAGCTAAATAGCAAAATGTTCAGATGACATACTCAGGGCCCTGAGTGTGATCATTAACACCTCTCTCTCTCTCTCTCTCTCTCTCTCTCACACACACACACACACACACACTCACAGACACACACATACACAAAAGAAAAGAAAAGAAAAGAAAAGAAAAGAAAAGAAAAGAAAAGAAAAGAAAAGAAAAGAAAAGAGATTTATGGAGGTAGAAGCTTCTGGTTAGAGGCCATGGCTGGTGAGCCTTATTATATTGCATTACTGTGTTCTTGAGATTCAGATACTTTTAAGATAATTTAAGTATTCATTCTCTATAAGCAGATTAAAGTACCAAAGGCATGCTGGTAAGTTATTAAAACTAGAAGATTCTCTTAGAAACAAAAAAAGTCACATAAGGACTCAGCGAGTTAAGAACATAAAGAATGTGGGCTGTAGAAGTGGCTCAGAGGTTAAGAATGCTGACTGCTCTTCCAAAGGTGTTGAGTTCAATTCCCAGCAACCACATGGTGGCGCATCATGAAATCTGGTGTCCTCTTCTCGAATGCAGGCAGAACACTGTATATGTAATAAATAAATAATTCTCTAAAAAATAATTTAAAAAAGAAAAAAAATGTAATGAAAAGGACATGAAATTGGAAGATGTAATGGGGAATGGAGGGAGTGTGGGATGGGTATGATCAAGATATATACATGTACAAAATTTTAAAATAAGCAAGTGTTATTTAAAAGGAAACAACAGAAATAATTTTATCTGTGGTTCCTAATAAGCCAATGACATTCTTCTATCATTATCTTACAACTGAATATAAAAAAATATAATACATATAGAACTTAAGCTACACTAAGAAGTTTTAAAAACTAAAAATGATAGAAAAAGAGTTTTGGAAGGGAATAAAGATACAAAGAATTTTAGTTTGGGAAACAAAAATTCCTGAAACTCAGTATTTATCAAGTACCTGAGGATGACAAAGATCGAACCACGTTTATTTGGGGGAAACAAACAAACAAACCAACCCCCTCAAGCAGCCACATAGCGGCACCACAAATTGCTATGACATGAAACAGCTCTGGGAGCAGTGCTATCATTTAAGGTGCTCCGTGAGCACTAGGGTAGTATCCTCAAGTTTTATGGGAACGATGCTACTTTGGTTTTATGAGGCCACAGATCTCATAGCACCTGAGGATACTGCCAGTAGGCTACTTTATATTTTAGGACATACTTTTGCAGGGTTTTTTTTTGTTTGTTTTAAATTATCTAAACCCACATTTAACAACATACACTAGAACTCTGTCCTGGTGAGGTCATCCTACAAATTCATTCACAGTAGGATTAACAGTAGCAGCGAGGATTAACTTAACAGTAGTATTATTCCTTGCTATACCTTTAAACTTTCTTGGTTTCCTGAAGAAGTTTAATAAAGGAACATGTATTTTAATATAAACTGGACAGATATCAAAAATGCCCTTTAGAATTTATTTAACACATCCTGGAAACAATTGGCAGTAAATTTTCTGCAAGATAGGCTGTAAGAGAGTTACTGTCAAAGGCCCTAGGCCTAAGACAAACCCAAGTAGCTTACTGCTAAGCTGTAGGAGCTGAAGGCTTCACACTTCAGTATGACGCTGTATTGGCTGGGATGTTCACTTACTGGCTTCCTGCCATGTCCCATGAGTAAGCACTAATCCTAACTGCAATTTTACAATGAGGAACTGAACTAGAGATTAAGTAATTAATCAAATTAAGTGATGGTCACTTCTGGTGACTACCAAAACCTTTCATAATTAGCATAGAACCAATGTAAATTATTTTTCCACCGAAAGCAAAAAATAGCTACTAAATATTCTATCATAAGAAAAAGATAAATGGGGCTAGCAAAATGCCTCAGCAGCTAAGGGTGCTGTTGCATGGGCCTGGTAACCTGATTTAAGTCCCAGGACATGATAGAATAGTGACTTCTAAAAATTATTCTCTGACTGACACATGAATGTTATGGCACTTACTCTCCCACACTTACACACACAGAGATAGAGTAAATAAATAAATTCCCCAAAAGAGATAAATGTTTAACCTTTTAAAGAAACAAAATGTCTGACCAATCAGACATTATATAATGTATACGCATCAAAGCTTACAATGAGCTATCTTCCATGAATATGCACAAGTTTTAGGTTTTCATTGATGTTAACATTTTTATAGTCTAATAACATTGCAGGGAAATTATTATGTCCATACACATTTCTCATGATTAAGAAGGTGAAGAAGAAAGTTACACTTTTATGAGATACAGAATCTTGGTGCTCTTCACAGCTCTGATGGCTAACACAGCCTGCCTTGAATATTTGCTTTCTTTGAAGCATTTCTATTCACTTTCTCTTCTAAACTGCAAACCATTGTACAGGTACCTTCGATTTAAGATAAAGCATGAATAATATTCACAGGAAGGGGAAGGAAGAGAAAGAGCAGACAGCAGTCAGAGGGAAAGTGAAGCTTTCTAACTATGAGTGTCAGAAGTCAACAAAATAAAGTGTTTTGTGAAACAGTAATTTACCTGTAGTCTGAAAACTGATAAAAACTCATTACATTAGTCAATGTGAAAGCACTTTACTCTAAGAAGCAGTATTTTTAAAAAAGGGTACAAGAAGGAAAGTGATTATCTGGTTTCTGGCATTTACCCTTCTTTAATCTACTACTCCATGCTGTCCAGCCATATCACTTTTCTTTTTACATTGTACACAAATACCCCAGATGCTGAACATGTGCCTACAACTGCCAATCAATATGAGTGCATGCTATCTTATCCCTACGCCATGAAAGTAACTTAGAGAAGGTAGATCTCTGAGGTTGAGGCTGGCCTGGCCTAAATAGCAAGTTCCAAGTCAGCCAGGGCTACACAGTAAAACCCTGTCAAAAAAAAAAAAACAAAACAAAATCCTTTCTGGACCAAAATGCTTCTGCTGATATTTTCTAATAGTTCTTTCTTCTCCTTCATAACTGTAATATCATTATCATGCCTCAGAAAATGGGGCTTTCTAATATCAAATTATCAAAAATACTACTTCCAGTAACTTTTGATATTTATTCAACAATTTGCCAAATGAATAGCCTTTTTCTACAGTATTATGTCTCAAGTGAGTGCCTGACACATTGTTGAGATTCTCATATTTCTCAAATCTTTTTCTGATGTTATTTTAAATTTCAATTTCTGGTCAATTTTTAATAAAATGCAACTTATTACTCTAGTTTTTAGAAAGTCTACAAGCCTGTAATCCTAGCATTCTGAAACTGGGGGGAGGCTCTGAAGTTCAGAAACCTGAGTTTGAACCAGCCTGTCCTAAGACACCCTACCTTAAAATAACAAAAAGTTCTAAGACAGGCAAATTGCTACACACCCCTAATATGAGCCTCCAAGAGACTGTGGAAGGAAGATTCTATATCTGAAGTCAACTTAGCCCACATAAGTTTTTGTTTCAAAACAAACAAAAGTTTACCATCTTACCCATCCATAAGCAGTGCTTCTTTCGTGCTCTTGAGTGAAGTCAGCTACATAGGCAAATATTACAGAGAAAGTGACTGAGAAGACTCCAGATACAGAAATCATGCCAAAATACCACCTATCAAAAGATCGTTTTTAAAAATATGATTAAGAACATCATCTTCTACCAATTGAAAGATTACCCAAAAGATTTTATAATCAAAGTCAAAGATATGTGAATATTACATGCTAATGAAAATAAACTCAGATATCTTAATTCTTAAAGACAAATATAAAACAAAGTTAACTGGAATTTTGACAATACTGAAAGGAATACATGTTACCCCCCCCCCCGAAAAAGAGGCAGAAGCAAAAAAAAAAAGAATAGAAGGACTAAATAGAAATATAGTTTAGGTACAGTAGTAGTTTTAAAGGTAGACAACACGATAATGCTTCAAGTTTTTAAAAAAAATCTATACAAAAATACAGTTTAAGAGAAAATATAATCCAAAAATTTCTGTACTATGCATAAATACAGTGAAAAACATCTTATAGAACAAAAGGTGGAGTTTATTCTACAACATAAAATATACTTTAATATTAAAAATATTTACTAAGTAATTACTTTAAGTCAGTAACATAATTAATCAAATTAACAGTTCTTTACATTTTTAAAATGTTATCACTGGTATTGCATCTCTATATACATATGATGTGAGAGAGAACAGGCATGCATGTGGCATCATGTCCTGTATAGGTCAGATAGGAGTTGGTTCTTCTTCCACTGTGGGTTCTAGGGATTGAACTCAGGTTCTTATGCTTATACATCAAGTGTTTTTACCACCGAACCATCTCATGGGCATAGTAACAGTTCTGAAGGATCCAAAAGAAACAAAAATAAATAAATAACCTCAACAAAAAAACAACAAAAAGCCCTCAAAACAAAACATTTATCTAATAAAATCTGATATGTAATTCTTGATATAAATAAATTCTGATATCTAATCAATAAATCTTTATTTTAAAAGAAAAAAATCATTAAATAAAATATAAAGGATTAAATAAACATGTGACTGTTCTTCCAGGACATGGGCTCAATTCCAGCACCCATACGGC
Organism: Pachyuromys duprasi; assembly: GCA_028658305.1. NCBI lineage: Eukaryota > Metazoa > Chordata > Mammalia > Rodentia > Muridae > Pachyuromys > Pachyuromys duprasi. The sequence goes on along the minus strand of CM053743.1, from coordinate 80,293,482 downwards.
AGCTCACACAGTCTCCGGGAAGCCAACGCCCTCTTCTGGCCTCTGCAGGCACCAAGTATACACGTGGTACATAGACATACATAAAGGCAACATGCACACACATTGAGTTTAAAAGGGAGGGGAGGAAAGAGAAGGCAAGGAAAAGCCAGCTTGAGGCCTAATGAAGAAAAAAATTACAGCAGTCTTTACAAAATGGAAAAAGGGCCCACAATCATCACTTTAATTAGACATTAATTCATTAGCTAATAAAAATTTTAAAAAGCAGTAAACAGCATAAAACTAGAAAGAATGGGGTAATTTTTAACTCACTAGAGAGGCATGATGCACTAGCATTGAACAAAAAATAATTATGTGGTAGAAAATAAATGTTAGCCAATAAATTTACAAATATTAACAAGAATTCCTGATAATAATATGAAAGTGTTGTCATGGAGGAAGAGCATCTCAGCACAGGGATTCCTGGCTAAGATAGTATCCCATGGTCTGAAAAACTTAAAATTAAAAACAACAACAAAAGGCTTGAGCAAATCCTAACTCCTCTGTGATAATTAAATTACCTAGATTCATGACACAGGGGCTTTATGGAATATAGGCCTGTTCTTAGATAAACTATGCTCATTCGGTGTGACAATGCAATGAGAGAACAAAAAGTACAAAGTCAACAAGTCCCAGTGGCGAGGGCAGGAACTCTTAGTGCACTTTCAGCACTGACCTATAACTGACACCTCAGCACTGACAGCTGTTCTTAAAGACACCTTCAACATCTTCAACTAGGTAGTTTAATCTGAAATGATTAAAGAATGCTCTGCAGATAAAAGTAAAAGCTGAGTTCATAAATGATTGGGGCTGAAGTGTTTTAGAGCTAGATATCTTAAGCATAGAACTCAACTGTAAAATGGATATCATCCATATTCTATATACTCCTTATACACAGTCTAAAATTCATTTTATATAATATTTGAAATACTTTTTTCATTTTTGTAAACTTGTTCACTATGAGGTAAAATCTGTACATATTTGAACCAATCATATTTGTATTATGTCAGTGCTCAAAATGTTTGGGATTTTTAGGTCATTTCATATTTTGGATATTTGGATTAGGACTGGTGGCCAATCTGCTTTTACTTACATAGGACTCAAAACATACCAGTATGATAGTGAAGAGTTCAGCAACTCACCATGGGCTGATCCTCATCAGTGGGATAGGGAAGCAGGTAAAGAAGACTGTGCCAAGGAGAAAGGGCTTCCTGCCCCACACATCGGAGAGCGCGCCTATGAGCGGAGCACTCAGGAAAGAGAGCAGACCCTAGAGAACAGAAAGAAGCCCAGGTTAGATGCAAAAACTGATCCATTACTGTCAATTCTTCCTTTCCAGATCTAGTTTCGAAGGAAAATAATCCAAGTTAACAACAGAACTGAGGTTACAGAGAGGCAAAACAAAGAAACGTCTATACTTGTCAGGCAGTGCTAGCCATTTGTAAGTCACCGTCACCAATAAGAAGCTGGTGGGCAGTGGACAGGTGTGACGGGTAGGAAGATGTCAAAATGAGCTGGGTAATGAGTATACGGGTAGTCATATTATTTCTGTATTGAATTTTTATAACTCATTTTAAAAATTCCCTATCATACAAATAAGATTTCCCCAAATCTGACCCTTACTCCCATCCTATGCCATTACTCCATGCAATACTTCAGTTTTCTGAGCATACCATGTTCTTCTGTGTCAACAGGCTTATACATAAACACTTCTGATACTTTTCCCATATCTAAAGCCGGTAAATTGCTAGGCTATTTTGTTTCTTTGCTTTTGTTTTTGTTTTAAATCAGGAACAAATAGCAATTCTTCTATCTAGTCTCTTAGATACTGGACCAGAGAGCTCTTTACAGTACAAGAGGAAGGGGCGTAACAAACTTCTCCCACCTGGCATTTATTTCTTTTAGTGTAATTTTAATATTCTACCATAATTTGTTACTTTGGCTATCTTCTCTGTTAAATTAAAAACAAATTGATGTCACAGGGTGTATGTAGTTCCTTTTTAATTCTGTACCCTTGATGCCTGTAATAGGGTCTTATAAATAGCAGCTTTCACATATTAGAGGTAAATTAGAATTTTAATAAGAAATCAAATCAGCAGACATTTCTAAAATCACTGAGAAGAAAAGAGAACAAGTTCAGCATTCCAAGCAACATTTGAAAGACCTGAGATAGCAGACCTCAGTAGACTGAAGGGTGGAGGCAAAGGGAGGAACTCAACAGAAGAAAGATGAAACTTCTGAGCTCCTATCAGATTAAAAGAAAAAAAATCCTCAGTCAAGAAATCAAGCTTTAAGATTCCTGAGCCATCGTATATTTCAAGAAAATTTAGTGTTTTGATAAAACAAAATTTAAGCAATATCTACACAGCAACCCAGCCCTACAGAAGATACTAGAAGGAAAACTTCAGTCCAACGAAAACAACTACACCAAAGAAAATATAGGATACAGATAATTTCCCAATGACAACAACAACAAAAAAGCAATGAATCACAGTAAGACCACCAACTTCACAATAAAAGGACTAACTGTCATTGGTCACTAGTATCTATCAACATCAATGGACTCAACTCTCCAATAAAAAGACACAGACTAACAGAATGGTTGCGGAAATAGGATCCAACATTCTGCTGCATCCAAGAAACATACCTATGCAAGAAAGATAAACACTACCTCAGAGTAAAGGGCTGGAAAAATGTTTTTCAAGCAAATGGACCCAGAAAACAAGCTGGAGTAGCAATCCTAGTATCTAATAAAATAAGACTTTCCACCAAAACTAATCAAAAAAGATGAGGGGCACTTCCTTCTCATCAAAGGAAAATTCCAACAGGAGGGTATCACAATTTTGAACATCTATGCCCCAAATACAAGACCACCTACATTGGTAAATAAAACATTATTAAAGCTGAAATCACACATTGATCCCAACAACTTAATAGTGGGAGACTTCAACACTCCACTCTCACCAAGAGACAGATTATCCGGTCAGAAGCAAAACAGGGAAACAAGGGCACTTACAGAGGCCCTAAATCAAATGGACGTAATAGATGTCTACAGAACTTTTCACCCTAGATCAAAATAGTATACCTTCTTTTCAGCACCTCATGGAACCTTCTCCAAAATAGACCATATAGTTGGTCACAAAGCAGGCCTCAGCAGATACAAGACAATTGAAATAATCTTCAATCTTGTATCCTATCTGACCATCATGGTCTAGAGCTGGACCTCAACAACAACAGAAACAGCAAAAAGCCTGCACGTACATGGAAACTAAACAACTTGCTACTCAATGACAGCTTCGTTAGGGAGGAAATAAAAGGCTTCCTAGAATTCAATGAAAATGAAAGCACAACATACCCAAACTTATGGGACACGATGAAGAGGGAAGTTCATAGCATTAAGTGCCTTCAAGAAGAAATTTGAAACATCTCATACAAGCAACTTAATGGCCCAACTGAAAGCTCTAGAAAAAAAAAGAAGCAGATACACCCAAGAGGAGCAGACGGCTGGAAAGAATCAAACTCAGGGCTGAAATCAATCAATTAGAAACGAATAAAACTCTTCAAAGAATCAATGAAACCAAGAGCTGGTTCTTTGAGAAAATCAACAAGATAGACAAGCCCTTAGCCAAACTAACAAAAAGGCAGAGAGAAACTATCCAAATCAGCAAAATCAGAAATGAAAAGGGGGACATAACTACAGACACTGAGGAAATCCAAACAATCATTAGGTCTTACTACCAAAGCCTATACACCACAAAATTTGAAAATCTAAATGAAACGGGCAATTTTCTTGATAGATTCCATCTACCTAAATTAAGTCAAGATCAGGTAGAAAGATTGAATAGACCTATATCCCCCAAGGAAATAGAAGCAGTCATCAACAGCCTCCCTTCCAAAAGAAGCCCTAGGCCAGATGGATTCAGTTCAGAATTTTACCAGACCTTCAAAGAAGTCCTAACTCCAATTCTCTCTGAACTATTCCATAAAATAGAAACAGAAGGAACATTACCAAACTCATTCTATGAAGCCACAGCCACCTTGATACCTAAACCACACAAAGACCCAACAAAAAAAGACAACTTCAAACCTATCTCTCTTATGAACATTGATGCAAAAATACTCAATAAAATACTTGCAAA
>CM053743.1:80249839-80288807 GCA_028658305.1 Pachyuromys duprasi | reverse complement strand
TCAAGCTGTACTACAGAGCAATAGTAATAAAAACTGCATGGTATTGGCATAGAAACAGAACAGTGGATCAATGGAACCGAATAGAAGACCCAGAAATGAACCCACACACCTATGGAAACTTGATTTTTGACAAAGAAGCCAAAACCATTCAATGGAAAAAAGACAGCATCTTCAACAAATGGTACTGGTCCAACTGGATGTCTATGTGCAGAAAAATGAAAATAGATCCATATTTATCACCCTGCACAAAACTCAAGTCCAAGTGAATCAAAGACCTCAACATAAAACCAGATACTTTAAATCGGTTAGAAGAAAATGTGGGGAAGACCCTAAAACTCATCAGCATAGGCGACTACTTCCTGAACAGAACACCAACAGCACAGGCTCTAAGATCAACAATCAATAAATGGGACCTCATGAAACTGAAAAGCTTCTGTAAAGCAAAGGACACTGTCACCAAAACAAAACGACAGACTGGGAAAAGATCTTCACCAACCCTACATCTGACAGAGGGCTAATATCCAGTATATAAAGAACTCAAGAAGTTAAAAAGCAACAAATCAAGTAATTCAATTAAAAAATGGGGTACGGAGCTAAACATAGAACTCTCTATAGAGGATTGTAGAATGGCAGAAAAACACTTAAAAGAATTGCTCAACATCCTTAGCCATCAGGAAAATGCAAATCAAAACGACCCTGAGATTTCACCTTAAACCCATCAGAATGGCTAAGATCAAAAACTCAAGTGACAACACATGCTGGAGAGGTTGTGGAGAAAGGGGAACCCTCTTCCATTGCTGGTGGGAATGCAAATTTGTACAACCACTCTGGAAAATCAATTTGGCGCTTTCTTAGACAATTAGGAATAGTGATTCATCAAGATCCAGCTATACCACTCTTAGGCATATATCCAAAAGATGCTCAAGTACACAACAAAGACATTTGCTCAACCATGTTTGTAGCAGCTTTATTCGTAATAGCCAGAACCTGGAAACAACCCAGATATCCCTCAGTTGAGGAATGGATACAGAAATTGTGGTACTTTTACACAATGGAATACTACTCAGCAATTAAAAACAAGTAAATCATGAAATTTGCAGGCAAATAAATGGTGAGACCTAGAAATGATCATCCTGAATGAGCTGAATGAGATATCTCAAAAGCAGAAAGACATATATGGTATATACTCACTTATATGAACCTATAAGATTGGATAAACATACTGAAATCTATACACCAAAAGAAGATAAACAAGAAAGAGGACCCGGGGTAAGATGAGCAATCCTCACTTAGAAAGCCAAATGGGATGGACATTGGATGTAGGAGAAAACAAGTAACAGGACAGGAGCCGACCACAGAGGGCCTCTGAAAGACTCTACCTAGCAGTGTATCAAAGCATATATTAACACTTATAACCAAACTTTCGGCAGAGTGCAGGGAATCATATGAAAGAAGGGGGAGTTAGTAAGACCTGGAGAGGACAAGAGCTCCACAAGGACCAAATATATCAGGGCACAGAGGTCTTTTATGAGACTTTCTCCAACCAAGGACCATGTATGGATATAACCTAGAATCCCTGCTCGGATATAGCCCATGGTAGCTCAGTATCCAAGTGGGTACCCTAGTAAGGGGAACAGGGACTATTTTGGTCATGAACTCAATGGCTTCAACCCTCCCCTCTCCTCCCTGGGAGAAGCAGCCTTGCTAGGCTGCAGAAGAGGACATTGCAGCCAGTCCTGAAGAGAACTGATAAGCTAGGGTCAGATGGAAGGAGAGAAGGTCCTCTCCTATCAGTGGACTTGGAAAGGGGCAGGGAGGAGATGAGGGAGGGATGGGGGGATTGGAAGGAATGAGGGAGGGGGCTACAGCTGGGATACAAAGCACATAACCTGTGATTAATATAAAAGAAAATAATTAACATTGTCAAATTACTAAAGTACAATTTTAATTTGAATTATGTTAACATATTAACATATAGTATAATACACAGAGAAGTATTATATAAGCTTGAATGGGTACACAGAACTGTCATATACTTTAAGGTAAAACTGTAATATATAATATTTTAATTTCTTAGTCATACATTTCTGATATATGTCTTATTAACACTGAAATGAAAGGTTAACTAAATCAAGTCAAGGAGAGCTCAGAAAGTTCTGAACTAAGCACTGGCCTGGCCAAAAGACTATATTCTCAAACTGAATTATTTCCATCTTCCTCAGTCTCAATGTCTAAGAAGACAGGTCCAGTTATTCATTTTATTTTGTTACTTGGCAGAACAATTAAAGGTTTATATACTAATTAAACTCTTGCAGATTGTCACATTTATATAGATAAAAGTGGCCTAAGGCCTTCAGAATATTCACTGGACTTTTTATTATTTATGCCTTACAAGTATTTGTGTTATATTTTATTCTGACTTACTAGGAATTCCTGGTTTTGTTTCATTATGAATTCGCACAATTATTCTTACCTTTAGACCTTGAATGAGGCCATTCATGAGGAATGTGTGTTGAGGAAATGTTTCATGTAAAACCTATAAAAGCAAACAAAAACAACAAGATATAGTCAAATACAAATTAAAGGTAACGATTTCTGCTTTTTTATTACTGGAAGGCTAAACAAATAAGATTAATTTTTTAAATCATTAATTACTAATGAAATCTGAAAAAACAAACAAAAAAACCAAAAACCCACTTCAGCCAGGGCTACAAGGTAAAACCTTGTCTCAAAAACAAAATAAACACCTTGAAGACACGAAAAGGCAGTAACCTAATAAAACACTATGCAAGGACCAGACAAGAAAAACCCCAGCCCGCAAAGGTGCTTTTGCCATAAATTACAGCGAAGAGCAACCAATGAAGAATATATGCTTGTTGCAACAACTTTAAGTATGTATTCCCAAAGAGTGATACTAACTCAAGGACAGAGCCATGTACATTCTCTGAGTGGTACAGAAAAAATGTCAAGCCTCAAATGTGCATTATAGCAATTCTAAGCTAGCTAGTAGAAAACTCAAAAATAGCTTTTATGGGAACATTTTTCCCTACATATAATGATCAGCACCTAATCAAAGATAACCATATAAAAAAAGACATTATAAGTAACAAACAGCAAAAACCCGATTTAAGTAGGTGGGATAGATCCACTGGCTTGAGACATAGCTCAGTAGTTAAGAGTAGATGACACTCTTTCAGAAGATCCGTGTTTCATTTTCAGTACCAATATGGGATAATTTAAAACTCTGCTTCAGTGGATCCCTTTTCTGACCTCTATGGGAACCTGCCCTCACGGGCACATACTGTACTGATACATATTTTTTTTTATCACTTAAAATGTGACCCAAATATCACAAAGGTGCATACCCCTCATCAAAGTTGACAGTTAACTACACATTTGAAAAAGTGAAGTTTAAAGTCACTTAAAAATGTATACCAAAACAAGATATCTACACAGTTATTAGATCTGTAAGCCAAGCTATTAGGTCCATTAGCCAAGATGAAAAAATAACATTGGTGATACTAAATACAAACAAGGATATGGGCCACAAAAGCTCTCATTCACCACTGGTGGGAATACAAAATAAAGCAGTTACCTTGGCAGTTTATTACAAAGCTAAACATACATTTCGCACATGATCCCTCTATCATGCTCCTGGGCATTTGTACAAAGGACTTCAAAGTGTATCTACACAAAAACCTTTCCACAGATATTTATCGTAGTTTTGATAATTACCCAATCTTGGAAGGAAACAAAACATTCTTCATTAGGTGAACAAATGAGTAAACTCTGCTATACAACTATTGCTGAAAGAAAATGAGTGATTAGGCTGTTAAAAGACAAAAAGGAACTATAAATCATATTCCCAAGTAAAAGACCAATCTGAAAAAAGCTGTATTCTGTAACACATTCTGAAAAAAACAAAACAACAAAACACCACAGAAAACAGTAAAAAGATAATTGTCAGTGTTATATAGACTGCCAGTGTGGTAACTACTTTTGATTAGGAGGCTTATACATGTCATGGCAGGAGAATATAGGAAATCTCTCTACCATCCTCTCAATTTTCTTATGTACTTAAAACTGCATTAAGAGTCTTTTAGAGAATGTGCTATCAATGCCTGGCCCAACCTGAGACACACTCCATGAGATCAAACCCGACACTATTGATGACAGTCTATTGTGTCGGCAGACTGAAGCCCAGCATAGCTGTCCTCTGACAGGCTCCACCCAGCAAATAATCAAGCAGAAACTGAGACTCACAGCCAAACATTGAGCAGAGCACAAGGATCTCTGTAGAAGAGTTAGGGGGAAGGATAGAAGGACCTGGAGGGGACAGGATTTCTACAAGGCCAACAGTATCAACTCACCTGGGGCGGTGGTAGTGGGGAGCTTAGAGAGACTGAAGCACCAACCAAGAACCAGGCATGAACTAGACCTCACCTCTACACATATATTCCTAATGAGCAGCTTAGCCTCCATATGGGTCCCCTAGAAAGGGGTTGGGGCTGTCTCTGACATGGTCTCTGTTGCATACTTTTTGATCACTTTCCCCTGGTGGGGCTGCCCTGCCAGGATACTGTGAAACAGGAAGTACAATGTCCTCATATGACTAGATGTGCTAGGGTTGGTTTGGGGAGGGGGTCTCCCCTTATCTAAAGGGCAGGGAGGGGAGGGAAGGAGACAAGGAATGGTTGGAAGGGTGGAGGGGAGAGACGGGGAGAAGAAGAGGGAGGGGCTACAGTTAGGATGTAAAGTGAATAACTAAATAAAAAGTCTTTTAAAAATAGAATTAAATATATTCACATTGTATTTCTAATCTTGGCATTTAAACCCTACTTCTATTGAAGAAAATGGAGAATCAAAGCTATTAGAAAATTCTTTTAATTGCAAATGCCACCTACTGCTCTACCATCTTTTAGTTGACTACCACTCCCCAGTCCCCCTTTATATTGTGTCAGACCCCCTTTGCCTACTAGCTTCCCCCCAGCTTACAGGAAGCAGAAGATAACAATGCTCTAAAACATGCAGTAACTCCAGGAGTGGCCTCAGCTGTCAAAGGGTCAGTGGGTTACTGCATCCTAGCCCACCTACATCCTCAAACTTCCAACCTTTGACCTCTATTGAAACAATTATATGACTATAGTTAGTTGAATAGCATTCTCTTTGCACAGTTAAGCACATTAGAATAAGAGATGACCACTGATCAAGTCATGCCTCAGCATGAACAGCATGTATTTGCTGAACTGCAATGTAAACCTACTGTGTTTTCATTAGAATATACTGATGCTGGGCAGTCAAGCTACCACGCAGGCTCTAAAATTTTTCAATCTGAATTTTAAAATTTTTTTATTCTACACATGGTAATGCACACCTTTAATGCCAGCACTTAGGAAGCTAACATAGGATACAGAGGTTAAGGCTAGGATACACAGTTAGACCCTATCTCTAGCACACACACATCACATAAAATTCCACCCTTTTCTGTTTCTTTCTCCTTCCACAAAAGGGTTAACTGTAAATTCTAACTGGAAAAATAAATATAACATTTTCCCCCCAAAGGGGGAAAAAAGTCACAGGACAACTTTTTAAAAAGAGACAGTATTTAGATATTTTATAACAAATTCAAAAATCAAAATGATGTAAATAATTTAACTATAAAAGATAACTGTTATCAGAATATAGCAAACAACGATAAAAGGTACATCAATAAACTCAGGTAAGATCAGGTCTCTTAATTTTATATTTCTCTAAGAAAACCAAAGACATTATAGTCTTTATTATTTTTAATTAATTTTCTGTATATGGGTGTTTGTCTGCATGTGTATCTATGCACCATGTGTGGGTCTGGTGCCCGTGAAGGCCAACAAGGGCATCTGATAAACCAAAACTGGAGTTACAGACAGTTCTAAGCTGTCAAATATCTGTAACTGCTGAGCCATCTCTCCAGCTCCTTTAATTATTCTTAGAAAGGAATATGTAGCAATCAATCAATCAACCAATATCTCTCCCCCTCCCCCCATGGAGCACCGTTTCTTTATTTTTACAAATAACAACTTAAGTGAATTAATAAATGATATCGAGAAAGGCCTTTCAATCGATTAATGTTCTAGATCCCAAAAACTCCTAAATAAAAGAAAAAGGAGGAACAGCTATAAGAAAATGCATTACTAAAACTGGTCACACAGATATATTATTCTCAATGCTGCTAGACTCTGTAGTTGGCCACAGACAATAATCACAAGCATAGTGCTCAAAGTGAGGCATTTACAGGATTAAATGGGGTGGAATTCAAACCAGACAGTGGTCCAAATTACTCAGAACTGCTCAAACCAACAAAAAGCCTTTTAACTACAATATATTGTTTAAAAATGGTAACATTTAGCTGCTTTATACCAACTAGATCAATCAAAACTATAAAAGTCATTCTAAGCATACAAAACACCACGCTGTGGCCCAGGGATTATGCTCTATAGACTGACTTATGGGGAATAAATTTATATTAAGGGCTGTCTTTGTTTCAGATGTAATTGATGCCAGAGGCACTATAATGATAGCAACAATGCCGAAAAATCTGTAACAAAATCAGAATGCACCCAAAATTGTATATCCCATATTTGAAGATAAGGTGATTGACTAATAGTTATTTTATACTACCTTGTCACTTTTTATAATTTTACTGTAGATCAGCAAAGTTGAAAATCAGCTGTTGTGTTTGCTAAAGTATTAACTTGTTTACATATATAAAAATAATGTGACAGAGGGAGCCAGAGAGATGACTCAGCAGGTACGAATGTGCACTGCTCTTATGAGCACGCAGTGCTCAGTTCAGGTCGTCTGCATCACAGGGCTCCACACTACCTGAGACTACAGTGTCCTAACCTTGTCTGCCCCTCGCTGGCACTTGCACACACACATAGGCATACACTGAAATAAACACATTTTTTAAACGTGTGACAGACAAATATATGCTGAAATGTATTAATAAGAGAAGTAAATGCCAAGAAAAGCTCATTGCATTGTCAACTTTTCAATGTAAACAAAGATTTAACAAACAATACTGATTAATTAGCAAGTAGTACTTAAATGCCTTTATTACTGTTTACATGAACAGGCCTGTAGGAAGCACAACTTAGAATAAGCATTGGGGAAACCATGACTGTCAATCATGTGGGCCTCTTTTCCAGAACAGAAGAAAATGTTCTCGATCACCTGAAATGCTGGAGTGAAGTGGTTAAGCAACCTGGTGATCCTTTGCTACTCTATTAGGAGTCAAGCTCCACCTGAATTTCCCCGAAATCCTGACAACTGTTTAGATCCTAATCCTGAGCTTTATCTCTCAGTGACTGAAACCCATCCTATGAAAAGAGATCCATGTACTTTGCAACCCCTCCACCAATAGAATCTATCTTTAAGCTCTTTATAAATCCTTCCAGTTTAGGTCCTAGCCCTGGTCTTTATCAGCCAATAGAACTCATTCTTATTGTAAAGGTCACAGATGCTTGGCTACTTAGTCAGGGAGTTTCTTTATAGCTAGTCCTAAAAGCTTTGTTGTGATAACTGTTACATAGAAACTTTTTTCCCAAAGTTTTACTATACTTAAATGGGTAAAATGATAATGACTCAAGTTCCATTCCTCACCTCCTGTGGGTAATCTCGCTACTGGCTGTGAGGCTTGCAGGTTCCTGAACACAAGCAATTTATAAGAAAGACAGACAGAAAGACACAGAAAGGAAAAAAGAGAGAGAAGGAAGGAAGGAGGGAGGGAGGGAGGGAGAGAAGGAGGAAGGGAAGGAAGGAGGAAGGAAAGGAAGGAAGGAAGGAAGGTAGGAAAGAAGGAAGGAAGGAAGGAAGGAAGGAAGGAAGGAAGGAAGGAAGGAAGGAAGGAAGGAAGGAAGGAAGGAAGGAAAGACGGACCAAAAAATCCAACAAGTACATCTACCAAAACCAACAAGTCAGTCTATGGGGTCTCAGGATGCTAAAAATAAAGACAGTGTACATGTGATTCTAGTTAGTTACTTGCTTTTTTGTTTGTTTGTAATGTGAAGAGTAAATTATCCAACAAAGTGCCTATGTAATGGGACCAAAAGGTCTAGTAGACAATTGCACTTCATTCCAGCCACCATAACTCCTAGAAAAACACACTTATTAAGGAGACAAGAAAGCTATTCAAGAAAGCATGTAGCACACAAGAGAAAATGTATGTTAGTCAAATGAAGGAATGAATGGACACATTGTCTTGTGAGTTAGTTAAGAATAAAGGATAAGAGAATTGAATGTCACAAGAAAGTGTCCAAAAAATAGTCTGGGTTTTTCAGACATTACAGGAAAAAGATAAATGAGTAGAGAATGCTTAATTCTTAAATGACTGCTGAGCTTTCAAAATCAACTTAAGAGATAAATTCTGCAAATTAAAAGAAATGAAAGTCTTGTTTCTAAGAATTTTAAGTATAGTTTACTAAATTAAGCAGTTGATTTAAATGTACTGGGGTATTAGTTTAGTCAGATTATTCGTAGTAAATTAAGAGTAGGCCCTCAAAACGCATGTAGATGAGAGAAAGGTCATTATAACCTTCTTCTAAGCCCACACTCCATGAAGACAAGTTCATAAAACTGCTACAAGACATTAGTGATGCAAACTTTACTTACCTTGTAAAGTTTTAACTAAATTAACTAAAACTATAAGCTAAGCCATGACTACCTACATAAGTAACATATTTCAAAGACTGCAGACCAAAAGGTAAACTGCTTTTTACTACTCCAAAATAATCCTAATAATTCTCAGATGAAGAACTAGTCAAACTGGTCAAAATATTAATACATATACTATTCTAGGTTTCCATATCATGATCCCAACACTGCTTTTTTGGATTCTTTTAGTTTTGCCTCATTAGAAATAAGAGTGCTGACCACTTGTTACATTAAGATAAAAGAAAGGAAGAAAAGAAAGAAGGAAGGAAGGAAAGAAAGGAAAGAGAGGAATGGGGAGAGGGGGAGAAAAAGAAAGAGAAAAGAAAAACGAACAGTTATACCCCTGTGGGTAATGGACTCAGGATGCCAAGGAATACACAGAATAACATCTACAGACTACATCTAAAGAGGATACACGAGTTTTTCTTAAAAAGGAACTGAATCAGTCTTCTTAGTCAAAAACAGAACAGGAATAACATACATTTAAATAAGTACATTTTAAAAATACACGGCAAACAAAAGTATGTTAAAATTTATTAAAAAGAGAAGCAAATGCCAAGAAAAGCTCATTGCATCTGTTTGATTAGAGAAAGTCAGGAAATGAGGACATAAAAGGCAAGTTTGCCAACAGTGAAAAATTTACAGAGGAAAATTAGTACATCTACTCACTTAGCTACATTTCTTAAATAACATTACAATAAAATTATACTCGCAACTGGGTACTTCTCACACTTAAAAATCCATATTTTAAGCAAATTTATACAAGCAGCACAACTGCTCAGAAACTCAAGAAGCCATGGAGTAGCTTTTCAGCTAGCTGTTTCAGAATCTACTAGGAGTACTCCACCACCCAAAAAAATTATCTGCTTTGGACATTACAGACAAGATACACCAAAAATTAGAAGAGAAAGGCTAGATAAGATAGAAGAGGAGGTAGCGGGACATGGCCAGCTGGAGAGAGCAGTACAACTGTGGCACAGGAATCTGCAGATAAGAGTTCATCCATGTCCACCTTTCCCCAAGCCCCTCATTTGTGTGGAAAACCTACACAGCATTATGAGAGTGTCCCATAAAACTCGAGGGTGGTTCCTATCCCCAGAAACAAAACAGTATCTTCCCAAATAGGAAGAAATGTTGATAAAGGTCATAATACTATTTTATTGCTCATTTTTATTTAAGTAATTTCCCCCTTATCTCAAGGTATTTACACTTTTATACTTTGTTCATCATTGTGTTTTGACTTTTATCTTGCTAGAAAAAGCTTTATCTCTGTCCTTCCTCTACAATATTATGTACTACTTCTCAAACTCTAGCTCTATAAATTTGTCTACTAGGTCCTACTTTATTCTTTCTTTCCTAGTAACAACAAAAAAGTACAAAAAAAAAAAAAGCGAAGAAAACTGTAAACTATGGTTTCATCAACCAGTAACCAAGTAGAGCAGCCTCTCTACCTTCAAAGGGACACAAATGAAGATGTTTTCTCCTACAAGTTACTACAAGGACTGCTGTCAAATCGTTGTATAATTATTGCAGTCAGCTTCTCCCTGAAAAAGCAGTAAGAAACAAATATCCAAATGAAGAGCGGTCACCAGGATAAAAACAAAACAACAGAAAGAATGGAGAAACAAAGAGAGAGAAATAAAAACTGAAGGACACCTCTGTCCCAACAGATATGCAAATTACAACAAAGAAACAAGCCCTCTACAGGTTCACAACTCCTCAATACCAGAAACAAAAAACAGGGAGATACCTAAATGCCAGAAACAGATATCAGATTCCTACTTTTAAAATGATCAGTGACCATACAGAGGACTCAAATCAGCAAGATGACTTATCACTATTACCAACATGGACAAACTGTTATCAAACAGAAGGAAAAATTCATCAAGAAAGTTCAGCCTCTAAATGGGAACCAAATACAAATTCTAGAAATGAAAACAAAACAAAACAAACTGCTTAAGTAAAACAAAAGACAGAACAAAACAAAACAAAAGAGAGTGGAAAGCATCATTAGCAGATAACAAATTTCAAGGACAGAGAGCCTAAATATATAAATGAATAAGCAGGCAAGCAAATGATCAAGCAAGCAAGCAGAAACACATATGATCAAAACTTCTAAGTCTGTGACATATTCAAGAGAGCAAAGCTAAATCAATTGGGCAGAAGAGGCAAATTGAGGGCTATGTAGTTAAGTAAAGAATTTATTTCATGAAAATACATCAGAACATATCCCAAACCTAGAGAAAGAAATGAAAGCCTAAATGGATACGATGTATCATAGTCAAGATGTTCAAAGTATAAAAGAAATAAATAACATTAAAAGTTAATGATTGCTGATGAAAGATTTAGGTTTTCTTCTTCCTTACAAACTCAGGAAAGTCTATAGAATATTCCACATAATGGGTTGGAAATATTCTTAGCAGTTCCCTAAAACCATTTCCAAAATTTGCCATATTATGGCCCGAAAACATGATTTGACAAACTACCAAAAAAATAAAAAATAAAAAGGAAAGAATGACAGAAAGAGAAAAAGGAAAATAGTCTCCTCTAATCAACCCACAGTACAATAAAACAATGTCAAAGTATTTGGAGACTAAACAAAGATCATTAAAAAAACAAAAACAAAAACAAAAAAACCACTTTTTAGAATCAAATGAAAACGACAGCAGTTCTGGGATATACCAAAGGTATAGAGGAATATTTGACAGATGTAAGAACACACATTAAAAATTTAGGCCACAACCTAATAAAGTTCCATGTTCTAGAAAAACAAGGCAATAGATAACAAGAAACAACAAAATTAGGGTAGAAATTAATAAAAAAAAATGGATAAATTCCTAAAAACCTGTCATCTTCCAAAATTAAATCCTATGTGTATGGGGGAGTATAGGCCATGAAAAGAAAAGGGACCAAGAGGAGAAAAGGTCTTAAAGGAGCTCTGAGTACTGGAGGAAAAGGCTAACAGAATACACGGACTGCCAAACAGCCAGCGGAGAGAGAAAGCAGACCAGCATAAGGTACGCAAGGAAGAGGGTCAACAGCAACAGATGAGTGTGTGTGTGTGTGTGTGTAAATTCCATGATGAAAGCATTACTGTTATACTGACTAGCTCTATCTCAACTTGACATAAGCTAGAATCATCAGAGAGGAAGGAGCCTCAATTCAGAAAATGCCTACATTAAGATCAGAATGTAGGCAGGCCTATAGAGCATTTTCTTAATTAGTGATTTATAGGGAGGGCCAAACCTATTATGGGTGCTGCCATCCCTCAGCTAATAGTCCTGGGTTCTTATAAGAAAGCAAGCTGAGCAAGCCAGGAGGAACAAGCCAGTACTTCGTATGCTAATTTTAAACAGATAAATGGAAAAACTAAAAAATAACAAAATAAAAATATGGCCCCTGTTAAAAAGGTCAGAGTGTCCCAAGGATATTCACTACTTAGAGGATTTTAGAATTTGGAATTTGTATATTTGGAATTTTGGTATTCTTCACTTTTCATTCTTCACTGCTCTGTGGCTTACACAAACACATACATGCATGCACACACACACAAACAAAATAGTAATAATGAAATATTCTTTAAAAAATTCATGCCAAAATCTTTTAACTGGCTATTGTCCACCCTGTAAACCTCTGTATTTTCTAGACTTAACTATAAGACAAAAATTGAATGTATGCAAAGGAGCTTCCTGTTATGGCAAAATAATGACTAAGAGGAGACACCTATTAGTGATTTTTTTTTTTTTTTAAGACAAGATTTCTTTATGTAGCCCTAGCTGTCCTGGAAGTCACTCTGTAATCCAGGTTGGCCTCAAACTCAGAGTCCACCTGTCTCTGCATCCCTAATGCTGGAATTACAGGTATACCACTACCCCTCACCTTTAATGACTTTTAAAAATAACTAAAGACAACTGAAACTTAATTTCAAAGACATTTGTAACTTACCTCAAGTGTTAAATAATTCTTGAAATCTGTACCAACCCCTCCTGTCCTATCTTTTCTTTGGTACTTATTTCTCTAAGTACATATATACATTGAAGTGGAAATTTCTGGTTTCCTTGAAGACTCAGCTTTGTCCTGTGATGTTTTCCCACAAGCTGGGCACATGATGTTTTGCTGCAGGCTGGCTTTTGAGAGGCTACATGTTTTGGTGTGAACTCTCACATGCGATGGGCCTGACTTTGGCTAGCTGAGAACATCTGTGAATGGACTCTGAGGAGAAGAGATATAGAGAAGCCCACGCAAAGTGAAAAACCAACACTGCTGTGCTGATCTTCATGCTTCAACATTTGACTTTACAGACAGAAAAGTTCCAGAGAGCTTCTCCGGGCTATCCAACTAAGTCTTGCAGTTTTCCCTGACTTTGTTGCTTCTTAGTGTTGGCCTTAGACTGGACTGCCGGTATCCTGACAACTTAGTCTGATAATCCCCTAAAGACCCTCCCCCCCATTCTAATCAGAAAGAAGTAGATAAGAGTACAGCCTTTTCCCCTACTAACCTCCTACCTAAAGTTGCCGGGGGTTGGAAGGGAGGTAAAGGTGTTTAAGAACCCTAAATAAAGTAGGTGTGGTGAAAAATCTAAGCCTAGAGTACATCAGACATCTTAGTTCTCCTGAAGAATAAACAAGGCTGGAGAGATAGCTCAGCAGTTAAGAACACTAGCTGCACTTGCAGAGAACCCAGGTTCAATTGAGTACCCACAGTGTAACTCACAACCATCTGCAACACCAGTTTCAGGAGATACGATGTCTCTTGTACTAGGCATGCCTCCAGAAGTAGGCATGCAAGAGATGTATAAATATACATACAGGCAAAAAAAGCCATCTACATAAAATGTTTAAAAAGAAACAAAAAAAGAAAGAAATTCAATACTTGGTTTAAAGAAATGGCTATAGAGAAATTATCAAAACCAGGTATTTGTTCATTTTTACATTCATCATTACAAAGTACTTAACAATTTTCTATTTGTTAGGTCCTCAAGTCTAAGGCCATTAATATCCAAATAAAGACACACTTTCCACAATGCCTTGTATTTTATATAAAGCATGCATAAAGATAAAAGACACAGTCTAGTAATACTTACAGTTAACATTGGAGTTGTCAACAGGCCCCAAGCAAAGAATTCTAAGAAGATTACAAAAGCAGCATGGTAAACACTTGGTTGGCCAAAGCCTTGTAGCTGAAAAGGAAAGAAAGCTGTTAAAAACAATAGTAAAGAGACATAAGATATCATGAAATGGCATAGGAAAATATATATACTTTGGACCACCTTTATCACGTAAGATAAAACCACACTCTAGAAAACAGGGATACAGCTATGTATTAGTTATTTTTCATCACTGTGATAACCATGACCAAAATCAACTTATGAAAGAGCTTATTTAGGCTTACGGTTGCAGAAAGAGAGTCTATAATGGCAGAAGGTGGGGAGGAAAGGCATGGCAGAAGGCAGCTGGAGCACAGAGCTGAGAGATACCACTGCAAAGAAACTACCAGGACACTTCTTACTCAGAACACCACTATTCCACTCCCTGGAGGCCCCACAGGCCATTATCACAATGCAAAATGTACAAGTCCAAAGTCAAAGCCAGGAATAATTGCATACACCCTTAACCCCAGCACTGGGGAGGTACAGGCAAGCAGATCTCTGGGGTTCTAGGCCAGCCTGGTCTACAAAGCAGTTCCAGGACAACTGGGGCTACACAGAGAAGCACTGTCTTGAAAAATCAGAGAAGCATAATTTGAGTATTCAGGTAAGAATTTGTTCAACAATAAAAATCTGTTTCCTTTATGGAACATTGACCAGCAAAGAATCCTGGGGCCTTTGGTTTATATCTCTCATTTGCTATGTCCCAGAGTGGACTAGCTGGCCATTTCTATGAAGTTGATACCAGCTTTGGAAGCAGCATTTAACAAAGGACCAGTGAAGTTATAGCCTCAGAGCTGCATGGTCATTATGCAAGTGATATATAAAAAGTCCTAATTGTGTAATTACTTTTATTAGCATAGGTTTACAGAAAGACACTAGCAACTCAGTTACAAATTTGCCTAGATATAGTAATATGAATAACTCGACACTTTCTATAGTGTATTATCTTAAGCCTGTCACACACTGAGTGTTGGAGATAACTGGTCAAGATGCTCACTAACAAACAACTGCTCTGTCCAGTGCCACAGAGCTCATTGAACTTCTGAGGTAGCTGTGTCCTGCTTATAAATGTTGGCTTTAAGACCCATCCTTCAAAGGGCCCTCAGCAAGAAGCTTGGAGGTGACACTGTCCTAGCCAGCTCTCACGTGCAGCTTCGGTGGTGTTTTGCTCTCATCCTAGGATTCTACTTTGTGAAGACCATTTGAATGCACACATGTGGCTGCAATGCTGACTGAATATAAAAACAGACACACCGCAGTTTTGCATACCTGTAATCCTAGCACTTGGGAAGCTAAGAGAGTAGGATTGTGAGTTTGGGGCCAGCCTAGGCCATCAAAGTGTTAAAAATGCTATTTTTAACACTTTGAAAAAAGAAAAACCTACACCTTATTGCTTACAACCATTGTACATTTAGACATTAGAAATTATTTAAATTAACAAGAATCTCTCCTAAAATGTAAGGATTTATTTTGCATTTTTAATATATCTATTAATTTTTTTAGAATTTTATACATGCTTACAACATTTAATCCCTTAATTCTTTCCAAGTACACCCCCAACTCCAGTACCCTTTCCAAATTTGTGTTCTTTATCTTTATGGTTTTGGAGAGGGAGGAAAGAGTTTATTCAGGTTATGCTTTCACATCATCATCAAAGAAAGTCAGTACAGGAACTCAAGCAGGTCAGGAACCTAGAAGCAGGAGCTGATGCAGAGGTCAAGGAGGGGTGCTGCTTACCAGCTTGCTCATGTCTTGCTCAGTTTGCTTTCTTATAGAACCTAAGACTACCAGCCCAAGGAAGGCACCACCCACAATGCAATGGGCCCTCCCTCATCAATCACTAATTAAGAATGCTCTAGTAGTGCACCTCTAATCCTAGTGCTCAGGGAAGCAGAGGAAGCTGGATCTCTGTGAATTCGAGGCCAGCATTGTCTACAAAGAAAGCCCAGGATAGCCAAAGCTGCACAGAGAAACCCTGTCTGGAAAAGCAAAACAAAACGAACAAACAAACACAAAAAGAATGTTCTACAGGCTTTCCGACAGCCTGCTCTTATGTAGGCATTAGAGGCTCCTTTCTCTCTAGTGACTGTAGGTTGTCAAGTTGACATAAAACTAGCCAATACAACTGACTCCTTGTCAATTTGATATACAAACTTATCACTTTTCAATTAGAACCTTTCCTTTCTTATTTAT
The DNA here is from genome assembly GCA_028658305.1 of Pachyuromys duprasi. Taxonomy (NCBI): domain Eukaryota; kingdom Metazoa; phylum Chordata; class Mammalia; order Rodentia; family Muridae; genus Pachyuromys; species Pachyuromys duprasi. Next base: position 80,272,774 of record CM053743.1, on the reverse strand, counting down.
CCCCATGGTGGCACACTAACATTAATACCCCAACATAAAACATAAATAACTTTAAGTTTAAATACACTAAAAGTTCATTCTGTCTAAACGTACAAAAAGTTTTAAAAGTTTAAAGTCTTTCAGCTGTGGATTCCTTTAAAAAAAGTCAAAATTAAGTTAAAACTACTTTTCATAAGAGGAAAGAATCAGGCCAGTCACAATCTGAATCAAGCAAAACCAAACTCCAGAAGTGTACACCACTCAATGCCCGTTATCTGGGGTCCATTCACAAGCCACTGGGCTCCTCTGAGGGCTTGGGTCATTTCTCCAGCTTTACCCTCTGGAGCACACGGCCTGTCTCCAGCTCTGGCTGGCCCCACTCCACTGCTGATGCTGCTCTCAGTGGTCATCACTGTACTGACCTCTCCAAAACTGCTGGGGCCCCTTCAACTGGGCTGCATTTCACCAATAGCCTCTCCTAGGCTATCTTCAAGGACTCCAGCCCTGCCACACAGTGCCAAGTCTCAGCCACTCTCCATGACACCTTCAAAACAAGCATCACCTGGGTGACTATCAAGTTTAACTGCCAGCACAAGGTACAACTTTGGCCATATCATGTCTGGAACAGAGCTCTGTGTGCTGACTCTCAGGAAACACTTTCTAGAATTCACTTCAATGACATTGCTCCTCCTCCTCTTTTTCCAAGACAAGGTTTTTCTGTGTACCCTTAGCTGTCCTGGTATTCACTCTGTAGACCAGGCTGGCCTCGAACTCAAAAAGATACCCCTGCCTCTGCCTCTAGAGTGCTGACATTAAAAGCATTTACCACCACAGCATAGCTGCTGTTCGCTTTTTTTTTTTCAACATAACTTTATTGATTATTTGGGGATGGATTTCATACAATGTACCCTGATCACATGAGCCTCCCGTTCCTTCTTTGTGCCCTCCTCCAAAACAGGAAAAAAAAAAAAAATCACATCAAGTCCCATTTGTGCTGTTCATAAACTAATGAAGCATGGTGAAACCCAGTGGCCAGCCCCTTAAAGATAACAGAGCTGTTGTCCACATACCCCCACCCACAAAAGCCATCGACCATGAAGAGCTACACTTCAGCATCTTTATCACAACCTTTAAGGACTCTCTTGAATGGCTTCCTGTCTAGACTGTTTTTTTTGGGGGGGGGTAGGGGAGATGAGTCATAGAAGCCTTCAGTGTCTTTCATTTTCAATTATGAGATTGCAGTAATTGATACTATTGCAAAAGAAGTTTCCCTGACCATTACTGCCAGTGGCAGCACAGATCATGATCTTCCACATGGTTTGCAGTGGCAACACAGACTATGGACATGGCCTTCTGCAGCAGTGTGGACCATGAACATCGAAACAGCTCCTGCCTGAAGCATGGACCACAGACACCAACATAGCCCTCTACAGAAGCATGAACCACAGATGTCAGCATGGCTTTCTACAGCAACACAAACCATGGACACCAACACAGGCCCGAGCAGCAACACGGAACACTGACACCAGCATGCCCTACCATAAAGTGCAAGGTGGCCCAATTGAGAAAATGAGCATTGTCCATTGCTCAGAGGCAGGGCAATCATGCAGCTGGGCAGCGTTAGGGAGCAGGGCCTGCACTGGTTCCAGGCTGCTGACCTTACTCAGGAGGGATGTGCAGCCACACCCCACACAAGACGCCTCTGAGCCATGTCCGTATCCCCACCTCTCCCCACTGCTCTGTTCTGCCATCTCCCCGCCTCTCCACTGCATTTATTTATCTCAGTGGCACTGCAAACTGCTGTGCGGCACATGGTCTATTTTTTGCCCAAACAGATTTACATACAAACACTTATTGCAATGAGTCATTGGTCTGGTTCAAAGTTTCTGGTTTCTAAAGCACCATAAATACTGGACTATTGCTGAGACTCTTCTCCAATATCCTTAGTTATCCAGAGTCAGTTATCTTGTAGGTGGGCAGGGTGTCTGAGGGCAGGGTCCCCGACACAACCCTTATGTCTGCAGGCCACAGGCTGCACCACAGCCCCAAGCTCTCCTCCACCAAACAGGGTGAGCAACAGCAGCAGCAACATGCTATGGGCCGGCCCACTGGTCCAAGTCTGGACCTACTCAGCAACAATATGCTTCTTTTTGTCCTTCCTTTAAAAGGTGCTGCAAATATTATGACCATCATAGAGCCAACCACTGGAGTGTGGTCAACCCACCAGATGCCATACCCAAAAGAAAGTGGACTCACCATTTCCCTGAAGCTAATTAACCAATTATATTGATTGAGTCTGATCTAGGGCAGCCTCTCTAGTTGTCTGTGTCCTCTACTACATTTCCTTTTACCCTCAAATCTTTATTAACCTTCCAGTCACTGATCTTTCTACATTCACCCTATACTCCACTGATGAGCTTAAAAGATAACCTACAAATCACTGCCATCTGTGGACCTTTTCAAAATATGACACTGTGGGTGATTCTATCAAAAGGATGTCTAAGGCTAGAGACATATGTGGCTCAGAGGCACAGTAAATGCTTAGCCTGGAAGGAGACCTTTGAACCTCCAGCACAACTTAAAACAGAAAAATAAACTGTTGAAGTCTGTACCTCTACTCTCAGAACAGGCTCAGCAACCTGTTCTGACCAAGAGAAATAGAAAAGGAAACATCAAGGGAAATAACAGAGGCTTGTGAATGTAAACATTTGATTATCTACAAGTAGAATCAGCATATACAAGTGGCATGCAGCCTATACACCAGAAACCTGAACAAGAACTGACAGGAATCAGCATTAGCCTGCTTCTCAAGTAAAGCAAATTCAGATCTTCACTTAGCATTCACCCTATTTCCTGTACTAAGAAGTCTGGCCTGGCTACTGTGTATATGGACAAAAGGTCAGTGCCCAAGGATGTTTCTACCCCTTTCTCAATATAAGCTGAAAAGTTCAGATGAACTAGGGCACTGACCTTTCTTAATCTGATCTGTCTGTTGGAAAAAGATCATTGTTCCACACATGAATCCCAACTTTAAGATCAAAGTATCCAGTAAAAACCAATCCCTGCCAGCATGGAAAACAAGAGAGACGCTGTCATTTTTGTAATGTGCAGTCACCAGCTATTTGTACTTCATGCCACAGTCCTCTTTCTTTCTTTACAGGGTGCCAACACTAAAGGACAGACAGCATGGTCATGTCAATAAATCATATTCATTCTATGAGATAAAAGTTTATTATTTTAAAAGGGTGGAGGGGGCAGAAATGTGTTACTAGTATCAGATAACATGTTATAGTCCCTTGAAGGAACCTATATTATTACCAAAAAAAACTGTCCTCAGAACTCTTGAATTTTATTTGATTGCCAGTTTTGCAATATAAAATAAAAAACTTAGCCTAGGAAAATAAAGTTCTAAAAATCTGTTGTAAGCCAAGTTGTCTACAGGTAATATTATATTATATAGCCAAATATGGAATATAGCCAAACTTCCATATTTGTAAGTTCCACATCTATCCACAGACTCAACTATAGATTCAGAGGAAACTAGAAATTCAGAAATTTTTCTCATCATTATTCCCTAACAAATAAGATACAGCAATTATTTATATAGCATTTATATTGTATTGAGTATTATAAGTTACCCGAAGATGGTATATAGACACTTGTTGGCCTGATAAAGGTGATAAACTGTTATACATTGTGTATTTTTTTAAATGGGTAAAAGCAAACAGTTATTGACAATAAGTCATACATAAATTTATTTTAAAACAATTTTTTGGTATATTTAGATAGATTATATTACGATTTACTAAAGATGAAAGAAATTTAATACTAACAAGATGGATATGCTTTATTTTTATTTAAAGAATTAACTATTGTCTGAATGTCTGATACTTCATTATGCAGAGTTGACAATGTTTTTCAAGATCATATAAAAAAAGTTGTTGGTTGAATAATAGTCCTGTGCCCAAGCAATCTTCCCTATGATTAGTAGTAATACCAAAGAATCTAAAAGTATGAGTATCCCCAGAAACTAAGGAAAAAGAAAATTACTCGTTAGACTAGAATCATGGAAGTTATAGAACACAGTATTTAAAAGCAACCCTGGAAAGGAGCTATGAAAATAAAAAAACGTATAATTTGGGAGTACTGGCATATGACATAAACCCCTACAATTAAAGGTATTCATTGTTTTTACAACCTCCATTGGGCCCTGCACATGCCAGTCATTTCATTAACTATAGGGAAAAGAAAAGGAAAACAGTATTCTCAGCAATCAATAATGACTTACCTACTACTCCCAAAGAGGAGGAAAGACTGGGAAGAAATTTACCTTTGCCCAAATTTAGATAAGCCTTAGGATCTAAAGAAAGGTTAGGGAATAAACAGAGTCTAGGTTTCTTCGATAAATATCCTACAAACGTTCCTACTTTAAGCACACTGGTTTTAGATTGGGGTCTGGTTCCTTTCTAAATTAGAAAATGGGAAAGAACCAAATATTTTTATCATAGTAGGGGCTCACATATATAACCTGGCCATTCAAACTTCATGTGTAGGCTGGGCAGAGGGCGCATTCAGTAAATACCTAACAGGCAAGCTAAAGGATCTGAATCTCTACCATACAAGTAAAAAGCTGGGCAAGGTGGTACTGCCAGTGACCCTAGCACCAGGAATGGGAGGAGTAAGGATGGGATGAGGGCACAAATCGAGACAGCTAGACAGAAGGATCTTTGAGCCAGTCTAATAAATCTGTGAGCTCCAAGTTGAGAGACCTTTTATCTCAAAACATAAGTTGCACTCCTGAACCTGTAAATATATATTATACTAAATATATAAATTTTAAAAAGGTATTAAGAAATAGAGAAAATACATCCTACATTGACCTTTGGCTGGCACACAAACATATACAAATAAACTATAAACTTAAAAACATTTCACACATGCATGAAATACTAAGAATATCCCCAAATATTTATTTAGGGCCTATCAGGTACCAGGTTGCAGCAACTGTAACAACCTATGAGGTACACACTACTATTTGGAGAGGTTGTATAACTTACCCCAAGTAATATAAGCAATAAAGATGGAAACTGGAATTCCAAGCATGGTCACCTAATTACTATGCTAAGATGCTTCCCCTTCTTATTCTGTACGGCAAAGGAAGTCAGCTGGGAAGAGTATGGGAAAATGGCACTACCAATAATAATATGTTCATTCTCACTAACCAGCAATGTAGAGGGCAGCCTGGTGATCTCAAGAAAATAGGGGTTAAAAATGCTGAGGAACTGAACCCTAGAGATACAAAGGAGAGGATAAGAAGCTAAAATTTGTACACATATATGCAATGCTGTAAGTATGGGAAGAAGTGAAGGAAAGCATTTCTTAGGCTATTGACCCGTCCACTAGTTAGTAATTACTGTGATTACTGTGAATCCACTGGCAGAAGACAAGAAGGGGAAGCGGTAATTTAGTTTCATTAGGGGTAGGAAGAAGTGTTACCTCCTTAATGAGAAAAACCAGTATTACAGAACTCATCTCACAAGGTAAGCGTTCCTCATTAGAGAAGCCTTAGCTTTGAAAAAAATGGCACAACACCCCCATCCTTCCTCAAAATTCATTTACAGATCAGGTACTGGGCTGCAAAACTCTGGCAGAATTAGGACTAGAAACCACCTCTAGCCTAGGTCTAAAACACCAAAGAAATGAACCACAAGAATGCAGACAAAACTCCAAAATCTGTACCTTGCAGACTGGTGACGATTCCTGCAATTTTGTACCTAGTAAGCCCTTCCTAATTACTAAGTGCCTGTGCTTTACCTCAATATTTTTGCATGTATGAATTTTGACCTAAAATCTCATTCTGCATACTGCTTCTAATTTTCCACCCTCCCAACTCTACCAAAGGTGAAGTCACATAATCAAATACCTAGTAGTCTTTAACAAAAATTAAATGTGCAAGCGTAAAAACTTAAAAATGTGACTCTCGGTTTTTTTTTTTTTTTCAGGGTCTCTCTGTGTAGCATTGACTGTTCTGGACTCGATTTGTAGGCTAGGCTGGCCTTGATCTCACAGTGATCCGCCTACTTCTGCCTCCCAGAATGCTGGAGTTGCAGGCATTCACCACCACGCTCGGGTCGCATATGTCTTCCTTTGCACTCCTATTTCTCACTGAACAAACTCTCAATGGTGGCAAGAGTTTGTACTCAACTCACTGCAACACTTTGTTTCTGGTCCTAAGTAGACCCTTCCCCCAAAGATCCTTTTTATACTAATGACTGAAGAAATGACGTTTCCTGTGCTTAATTTCTCACCATAAAACTGGAAATCCAGGTCAATGAAAATAAGCTTTCCTCTGCTGTCAAAGTCATCTCTAGTGTCTCTAGAGAAGATCAGGCTGAACTTAGTCTTTCGGTGCTGAGATCATCAGTTTCCGCTCAGCACACCACAGTCTCCCCTGCAGCCTAGAAGAGGAAGGATCAGAAAGGCACCACCCACCTCTACCTCCAGCATCCCTGTAGGCTACCCGGGAGACTGGGCCAAATGGCGGTTTTAAGAACTCCCTATCCATTGTCTAAATTGCTTTGGAAAAACAAAATCTGTGCCCAGAAGATTCTGTCAAGTGAGTGTGAATGGAGAATTAGGAGATACCCAAAGTTCTTGTATTTCCTGTCCCATGTCCGCTGGCTCTTGAGTCCTTAACCAAATCTCCCAGGCCTTCGTCTGGGTTGGAGATACTAGGAAAGCTAGCTTCTCAATGAACCTGGCTCTTCCAGAAAAGACCGAAATTCCAAGTGCCCGCCGGAACCCAGTCCAAACCTACCCAGCTGCCGCTCGCGGCCTGAGCGCTCCCGCGCTTCTCAGGCATGGCTGACGCCTTGGGTGAGGCCACCGCCTTCCACCCCGGCTCCTCCGGCGACTCCCCGTCCGTGCTCATGCCGCCGTCATACCCGGGCAGCTTCGGGTCGCTCCAAGACACCGGCGACGCCGCGAGTGCGGCGGCGGGGCCCGCGTCTTCATGGGCTCCGCGGTCCGCAGCGGCCTGCCGCTCGGGCGGCGGCGCCAGTGGCGACGCCGGCTGCTGAGTGCACGCAGAAGCTGCAGCCGTGCGGGAAGCGCACAGGGCCCTCCGCTGTACCGTCGTGGTCGTGAGCACTGGCAGTGAGCGTCTGTCAGGCGCACCCGAACAGCGAGCGGACTGCAACAGAGCCCGCGCACTGAGCAATGGCGGACCCCGCCTAGACCGCCCACCCTTCTCAAGTAGCTCAAGCAAGCTCCGCCCCGGTCCGCGTAGCGCGCCAAAACGACGTCATCTTTTGGGGACTGCAGGCCTACTGCTTTTTACCGAGACTGGAAGGACCCCAGGCGTTCTTGATTAGGCTGATTTCCTGATTGTAAGCCCTAGTGATTCCGTTTCCTCCTACCCCGGGATAGGATTCCAACTGCGCATCGTCACCCCTTCCTTTCTTTGTGAGTTTTAGGAATCTGACTTCTGTCCTCGGGCACCACAGGAACTGAGCTCTTTCCAGCCCCCAAAGTAAATGATAATTGATAATAGTTGTGAAAATGGACAACCTGACATCCATACCCTGGATCTGGAATCCTGCAATGGGCAAGTGTTCTACAATAAAGAGGACATCAGAAGCCTCAAGCTTCTTATTCCATAAGGGTATATTGGTTAATGTCAGAGAACTTGCCTGGTATTCGCTAGGCCCTAGGTTCAGTCCCCAGTAAAACACACGCACGCACGCACGCCTAAAAATTTCTCCAACACAGTATCAGTATCAGGCAGATTGTCCTCAGTCCTTCCCATATAGAGCCTTAAATACATGATGATGGTCCTGCCGCAGCCTTCCCACATGCTGGATGTGGGTTTGAGCCACCACAGGACATTGTTCTCAGCTGTTAAATATAACTGGAGACGATGTGTTAAACAAGTCAGGTACTTACGGATTCCTGTCATTTTTGTAAATTACACGGCTAATCTCACAGACTCGAGGAGAAAGACTACCCATCTGAATTATGGCTAAATTAAAGCAAGCGTTATTCATTCACACATCACAGCCGAATCAACATCTGTCTTCCCAAAAGGCGGGGTTTGTAATACCAGCCCCAAGGCAACTTCCCAAGCCCTTTACATAGGGCAGAACAATAGGGTGGAGAATTTTGCATGTAATCGTGGTAACAGAAGTGAGACCAGGCAATTAATGCAAGTGGGTCATGGAACAATGGGTATAGACCATTCCCAAGAACAGGTAGCTGGCGGGGGTGGGGGGGGCGGGGGGCTGTTTACAGTACATCTTATGGTTACTGGGGTAGAATGCAACCCAGCTCTGAGAAACAGAAACTCGAGTTTTATATTAAACAGAAACTTAACTTTGCTACAGACTCAAAATGGCTCCTATGAACAAAAAATGGAGAAGGGCTGACTTCTCAATAGCCTTTTATTGAGCAAAAGTTCCTGTTTCACCTGTTTTGTTGATTCTGATTCCGCCCTTCATACCTACACAGAAACATCTAATACCATTTACTTAAAATGCCAGTCTGGACCTTCTATCTTTCAGTTATTCCTTGACTAACTTTCAGTTTGTAAAAATCCACATTAAAATGTAATGTTTTGAAATCTAACCTTGAGGCCTGGAGGGATGGCTCAGAACTAAGCGCACTTGCAATTCTCACAGAGGAAAGAGGTTCTGTTCCCAGCACTTGTGTGGCAACACACAATGTCTGTAACTCCAGCTTTAGGGTCCCAACATACTCTCTGGGCTCAGCATGTACATAGCTTGCTTGCGCTCTCTCTCTCTCTCTCTCTCTCTCTCTCTCTCTCTCTCTCTCTCTCTCTCTCTCTCTCTCTCTGCAGGAAAACACTTATAAAAGTATGTATAACCATGTCCGCTGCCTTGATGTGTCGATTTGGGGTATGGGACGCCTCAAGCATTCTACCTTTAAACTACATGCCCAACTTTATTTTATTTTTATTTATCTACATGAACTTGAGTGTTATTATGTGAATGTGTGGTGCATGGGGGTGGTTACAGAGGCCATTAAAAGGTAGCAAGATACCCTGGAGATAGAATCACAAGAGGCTGTGATCCAGCCAGTATGGGAATTGGGAACTGAACTCCAGTCTTGGGCACCTGTAAGAACAGTGTAGGGCTCATAATCATTGAACAGTATCTACAGGCTTACTGTTTTGTGAATTTGTTTGTTTGTTTGCTTGCTTCTTGCTTTGGTAGACAGAGTTTACTAAGTATCTGTAGCAATCCTGGAAATACCGATGAAGTCAAGGCTGGCCTTGAATTCAGAGAAGTCTACCTACCTACCTCTCCCTCCTGAGTGGGGTAGTTACCTCTTCCTCCTGAGTGGGGTAGTTACCTCTTCCTCCTGAGTGGGGTAGTTAAGGGTCTGTGCTCCCAGGCCTCTTTCTTCTTTGTTAAATCAAGTATTTTAAAATTACACCTATTTCTGGGCATGGCATTTTGGGTATGTGTGGAGGCATAGATGCCATATCTTGTGTATGAAGGTTGAAGAACAACCTGGGCAGCCAGTCTTAGAATAAATATCCCTTCCCTTGGAGCCATCTTGCTAGTCCTTAGTTAAATAAAATTTTAAGATATTGTTTATTGTGTGGCATTTAAACCATAGGAACTGATTAATTTATGTACTACTTCAAGTGGATACTGTGGATTCTACATGAATTAGCATCTTATAGACTTAGAAAAATAATGACTCTCAATAACAAATATTATCATGTTTGATCCAGGAGTGGTTTGAATTGACTCATGGCTGAAGTTCATTTTAATAAAAATATACAGAAGAAGAAACATCTGTCTCCTGGTAGAAAAAAACTTTCAGTTAAAAAAAAAAGAAATTAAAATTATTTCTTCTTATTAGATTTCCACAAGTCTTATGATTCTGCAAATATATATACATATATATATGTATATATATATATATATATATATATATATATCATTGTTTCCCAAATTCAGTTGTACACACTACTTTTACTCTCAGAACACTGATTAATATTTTGCAGAATGTGTCAGACATGGTGTGGAAAGTAATGCTTGCATTTCTTATTTTTGAAAGACAGATGTGAAGCCATAAAAAGATATCCACTTCAAATTACAGCATAAAAGGTCTGGGGAGACTCCCAGAGTGAGATCATTAGCATTTTATAAGAAAAGATGTGTTGGGCCTGGTGGTACATGGCTTTAATTCCAGTACTCTGGAGAAAGAGGAAAGTCAAGGCCATCCTGGTCAATTTAGAGAGTTCCAGGACTACCAAGGCTACAGATTGAGACCTTGTCTCAAAGAAAAGAAAGATAAAAGTTCAGGTTGCCCAGTTATACAAAGAGTTAATTCTCTAATGTCTATAAAGTGTAAAACTGTGTATAAGTTCCTTGCTATCATTCCAGTTTCTAATCTTTGTAATATATGCAGCTGCTATTTGCTGTCACTGCATTATTTACAGTATGAGCGATCCTATCTCTACACCCAGAGTAGGAACTCTTCTTAATGTAGGTCAACCCCTCCTTTACCCTAGCCACCCCCTCATGATCATTCATCAAATCGTACTCACCTCCTACCCTTATTTTCCCACTCCTACTACATCCAAGCAACCACCATGCCCTATTTATTACAAATCATCTGTGCCTGCTCTTCATTACACCTTAATTCATGGCCTTCTTACCTATATATGGTCTTATCTTTTAGATCCATTTCCAAATAAACATGCATCCTCCAAACAAAATACGTCTTCCTAAAACACAAAGGTATCATATTGTGTCACATCTGTGCTTTCATTCAGGATAATACTGTTAATTATTATGCGTAGGCTCTGACTTCTTCCTGCATCTCAGCCTCATTTGACACCATCTATACACATGTCATATTGTTCCCTTGCCTGGTGATGCTTCCTCACTTTAAATCCTCCTTTTCCTCTCCAGCATGGCAACAGCTCCTGTTACATGAGCACTCTGCTCAGGTACTCTTCTGAGCTCAGGTACCCTCACCATATCTTTCCATGATGGACTTCGGTGTCACCTTTCTTTTGTGTGTACCTTCTGTGCATTTTGTGTAAGATTTTTCTTTAACACATACACAATTACTTTTTGGTAGAAAATGCATGCAAAAAGAGTAAGCATATGCCTACACTAAATTTATCTCATTAACAAAGGAACCCACACAAAGTGTGTTGGCTCACGACTTTAATACTAGCACTCCAGAAGCAAGCAGATTTCTGAGTTTAAAACTAGTCTGATCTACATAGTGAGTTCGAGGACAGGCAGAACTACATAGTGAGATCCTGCCTCAACAAAACAAAAAATATACAAAACAAAACAAAAAAAACCAAAGAAACACAAAAATGGCTTAAAGAGAAAATTTGAAAAGCTCAAATTGTTAAAGTTCATGCAAACAAGATAGAACAGCACATTGCAAAACTGAAGAGTTGAACTGAGTTGACTGTGGTGCTATGGATTTAACACACAGGTGCTTAAATGTCAGGCATGTGCTCCACAGGTAGCTGACCAACACCTTAGCCCAGGGTTCAAACTCTAAGAAATGCTGGTGTATTGCATGTGGTCCTAGTTACACTGTAGATTTTATCACCTAAGTTTTTATCCCAGAAAAGAAGATCAACTCATCAGTTTTGCCTAACCTCAAACGTTTTATGGATGTTAGATATCCAGGACTAATAAATAATAAACGCCAAAGATTAAATGATCATAACAATTCTCTAAAAATATTCAGATGGATTGTTGGAAAATTATCTTCTAAGGTGACATCGATTGAAATGAATGACATCTTTCTTTTATTCCCGAGTTTGTAATTTATCTTAGCACTGTGATTTTTTTTCTTTTTCTTTCTTTTTTTGAAACATATTTCACTATGTATTACAGACTGACCTGGGACTCATAGCAATTCTCTTGCTTCATCTTCACAAGTGTTGAGTTTAGAGGTGTGTGTCACAACGTAACTGTACTTTTTAACTCACTCAATCTTGGCCCACACTATGAACTACAGAACTGGTTTGGAGTTCCATCTAAAGGATATATTTCCCTGGGAATATGTATATAGTTTCTCATAGTTCACATGGGCTTGAATAGCTCACAAATAACCAATTATTAAGCCTTTGCCCTAGAGCAATCTTCCTAGTGCCGCAACCCTTTAATATAGTTTCTCATATTGTGGTGACCCCAAACAATAAAATTATTTTGTTGCTACTACATAACTGTAATTTTGCTACTGTTATGAATTGTAATGTAAATAGCTGATATGCAGGATATGTGACACCTAAAGAAAGAGTCTTGACCCATAGGTTAAGAAATGCAGCCACTGGCATGAACTCTGTTGCCTGCTCTTTGGTCACCTCCTCCTGGCAGAGCTGCCTTGCCAGCCTGCAGAGGAAGAGGATCCAGGTAGTCCTGATGAGACTTGATAGGCGAGGGTGAGATAGTAGGGGAGGAAGACTTCACCTTTCAGTGGACTAGGGGAAGGGGGTGGGGAGAAGAGGGAGGGCAGGACTGGGAGGAGATGAGGGAGGTGGCTACAATTGGGATATAAAGTGAACAAATTGCTAAAAATAATGAAAAACTAGATTTATTCATATACGGGGTAGAATGTGAGGAAAGCCAGAAAGGGGGAGCCCAGGTGCCTTCCAGAGCCTGAGACCTGGTGACCTCCACCCAATAGGCTTAAGAAAGGAAGAAATAAATAAAGAATAAACAAACAAACAAACAAACAAATAAATAAATGCTGGTCTAAGCAGGGTGCAGTGGTGCACGCCTGTAATCCTACCACCCAGGTAGGCAGAGGCAGGCAGATCTCTGTGAGTTCCAGACCAGCCTGGTCTACAAAGTGAGTCCAGGACAGCCAAGACCACACAGAGAAACCCTGTCTCTGAAAACAAAAGAAAAAGAAAGAAAGAAGGAAGGAGGGAAGGAAATGCTGCCCTAGAGTGTACTCTGTCCTATAGTCCACCTGGCCCCAAAAGATGTCCTTCTAAAAGTTCTTCTTTCCCACCTCCAGTGACTCTTCACACTTCAGCAATGTTTCCTGCCATTTTTCATCTTAACCATGGAGCACACACTAGCATCTCAGCCTCCGCAGTGCTGAACAAGAACAACACTGAAGAACAACACCAAAGAAAAAGCGTTGCCCCCAAAGCATCCTCTCCTCTAAGGTGAGGCTGACCCTTGTCAAATCACCTGTCAGAAACTCTGAATGCCACATTCATTTTAATTCGACCATAGAACAAGAAGTTTTATAGGGTGTGGTGATAAATCTCTGTTTAAATCTCAGCATTTAGGAGGTAGAGACAGGAGGATCAAGAGTTCAAGACCAATCTGGGCTACATGGGACCCTGTCTCAAAGAAACAAAACAGAAACAAACAAAAATCAAGAACTTTCTTTCCGATTATAATTTATATTTGATAGTTGATAGTGAGTTCTGCCTTTGACAAGTAGGTCACAGGATAGTTAATATTTCATAAGGTAAACAAGTTAATTGAGCAAAAGAGTTTAATAAAAATATGTTGAAAGTCTGTTTGCACAGGAGCCTACCACAGAGGGCCTCTGAAAGACTCTACCCAGCAGGGTATCAAAGCAAATGCTGAGACTCATAGCCACACTTTGAGTGGAGAGCAGGGAATCTTATGAAGGAAAGGGGAGCTAGAAAGACCTGGAGGGGACAGGAGCTCCACAAGGAGAGCAACAGAACCAAAAATTTTAGGCCCAGGGGTCTTTTCTGAGACTGATACTCCAACCAAGGACCCTGGAACCCCTGCACAGATGTAGCCCATGGCAGCTCAGTCTCCAAGTGGGTATCCTAGTAAGGGACACAGGGGCTGTCTCTGACATGAACTCAGTGGCTGGCTCTTTGATCACCTCCCCCTGAGGGGGGTGCAGCCTTACCAGGCTACAGAGGAAGACAATGCAGCCAGTTCTGATGAGACCTGATAGGCTAGGGTCAGAGGGAAGGAGAAGAGGACTTCCCCTATCAATGGACTTGGGGAAGGGCTTGGGAGGAGAAGAGGGAAGGAAAGTGGGATTGGGAGGGGCTGAAGGAGGGGGCTACAGCTGGGATACAAAGTGAATAAACTGTAACTAATAAAAAATAAATAAATTTTTTAAAAGAAAGTCTGGCTGCAATATCCTGGAAAGTACATTCTTTGTATCAAAAAACAAGTTACAAAAAAAATTAATGATTACACTTAAAACTCTGATCTGTAGGGAGGAGACAGGGGTGGGCAATGGAGTCAGAACAGAAACAAAGAGATTGAATAGTTTGCCAGGGTTTTTTGTTTTTGCAGTCTTTTGTGGCTATTGTATTAGCGTTTTACCAATATAACACATACCTGAAATAACTAACCTATAAGGATAAAGGCTTATTTTCCCTCATGGTTTTAGAAATTCCAGTCCTGGCTGGCTTGGAACCTACAATGTAGTCCAAGTTGCCTTGGAACTCACCTGTCTCTCCCTCCTAAGTGCTAGGATTAAAGGCATGCTCCATCATGCCTCACATATACATATACAAACACACACACAGCTTGTGGTAAAATAGTCATAACAGAAATCACTGTTTTCAAGTACAGCATTCCATAGTATTAAGTTCATGTTACATTGATCACTACCATCTGTGCCCATAACTTTTTAAGCTTCCAAACTGGAACACAGAATCTATAAAAGACTGATTTTCTACTCCCATTCCTCTCTGCCCTTGGAAAATAACAGTCTTCTGATTCTTCAATTTTGATTATTTTAGATACCTCAAATAAATGAAATTATTTCAAATCTGTTTGTGTCACTGAGGTTCATGCATTTGTCAAATTTCCTTCTTTTAAAGTTGATCCAGTTAAATGCATATACCATATTTAATTGTGCATTTTCAATGGCTTTATTTCTACCTTTGTCTATTATGCATCGTACTTAGGTAAATGTTAATTAATATGCGAATTGTGTTTCAGCACTATTTTCAGTTCTTTGGGGTACCTGGCTACAGAGTGGAATTATTAGCTACTTCTAACTTTTTAAGGAGCCACCAAACTTTTCACCCGTGGCTGTCCTATTTCACATTTTTGCCACCAGCATAGGGGAGGGAGTTTTACTTTCCACATTCAAGCCAACACCTATTACTTTCCAGATGGGAAAATAAATTAGTAGTAGAGGACTTACCCAGATTTATGTGGACCTGGATTCACTCTTCAGCATCACAAAAATGAAGGTATGAAAATGTTATAGGGACTGGGGAGATGGCTCATCAGTTAAGAGCACTGAGTGACAATCAGGAGGACATAGGCTCAATTCCCAATACCCACACTACAGCTTACAATGGTGTGTAACTCAAATTTCAGGAGATGTGCATACAAATGGTGCCCAGACGTAAATGCAGGCAAAAAACACTTATACACATAAAAGTTTTAATTAAAAAATCTTATCTTTATTTCTGTGGACATTAAATTGTATCTCATGATGGATTTTATTAATAATATTTTGACAATTCCATACATGTATAAAATGCATTCTGGACATACCTATGTCTCCAGCTTCCCTTAACTTCTTCTCTCTGCTTCCTTCCCCCACTTTCACATCCTTTTGTTTTTGTTTTGTGACTCACTGGTTTAACCAGGGCTACTCGATGCATGAGTGTGAAGGATCCCCTGGAGCATGAGTAACTCACCAGTAGCTGCATCCTAAATTTGATTGTCATTAGTTCCCCCAGGGCACCAAGAACTCCTGCTCATTTGTGACTGACTGTCTAAAGGCTTGGCCTTGTTTAGCTCCTATGCAGGCAACCACAGCTGTTATGAGTTCATAAGTGCAAAACCATATTGTTCCATGAGACAGTGTTTCATGGTCCCTCTTCCTATTGCCAGGTTTTTATATTCTTCCCACCACCAGCCTTGGAGGAGGTGATATGAGTGTGATGTTAAAGGTTTCCAATATTTTGGTTTTTATTTGTAGCTCCCTAATGATATAGTGTAAAAGTAGTTTTTATTCTCCTGTTTCAATTGTTGGCTAGGAGGCCTACTGCCTCCTTCTGCTAACCTAGGCCTAGTCCTGGAAGCTTCTAGCCTCCATACATTCTAACCTAGGCCTAGAATGTTTTCAGCCTCTGAGACTTACTGCTGACTAAGCTCACCTTTCTTGTTTTTACTGAGCTCTGGGCTGGCTGGTTCAACTCAGCTGTTCTGGCAGCTGACTTATTCAGTCTGGATTTTCTCTTGGTCTCTGAATTGCTCTCTTGACCTTAAACTAACTCAAGCAATCTGCTCTAAT
Source organism: Pachyuromys duprasi (assembly GCA_028658305.1). Taxonomy (NCBI): domain Eukaryota; kingdom Metazoa; phylum Chordata; class Mammalia; order Rodentia; family Muridae; genus Pachyuromys; species Pachyuromys duprasi. The sequence goes on along the minus strand of CM053743.1, from coordinate 80,256,517 downwards.
CTCCTGGCTTCTTTTTATTCTCTTGGGTGATCATGTCTTCATCTGTGTTTTCTCTGCAACCTATTACTGTCCCAGTAAAACTGCCTCTTCTCTCTCTCTGCACTTCCCCTTCAGTAACTTCCTTTTCCATTCTCATGAGAGTTGGATACATCATATTCTGACAAATTTTTTTCTGATGTATCACTTTTTCTGCTACTCAATTAGGCATCACTTTCACTTTCTTCTACAAATTATCTTTGCCTTCATTGTTTGGAATTAAAGGCATGTCCCACCACACCTAGACCTAAGCTTTTCTTTACCTGATATTTGCTCTATACCAGGCTGGCCTTGAACTCACATCTGCCTGCCTCTGTCTCCTGGATTAAAGGCGTGTTATATTCCAGACAGATCACACAGACCTAAAAGGTCTTTGTATGTGATTTCTTGCCAGAACTGCCATATTCTGAATTAAAGTTCCTCTACGATGCAGAACATCTTTGGGTGTATTTGTTGTCTATTTGTGTATCTTTTCTGGGAAAATATTTATTCAAGTCCCAAGTCTGAGGCAGGATGATTGTGAGTTCAAGGCCAGCCTGTGAGACCCTGTGTTAAAAAAAAAAAGTCAAAATCAAAATGGATTGAGTACAGCAGATGTAAGAACCTTAAGCCCTCTATTAAGTCAGATATTTTATTAGGGTAATTTGCTTTTAACACTGAGGTTGTAAGAATTCTTTATATATTTCAGACACAAGTCCCACTATCTCCTTTTAAAAGATATCTTATAGCATGTGATCTTCCAATGGCTGATGAAACAGATAAGAGTAAAGACCAAGAAACTCCTTCATTATAAGGAACTGTGAGTAAAAAGAAAGCTGATTTTGGTTAAGTTTTCACTTGTTTGTTTGATTGCTTGTTTGCTTGGTTTGCTTTTTATCATCTCAGGCCTGATTGCCTTAGATTATTGCAAGAGACTAGTTGGGAAAGCAGTCTAACCACTCACCAATATTAGCGTGTTTCCATCCTGGATAGTAAGACTGCTCACTCACCTCGGAAACAGTCACTTCAAAATATAATTGGTCCAGATCAAACTGTCCTCTATAACAGCCTTTATTATCTTGACATACCAGTTAAGATAATAAAGCTGGGCCTCAGGGTGTTGCCTTCTGCCCACCCTCTGCATTTCCCAACTGAACAGGAAATGCCTGCTTCTTGAGACTGCAATCACTTGTGGCCAGTTTTACATTTTTGCAGTCATATGCAGATTACAAAAGACGTTCTCAGGCTGCTTGCTGATTTCAGGAAACTTCTAAAGAATTAAAATGTTCTTTCCAAATGATATTTTAAGTAGCTTCTCAGGAAAACAGTGGTATTTATATAACATGGCACTATGACCTGAGATGGATGTAGAAACATCTTTCCAAAGAAGGTGAGCCATCCTGTCAAAGAAAATTTGAATACTTGAAAAATGAGACGGAAATATTAGATTTTTGAGGCAGAGTCTCACCGTGTATTTCTGGTTAGCCTGGAGCATAATTTATGGTCCAGTATATATACAGCAGAACTTTCTTAATGATATATGGCATAAAAAAACAAAACAAAACAAAACCCTCAAGCCTGGATTACCGGGTGTGGTGGTGCGTGCTTGCAATTTTAGGCATCGACACAGTTCCTGTGAACTGGAACTGTTAGGATGATGGGACACGGCGTACATCATCAAAGATGCAAAGACAGCTCCAGACAGCAGACATCCAGGCCCAGCTACCCAGTCGATAGCCGTAAGGCCAGACATTGAGGTTCCCTTGTTGTTTTTGTTGCAGGATCTCTAATTTTTCAACAGTATTTTTGGCAAAATTGTCATTTCTTCCATGAATCACTTTCATACCTTTTTCAAAAACCAATTGACATTTGAGCTTAATGATACATGACCATAAATTTCAGTGCTAAGAAGTATAGACAATAGGATCAGAAGTTTAAGGCTAGCCTGAGCTACATAAGGATGCCATATCTCAAAGAAAGAAAAGAAAAAAGAAAAACCCATCTAACACCACGAATCACCATTAAAATGACTACTGTTGTGAACATCTTAAAGAATTTTGGTAAGAATGTGGTGAAACTAGGACCATTTTGCATTTTGGTCGGGAAGGTAAAATTATGTAAACACTAAAACAACAACAACACCAGATTTCTTTAAAAACTGAAAATTGAATAATCCCGAGAGCTACCAGTTGTACTTCTGGATCTATACCTGAAATAATTGACGGTAGACAACTGAAAAGGTGTATGTTAACTTATCTTCATAGCAGGATTATTCACAGTAGCCAAGGGAGGAGCAAACCAAGTGTCCATGAGTGAAAAAATACATAAATAAAATATGATACACATTTTATTTTGTACATATTATAGACTATTATTTTGCTTTGCAAAGAAAATTCTGACCTGCCTCAACCTTGATAATCCTTGAAAATATTAAAATACACAAAATAAGTGAATTCCTTTACATGAAACTCCTAGAAAGGCAAAATGCTTGAGGCCAGAGTGTGAAGGAGAAAAAATGGGAAGCTGTTATTTACAGAAATAGGTTTTTCTTTTTAAAGATTTATGTTTACTGTTTTTATTGTTGTATATGTGTGCAGAGTATAGGTGTATATATTGTGAGTGTGAGTCCCTGAGGCTGGACTTCACAGGTGTTATGAGCTGCCCAACATAGCTGATGGTAATCAAAATCTGGTCCTCTGGGAGGGTAGTAAATACTTTTAACCACTGGGCTGTCTCTCAAGTCCTGAAGATTTATTTATTTGTTTATTCACTTAATTCAGGCGTATGCACAAAGCCCTGTGTGAGGATGTATGTACCACCTAAGTTTGTTTTGCATTATTATGAAGTTCTGGAGATTGTGCGATTATGTGGATGTATTAAGAAAACTGAACTACAAATTTAGAAAGTTCAGATAGTAACCTTTACATTATTTGTAATATTCTACAATATAAAAGACTCAGTTGGCCATATTTGGAGAGCAGGTCTCTAGGATCTAGTACTAGGCGTTCTTGGTTCTAGACGAGCATACCTGGATGACCACAACTTCATAACGGTTTTGCATGGGATGGTACAGATTTCCCAAGTCTTCCAACCTGAACTGTGCATATGACCCAGACCAGCAGCACTGGCGTGAGCACTGAAGCAGAATAGATAACGTGGGCCCATCCGCCTTTAATACAACGCTTTGACAGGAGGAATGGGAAGAGATACCATTTTGCACACTGCGGCCTAAAACAGACGAACTCTAGAGTGCTAGAAATAAAAGCAGTCTTGGAAAAAAAAGAAAGAAAGAAAGAAAGAAATTTAAGCACCCAGACTATTTCCAAGTGCATTCTCCAAAAAGCTATACAGTCAAAAATATTATGAGCACTAGAGGTGTAGCTGAGTGTTAAAGCACACGCTTAGCTTGCACGTGGCTCTAGTTACTTAATCTGGTGTAAAAGTCACAGAAATATTAGCAATGCATAGCGAATAGTGGTCTAAAAATTCTGACTAGTGTTTGAATGGCAACTTCCTCATTTTGACTTGACAATGACCTAATGAAATGCTGTCTTTCACCTGCTAACTCTGATCCTAATGATGAGAGTAATAACAGAATTGTTGGAAGAACATTTCAAATGACTCTCTTTCATCTTTAGAGTACATATAAGGAGCACAATTTTCCATGCTTGTTTTATTTCTTTTACAGAACAATTAAAATGAAAAAAAGAATTCTGAATGTAACATTGTGGACAAAGTTTCAAGGTTTTTCATTGAATCACAATATGGTTTTGTTAAAGTCACTTTTTCTCTTCACCTTTTTTTGTCCTACCAACCTGTAAGTAGACCATTGAAACAGATATTTATATTTCAGGTATTTCCAGGTGCATTAAAATTTTATTAAGAAAAACTTTACATTAAAATCCACATTGTGTTGATTCAGGAAACATTACCATCAACTATGTAATATCCTCAGGTGTAGCTGCCTTTCTGTTGGGAAAGCCTTACCAATACAGTATCTCATATCACAGATACTTCACTTACTCTATTGTGAAATATTTTTAAGACAAAAAGCTTACCAAATATAAAGCAGTGAAAGCATTCACTGACAATAAAGTGAAAAGTTGCCTTAGAAGGAGAAAGCAGTATGCATGGCTCAAGATCCCAGGGACAAAAGTTTCAAAAATGTATAAAGTTCATACCTGCGTCTGACGTTTTCAGGGTCTTGCAGTAAATGCAATGTACAATGTGCAATGTAAATGAGGCATTTAAGCTACAAATCAATCTCTCAGAAGAAATACTATCTATATCTCTATCTTGAAAAAATGCCTTAATAACACTAAATATTTAAAATGAGTTTAAATTTCTATATTTCCTAAGACGAAAATGGCAAAATGTCAAGAACATTGAATATAATTCTAATTGCACATGTTTGGATGCTTTGATGATACGCTGGTGATCTGGGAGAGTGTAAAAGAATGAAAACATATATATTACAATACATCTTGGGTGTAATTATAATCAGAGTCTTGGTGTTCTACATACGAATTTGAGAACAGTATATATGATAACACAGCATTATGAGATATTTCTGTTGGCGTTAGTTTTTAAAAACCCTTTTGTTTACATTTCTTTTATCTTTTTCTCCCTACTCCACTCCAATCCCTTTCAACACCCCAACACCAGGTAGGAGAAACAAAGGGTGAGTGGGAGAGGGGGTGCAGTTCTCTTAGCTGCTTCCTGTCTCTATTCAAAGATGATAGGACAGTATACCTGAGTGGGACCCCAAAAATTCTACCAGAGAATTCCTACAGCTAATAAACACCTTCAGCAAAGTGCCTGGATACAACATTAACTCAAAAAAAGTCAGTAGCTCTCCAGTGTACAAACCCTGAAAGGGCTGAGAAAGAAATTAGGAAAAATACGCCCTTCATAATAGCCACAAATAATATGAAGTGTTAAGGTCTGGCATTCATTGGAGGAGAGACCCCAGAATCAGGTAGTAAGCAAAAGTAAAGAGTGTTTATTCAGCAGTGAATTCCAGCAGGCTCGGGTCACCACCTTCACAAAATGACAGTGACCCAGAAGTGAGCACCACAGGCTCAACTTAAAGCTAGTTAGAGGAATTCCAGGGACAGATCATCTTTATTCTGATTGGCACAAGTTAGAAGCAAGGGTCAGGTGCATCGGGGATTGGCTAAGGCTTTAGTCAAGAGTTAGGGGCTTTCTGAACTGGCTCAAACTGGTTCAAGCTGGTAGTTGGGCAATCTGGAGCAACCTTATCTTCCCAGATGTCCTGGCTGTTCTTGATTGGTTGCCCATTCTCTGTGGTTTTTCTTGTAATTGTTATCTCATTTCTGAGAATTTCTGACTTGGGCCTAACATACTTAGTAAGAAACTAAAGCCTGTCATGGAATTGGTTAGGCTTATACATCTGGGACCCTTCATTCCCCCTTTTAGAAAAGCTCCATCTTGAATCCTTGAGACGTCCCTAGGGGCTGATATTGCTGTTTAAGAATCATTAGTTGAGCTGTGGAGACTCGTTCTTTGGCAAATCTTTGTAAAGTATTAATAATACATGGGTCTCAGGCAGCAAGCTAACAGGATCAGGAGTGTTGGAGTTGCAGCTTGAGAGGGCCGATGGGGTGTGTTATAGCCTTCCATCATTCTTCCTCAGACAGGGTCCTTTCATGCCTCAGCCTCAGCTCCTTGGATGTTTCTGGTCCTGCCAGTTTGATGTGGGAGTTATGTATCCAGGTCTGGATTCTGTCTACCATATAAGAGTGGTCAGGATCACTGTGTAAGGACCCTTCCAATGAGGTTCTAGGGTCTTATGGCTGTTGTACTTTTGACTCAGACTTCATCACCTGGTTCAAAGAAGCGTGGGTTAGCAAGGGGCTCAGACTCATATATATCCTTAAGGAATGGCCAGAGGTTCTTTTGTGTCTGAGGTACACAAAAGGATTCTAGAAAATGGTGGTTATCTATTCCAGCAAGCAAACCAGATTGTAGGTTAGGCAAAATGGTGGGAGTCTCCCATACAGAATCTCAAAGGGGGTGACCTCACAAGTGTATGGGGCATTTCTAGCCTTATATAAAGCACGGGGCAACAAGCTCACCCAGTCTCTGCCAGCTTCCAGGATACTTTAGTTAAGCCTCCCCGAGCATCCAAGTCATGCCTTCTACCTGGCCCGCACTTTGGAGACTGTACACAAAATAACGTTTCCAACTGATTCCCAAAGCATTTACTAATCCCTGGGTTACCTGAGAGATGAAAGGGCCCGGTGTCTGACTGGAGCAGGGAGGGAAATTCATACCTGGGTTGATCTCTTCCATCATCTTCTTGGCCACCATGGTGGGGTAGGCCTCCACCCATCCTGAAAAGGTGTCTATAAAGACTAACAAGTATTTATAACCATATTTACCAGGCTTTACCTCAGTGTAGTTTATCTCATTTTACGCTGGGGCACTGGCCTCGGACCCTGGTGACATGGAGTCAGGGTCCAGCAAAAAGGTTGCCGGGTTAAGAACCAACGTGATGCTGGGTGGGTTAAGGAGCAGGGACTGATAATGGGCTAGTCTTGCATTAGACAGCCAACAGTCATTCTTTAGCATTCCCTCACTAGTGTGAGGGGTAATAATTACCAGTTCTTGTCCCATGGTAATAAGAGCTGCATCTTTAAC
>CM053743.1:80230757-80249339 GCA_028658305.1 Pachyuromys duprasi | reverse complement strand
CCTGAATTTGTCTCATTGTATGATAGTTTCTGCTGACTTTATAGAAGTTTCTCAGTTTTTTTTAAGGATGCTATTCTTAAGAAGCGTACTTGGTATGACAGAGCTTGTATAAGACCTCCCCAGCCCAGCTTTTATACTTTCTACCTTATGCTTTTCCTATCTCTTCATTATCTGGCACCCTCAATTCAGGACCCTGTCTCTGAAGAATGATCTACTGATTCAGGGCACTGGTGTATTTAAGAAATAATTCTTGGAATACCTTTGCTGTGTAAATCTCCCATCTAAGTGGCTAGACTTGCAGTCTCCAGTCCATATTTAAATTGTTCAAAATGTAACCTGGGACCTGAACCTAAGAAAGACTTAAGGGTGACAGCATAGGTGAATTGCAAAATCTTTTCTTGGCTGTCTCTTCTATGAGCATTAGCCAGAGCTGAATGCATGCTTGTCATTAAAGAGATTTTTTTTCCTTAATTAATCTTTTAATTCTGTGTGGAGTGATTTTTCCCTGGGAAGGCATACTAGTTCTAGGACAACTGCATCTTCAGCCTTTTGGGAAAATGTTTCTGAGACAAGCATGTTGACTCAGGTCTCCTTGATCCCACTCCGTTGCTTCGACTTGCTTTCCTCTAGATGAAAATTCCTAAATCCCTTAGTTAAAGGTCTGTACCACAACAGTGTTTTAAAATTACTCATTCGAGTCATCTAATGAAATGTCCATTTATTTCGGTATTAGGAAAAGGATTTGCATGTGGGGCATGGCTTCTGCCTTCAGACCAGAACAGGAGGAGCAGTTTAATGTGTACACTACAAGGCAGATTGCGGAGGTTTAAGGGGGTCAGCTGCAGGGGTCACTATTATGAAGAAAAACCTGATTTAGGTAGGAAGAGCAATTTTGTAATTTCCCAGGGTGTATTAATTCATACATATGAATGAAAACAGAACAGATTGGTGGGGGTACAGTTTCAGTAGGTTAGCTTGAGCCAGTAAATGCTGAATTTCCAGTGAAGAGGCTATCCTATGTTGTAGGTATACACTCTCCTCTTTCTCTCTTCTCGTTGGGTCTTTGGATTATAGCATGGTTGTCATTTACCTAATAGCCAATATCCATTTATATAAGAATGCACATCATATTTGTGTTTCTTGGTCTTGGTTACCTCATTTATGATGATTTTTTTCTAGTTGCATTTATTTTCCTGTAAGTTTCATGTTGTCGTTTTTTAACAGCTGAGTAATACTCCATTGTATAAATGTACATTTTCTTTATCTATTCTTCAGCTGAGAAAAATCTAGTTTGTTTCCAGTTTCTATCCAGTACAAGTAGAGCCACTGTCTTTGTGGTAGGATAGAGTACCTTTTGAATGTATGCCCAAGAGTGGTATAGCTGGATCTTGAGGTAGACCGAGTCCAAGTTTTCTGAGAAACCACAATATTGATTTTCATAGTGGCTGGATTAGTTTGCATTCCCACCAGCAATGATGGAGTGTTCCCCCTTTTCCACATCCTTGAGCTGTCACTGTATTATTGATCATTTCTGTTAGCCATTCTGACATGTGTAAGGTGGAATCTCAAAGTGGTTTCTATTTGCATTTCCATAATGGCTAAAGATGCTGAACATTTCTTTAAGTGTTTCTCAGCCATTTGAGATTCCTCTGTTGAGAATTCTCTGTTTAGATCTGTACTCCATTTTTTAATCGAAGTTTTTATTCTTTGAACATCTAGTTTCTTGAGTTCTTTATACATTTTGTATATTAGGCCTCTATCTGATGTGGAGCTGGTGAAAATCTTTTTCTATTCCTTAGGCTGTCTCTTTGTCTGATTGACTGTGTGTGTGTGTGTGTGTGTGTGTGTGTGTGTTTGTTTTGCCTTACAGAAGCTTTTTGGTTTCATGAGGTCTCATTAATTAATTGTTGATGTTAGTATCTGACTATTGGTGTTCTATTCAGAAGGTTGTCTTCTGTGCCTCATAGCAGTTCCCCACTTTCTCTTCTGTCAGTTTTAGTGTGTCTGGTGTTATTTTGCGGTCTTTGATCCACTTAGACTTGAATTTTGTACAGGGTGATGAATATCGATCTGTTTGCATTCTTGTATATGCAGAGATATAGTTTAACCAGCACCATTTGTTTTTCCATTGTGTATTTTTAGATTCCTTATCAAACATCAAATGTCCATATGTGAGTGGAAATATGTCTGGGTCTTTAATTATATTCCATTAGGCAATGTGCCTGTTTTTATGCCAATATCGTGCAATTCTTTTGTTGTTCAGGATTTTTTAAAATTTTTTTATTTTTTAGATATCCTGGGTTTTTTGTTATTCCATATGAGGTGGGAATTGTCCTTCAGGTCTGTAAACAATTTTGTTGGAATTTTGAGGGACTATATTGAATCTGTATATGGGTTTTGGTAGGATAGCCCTTTTTACTGTGTTAATCCTACTGATCTATGAACATGAGATATTTTTACATTTTCTGTTATATTTTTCAATTTCTTTCTTCAAAGACTTGAAGTTGTTTTTTTTTTTTTTCATACAAGTCTTTTGCTTGCTTTGTTAGAATTACTCAAGCATATTTTATATTATTTCAGGCTATTGTAAAGGGTATGTTTACGCCATTTCTTTCTCAGTCCATTTGCCATTTTTATATAAGAGAGCTACTGATTTTTAACTTAATTTAATTTAATTTTAGTTAGTCTTGGGATCCAGCCACTTTCCTAAAGTGTTTATTAGGAGTTTGGTAGTATACTAAACTACCTTTTTGGGGTCACTTATGTATGCTATTGTATCATCTGCTAATTAGGATACTTTGAGTTCTTCCTTTCTGACTATATTCACTTGGTCTCTTTCACTTGCCTTATTGCTCTAGGTAGGTCTTCAAGTATTATATTGAATAGCTATGGAAACAGTGGACATCCTTTTATTATTCCTGATTTTAGTGGAATTGTTTTGAGTTTTTCTCCATTTAATTTGAATTTTCTTTATTATGTTTAGGTATGTCCTTTGTATCCCAACATAGCTTGGCACTATTGGTGACATATTACCCTGGTGGTCATTTATTATGTTTCTATGATGGTGTCTAGGCATATATGAGTTTGGAGTTATCATAGGTCTAGGTGCTAGTTTCTGGGTTTGTCTTGTTTGGGTGTTTTGTTCCTGGGTTTCTGTTTGCTGTCTGGATTTTCAGAGTGTGTGTGGCTTCCGTTCCTGACCTGCTTGGTGGGTATGTTCAAGAGGGAAAGCTTGCTGGGGCTGAGGCTGGGGGAAGAGGAGTCCAGAGAAAGATGATCTTAGCAGTCCACAGGAGGCATAGACAGAAGACAGGTTAAGCTGCCTCTGCTCTTCTAGTCCAGTTGTAGGGGCACCTGTGAGAACTGGGTCTGAGGTAACTGAGAGTGTGGTAGATCTGTGGGCAGCCTACCTGGTCTCTGGCAGAAACGGCATGTGGTTGAACAGGGGTGTCTGCTTGAGTAGGGCCTGGGTCACAGAGATGAGGAGGGAAAAGAAGGGCAGTTGGGGATGGTCTGTGGTCCAGGAGGCATGGAAAAGGGGAGAGGAAGCCTCCCTCACATTATGTTCCAGTGCTAAGGGCAACTGAGAGAACTGGGTCTCGGGTTACCGAGAGTGGGGTAGGTCTTTGGACAGACTACCTAGTCTTCTGGCAGGCATGGACTGCGGTTGAGCAGGGAGTGTCTGCCCATAGTTGGGGGGGCAGGGCTCAGACACAGAGATGAGGCAGGAAGAGAAGGGCAGACAATGGTCTGTGCTATCTCTGGGAGGCGTGGACAGGAGGAGAGGAAGCTGCAGCAGTAGGGGCAACCCTGAGTATTGGGTGTCAGGTAACAGAGAGTGAGGAAGGTCTGGAGCCATCCTTTCTGGTCCCATACCCAACATCTCAATCCTGAGTCATTAGATTTCTAGGGATCATTTGTTTATTTCTAAATTTATTTAGTTTTCTGTTGTTGGATAAAAAGTATTATGTGGGCTGGGCAGGTTGTGTGGGAGTCCTGAAGGTGGAGGTCTTCCCCTGCTGAGGGTCTTAATTAAGTCTCCTGCAGAGGACATAAAGAGTCCTGGAGGGGAGGGAGAGAATCAGGCAATGGTCGGGGGGAATTCAGAAGCTCTGACTTCTAGCAGTCAGGTGCTTCTTTATTTAAACAAGTTTCACAGAACAAAGATAGACTAATGATTATCCAAGTGGTACAAATTATGTGTTTGATTTTTTATTACATTTCCAGAGTTTCAAGTTCAGTCACAATTAGAAAATACAAACAGAACAGAATTAATTTTTGTTATTAGCCCTATAACTCCAGTTTAAAGAATCTAAAGAATGTCTCCTCTAAAGCAAACACATTTATTATATGACAGCCTGCTTTTAGCCTGACAGTGTTTACTGTTTGAAAGCACTCCAGACAACCAAATATCTGAACCAGCCTTTTTTTGAATAGCAAATACAAATACCTAACTTCTTTTACTGTATGTTTCATTTATGCTAAAAAATAGGAAATGTTTGCTTTTGTCAATCTATCTTATTTACTTAATTCTATTCCTCCAGGAGTATATCCTGCATGGCCTCCTCTCTTTAAACTACATTTTCAGGGAGCTCTAAGCCTATAATAAAAAGATACCTTGAATCTGTAACCTATTCTCCTGGCCAGTCAGGGTTTATCAATTGTCTCTATTTACCCTGCACTAGTTACACTGTTTGAGTTTGCTCTGGGGAAGATGCCCCAAGAAGATTCCTGGAGTAATGGCCTCATCTAGTTATATACTTACCTGTGCATAATGATCTCCAGGGGATAAGGAAGACTTCCAAATGTGGCCAGATAAAGCTAATTTTAGAATTTTCCTAAGAATATTCAGACATAATTTTTCTCAGGAAAAAACATAAAATGAGTCATAATGCAGAAAATCCTCAGGAATGTAACACTCAGAAATCAAAACCAAAAGTCAGAGATAGAAGAAAAGTGATTGTAACACTCTGCTCAGCTTTACTGAAACTGTGTCAAGCAGCTGTGCTGGCTCCTTGACTCTCACCATTTCAGTGGATGAAGCTGTGCCAGCAGGTCACTCAGCAAGTACTCTTCCTAGGGTTGACCTGAGTTCAGATACCAGCACCTGACCCAAGTTGGGAGGCTCGTAATCACCTGCTCCTCCAGACATAGGGCATCTTCTGCTATGTCATCTGTACACACATGGAAGGCATTCTCTCTCTGACACACAACCATACACATAAAAATGGGAATAGACTTGTTTTCAGAAGTGTTTATGACTTACAAAGCAGTTCGTGCAAAACAAGCTGTTTAGGTGTATAATACAAATCATACACCGTTTCTTTAAAAACCTGCTTTCTTACATTTGTTTCTTAAAATTTTGCATTTCCTCAGACTGGTACAGACTTGTTTCCGATTATCAGTCAGGATTAGGATTAGGAAACAAAATGTTTTCTTAGTGATCCTAACAGACATCCTTTTCTTTATCATGAGAGAATGAGATACTTTTAGTAGTCAAAATTATTTCCTCTAATGTTGAAACACTTGTATGCTTTTGGGGAATCTCTCCAACTGGAAAAGCCTTCCACCCCCAATTCATTTTCTATTATTGACAGAAGAAAGAACCAGTGATTTTTTTTTTAATTTTGATTTTGACTGTAATCTTGTTTAAAGGACTGTGTTATATTTATAGTTCTGTCTTTGTGTCTGCTTTTCTCAGTGGTTCCCTCTATGTTGTGTGATTTTATTAATTATATTGTTTCTCTGGAAAATAATAGAACTCCAATTTTTATCCTTAGAAAATTTAATATATTATGACTTCCTTGAGTTTTTGTTGGTTTGGGGACTTTCTATGGAGGAAACAATGTTTGTGTTTGGTATTTGCCTTCATTTTCCAGCTTGAGTTTCTGTCCTAAGCTCCCCAAATGATGGACTGTGATCTGACAAACCCATCCAAAAAAAAAACCATTCATTACCTGAGTTGCTTTTAGTTAGAGGATTCAATCACAGCAGCAGAGTAACAAGTTAGAACAAAAAATGGCACGCAAAAAGTGGACAGAACCTGCTGCTGGCCAGAACCTGGGGATGTTCTCTTTTGGAGGAATATGGAAAACAAGAGGACTTGCGATGCCAAAAGGCATAGAAAGCTGTGCACAGAGCATAATCAGCTGTTCTTGTTGGACCTGGAAGATAAGAGTGTTGAGAGTAATGCAGACGGAGGAAGTTGAGATCAACGGATTTCAGTGGAAAATAAACTCCATGAAAAATTTAGCTAGAGGTCATTTGTGTGATATTTTGGCCCCAAATCTTTCTTGTTCTGCCCATGCCCCAAAGAACTGAGTATGGCAGAATTAAAAAATACTGGGCTGATTTTTTAGATGTAATAATGAATCTGTTGGATGGTTATTACTAGGGACTCATTCAGGACTAGAGTGAAAAAAAGCAACAAGCAGGGTAGAAATAAATGCAAAGTCTGTGTCCTGTAGAGAAAAACAGCACTAGGTAGTTTCAGGTGGCAATCAAATGCTGAAACAGAGGCATGAAATTTCAAGGAGATTATGCCCATTATGGAGAGGGCCCTTGCTCAGGATTGGAAGCCTAAGAAGATGCCCTCCTGCTAAGCCATAACGCTCTGTCCTGCTAAGCCTTAAATTAATGGAAGGAGTAGCAAAGTGATTCCTACTCCCACCTCATATAAAACCTGCTGCAACTGTGGGCCAAGCATGGAAGGGTCCATCCCAATTTAGAAGGCAAACTTGACAGGGTCACCTATAATGTGCTGGTTTTAGAAACAAGAAAGATGTGAGATTTAAGGTCATGTATTCTCTTTCTCTGTGGTCTCAGTTCAGCACTATTTCAACCATCTATATTGGGCAGAGTCAGAGCCCCAGTGAGGAAGTGGTCAGAGTGCATTGCATAAAGCTGTGAAGATGAAGCCTGAGTTGCATTTTGAGACCACAAAATGTTGAGATATCTAAGCTATGGGAAATCTGTCAGGGATAGGCAAATAAAGGGAGTGGAAGTAATCAAACTGAGAGATCTATGAGAAGTTGGAGGCATAGAGCCATCCATCTAAACCCTCTGAAACTGAAGTCCCATGTGTCAGAGATAGAGCTACAGGACTTGGTGTTTGCCTTGTTGGGTTTCTTGCCTTGATTCAATCTTCCCTTGCTATGTACACATTCTACTCTATTGGAATGGGAAAGGGTATTCTATGCTATTGTATCTTGGAAACTTATAACTTATTTTCTGATTTTACAAGATGTGGCAGTCAAGAGATTGCCTTGAATGTCAAAAGAGTCTTTGGACATTTGGACAATGTAGGGGCTGTTGCTGGCTATTAGGATCATTGGAGTTAGACTAAATGCATTTTCATCATGGGATGACCCTGAGCCTATAATGGCCAGGGTCAGAATGAAGATTGAATCAAAAAGCTCCTAGATAGGATGATGTCTTTGAACACATGTCTGTCCATTGTGTCTTTCTTTGGGGACTTATAGAAGCTTTTGTAGGAGGAGCCTTTCTAGATTCTTTATTAGGGTGGAATTTGAGTGTCTGTAGACTCAACCTATTTCCTGTTCTTTGTGTCTACTGTGTTGTGGTTGGAACTGATCAGTCGGCTTTCTTCTTGTGCTGTCATGCCCTCACCACTATAGACTGTATCTCTAAATCACATAAGATATATTAGAGACAATTGCTATTAAATGTTTTGCTAGCCTGATATTTTTAGTTTTGTTGGGTTTGGTTTTGATATATAAGACAAAGTTTTTCTGTGTAGCCCTGGTTGTTCTGAAAATAAGTATGTAGAACAGGCAGGCTTTGAACTTAGAGATCCACCTGACTCTGGCACCAAAGTGCTGGGATTAGGCTGATGGGCTCGGACTATATGTTTTTGTACATGTCAAGCATATGCTGTTGTGCTGAGTTTCATCCACATCTTGAATTTTGAAATTTGGCAGAGAGTATATTCTGTTTTTCAGGATGACATGTATTCATGACATTAACACCACCTGAGTCTTCTGAGTCACTGGATTGCAGGTGTGTGACATTCTTCCTACCTATTGTATTTGTTTTGAATTTTTTGAAGATGAGTATTTTGACTGTATTAATAAGCATGTGTATCTGGTATTCAGTCAGAAGATGGCCTCAGAACTCTTAAATTTGAAATATGGGTAGTGTGAGCCTCCATGTAAATATTATCAATTGACCCCAGTTATTTGCAAGACTGGTGAGTCTTCTCTCTTGCACTATGTTGCTTTTTTATGATCAACATTTATATTGCTAATATTTTCATCTGTCCATTTGTGACTGCTTAAACATGCATTCTCTTTTGTTAAAACCTTATTAATGTTACAGTCTAAACTGAGGTGCTTCAGGTTCTGCAAGATGAAAACAGAACTGGAGTGAATGTGTAAGTCTTTGTAGGAACTTCAGTAAAGACCTCTGAGTTCTTTCTATCTTTTTGTTTGTTTGATTGATTTTTGCAGAGGAGTCACGGTCTTAATATGTACTTCTTGCTGTCCTGAAACTCATAGGGTAGATGAGGCTGGCATCCCACTCAGTGAGATACACCTGCCTCTGCCTCCTGCATGCTAAACATATCCAGCTTGCCCATCATTGTTTGTAGTTAGTAATTGTTCAAACAGTTTCCTGATGAGCTCAGTACCATTGATCTGTTTGCTTATCTTTCTCACTCTGTGTGTGTGAGAAAAAGAGCTGACATTTCTCTTGCAAGGCTATATCCTATTCAAAGGGCAAAGAAAAAACAGAGATGAACCTCATTATTCAGTTTCCTTCTAAAATGACATGGTGATTATATTAGAATGTCTTTGTCAAGAAATAAGTGGAGGAAGCACCAGAATTATATGAATATATTGTAAATGAAGCACACTTTTACAGTTTCATGCTTTCTGTTGTGTACATGTTTGTGATATTTTAGGATGCAGTGACCTATGATGATGTGCATGTGAACTTCACTCAGGAAGAGTGGGCTTTGCTGGATCCTTCCCAGAAGAGTCTCTACAAAGATGTGATGCTGGAGACCTACAGGAACCTCACTGCTATAGGTAAGACTGTGAATTTTCTTATGCTTTTTAAAATAGGGGACAACTGTTCCTTGGTTATTGATACTTTTTTGTAATTTCAGTGGAGAATGAGGAAAAATAGGGTGAATAATATCTTCACTGAAGATACAAATGTAAATTTTGACGAATTTCCAATAATATATTAAATATTTTCTGGTACTATATTTTAGGCTACAATCAGGAAGACCATAATATTGAAGAACATTTTCAAAGTTCTAGAAGACATGGAAGGTAATTTTCATTTGCAAGCTGATACAAATATGCCTGAAGAAATTTTAATGTGTCTTGGAAGTTTTAGTGAAAAGCAACAGTGTAAAAAAAAAAAAAAAAAAAGCACTACTTTAAGCGTATCAACGATTATTAAATTCTCTTAAAACCAGGTACCTCACTGTCAAGTATCTGATTTCTGTTTGCAAGGCATTCTTCTAAGAAAGAAGACAGAAGTGCCTTAATATATATTACCAATTGAATCATAGCCCTATTGGAGCTATGCTGTAGAACTGCCAATCTGTTTAGTCCCGTGTGCCACTTAGATAGTGCCAAAGGTCTACACATTGACTAGGGGATAAGTGTATGTCCAAACCTTCTAATAAGCAAACAGTCCATAGTTAGAGAATTGTAGTAATTTTGCCAGGTTTAGTGAGAGGGGCAGTTTATGAGAGTCAAGAATGTTGTTGTGGAGAAATCTTAATCCCCATACCACACGTCTGCAAGGAACAAAAAGCCAAACTGTGTGAGTGCAATGTGGAACCCTTTCATTTGTTACTCTTTTAATAGGTATATCATATGTCATAGTGGCTATAAGCCATGTGAGCATAGGGATATTGAAAGAAGCAACATCCCTCCTCCCTCTCTCCCAGAACAGTTAGAAGACATGTAGTAGTCCCCACTTTGAGTAAATTCTCTGAATATGATACAAGTTTACAATTAGTTGCTTTTTGAACTTCATTGGGAACATCCACAAACTGACACTGCAGAAAATCCCTGTGAGTACTAGGAATGTAGAAATTCTTCTGTTTAATTGGCTCACTTAGCAAATGTAGTATAACTCACACTGTAGGAAAATTTATGAATGCAGTCAGTGTGGTAAAGCTCTGAGTTCTTCCAGTTCTCTTCAAATGTGAAAAACTTCATATAGAATAGAGAAAGCATGCTATAAATGTGAGCCATGTAATAAATTCTCTTACCATCACAGGTATCTTCAAGATTCAAAAGAACACATAAAATAGGGGAACACCATGAATGTAAACAAAGTGATAAAATCTTAAGATCTGATTCCTTTTTACCATTAGACCGAATTGTAAAAATAATTCATGCAGAAGAAAAGAGTCATTGGTGTAATGAATGTGGTAAAGCTTTCAAATGTGCCAATTATCTTTGCAGGCATGACAGAAGTCATACTGGAGAGAAACCTTATGAAGATACTCAGTATGGTGCAGTCTTTGCACATCACAGTGATCTTAGAATACATAAAAGAACACATACTGGAGAGAAACCCTATGAATGTAATCAATGTGGTAAAGCCTTTGTATGTCACATTTCTCTTCAAAGGCATGAAGGAATTCATACAAGAAAGAAACCCTATGAGTGTAATCAATATGGGAAAGCCTTTTCACAACATAATCATCTCCAAATACATAAAAGAGCACATACTGGAGAGAAACCTTATGAATGCGACCAATGTGGCAAAGTCTTTACATGTCACAGTATTCTCCAAATACATAAAAGAACACATACTGGAGAGAAACCCTACAAATGTAACCAATGTGGTAAAGCCCTTTCACAACACAGTTATATGAAAATACATAGAAGAACACATACTGGAGAGAAACTCTATGAATGTAATCAATGTGATAAAGCCTTTGCATATCATTGTAGTCTCCAAAAACATAAAAGAACACATGCTGAAGAGAAACCCTATGAATGTAATCAATGTGGTAAAGCTTTTTCACAACACAGTCATCTCCAGATACATAAAAGAACACATACTGGAGAGAAACCCTATAAATGTAATCAATGTGGTAAGGCCTTTTTAAAACACAGTTATGTAAAAAGGCATAAAAGAACACACACTGGAGAGAAACCTTATGAATGTAACCAATGTGGTAAAGCCTTTGCATATCATGATCATCTTCAGTTACATAAAAGAATACATACTGGAGAGAAACCTTATGAATGTAACCAATGTGATAAAACCTTTGCACGTACCAGTTATCTCCAAGTTCATAAAAGAACACATACTGGAGAGAAACTCTATAAATGTATTCAATGTGGTAAAGCCTTTTCACGTAATGGTAATCTTCAAGTACATAAAAGAACACATACTGGAGAGAAACCCTATGAATGTAACCAGTGCGGTAAAGCCTTTACATGTAACAGTAGTCTCCGAATACATAAGAGAGCACATATTGGAGAGAAACCTTATGAATGTAACCAATGTGATAAAGCCTTTACATATCATGGTCGTCTTCAAATACATAAAAGAACACATACTGGAGAGAAACCCTGTATATGTGACCAATGTGGTAAAGCCTTTGCATGTCACAGTAATCTCCGATTGCATAAAAGAACACATACTGGTGAGAAACCCTATAGATGTAATCAGTGTGGTAAAGCCTTTTCACGTAACAGTAATCTCCAAACACATAAAAGAAAACATAATGCTACGGACACTTGATTTTTTATAAAGAAGCCAAAACCATACAATGGAGAAAAGCATGTTCAACAAATGGTGCTGGTCTAACTGGATGTCTACATGTAAGAAAATACAAATAGATCCATATTCCTCACCCTGCACTAAAATCCAAGTAGATCTAGGACCTCAACATAAATCAGACACACTAAAACTACTAGAACAAAAAGTGGGGAAGAAGCTTGAACTCATTGACCCAGGAGACAACTTCCAGAATAGAACAGCAACAGCATAGACTCTAAGATAAACAATTAATAAATGGAACCTCATGAAGCCAAAAAGCTTCTGTAAAGCAAAGGACACAGTCAACAGAACAAAATGACAGCCTACAGACTGGGAAAGGTCTTCACCAACCCTACATCCAACAGAGGGCTAATATCCAAAATATATAAAGAACTCAAGAAGTTAAAGACCAACAAACCAAATAATCCAATTAAAAAATGGGGTGCAGAGCTAAACAGAATTTTCACCTGAGGAGTATCAAATGGTGGAAAAGCATTTAAAGAAGTGCTCAACATCCATAGACATCATGGAAATGAAAATCAAAATGACTCTGAGATTTCATCTTAAACCTGTCAGAATGGCTAAGATTAAAAACTCAAGTGACAGCACATCCTGGCGAGGATGTGGAGAAAGGGGAACACTCCTCCATTGCTGGTGGGAGTTCAAACTTGTACAACCACTTTGGAAATCAATTTAAGACAATTGGGAATAACACTACCTCAAGACCCAGCTATACCACTCCTGGGCATATACTCAAAAGATGTTCCACCATACAATAAGGATATTTGCTCAACTATGTTCATAGCAGTTTTATTCATAATAGCCAGAATGTGGAAACAACCTAGATGTCCCTCAACTGAAGAGTGGATACAGAAAGTGCGATACAGTGGAATACTACTCAGCTAGTAAAAACAAGGAAATAATGAAATTTAAAGGCAAATGGATGGAACTATAAAAGATCATCTTCAGTGAGGTAAACCAGAACCAGAAAGACATGCATGATATATACTCACTTATAAGCGGATATTAGCCATATAATACAGGATAATGATACTACAATCCACAGACCTAAAGAAGCTAAATAAGAAGGAGGACCCTAGGGAGGATGCTTACTTCTCATTCAGAAGGGCAAACAGAATAGACACGGAAAATGGTTGAAGAGAGGGAACAGGATGGGATCCTACCATAGATGTCCTCTGAAAGACCCCACCCAGCAGGGGATCAAAAACATGCTAAGACTCACAGGCAATCTTTGGGTAGAGTGCTGGGAGTCATATGGAAGAGTGGAGAGATAGAAGGACCTAGAGGAGACAGGAGCTTCACAAGGAGACCAATAAAACCAACAAGTCTGGGCCCAGAGGACCCTGTAGAGACTGATGTACCAACCAAGGACCATGTATGAAGAGGGCCTAGATCCCTTGCTTGGATATAATTGATAGGTAGCCAGCTCAGTTGCTGCCTCTGACGTGGACTCTGTTGCTCACGTCCCCCCTCTGATCGTTTCCCCCTGGCAGGGTGGCCTGGCCAGACCACAGAGGAAGAGGCTACAGGTAGTCCTAATGAGACTTGATAGGCTGGGTTCAGATGGTAAGGGAGGAGGACTCCCCTTTCTGAGTACTAGGGGAGGAGTACAGGGAGAAAGAAGGAGGGAGGATGTAACTGGGAGGACACAAAGGAGGGGACTACAATCGGGATGTAAAGTGAATAAATTATAAAAATTAAATTAAAAAAACTTATTGGAAAGAAACCCTATGAATGTAATCAATGGGGTAAAGCCTTTGCATATCATGGTCATTTTTGAATACATAAAATAAGGCGTACTTGAAAGAAACCGTACGAATGTAAGCTGTTGCAGAATATTTGATCACATTCTGAACCCTGAGATTGCCTACAAACATGTTTCTGGTTGTGGTGTTGCTCAGCCCTTAATCCAAGAGCTTTCTGTCTATTGTAAATAGGATTAAATGAAGTCAACCTTAGTTCAAGAGGTGGAGCATGCAACCAGTTGACAGGAAGTGAACATAAAAAAACATACAGAGTGAGGAGATCAGGAGGATGGATAGAGAAAGATGCACAGGAAGTAGAAAGGAGGGACATTGAGTTTGAAGGGCATTTAAGACAGCATGGAGAAGGAGAAGGGATTTTTAAGGTAATCTGAGTACTTTCTCAGCCTCTTTGAGCTGGCAGGCTTTCACCCCAGCATCTGGCTCCTGGGCTTTCATTGGTAAAATTGAATGATTGGGACTTTGTTAAAAAGCAACAGTAAGTGATATGGTAAAGTCTTAGCTGTTGTTTAAAAGAAGGAAAATCCCAGCTGTTCTATTTTACCAATAAAATCTCAGGAGCCAGATGGTGGGGTTAAAACCTGCTAGCTCAGAGAGGCAGAGAAAGTAAAGAGCAAACCTTCCTTCTCAGCTCAGGTCTGGATGGAAAAAAAAAAAGTCAAAAGGCTCACTAGCTCAGCTGACAGCCCAAGAGCAAAAGGCCAAAAACAAACAAACAAAAAACCCAAGGTCAAAGGGTTGCTAGCTCAAAGCTCAAAAAAGCTAGGGAGCTAAGCAGCTGAAGCCTAAGCTAATGCCAAAGCTTAAGCTAATTGTGCTTTCTTCTCTCAACTCAAAGTCCCTCCTCTTTAATCCCTGTCAATTGGTTTCTTTCTCTGCCTTTTGACATAGGGTTACCTTTATTAAGCCCTGTGTACAGAAAGCTCTTGGATTAAAGGTGTGTGCTAGGACTGGATGAACCACACCATAATCACCAGTTTACAATAAACAGTTCTTTGATTAAAGGTGTGTGATAAGGCTCAACTACACCAAAGAAACTGGGTTTTACAGTTCACAATTTGGGGCTTCACCATGGGATCAAATATCCTGCACCACTCAGCATGCCACAGTCATCTTTAAAAGAATGAAAGAAAGCATACTTGAGAGAAACCCTATGAATATGGTGAAGACTTTGCACGTTTCTATAGTCATCATCATGAAAATATTAATACTGGAGAAAAATTTTAAGAATGAAAGTAGGGTATCAAAGCAAAGATTAAGAAACATAACCAACCCTTTGGCAGAGTGCAGGGAATCATATGAAAGAAGAGGAGTTAGTATGACTGGAGAGGACAGGAGCTCCACAAGGTCCAAATATATCAGGGCACAGGGTCTTTTACGAGACTGTCTCTCCAACCAAGTACCATGTATGGTTATAACCTAGAACCACTGCTTGTATGTAGCAAATGGTAGCTCAATACCCAAGTGGGTATACTAGTAAGGGGAACAGGGACTATTTTGGACATGAACTCAATGGCTGGCTCCCGGGAGGAGCAGCCTTGCTAGGCCACAGAAGAGGACATTGCAGCCATTCCTGAAGAGACCTGATAAGCTAGAGTTAGATGGAAGGGGACGAGGTACTCCCCTATCAGTGGACTTGGAAAGGTGCAGGGAGGAGATGAGGGAGGGAAGGGAGGGATAGGGAGGGAATGCAGGAGGGGGCTATGGCTGGGATATAAAGTACATAACCTGTGATTATGATTAATAAAAAAAATAAAAGTGAAAAAGAATGAAAATAATATAGTAAAGCCTCCGAGTTATGGGGTCCGCCAATATCCAACAACTCAAACACCATGTCAATGCAAATGACAAGAATTTATTGTAATCAAGCTGCTACTGATCAATCAGGCTCACAGAACTGGCTCGGAAGCTGAATGGGAACCCCACCCCACCCCCTTTTTGCCGGACAGTTACAGGGCTTTTAAGCTTGAAAACCACCAACATTTGTGCCAAGGTAAGCTGCATTTTTCCACCAGTCATGGTTTAGGGATAGGGGCTTTCCTTATGTAGTTGATTTATGTCAACTGATACAGAATGTAAGTTTCCCAGTCTAACCAAACATATCTATTTGTTCTTTTGTGGTTAGGGGCAAGCATTGTTCTGAGGAACAAAAGCTGAATAATAGAAGCCACTGGTAGGAACAGTCATGACCCTGATGCCCCTAACGCCTGATACTGACCCTGAGACAGGAAGTACTTGCTAGTACATCACTGTGTTTTGGAGGTGTTGGGTTTGTTCTGGATGTTTTTGGGTTTTTCTGTTTGTTTTTTAAAACACAAAGTCTTATGTAGCCCGGGCTGGCCTTGAGCACCTGCTTCTATCTCCAAAGCGCTGGTATAACAGGTCTTCGCTGTAATGCCTAGCTAGTTCTACTGCTTGAAGGAGATGGTGGCTTCACAACTATTTGCATTTGACAAAAATGATACACTTGTACAGAAAAATGGAAGGTTTCAGGTTAGAGGAGTCAGGATCAGGGTCAGATCTGACCGCAAAATGTAAAAATCAATACAAAAAACTTTGTTATTTTTATAATTAGTTTTATAGTACTGGGAATTTAACCCTGGGATTAATACATGTTAGGTGAGAAACTGAACCCATGAGCTGTATTTCCAACCCAATACAAAGCATCTAAGGGGATGTTCTGTGAAGTTTTGTATGCTAGATGTATTCTTTCCCTTCTACATTCCTTTATCCACTGTTGCCAGAGTGACCTGAGCAGATGTCATCAAAAGGTTCCCCACCTTCTGCCCCTCTACTTTATTCCACCAATGGAAATCAACTTTTTATAAAAGATGTTGCTGGGTGGTAATAACGAATGTCTGGTGATGGCCTTCCTGAATCATCTTAAGTTTCTAAAACCATCCCTGATCTTCCTACTTTGGTCCAGAGCAATAGGACCTTTCCTATATCACTCTCACATTCAACTCCTGCACTCATTATTGCTCACTAAGACAATGGTCCATTTTCACTGCAAGTAGTTTTATGAGTTCCGGCCAGATACTTCTAATGGTCCTGTAAGTACATACTGTATCTGGTCTATAAACACAAAGACAAGCAAGGCTGGTGGACTTCTATAGTTTGAGATCCTATCAGATATTTTTTTACCTGTGAAGTCTCAATCTTTCTTTTTTTTTTAATACATCCTTGGGCTCTTGCGCAGCAGGCAATAGAGACCCTCAACTGGACTCCTGCTTTTTGTCCTCTATCTGTTCCTGGTTTTCTGTTTTGCTTTTGGACACTTCATGTCACTTTATACCCTCCATCTGTGTCAGCTACAAAGATTCCGTAGCACAAGCTACTGATGACACACAGTGGCAGGCTTAAGAGAAAGTAGCCCATAAGTGAAGAATTCTTGAACACAGACTGTCAGGAAGAGAATGGAATTCTGACTTTCTAAGTTTTCCTTGGTAAGTATAACTTCAATAGAGCTAAGTTCACAATATTTCAACAACCCCAGAAAATGTACTGGATGAGTTGTGCTCTAGCAATGGACCAGTATTTTCTCTGGGAAACACTGAAAGTGTTTCATTCTAAGTGGGTAGTAATAAATATTCTACTATGTTGAATGTCTAAGAAAAGAAAGTTACATTGTGCCAGTGAGTAAGCATGTTCTATAAAAAGGTGTTAAGTAAATTCTGTTTGGTTAATCTGCATCACAAAAAAGTGTGCCTGCCATGACATAAAAGAGCTTAAGATAAATTTAAATTCAGTATAAGTGACTAGTTCATACAACCTGCTGGTGTATAGAAATTTGGAGAACTCTAAACCATCCATCCTGTAGGGAAGCTCTTTAAGACACAAATATAGGTAGAACAATCTATGCAGAGAAGCCCCTGTGCATCTCAGTTACTTTAGGGTCACCTAAAACCATCAGAACACACACATACACATTATGATTCACAGCAATAGCAAAAGGACAGTTATGAAATGACAATGAAAATAATTTTATGATTGCAGGTTACCACAACATAAGGAACTGTATTAAAGGGTCTCAGCATTAGGAAGGTTGAGAACCACTGCTTTAGGAAATTCCTCAAACTGATCAGGTACACTAGGTCCCTCTCTCCCCAGACAGTAAGG
Source organism: Pachyuromys duprasi (assembly GCA_028658305.1). Classification (NCBI taxonomy): domain Eukaryota; kingdom Metazoa; phylum Chordata; class Mammalia; order Rodentia; family Muridae; genus Pachyuromys; species Pachyuromys duprasi. The sequence continues at coordinate 80,231,676 of CM053743.1, read as the reverse complement.
ACTGCTGAGACACTCTCACACAAGCTTAGCTGCCTAAGAAGAGATAGCTGAGCCCCTAGCCAGGAAGATGCAGAGACCATCCCAGTCACCTGAAACTGGCTCAGACCACCTGAGCTATCTGAAAAAGACACCCTGTTTTGCTGCCTTCAAGTTGTGCAGTGAGCTCAAGGTTTCCAGCTTTGGGGAGGCATCACCCATGCCGGGATGGTTTGTGGTTGATGCAGCTGTCCTTGACTTATTTCTGCTCCTCTAAGTAACCCTTCGCCCATACTCCAGTACCTACCCTAGGGAAACTCACTGGTGTTTTCCTTATTTCCATCTCTCATCAGTTCTTTATCTGGGCTGGGGAGGCATTTATTTAGTCTCTCCAGGAACAGTGTCACACAACACCTGCTTATGACTTGAGGCTTCAACTTTAAGAAGTTTCCCAATTTCTTCTTCTTTCTTTAGTTCATTAGGGTGGGTCCCATATAGCACAAGCTGGCTGCAAACTCACTCTGTAGCTGAGGATGACTTTTTAAATGTACTTTTAGTTAATTTTTTTTAGACAGACTCTCGTGGTGTATGCTTTGCAGATCTAGAATTCACTATGTAGGTCATGTTGGCCTCAGGATCACAGAGATCCAGCTACCACTGCCTCTAGAACCCTGGGATTAAAGGCATGCACTACCACAGTCACCCTGACCTGGAATTCTTGACCCAGCTCTGTTTTACTCTTTCTTAAGTTTAATTTAAAATCATGTCTACAGTTAAAAGTACATAAATGTAGAAATAAGATGAAGAATAACAACTCCTCAGAGGTTTGTTCCACTTGTATTGCTCTTGGGGATTCCAAATTACTCTGGAAATATAACTAAGACAGAAAGCAGATGGAGTGAATAAGGAACTTGTTTGACCCTAATCCCCTTCTCCTCCCCAT
>CM053743.1:79987390-80230257 GCA_028658305.1 Pachyuromys duprasi | reverse complement strand
ATGGGGAGGAGAAGGGGATTAGGGTCAAACAAGTTCCTTATTCACTCCATCTGCTTTCTGTCTTAGTTATATTTCCAGAGTAATTTGGAATCCCCAAGAGCAATACAAGTGGAACAAACCTCTGAGGAGTTGTTATTCTTCATCTTATTTCTACATTTATGTACTTTTAACTGTAGACATGATTTTAAATTAAACTTAAAGAGTAAAACAGAGCTGGGTCAAGAATTCAAGGTCAGGGTGACTGTGGTAGTGCATGCCTTTAATCCCAGGGTTCTAGAGGCAGTGGTAGCTGGATCTCTGTGATCCTGAGGCCAACATGACCTACATAGTGAATTCTAGATCTGCAAAGCATACACCATGAGAGTCTGTCTAAAAAATTTAATTAAAAATACATTTAATGGGGGAGGTTGGTGAGACTTGGGGAGAACAAGAGCTCCACAAAGACCAAACTGAGCAGGGCACAGGGGTCTTGTATGAGACGGTTTGTACAATCAAGGACCATGTGTGGATATGGCCTGGAACCCCCGCTCCGATGGGGCCCATGATAGCTCGGTGTAGGACTGAAGACCCTAGTGAGGGAAACAGGGACTGTTTCAATCATGATCTTGATGGCTGACTCTTTGACCCTCCCCCATACAAGCTGGGGAGTGACAGACTGGCTAGATCCCAGGGGAGGACATTGCAGCCAGCCCTGAGGAGACCGGATGAGCTGGGGTTGGATGGAAGGGGAGGAGGTCCTCCCCTGTTGGTGGACTTGGAGGGGGCGGGGAGGAGGGAGATGAGGGAGGGAGTGAGAAGGTGGGAGGGAATGAGGGAGGAGGCTACACCTGGGATGCAAAGTACCTAACCTGTGTTTGATATAAAAATAAATAAATTAAAAAAATACATTTAAAAAGTCATCCTCAGCTACAGAGTGAGTTTGCAGCCAGCTTGGGCTATATGGGACCCACCCTAATGAACTAAAGAAAGAAGAAGAAGAAATTGGGAAAAAAGTTGAAGCCTCAAGTCATAAGCAGGTGTTGTGTGACACTGTTCCTGGGGAGACTAAATAAATGCCTCCCCAGCCCAGATAAAGAACTGATGAGAGACGGAAATAAGGAAAACACCAGTGAGTTTCCCTAGGGTAGGTACTGGAGTATGGGTGAGGGGTTACTTAGGGGAGTAGAAATAAGTTAAGGACAGCTGCATCAACCACAAACCATCCCGGCATGGGTGATGCCTCCCCAAAGCTGGAAACCTTGAGCTCACTGCACAACTTGAAGGCAGCAAAACAGGGTGTCTTTTTCAGATAGCTCAGGTGGTCTGAGCCAGTTTCAGGTGACTGGGATGGTCTCTGCATCTTCCTGGCTAGGGGCTCAGCTATCTCTTCTTAGGCAGCTAAGCTTGTGTGAGAGTGTCTCAGCAGTCCTTACTGTCTGGGGAGAGAGGGACCTAGTGTACCTGATCAGTTTGAGGAGTTTCCTAAAGCAGTGGTTCTCAACCTTCCTAATGCTGTGGCCCTTTAATACAGTTCCTCATGTTGTGGTAACCCACAACCACAAAATTATTTTCATTGCCATTCCATAACTGTACTTTTGCTATTGCTGTGAATCATAATGTATCTATCTGTGTTTTCTGATGGTTTTAGGTGACCCCTGTGAAAGAGTTGTTCAATCTCTAAAGGGACTGAGACTGTGACAGGGGCTTCTCTGCATAGACTGTTCCACCTATATTTGTATCTTAAGGAGTTTCCCTGCAAGTGGAAGATTTTCCCTCCCTTTAGCGTACTCCAAATTTCTATACACCAACAGGATGTATGAACTAGTACCTTATATTGAAGTTAAATTTCTCTTTTTTATGTCATGGCAGGCACACTTTTTCATGATGCAAATGAACCAAAGGAGAGTTTACTTAACACCTTTTCATAGAACATACTTACTCACTGGCACAATGTCTAAAATAACTTTTTTTTTCTTAGACATTTGACATAGTGGAATGTTTATCTTTACCCACTTAGAATTAAACATTTTCAGTGTTTTACGGAGAAAATATTAGCCTATTTGCTAAAGCACAACTGTTAGGTTAGGACCGATTTATAAATGAACGAATGAGGCTCACAACAGATCTTGTATGAAAGAGGTTTATTAGGTGGATATGAAGAGAGGGAGAAGAGGGAGAGCAGGACATGATGGGGAGAAAGAGAGAGAGAAGGGGAAAGAAGGGTGGGGCGCCCCGATAGAGAAAGGGAGAAGGCCTAAGAGAGCAAGAGGAGCAAGAGAACAGATCAGGGAGAAGGCCTAAGAGAGCAAGAGACAGATCAGGTGTCCGGGTTGTTCCTTTAAGGGGCCAGGTAACCCCGCCTCCCAGGTGTGGCCATCTGGCCAGGCGACACAAGATGATGTTTTAAGTTGCTAGGTAACCCAGAAGCAGGTTCTGTTCCAAAATACTAACAACAACTCACCCAGAACTGGGGCTGTTAAAATATTTATGAATTTAGGTTCCAGTAAAATTATACTTACCAAAGAAAACTTAGACTGTCTGGATAATTGAGCCAACATCAAGTACCTAAACCATCTCCACACATTTTTCTCAATTCATCTCTCCATGTAGCATGTAGCATGGTATTTTGTGTGTGTGTGTGTGTGTGTTTGTATTTGATATACATACATATCACATATATTTTCACTCCTTTGCACTTTAATTCAGTTAATTCTTTAAAGGCTTATCAATAGCCTAAAATATATTCAAATCCAATGATTACTTTCAAGTCTTCACTTGAATTTTCTGCCATATTTAAAGATGCATTTATCATTTTCTTCTGGATATTCATCTTAATTAGTCTTTACCATGAGACACTGTGGTGGCCTTTGTGAGTGCTGGGATTAAAGGTGTGCACCACCATGACCAGCTTCAAGGTAATTTCTTAACTGTAACCTTCTGTAAAATCAAAAGGCAAATTACATACTTCTAACATTTAAGTAATAAATATTACCAGTTCTAAGAGAAGCAATGGGGACATAGGGAGAAGAAAAAAATAGACTAAAGCAAGACTGGTATCCAGCAGAGCAAACTCCAAATTCTGTAGCTTCATCCCAGGCGTTTGAGGGCTTAAATGGCTCCGCACCAGATTTGCTGCCTGCAACATAACTCTCCCCCTCTTGAGCTAGTGCTACTTCCTGTACCAGATATCCCACAGCTCTGGCATCTGCAACATCTTGGGACCTCCGCTGCAAAGTTTCACTTTCATAGCTCTCTGAGATCATGGACAAAGAATCCACGACCTCTTCCCTTCATGCGGTAAAGCTTGCAGCATGTGGGCAGAGCTACCACATTCAGCCGCCAGCTCTGCATGGACCCTTGCCTCAAGCCACATAAGCAGCAGCTTTTGTTTTCAGTTGCTCTCTAGGAGCTAAAAAGTTTTCACGTGTTGGAAACTTAGCTGCATAGGGTTTTGCCCTAACGGCGTCCTTCCTTTTGTTCCGGGGTTAGGCCTTAATGGCACTCGTGTCTTGGAATTGTGTGAGTTCAGAACCAGTCTCCAAAGGACCTCTGAAAATCTTTTTTTTTTTTTTTTTCCTATTGTACATTTATCCTAATTCCTTCTGGGGGAGGATGGGAGGAAAGCTAACTGCAAAGCTCTTTGGTTCTTTACAAGATCCTTGAGGTTGTGCTGGTTACTTTATGACGTGAACTAAAGTCACCAGGACAGAGGGAACCTAAGTTAAGGAATTACCTCCATCACACTGCCCTATGGGCATGTCTGTGGGGCATTTTCTTGATTAATGATTGATGTGGGATGACCTAACTCACTGTGTTTGGTGCCATCCCTGGCCAGGTGGCCCTGGGTTGTATAAGAAACCAAACTGAGCGAGGCAGAGGCAGAGGCAGAGACGCAGAGAGAGAGGCAGAGAGGCAGAGGCAGATCTCTGTGTCAGCTGTTGTCCTCAGGCTCTTGCTGTGACTTCCTTCAGTGATGGAATGTAAACTAGGAACCAGGTTAACCGTTTCCTTCCCGAAGTCAGTATGGGTCGTGGTGCTTGTCTCAACCGCAGAAAGCAGACTAGGACATTGACTGTATATTCCATTAGTAATTAGTGAATGGCTTTCTCAGTTTATTCTTCTTGGCAGGTAACCTTGACTGGAATTTCATGGATTACTGGTAATGACACCAGAGAAGATAAATGGGGAAAATCTGTATTTCGTTGTGACTGCAAAATGTGGGAAATTTTTTTCTCAAGAAAATATAGTAGATAACTTGTGATTGAAATCCATTACAGTGATTCAAAAATCAAAGAAATAGTTCCTCTTTTGAAGGCTTCTGATGGATTATCAGTTATTTTGTTACCTGGCCATTGTTTAGTAGTAAATCATATGGGAGGGAATTTGTAATCTTGGAAGTGTTCATGTGTATTTATTATTCACTTAATAGTTTATTATGAGAAAAGCAAGTAAATTAATTCATTTATTTTCTGAAAATGTTAATCTATCTTTTCCTTTTTAGGTATGAAGTATCAGTGCCTCATATTTTTTCACCTCCTTATGTAGAAACATTGATCTTAGTGTTTTTCTGGATTTAAGCCGAATATTGTCTCTTTTAAAACTATTAGTAAAGCGGAGAGCAGAATGACCTCAACAACTAAGTGAAAGCTAATATCAATCTTGAACCAACAAAAAGAGGCTGTGAAAGTCTGTCTGATCTGCTGTCTTTTGAGTCAAGTACAGAAAGATACAGAGAAGGAAGAAGAAATGGCTAGTTCTAAGGTAAATGTGGCTCAAGACAAGGGCTTAATCTTAATTTTCCTCCCAAAGTACATTGTATTTAAATCATGTAAATCTTTACTTTTATACTTCTAGTAAACATTTTAAGTACTTTATTTATTTACCTTTCTTATCGCCAAAGTGATCTTTGTAAAATATCTTTCCTATATTCAGAATCTTCTCCCATTCTTTCACCCTTCTTCCAAGCCATTAATAATTTGTACCTTGAATTAATGAACTGTTATATTGAAAGTATTTTTATTGAAATAACTGTAAATGGGAAGCATTGAGATTCTACATTCCCACTGGCAATCTGTAGGCCTTTCATACTCCTGAGGGAGTGCCAATGCTAAATTTATAATCCATCAGCTTGATGCACATGTGTCAATAAAAGCACATTGAAGAGAAAGCTATTCAATTCCCAGACTAGCTCAAAAAGTTTTGAATAGAGTCTCTTCCCTTACACGCCAAGGAAAAATGAATTGCACTTTTATAATTTTCAGAAACATGACTTCAGATCTGCAGAACTAATGAAAGCACCTAACTATTACAATGAATGGTGATAAAGGCTGCAAAGAAGAGAACACAGCAGCTCTAAGATTGAGGTACTCAGAGTGGCATGCATACAAATTCAGACCTGCAGGAAGCCACTGTAATGAGTTCTGCATGTCAAAAACAAAAATATGAAATATTTGTTGTCTATTATTCTTGGATTTGATATGTACTAACATAGTTCTTGTCATTGGTAGAATTCCAGTTTATGTGTACGTTATTCAGATTCTTCTCTGTTATACTGAAAAAAGGAATTATATTCTTTTTCTAACGGTGATTTAATTTCATGATTCTTGTTTGCATTTGTATTACCGAAACTTCTAATTTCCAAACTTAAATCAGGCAAATGGCTGGAGTGCAGAGTAATGCCGTCCCTGCCCACCAGGAAAGCATACTGAAGACTTATTAGTCACCCATCACACAGGTCTGGCTACAGGGATGATTCTGTCTGGATGTTGTATTCAAAAAAAGTGTGGCAATCTTCCAGCTGTTTGCTTGCTAAAATGAGCCTTTGCATTCATAGGGGATGTTCTTGTTATTCTGGATCCTGGATTTCATGTGCTTGATGTGGAAGTGTGCTTTCATATACTGGGTTTCACCTCCAGATCTTGCTGCTCAGGGTCTTCAACAAGTTTTATATTAAGGAGAATGTCAAAAAAATGCAAACCTCCACCCATATCAAAACACCTAAATGCAAAAGCTGCTATACCTGACAAAGCCTATCATCTCTCTTAATAAGTGTTCGAAATGATCGCTCAGCATAATGCTTAAGGATGGAATTTCTTTTGGGACAGACCTAGAAATTAATTCATACATACATAATAGTAGCATGTTGAAGGTGAAATTAAAATTACCTTTCAGCTTTGAGGCTCTACGTAAACTTTAACCATAGTTCAACATTTATTCTATATTAGAAATATATAGCTGGCTGTTTATATTTCTCAAAGTATGTGCTGTTACATACGCAATATATAAATTCCATATATAAATTTAGTGAATATTTTTGTGTTACAGTAAAGTCAATAGTTGATTTTTAACCAATGCCAATTTAATTTGAGCTAACTATTTATGAAGACTACTTTAGACTTTAGAAGTAAAATTGGCATCAGCCTCATGGGAAATAAGACAAGGCATCGAGTTTTAAGTATAAACTTTTACTGTAAACTGTTTCTGTGGGAACCAGAATTAGAATAGCTCTGTATTTATCCTCCAGAACTTGATGGCAAGACCCTATTACTGAAGCTACCACAGGCTTAAGTCATAGGACTTGGAGAAATCAAGCTGGTACCAAACAGGAAACTTCATTCTTACTGCTTAGCTTTCATAGTTCTAAAAGGGACTAAGTATGCTCTTGGGAGAGAAATATAATCAGCAGTCTAATCCAACTCTGAACCCTGTGGCCTACAATAAATGAAATGAAATAATTAAGATTGTATGACTCAGGAACTATAGTATGTTTGTAGTTGCTTTTCTTAAATATGCCTATTGTTACTTGTTTTCACATTTGCAAATTATTTTCTTTCAGTGAACACACAGTATCAGGTGTCATTATGGCATTTTCAAACACAATTTGTTTGTGTTCATTCTCTTCTCTCCTTTTGTACCCTTACACCTACCCACCTCTATATCCTCCTATCCCCTTGATAACTTATTTCTTTTTCAGTAACCTTTCTTTCTTTCTATTTCTTTGTGTGTGTGTGAGAGAGAGAGAGACAGAGAGAGAGACAGAGACAGATAGACAAAAAGACAGAACATAGCGCATGTTGAGTTCCAAAGACAACTCGCAGGGATCTATTCTCTCCTTCTACTATGTGGGGCTCAGGGATGGAACTCAGCCGTCCCTTATTTACTGAGTCATCTCACTAGTTTATTTTCAAATGCATGAAAAAATTACTTTTTTCTAATATATAGCTCTATGTTTGTATACGCTATGTCAGATATAAATATTATTTGACTAGTTTTGTTTGATTTTGTAGTAAATTTTTAAAAATCTTTTTTGCTATGAAAATTGTTTTAAGCATTTTAGGACAGACACTTGATTTTGGCTTTTATATTCCTTTTCTATGTTTTTGAGGTCATATAAACTTAGTTGAAATATTATTTCTTCAGTTGTCTAGAATTTTAGCAAAAAATAACCAATAAATTGTGGTATGTATGTGTAGTGAAATATTATTCAGATGTGAAGAAAAATGATATCCTGTCATTTGAAACAAAATAGATAAATCTGGAAATAATTTAGGAAGAGAAAGGCATGTCATTTGGTCTCAATCAAAATTTGATCTCAGGGACCAGTGTCATCAGAAAATGAGGGCTGGTGCTATGCTGTATTTAGGGGGAAGCAAGACACTTAGGGTATTATACAAAATGGTGACCACAGGTACCAGTTACATACTGTGCATATCAGGAAGCTAGAGTTTAGACTTTTGACCATAAAGAAATGATAAATGCTTGGGGAGAGAGATAATATGCAGGAATATGCTGGGGGTGAAGTTAGGACCTGTAGAAGGGTACATGCAAGAGTAGTGAGGGAGAAAGGAGTCCGGTATGGGGATCAGGAGGAGTTCACATCCTGACTGGCTGGCAGTCTGGGTGCCTCTTTAACTAAGATGCATACTGTTCCCAAACATAGATCATATCATTTTGTCCCTGGACAGGTGTTTTAACTTCCACTTAGTCAGAAGTTTAGTCATCATTGATAAACCATAACAGAACAGAATTATCTTTTACAATCATCTTCCCTCATCAACCCCACAACCCAACATTTAAAAATCTTGTAGTTCCAACTGCTTATTTTGCCGAAGCATGACAGCCTGTTCTTAGGCTGGTAGCTCTTGCAGTTTCAAGGGCACTAGACTTAAAGAAAATCTCCAAGCCAGCCTGGGCAGATTGTCATGTCCCAAACAGTGTAGTACCAACTTTTAATAATGAGAGTGCTAATTGTCATTAGGACCAGGAAAAGTCTTCAGGCCAAAGCCGCTGCAGTTATTATTTAATTTCTGCCATAATACAGCATTTATATTTTATATATTTCTAGAATTTATGTATATATCTAATCTTGGTATTTTTCTTTCTTGGTCATACAACAACATAGTGGTCCTGTATGAGCTCACTTTTTCTAAGAAAAGGGAGGTCTTAATCTTAATACTTTATTCACATCATTCTTTGTCCATCAGTAGTAGAAAGAGGCTCTTAATTTGACCTGCTTCTCTAGTGGCTTGAATATTATGTACGTTTTCAAGTTTACTTTGTTCTGAGTATCCTGTTCCTGAATAAGTGCAGGGAGAGATGTGCCAAGAGTATCTTTGAGTCAGAGCCCCATAAGGAAGTCTCTGCCATATTTACTTGAGTTATAACCTCCAGAGCATAAGGAAGACTTTCAAGTAGGGCCAGGTAAGGATATCTCCCTAAAAGCAGGAGGGGTAGTATGGTTAGGACATTCCTGGGGAAGCTTAGAAGCAGTACTCCTGGGAGAAAGCATAAATGATTCATAAGAAAATTTCCATCAATCTAATATCCCCAACTTGAACAAATAATAAAAGACCCCCCATGCATGTGACAAGTAGAGATCAAGGCCAAAAAGTGGGAGACTGCACCAGAGCTATTACATCACTTGGCTCAGCTGTACTGGCTTTATGATTTTTCCCTATTCCCCTTAGATATGGCTGTGCCAGTATATTTTAATATTCAAAAGGTATTATTGCTGTACTTTCTCCGTTTTTAATGTGTAACTTTTTTAAGTTCTTGAAATCAGTTTTATCTGTGAATTCTGCCTTTATTGTTCTACCTCATGGCTATTCTAACCAGTCATTGACATCACTACTGAGATCCATACATATTCAGACTCCCAGACTTTACCCAGAGCTGTTGCTTCAGCATATGCATTTTAATTTCATAATTGTATACATATATTTAAAATTTGTAGTGTCCTAACTCACCATAATATATTTCTGTGAGAAAGATATACCATTTATATAGTATAATACAAATTTAGCACATACAATATGTATAGTGTGGATTTCTTCAGTTTATATATTATATATTTCACAAAAATACTTACATGACTTTGGTGGGTCTTATTTTTTATTAAAGATAGAGAGTATATGAGAATGTTACTACATATCAAAATATGTCAATTAATATTTCTTAAATCAGAATCACTTGTAGCTTTTCTTTCACCTTTGGTAAAATTAGGAACTGTCTGCAAATATATAACTATTTATTGATTGGTAATTATTTACTTTATGTAATTTATTTATATTCAGGGGCAGTTGTCATTCAGAGATGTGGCCATTGATTTCTCTGCAGAGGAGTGTGAATGCCTGGACCCTGCTCAGTGGGATTTGTATAGCGATGTGATGTTAGAGAATTACAGCAACCTTGTTTCTCTGGGTGAGGATCGCTACGCTACTGAATTCTTAATTCACTGTCAACATTTGTAGACTATCTCATGTTATAGAAAATAAAATTATTATTAAGGTTTACTAGTGAGCTATATAATTATTATGATGGTTTTTTCTAACCGGATTCCAAGTCAATAAATGACACAGACACTTGATAGATTTTAATAAGCCTTATTTCACCTGGAGCTGGTCAGACCTCAGCCCACATCCCATGTCATCTGCTTTCATCTTTCCTGTCTGGACTACTTCCCATCCAAAATAACATAAACACTTGCACATGCTTTCAACCTGGGCTACTTCTGGCCAGCCATGCTGATCTTTAGAACACACTCCTCTAGCCATTTGTATCTTTCCATGCTAACTCAGGGTGGTCCCCCTTCCTTCCTCTCTCTAGTACCTGTCTCTCCTCTTTCTGTGATCCTTCTCTTTCTTCTACCTGTTTCATCACTCCTCTGTCTCTCCCGTGATCCTTCTGTCCCCTAAAACCCACAAACCTTAGCTCTCTCTCCTTTGCCCTGCCCAGAATAGGCACTTTATTGGTCAAGCAGGGACTATTGGAAGGAAATGTTACACAGGAATATTTGGGCATACATGAGTGACTGCTCGTAAAAGACAGCGAGCAGACTTCAGGGAGCAAAATCATAACATTAGAATACAAAGCACCAAATTATGCCATAGCAATCTCATGGGAGCGTATGCTTTATATCAAAGAATTTTATAGTTCTGCTTTTAAGGAAAAAATAGAAGGGTGGTGATACTAGTTTAGATAACTTTTATTATATTTATTTTATTTTTAACCTCCTTTGCTTTGAATTATGAATTCTTTTCTCCAGTAGTAATTTTACAGATTCAGTTGAATGAGACATACCACATACATCTTAAACTTTTAAACACCCTTTAACTTTTCCTACATATTCTAATATGTTTATCAGGAAACATTTAGAGAAATATTTTTTTCTACAAGCTTTCATTATGTCCTTTTTCCTTATAAGCATGATACTAGGATATAAATACTGGTTTTCTAAATACCAAAATAAAGCATCATGCTCCATTTTTATACAAACAGGTCTTGCTTTCTCTAAGCCATATCTGATCACATTTCTGGAACAAAGAAAACAACCTTGGAATGTGGAACAACAAGCAACAGTGGCTGTCTACCCACGTATGTAGGAATGTCGGAATGAGAGAACCAAAAATCCAACAGAATGCCAGGCTTTCAAAATGTGTATTGATAAGCTATTTCATGGAATAATTTTTAGGAGACTCCATTTAGGAGTCTCTTATTACTATCAAACAAGACATCTCATGTGGATGTCTATCGTACTTTTTTTTAAAAATTAGTATTGGATTTTATTTATTTATTTTTTGTGGTGCCAAGGATTGAACCTGCAGCCTCATACATGTTAGGTAACAACTCCACCACTGACTTTTTAATTTGCTTTTTATGATTTATTTATTATTTATACAGCATTCTGTATGCATCTATGCTTATGCACCAGAAGAGGGCGCCAGATCTCATTACAGATGCTTGTGAGCCACCATGTGGTTGCTGGGAATTGAATCAGGACCTTTGCAAGAACAGACAGTGTTTTTATACTCTGAGCCATCTCTCCAGCCCTCTATCGTACTTTTAAGTCTGCTGAATCTTGTTCTTCCTCTCCATTAATCTGTACACATATCCATACTATCAAAGTAATTCCTTTTGCCTATTATGATAGATGATTCATCGCTGTGTAAACCTCAGACAATTTATACACGTGTCTAAAGACCTCTTAGGTCAAACCATTATAATATAGTAGCCACAAGTGAGAGTCTCTGGTTTTATCTATATGCTCATTGATTAAAATTGTCAGCTCAGAGTTCTCTCTGTGAGTGTATTTTTAATGATTTTTAAAACTCTGAATGTCAGTGATTTAAAATGTATTTGTTTTTATAGTCCTGCCAAAATGGGTATATATCTGGAAGATTTTTTTTTTATTCATTATTCATTCTTTCAGGATTTTCTGGGTTCAAGATTCTCCTTGTCAAAAAAAAAAATCTCCTTGTCTTATTTGGAATTCCATTTTCTGTGGATTTGTTTTTCTAGTCTAGTTTCTCACAAATAAGTTGACAATATGTTTCGATATATTGTGCTTAGATGGTAGTTAAGACAATGTAAGAGAATAAAACATCTATTAACTACATCTATATTTCCAATAGAATTTAGTTTTTATTTACCTGTTTCCATGTTTTCATACTATAGTCAGTAGTTAGTATGCCAAATGAATATTTGTAGAAATTATGCTGATCTTATCATCTCTTTATAAATAGATTTGATTTATAGATAATTTTAAATTTATAAATTTTATTTTATTTTCAATTGTATAAAATAAGTATCTTAAATACTTTGAATATGCTATTCAATAGAGTTAAGTATTCAAATTGTTATGCAATATATTTTTAGAAAATGTTTTTGCTTTTGAAACTAACTTTATATTCCAAAATCATGTACTTTTGTCTTCATGCAACCTATTCTATTCAACATTCTACTGTAAGTTTTAGTTTTATTACTATAGAATTTTCAAGTAATTCAGGACATGTAACATATCCTTGTGTTTTATTTCCGTTATCGTAGCAACTTTGAGAGTTGTTCTTGTGGTAGATAATAATATGATTACTTTTTAAAGGTTGGATAGTAGTCCATTATTTGTATATTCCATATTGTCATCATTTCAATGTAATGTTTAGGTTATTTCTGCCTGTGGTGTTTTCTGAGTAATGCTGCAATAATTTGGGGTATAGAAATCTGTCTATATTTTCTGGTTGATGTGAGGGTAAAATTTATATACAAATATAACTGAGTAAAAATACCTATGTTAACAATAAGCATTATAAATAAAAATATTATCATTTTTATTGATACCACATCATTTATTCAACAGGAACAAAACCCTATAAATGTAAAGAATGTGACAAGGCCTTTGTTCGGAACTCACTCCTTATTCAACACCAAAGAAGTCATACTGGAGAGAAACCCTACAAATGTGAACAATGTGGCAAAGCTTTTAGCTGTTCTTCAAGCCTTACCCCACATCAAAGAATTCATACTGGAGAGAAACCCTACAAATGTGAACAATGTGGTCAGGCTTTTAACTGTTCTTCACACCTGTATAAGCATCAGAGGATTCACACTGGTGAGAAACCCTATAAATGCACAGAATGTGGCAAAGCTTTTAACTGGTCTTCAAGCCTTACCCAACATCAAAGAATTCATACTGGAGAGAAACCATACAAATGTGAAGAATGTGGCTTGGCTTTTAATTGTTCTTCACACCTGTATAGGCATCAGAGAATTCATAGGGGTGAAAAACTTTACAAATGCAGAGAATGTGGCAAGGCCTTTAACTGTTCTTCATACCTTAATTATCATCAAATACTTCATACTGGAGATAAACCCTACAAATGTGGAGAATGTGGCAAAGCCTTTACCATGGTGTCTTATCTTACTCGACACCAGAGAATTCATACTGGAGAAAAACCCTACAAGTGCAAAGAATGTGACAAAGCTTTTAGTAATTGTTCAGCCCTAATTCAACACCAAAGAATTCACACTGGAGAGAAACCCTACAAGTGCAAAGAATGTGGGAAAGCCTTTAATAATAGTTCAAGCCTTACTCATCACCAAAGAATTCACACTGGGGAGAAACCCTACAAATGCAAAGAATGTGGCAAGGCCTTTAATTCTTCTTCACATCTTCATTATCATCAGAGAATTCATACTGGAGAGAAACCCTACAGATGTGAAGACTGTGGCAAAGCCTTTAATAATTTTTCAGCTCTTATTCAACACCAAAGAATTCATACTGGAGAGAAACCCTACAAGTGTGGAAAATGTGGCAAAGCATTTAGTAATTGTTCAGCTCTTAGTCAACACCAAAGAATTCATACTGGAGAGAAACCTTACAAATGTGAAAATTGTGGCCAGGGCTTTAACTGTTCTTCAAATCTTAAACAACATCAAAGAATTCATACTAGAGTAAAACTCTACAAATACGAAGATTCTGGCAAAGCCTTTAATAATTGTAAAGCCTTGACTCAATACCAAAGAATCCACACATACTGTAGAGAAACCCTATAAATGTAAAGAGGGAGGAGGCAAAGTGTTTAACAATAGTTTTACACTTCTACAACTTCAAAATTTTATACATAAGTGTAACAGGAACTTTTATTCACCTGTTTCAGTTGTTGACTCAGAGGATTACTGCCTTTGTCTGCTAACATAGGCCTAGTCCTGGAAGCTTCTAGCCTCTGTACAATATAACCTAGACCTAGAATGTTTTCAGCCTCTGAGACTTACTGCTGAATAAGCTCACCCCTTCTTCTTCTTACTGATCTCTGGGCTGGCTGGTTCAACTCAGCTGTTCTGGCTCAAACTCCTTTTGCAGCTGACTTATTCAATCTGGCTTTTTTCTTGGCTCCTGAATTGCTCTGTGTGGCCTCAAGCTAACTCCAACAGTCTTTTCGAATCTTCTGGCTCCTTCTCATTCTCTGGCTCATTCCTTCTCCACATGTGTTGTCTCTCGGAATCTTGTTTCCAGTAAAAAGTGCTTCCTGTTTCTCTACGCACTGTCCCTCAAATAGCTTCCCTTTCCTGTCTGTTCTTCTGAGAGTTAGATATGTCCTACTCTGTTAAATATTCTCTGATTTGTCACTTTCTCTACCACTCAATTAAACATCACTTTCAAACAGGGGTGCTTCCTTCCACAAACTAACTTTACCTTCATTGTTTGGGATTAAAGGTGTGTATCACCGTGCCTGGACCTAAGCTTTTCTGTACCTCATACTTACTCTAAAAACCAGGCTGGCCTTGAACTCAAGAGATCTGCTTGCCTCTGTCTCCTGGGATTAAAGGCATGTTTGTATTTCAGCCCCATCACACAGACCTAGAACGTCTTTGAATGTGATCTCTTGCTAGAGCAGCCATGTTCTGAATTAAAATTCCTCTACACTTAAAAGAAACCCTACAAATTAAAATATGTGTCAGATCCTTTATTCTGTATGCTATAATCAACATCAGAGATTTTTTATTGGTGAAAAGCCTTGCAATGTGAATAATGGTACATGACCTCTAACTGAAGCTTGATCTTCATTAGCTTTCAATGAAGTCATATTAGGTAGTAACTTTATGCATGTAATGACTTTGGAGGAATTTATTCTAATATTTATACCTTGGAAAATAAAAGTATTTACATTACAAGGCATGTAAATAAAAAGAATATAACCAAGCCTTTGTACAGACTCAGATCTTATTAAATATAAGGAAATTATTATGAGAGACATCCAATGAATATATATAATGTCACAAAAACTTGAATGATTGCTTATAATTTACAGGGCATCATTATTTGATATAATGGAAAGAAATATCAAGGATATTGGAATCTTGCAGATAACTTATCTCTGTAAGGATATCAATTTTTTATGAAACCAAATTTACTATATAGCCTTGCTTTTCAAAACTGAATGAAGCACAGATCTCAAATGATTATACCAACAGAACAAAACTGGTTCTAGAGAGTTATTTTTTCCAGAGACCATATGTTAGATTTTGAAATACAGATTATGAAATTCAGTTGTTTTAATAAATAAAAGTGTTTCTTAATGTATTGTCACTGTTGTATATTGAACGACATTATTCTATCAAATACAAATATATATATATATATATTAAGGTATTCTACTTTACTCAAGAATACAGATAGCAGGTTTTAATTCTATATTGCTGAAGATTAGTGAAATAACTTGTTATTCTTAGACCAGTATTAGTATCCTTCAAGTAATTTTAGTAAGTTATTGTTCCATTTGTCATATTTCATTTTTCAGTTTTAAAAAATTACTTAGAAAAATTTTGTTCATTTTGTTCTTTTCTTTCATATTCTTTCTCCTTCCCAGTACCTCTGAGATAGTCCCCTCCTTACCTACCCAACTTCATGTTTTCTCTCTCTCTCTCTCAAAAAATAAAAAAGCGTGGACGTTTTAAAAATAAAAATCATTTTTTTCTAATGAACTTTAGAAGTAAAAAACCGTGCATCTTGGGGCTGGAGAGATGACTCAGTGTTTAAGAGCAATGACTTCTCTTCCAGAGGACCTAGGTTCAATTTTCAGTACCCACATGGCAGCTCACAACTGTCTGTAATGCACCCTCACACAGACATCCATGCAGACAAACCACCAATTCATATAAAATTAAAAAGTTATAAAAGTGTGCACCCAGATTAACACAACCACTCAAACAAGCACTTGCCCAGACTCAAGGTCTTCTGAAGTCATGGAGCTTAACTTTGGATTTTACGCTTTACTGTCAATTACATTATTTTTTAATACATTTATCCATTACTCACATGGAGTTCATAATGGTTAAATCTAGAAAAACAATTCATGTTTTCTGGCCTTTCTCATCACCTGATATTAGTCTTTCTTTTCTCCTTTCTGCACGTTGTACTATACCAATACTTATATTTGCTCACATAAATACATTATAAACTAGGATAAATGTATTAGAGAAACCAGTTTTTTTTCTTTCTGAGATTGAGTGACCTCACTTAATATTATGCAATCCAAGACCTCCATTTCATGGAAATTTATTTCATTTTTTTCCTTTAGAGATAAACAAAATTCTATTTACCAGATTTTCATTACCCAGTTATCTGTTAGTGGAAAACTAGATTGGTTCCTTTTTTTTCTGTATTACTAAAGCAATAGTGAACAGAGGAACACAAATATCTTTGTGATAGGGTAAAGATTTCTCTAGGTATACATCCAAGAATGAAGTAGCTGGGCTAGATAGT
The DNA here is from genome assembly GCA_028658305.1 of Pachyuromys duprasi. Taxonomy (NCBI): domain Eukaryota; kingdom Metazoa; phylum Chordata; class Mammalia; order Rodentia; family Muridae; genus Pachyuromys; species Pachyuromys duprasi. The sequence continues at coordinate 80,213,741 of CM053743.1, read as the reverse complement.
AGTTCTGTTTTTTCATATTTTGAGAAACCTCTAAAGTGATTTCTATAATGGCTATATTAATTTGTACACAAACCAGCATAAAATAAGGACAGTTCTTTCATCAAATCTCTAAAATTTGTCAGTTTTCTTCATGATAGCCATTTTGCCTTGGGTAAAGTAGCATATCAAAGGAGTTTTAATTTGCATTCCTGTGATGGCTAAAGGATATTGAACACTATTAGTTATTGGCCATTTAAGCTGTCTACTCAATTCATTAGTCCATTTGTTGAGAGTTTTATTTCTTTTGTATTTAATTTCTATATTTTTTTTTGCAAATTCTGGGTATTAGCCCCTGGTCTAAAATATAGCTCATAAAGATTTTCTACCATTATGTGGATATGGTCAGTTTGAACAGATTAATAATAAACTCTAACTTACCAGCTATGTATCTCATTGAGGAAAGAAATCAGAGCACTTCCCATTGGTGTCATTTAACCAAGAACATGCCCAGATTTGAATTCTCTATTTCACTTTCCCTCCTATTCTCTATTTGTTTTATATGAGTCCCAGTCTGTGCCTACCTGAAAGCTCTCTTGTGAATCTGTGTCTATATATGAGTCTATTGATGTGTCTGTATGTCCCTAACAAAGAGCTTTGTTCAGCATTTATTGAACAGCACAGAAGGAAGCACATAGAGAGTGGAATGAGGAATACTTTACAGAAATCTTTAGCACACTTGTTCAAGGGATTATGTCACTGACTTCAACTGACCCAGATAACAAACTATGAACATCATTGTTTATCAAGCAATACCTGTATGTTGTGTTCAACATTTATGATACAAGATTACTTTCAACCTGTAGTTTTATGTCTTCAAATTATAACACAGGCAAAGATGGATTACTCTTGGGTCAAAAGCATAGAAGCTACATAATTTAAGATTACAACTATGCATTAGTTTAGGTTGTAAAAGTCTATCCAAGGCAAGTAAGGTTGGTTGTTACATTGTACTCTTAAAGATAAATTAAGGAAACAAGTTTGTCTTAGAGTTATATTGCTTTGAAAAGACAACAAGACCAAGGCAATTCTTGGGGCTGGCTTACAGTTTCGGAGGTCCATTATCATCATGGCAGGCAGACTTGGTGCTGGATGAGCCAAGAATTCCCAAAGTTCTATATCTTAATGAGCAGACAGCAGAAGAAGACTGTTTTCTGCAGACAACCAGGAGCAGGTTCTGTTTCCACAGTGGGCAGAGCCTGAGCACAAGAGACTTCAAAGTCTACCTTCATGGTGACTCACTTCCTCCAACAAGCATTTCTACTTCCTAATAGTGCCACTCCCTATGGCCAAGCATTCAAAGACTTGAGTGTATAGGGGCCAAACCTATTCAAACCAACACAAGGCTGAATACACAACAGAACAGCAGTCTTAAGTGACCTCAACTTGTTTTAGTTACTCTAGCTGTGATGTCCAGCAAAAGTTTCAATCTCTTGCAATGTAAGTGTTATGTTTCCAATACATTCCCATATATGGGTTGTTTGTGTGCTCTGTTGACTTCCTTTCCTGTGAAGAAACTTTAATACTGTGTAGTCCTGCCAGTTGATACTTGGGGCTAGTTCCTGTGCTATTAATGTTCTGTTCAGAAAGTTCAAATATCTTGAATATTGCCTGTTTTATATGAAATTTCAGTTTTTATATTAAGGTGTTTGATCAATTTTTGATAATTTTTGTATAAAGTGTGTTGTTATTGAAAACACAAAATCCCAGTTATTTGACTTTTTACCAATGAAGACTCCAGGAGCCAGATGCTGGGGTGACATTCTTCATCCGGTGGTAGTCTGGGAGGGCTTCTGGACGCAGAATAGAGGGGCCCCGGGTTCTATTTCTCTCAGGAATGGCTAGAGTGCTTTAGGGCAAGGCCCATGCACTAGTCAAGGCTTCCGGTCTCACTGGAAGAGGTAGAAGCGAGTTTTCCACCAGCTGTTACAATTAGCTGTTTTAAAATGAGATTGCAGGGATCAGACAATACTGAAGTGTTACAGTCTGTCATTAAAGCCACTGCATTAATGACGGGTGCGGACGAAAGCCCGTGCAGCTGAAACATGGGCCTGGTGAGGCTAGGCCCAGTGGGCTGGAAGGCAGGTCTGGTGAGGGACAGGCCCAGCTGGAAGGAAGGTAGGTCCAGGCACAGTGGGTGCTTTGACAGTGCTGCTGGGAGTTTAGCAGGAAATTTCCAAGGAGGAAGGGAGCCCAGATTTAATTCTGTTTTTCAGTACCCATGTTTTCCATCGTCTTTTGTCTATTTGTTATGTGGATCTGCAACTGTGCTTGCGTAAATGGTCTCTTGTCTATTCACTGTGTCTGCCCTTCCTCTTATTGAACAGCACAGAAGGCATCACACAGGGGAAAGGGTCCTTTATAGAAATGTTTAACAAAGTTTTACAAGGGATGAAGTTATTGACTCCAATTGAGTCAACTGACACATCTAACAAGCAAATGCTATCAAGCTATATCTATCCACATGCTGTTTCCAGCATTTATGATGATTTGTTTTAAAGCGTTGTTTTCAATCTATTTGCTGTTTTCAGCAAATCATTATGACAGCACACGTAAAAAAAAACATCTGCATAGCTCTCTGGATCAAGGGAATGTGTGGAGCTCTGTTGTAGAGGTTGAAGTCATAATCTCTTCCACTGCACAAGGTTTATAAATTCCTGATTTCACATGAACTAAAGGTGCTTCGTGGCACCATCAGCTTTCTGCCATGGCCACCAGAAATTCATCATTTATTCTGGGGCCACTGAACTTCTGGGGTTTGCTGCCCTTCTGCCACTAGCTGGCTGTTGACTGCTGCCAAGAGCACCTGCTGGGCCTGGATTCAGCTCCCGGCCCTGGGTTTCACCCGACCTGCCTTCTGGCTAGTTTCCAGTGTCCCGTGGCATCCTCTGGATGCTTAGCACAGCAGCTTAACCAAAATGCTGTAGCACTTTTGTGTTGTCGCAGGCTTTTGGAACTCCGGAATTTTCATGGTCTCTGACACTGGCAATCTCATTTAAAAGAGTTCATTATAACACCCAGGAGAAAAACTCACTTCCTTCTCCCCTGGTGAGGCTGGAAGCCTCACCCACAAGGGCTTTAGCTGTTTGTGAGAGAACTGGAGCCTCAGATATCAGGGTAGCTCTGTTCTTCATCCAGAAGCTGACAGCCTCATCCCAGACTTCCCCCAGACAAAGCGTGACAGGAATGGAATGGAAGAGTATTTTAGGATTACAGTTATGCATTGGCTTAGGTTGTAAAAGTTGTTTACATGGGAAAGCCAAGGCAAGTAAGGTTGGAACATTGCTCTCAAAGGCAGGTCAGAAACCACACACACACACACACACACACAGGCTGAGTAGGATATCAATCTTAAGTCTGTAGTGACCTCAAGGTGTATTTGCTGACAGTGGTCCAGCAAAAGTTCCAGTTTCTTGTAATGTGTCTCAGTTAGGGTGTCTTGCTGTGAAGAGACACCATGACCACAGCAACTCTTATAAAGGAAAACATGTACTTGGAGCTGGCTTACAGTCTCAGAGGTTTAGTCCATTATTATCATGGCAGTGTGCAGGCAGACATGGTGCTGGAGAAGGAGCTGGGAGTTCTACATCTTGATCCACATGCAGAAGGAGTCTGCCACACTAGGCCTAGCTGGAGCATATGAGACTTCAAAGCCTGCCTCCACCATGATACACTTCTTCCAGCAAGGCCACACCTCCTAATAGTGCTCACTCCCTTTGGGTCAAGCACTCAAGCACATAGGGACCATTTCTATTCAAACAACACCTAATGTAAGAGATATTTTCATAACATTGCACCACTCCATGTGTGATATAAATGTCACATTTTATTATTTGTTCCAAGAAGCATTCAGTAAAGAGGCCATTTTCATCTAATATCAGTTTAAAAGTTTTGTAAAAAACAAAAAAACAAAACAAAACAAAAACCCAAAAACCATTAGGGAAATGTTCTTACTCTGTTACTGCTCTTGCAGAGGACCAAGCTTCTATTTCCAACACCCATAGTGCATGACTCACAACCACTCACTCCGGTTCCAGGAGACCTGGTCCCCTCCTTCTCATGACCTACATGGACACCAGGCATGTACATGGTACACATACATACGTGAAGGCAAAACACAAAATAAATCCATTTTTTCTCAATTAAGTGGCTGAAACTATATGGATTTACATATAGATCAGATATTCTATTCCATTGGTCTACAACTCTGTTTTTATGCTGGTGCCATGCTGGTTTTATTGCTATAGCTGCGTAATATAATTTATGATTATGTATTTTGATACCACTAATAGTTTTTTTCTATTAAGGACCGTGTTAGCCTTTCAAAGCCTTTTGTGAATTTTAGGATTTTTTTTCTAGGTCTATGGAAAATGTCATCTGAATTTCAATGGGAATTGCACAGAATCTGTAGATCATTTTGGGCCATACAGCTATCTTCACAATTAATTCATGGCTTACTTTTTTTGTCACTTGACACAAGTTAGAGAAGAGGAAGCATCAATTGAGAAAGTGCCCCCAGCAGACCAGCCTGTAGGCAACCCTGTGGAGCATTTTCTTGTTAATGACTGCTGTGGAAGGGCACAGCCTGCTGTGGGCTGTGCCACTCCTGGACTGGTACCCCTGGGTGCATAAGAAAGCTGATCAGGCCCTAGTGGCAAGCCAGAGAGCAACACTCCTCCACTGTCACTGGTCCAGTTTCTTCCTCTAGCTTTCTGTTTTGAGTTCCTGCCTTGACTTCCCCTGATAGACTGTGACCTGTGAGGTAAAATAAATCCTTTCTCCTCCAACTTGCCTTTGGTTGTGGTGATTTTTCACAGCAATAGAAACAGGAGACAATATTAAGCTGACTCCTAATGGCTTGTCACTACACGCACAGATTACCTTCTCTATCAGCCCTCATTAGAGAAGTGTCTTTATTCAGTAGTGGCAACGAACACAAAGTCCCTCTGTACTCCGGTCAAGTACAGAGAATAAGAGACTGCAGGATAAACAAAAAATATTTAAATATTTCCTGTTTCCTGAGCAAAAGTGTCTTTGGGTTTCTTTTTATTTTTTTCTGTATTTTAGAATAGCCTTATTTCTCCTGGGGCAAGGCAGATATTACCTCCTAAGCTATTTTTACCTCCCAAGCCCCCATCCCACGTCATCAGCTGTAATCATTTCTATCTGGGCTTTACTTTCCATCCATAACCTCAAAACACTTGCTAATGTTCTTCCTCTGGGCTGTTTTCCTGCACCCATGCCAATCCGGTCAGGTACCCCTCTCCACACTGACCCACTGAGGCTCTCCGCTTGCTTCCTCCAGGTTCCTCTCTCAAACTGGGGAATTCTAGATATTATCATTTTATTTCTTTCTCCATTTTTACTTACAATAGGGTCCTATGTTTAGGAAATGTGAAGCAAGTTTTATACACATTATTATATTATCCTCAGGGGTGCTTCTTTTTACTGTCATATATTAGTCCTGGTTATCTTATTCAAAAAGTTTTTTTTAACATAAAAAATATTTTGTGGGCCTGAATGAATGGCTTGTGTTAAAAAGAAGCTACTGTTCTTGCAGAGGTTCTGAGTTTGCTTCCAAGCACACATGTCAGGCAACTCACAACCACCAGCTCCACCTCTGGCCTCCGTACCACACATACATGTACACACACACACACACACACACACACGATAAAACATAGATTTTTTTAAAAGATAATTTTCTTTGACATGACTTGTTTTATCATATACATTTTGGTCACTATTTACACAAACTATTTTTCCATCCTTTTAGTTTCATCTTATATGTTTTCTCGAACCTCAAAAGAAATCTACAATATAATTCACATATTTGGATTATTTCAGATTTGATCCTACCAACCAGTCAATTTTTATATTTTTATTGGGTGGCTTTTATCCACCTGTATTTATAGAAATTACTGAAAGTAAGAACTTATTCCTGAACCCTCACCAATAGCTTCTTCTGGGCTCCCTTCAGGGTCCCTGACCCTGCCACCTGGTACCAGTCCTTGGCCTCTCTCTATGACCCATCAATCCTGGGTTTCAACTTCAACAGAGGCTGTACACTCACCAAAGGCCTCTCATAGTTCCAGGCCTTACCTGGTCTCCCTGGTCCCTTAATGACTTCAAATCCAGTATCACCTGCGAAACTCTTACAGGTTACTAAGTTCAGTTGCCAACATGAGCTATAGCACTGACCCTCTCTGGAACAGAGGTTTTGTATGCTGACCCCGAGGAATACTTCACAGAAGATTTTACCTCAAATGTGCTGGTCTCTTCTTAATCACATGAGACTCTTCAGCCCCAGATGACCAGTAATGATTGTCCCAGTGAGGCAAAAGTATCCTTTTGGTAGTTCTTAATTCAAAATAGCTCATGAATGGCCCTAGCAGAACCTTTGAAGGACTTCCATATTTCCCTCTGAAATCTCACAAGCCGCACCTCCATCATCTGCACTGCTCTTGGTATTAACTCCTAAGTTCCTGTACCAGTTCATTGAGATTTGAGCATTCAATAGCTTTTCTAGCCCAAATTTCAAATGGGACCACAATTCCTCCCAAAATATGGTCAGGCCTGTCACAGCAATACCTATTCCCGGCATCAATTTCTGCTTTAGAGTTTCAACTACTATGATAAAACCCTATGACTAATGTAACTTGGATGAGAAAGGATTTATTTTATCTTACAGTTTGTAGTCCATAGTCTAGAGAAGTCAGAGCAGGGACTCAAGGCAGGCATCTAGAGACAGACATTGAGATAGAGACCATAGAGTAATGCTGCTCGCTTGCTTGCTCAGCCTGCTTTCTTATACCTCTCAAAATTGCCTTTCTAAAGGTAAAATGGCCCACAATGAGCTGTGCCCTTCCACATCAATCATTAATCAAGAAACACCTCACAGGCTTGCCTACAGGATACTCTGATGCATGGAAAGCACTCATACTCATAAAATTCTAGAAAAATTTAATAAAAAAATGAAAAATATTATGAAATTTATAGGTAATTAGATGAAATGGAAACAAGCATTCTGTGTGAGGTAACCCAGAGCCAGAAAACCAAGCATCATATGTTCCATCTTATATAGAGATGCTAACTTTGAATCTTTGGATATAAATTTGAGTACCCAAGGATGTCAGAAAAATTGTTAGGAGACCAAACTAGTGGTTGGTGAGATGAGATTTCAAGGGAAAGAAGAGAGACTGCAGATGATATGAAGGAGGAATGTGGACTAGCTGAGCAGGGAAAAGTGGGTGAGGTGGGGGTGGGGGAGCAGGTTAGGAGATGGAGTATAAAGAGGGACAGCCAAAAGTAAAGATCTTTGAGTCATGTGAAAGTCTACTGCTGGAGACACTTCATAGCATATACTCACATACACATTTAAGTTTAAATAGAGATCCTTTAATGGGGGCAAAATACCTTCTCCTAGATACTATATGCTATCAAATAAAAACCCTGTGAGGGAATGGGTACCTTTTCTGCAGTTTTTGGCTGGTAGGAATCCATAGACCCACACACATTACAGGCTGTTGCCACTGTTCTTGGTCGCCCCTCAGAACTGAATGGTGAGACCCTCTTGCTGAAGACACCAGATCCTTGAGTCCTGAAACATGGAGAAATCAAGCTGACTTAACTAGCTACTCTTCCTAGTGCTGCAGGGTATGAGGCATGCTAATGGGGAAGAAAGAAAAGTAATCTGTAAACTCTAAGACTTACAACAATGACTAGCCTAACAGCATATGCCTACTGGTACAAAAGTGGCATGGATTTCATGGGAGTAATCAATCTTTTTTCTGATTGGATTTAGGACCCACTGCAGGAGAAGGAATGCATGTTTGCTACTGTTATAGAGGCCAATAACCCGTGGCTAGATAGGTCACAGGCCTTAGGGGAGAAACCTGCAACTATTACTCTGCTAAATAAACATAGTATTAATCTGACTTCTAATGACCTATCTATTGTTATTACATGCCATACCATGTAACAGCATGGTCTGATGCTTTGATTGTTAAATATTTTGCTCCTGAGACCTGGTTGCTGCCCAGACAAGCACATTCTCCTGCACCTGCCCTTGTGTAAATTCTGCTCTATCTAATGTAAAGGTGGTTGGTTAATAAAGAGGGCCTACATCTGGGCAGGGCAGAAGTGAGAGGCGGAGCTAAGGTCCACAGCCTTTGAGGGAGAGAAGGATCTTGGGTAGAAGAAGGGAGAAAGGGGGTGAAGCCTCCATGGGTTACTGTGGAGGGAGCCACAGGGCCAGATCGGCTTGGATGGAGGAAAGCAGCTCAGATAAACAGCATTAGCAAGTATTTGGGGATTATGGATAGGAAGTATCCCAGACAGGAGTGAATAAAGCAGACGGCATGGGATGGAGATAAAGGTAGTTTGGAGAGTTAGTCTGCCCCAGGTGAAATGAGGCCATTCTAAAATACAACAGGTGTCTGAGTCTTTTGTTGATTATGACAGTAGGTTAGATAATACCACTGTAATATTTACAGGCTTTGATAATAAACATTATTAGCTATATTTTATATTTTCTACAACAACCTACCTATGCTAGGGCTGAGAACCCACAGCCTATAGGTACCTGCATTCATTTGCAGCATTACCTGCTTTACTAGCTCAGATCTGTTCTGCAGGGAAACTGTTTCTCTCTTGTGCAAAGAAGAACGTTGGGGATAACAGATGGTGAGGCTTCACGGGCCAGTGTTCTTAAAAACGGAAGAGTTACCTGAGACACCTACCCTGCGTCCTGGCCCCTGCCTCTCTGACTCTGAGGTGTGAGGAAAAGAAGGGCTTTGCCCAAAGACCACTGCTTCATCCATCCCAGTGCTGCTCAGGACTCCGTCGCCCTCTGATCTTTGCCCTGGCATGGGCCCCAGCCAGGCAGAATTGCCATTTGTATTGTAAGCCTTGTACCTTTCGCTTGAGTACCTTGAGCTTAACCTCTTATTGGCCCCACGTTGCGCAACAAAGCCAAGCAGCTCTGCCTTCACCAGCAGGGGGCCAGGAAACACAGAGACAGGTGCTGCCATAGTTTCAGCCAAAGGACCAAAATAGCAGTCAGATGACCACAAGGGCCAGTTTACCACTTTTTCTCCTGAGCCTAGAAGCAGCAGCAGCTAAAAATAGGCATAAAACCGACATGCTTTAGGACAAATAAACAAGGACAGCACCATTCTGACCAGGGGCACAATGAGGTCGCTTCGTTTCATTTCCGCTGAAGCCGTGGTGTCCCACCCCCAGCTGGCACAGGAGGGCCTGGACAACGTAGCCTACAACCTCTACCCGCTCTTGTTTAAGGCCAGTTACCTGCTAGAGCAGGCAGAAGTAACCCGTGCTGTGCTGAGTCACTGGCCGCTGGAGGAGTTTCGCCTGGCTGCGCTGCTGGGGCCGAACACTGACCACCCCGAAGATCTGCGTGACCGCGCCTGCAAGGCCTGTCTGGAGGCCTGTATGCAGGGCCTAGCTGACCGAGTGCTGCAAAACGGGAGCAACCGGCTTCGAGTAGCTGATTTCACAGGCATCCAGGATGTACAGGTGCAGCAGTGTCCCTGTGGGAGAGCGCTGGGAAGGTGGGGCCGTACCAAGGTCCTGGCCAGGACCTGCTGCCAGCTCCAAGAACAGCCCTGGACAGCTGGGCACCCCATTGAAGTTTTTGCTGACCTTTATGTCACAGAAGGCAATTTTGACTTGGTAGTGCGGGCCCTGAAGCCGTCAGGCCCAGCCCCTCTGCAGGTCTGCTGCCCTTCCCTCCGGGCAGACAGTCTAAGCCCTGGGCAGCTCCTCCAAGTGCTCGGCCTGGCTCAGCCAGGCAAGCTTAGGAAGCTGGAGGTAGTTCACAACGTCAGGTTGCATGCCGGCCATGTGCAGCAGCTGCTGGCCCAGGTGGGCTTCCCTCAGCTGACCTCACTCACTTTGCCCACCAAGGCCTTCGATGCACCCCCAACCTGTGCCCTGACTCCAGAGGGTGAAGATCCCCTCCTTACCTCTATTGCCTGGGAGCTCAGCCAGATGAGCCAGCTCACGGAGCTAAGCGTAGCTTTCTCCACCCTGACGGGGAAGATCCAAACATTGCTTGGGTAAGTCTCAGATAACTGGGGACAGGTCGGGCCGGGTCGGGTAGGCTGGAGTCACTGAGGAATAGGGATCCTCAGGAAAGACCCATCAGAAAAGAACCGGAGCACCGAGCCAACTTGGAAGACTCCTTTCAGTTAACGAAAACCAGACATGGGGGCTCCCCCATAATCCCAGCTCTCAGAAGACATAGGCAGGAGCATTTTAAGTTTGAAGGCAACTACAAAGAGAGGCCTTATCTCAACAAACAAAAACAAGGGCTGAGAGTATAGGGTTCTTCCATGACAAAACACAAGCAGGTCCCTCCCAGCATCAGAGAGGGAGAGGGAGCTAACTAAAAAGTCAACAGTGCAGAAGTCACACCCAGACCTTCCACTGACTATTGCTGTGTAACAAACTACCCAGTATTTAGTGTCTTAAAACATTTTCCCATGTCAGAAATGGGAATGCAGCTCAGCAGCGACTCACCTGAACCGCTGCCACTGTGTCTCCTCAGCAACTTGCTCTGAAGAAGGGCAGGAGGGCAGCTGCCAGAGAGTGATGAGGCCGTTGGGGGTTTCATGTGGAGAGTGCTGTTCCAGGAGTAGGTTAGCATGTAGGACCAGATGTGGACAGGCAGCGGGGAGGCAGCAAGGACAGGACAGTAGGGACAGCACCCCAGTGCACACTGCCTCGCTTAACAAGGGCCTAAGAGGGGTGTTCCCCAAAAGGTCCAGAATCCCAGAAAAATATATATTCTCAGGAACTCTGGGTGGGGATGTTATTCCAGACATACCTTCCCCCCAGTTGATACGGGATGCCTAGGGAACACAGGATATGGAGCCCAGGCTGCTGGGCATCTCTTCCCAGGCCTGAAATTGCACTGGCTCTTTTGCCATCGGTGACAGTACTCTTTCAAGCCAACTCTGTCTTTTGCTGTCCCCATAGTCATCATTCAGACTGTTCAGAGATCATGTGCATAGACTTGAAAGGTGGTGTTGGTCCACTTTAGGTTTAATTCTTCACTGCTCAGCAGGTGCAGCAGCGAGGCTTCTAGGAGAAACATGTGACTTTCATATGCCATGAATATCACTCGTAACTCATAAGCCACATGAAATGAAGTGCCAGCTAGAGTTCCTGGCAGGCTGCAGTCTGTGGTCTCTGCCTTGGGTTGGATTGTTTGCCTCCACCAAAACTCCAGCTCACCTGGGACCTTCATAACATTTGATGTTTTTTGCCTACTCACAGCCCCCTGAAGACACCACTAAGAGTGTTGGACCTAGCCAACTGTGCCCTTAATCATGAAGACATATCCTTCCTAGCAGACTGTAACCACACTGCCCACTTGGAGGTGCTGGACCTGAGCGGACACAACCTGGTACATCTGTACCCTTCTACCTTCTTCAGGCTCCTGCGCCAGGCTGCTCAAACACTGAGAGTGCTTACCCTGGAGGAGTGCAACATCACAGACAATCACGTCAGCATGATGATTCTGGGCCTCAGCCCTTGCAGCCAGCTCCAGGAGTTCAAGTTCCTCGGGAACCCACTGTCAGGCAGTGCTCTCCATCGCCTCTTTGCTGCACTCTGCGAGCTCCCTAGGCTGCGCCACATTGAGTTCCCGGTGCCAAAGGACTGCTACCCCGAGGGTGCCACCTACCCCCAGGATGAGCTGTCGGTGTCCAGATTCGACCAACGGAAATATGACATGATCGCAGAGGATCTGCGAGCAGTACTGCTTCAAGCTAACCGGGAGGACATCCAGGCTTCCAGCCCCCTGTTCGGAAGTTTTGACCCAGACATTCAGGAAACCAGCAATGAACTCGGTACTTTCTTGTTGCAAGCTTTTAAAACTGCTCTGGAAAACTTTTCCAGAGTACTAGAGCACATGGACTAGGTCCTGGAATCAGGCTCTAAGAGGCTGTGCGTTTCCAGTGCCCTGAGGTCAGTCCTGGACCAGATCAGGTTCCGCCATTTGTCACCAGCAGCATCACCGCGACAAGATTTCCTTAGTGAAAACTGCAGGCATACCCATTATCTGAGGTGCTCCTATGTGTCAGCACAGTAGGATCCTAAAGCAGAGGGGAGGCCGCCTTAAACCACGATAGAGAAGGCGGAGGAGAGTGTGGGCACCAGGACAGGATGCAGTGGGAACAGGGTCAACTTGGCTTCGATGCCTCGAGGGGGAGGAAGCGAAAAAACTCACCACAGAAGCTGTACAAACGAAGCGGCCCATAAACAACAACAATCTAACAGACACTCAACACAGAACTAAAGCAGACCCATGAGCCTAGCAGTTTAGCTATGTTCTATCTGCTATACTTCTTACCAGATGACATGTGTCTACACAGAAGGATGGGGGATGGGGGTGGTGATCAATTTTCTGTTGATGGCTATCTTGGCTTTGCTTCCAATCTAAGCAGGTTTGCACCATCTTTTGGTAACTGAGGACACCTAGTTGCTGAAATATGCCCAGTGTTTCTTGGCATTTTCTGTTCAGCATCCAGATCCTAAGATAGGCATGCCCAACCCGGACAGTAGATGAGGTCCCAGGTGAGAAGCCAGCTACCAGTGCAGCCTATCACAAAATTGTAAACTTAGATTATTTTGTGAAATCTCTTGTGACTCAATTAGTTTTCAGTCATGAACTTCGTACGCGATAATGTGTGTAATGAACATGAAGCACTGCTAAGGAACGAGGAGGCCTGGCCCTCTGCAATTCCTTTGAAGAACAAATTACCACACGAGAAAGACCTGTTTAGACTTTATTTCCAATATCTGCTTTTGCCAAAGTGTAATTGAGTGCTAATAAAACGGGAGTGTGGCTTAACTTATGTACAGTTTATTTCATTAATATTCTGAATTTTAAAGAGCATGACCATAACTCACTTGTGACAGAAGGAAAAACTTAGCTCCATAACTGCCTGTGAACCAGCCAAGGGTCTGAAACGTGACTGCAGTTTGTGGTGGTTCTCCATGTGCCCCATCTCCATGGGCAAACCATCTCAGGTCCTCCCATGATAGCTCCTCCCCTAGGTCTGTCTCCATACCAGGTACTTCCGTTTGACCCCTGAATAGCAATAAAAATGTTACTGACAATTTCAGTTCGAAAAGCAGACTTAGGATGGAAGGTGGCTATGCCATAGATACAAAGAGTTGATGTGATTCCCATGGAAAGTGTGTCGTTTTAAAAGATAAATCCTAGAGAAAGCCCTGAAGCGGTGTGTCCAAGGTCTCACGGGCAGATCAGTGGAGTAACGGAAACTACAGCCTGTGCAGCTTCCTTTAAGGATCTAATGCATTAGGAAACACAATTTAAGAAAACCATTTCTAAGATATACTAGAAAAAATAACTTCTCCGAGTGCTGGTAATACAGTAGAAAGGCATGATAAGTAGCCATTTGGAAGAGCTGTAACAGGCTGGACTCAGCTGGCGCTGGCTGATGGAGCCTGCTGCCAACTCTGCCAAAATGGCTCTGAGAACTTAATGTGGAATATAAAACATGAGCCTCAGTGCTCCTCGATCACTGTGTACTTGTCTTCTGGAGAAGTACTTTTAAGTTTGTCTTATATCTATTCAGAAAGATATGCACAGGGAGGAATATAGGACTTGAGCATAAACTGACTACTTTATTCACTTCCTGCCACTGACAACAACATACAGGTTCCTAGTCCCGAAGTCAAACACCTAACTCAGGCCCACTCCAACAAAGCACTACCATGACCTAGGCAGGTCACTTCCTCTAAATCATGGCTCCAGATCCCCCATCCTCCAGAAAACAAGGCTAATTAGAAAAGCCCACTTAACAGACTTCATACTGCATCCTCTCACAAGGCTAGACTAACAGGTGTCTGGGAACCTGGATGCTGGGAGATCCCAGCACTGGTAACTACACTGCTTGCAGAGTATGAATGACGTCTGCCGCTTGCCTTCCTGTGGGAATGGAACTGGTATATGTCAGACAGAAGGGTCACATGAATAGCTTTCATCCATCAAAATCTTTTGATAGTTTCCAGGGAGCTTTCCTGGTAAGCTGTCATGTTCCTAGTCATGCCCCTAAAGAGTGTCCCTGTGACTCCACAGAGCATGGCCCTTGGTGGCTCCACCTGGGTCTCTGCTGTTTTTATCTTGTTATAACACCTCTTACCTCTAAGGGCAACCACAGGTGGAATCTTAGAAAACTATGGCAAGTCTTAGAACCTGAGTATCTTGGGAAATTACCTTTTACAAGATAAATAATAGTACTTAGCTAATAAAACCAGAGTGAGCATTACATGAGTTATGCACAAAGGGTCAACTCATATAAGCTGTGTGTAAATGACTTGTAAGTACTTACTTGCTTTTTAAACAATGTTAAAAACAGTGACAATACATGTAAGACTATCAAGTCAAGAGTGATGATACACACTTGTAACCCCAGCACTTGGGAGCCCAGGGCAGGAAGACTGCATGTATAATGCCTATGTGGACTACCCAGCAAGACTCTCTCAAAAGAACAGTAAAGTCACACAAATAAAAAGCCACACTATTTAAATGACAAATGTTATCAACTGCGTATCATTGCTAATAAATAACACGCTTACTGAATATAGGAACAGCTAAATTATTATTATTATTTTTCCAGAGCTGAGGACCAAACCCAGGACCTTGTGCTTGCTAGGCAAGCGCTCTACCACTGAGCTAAATCTCCACCCCCCTGAACAGCTAAATTCTAAGTATTCACTGGGGTACCAACTGGGTATAAGAAATATATGAATATATATACATATATATTCATTTCTTTGTGGGGGGAAATATTCCAAACAAGCAAAATCTGGTAATATAACTACTACATTACCCAACAACTTGTAGATGGACTCAGGGAAGGGAAAACAAGTGGAGGAGAGGTAAAAACTGACAGAACCTTTGTTAGAGTAAGAATACTACATTGGAGCTTTACATTTTTCTTTCCCCTAGAACTAAAATACACAGTTGTACATGTTCTGCTAAATATTAGCAGCTCAAAAATGTTTCAGAAAAAGTGAATCTCTAATAGCTGCAGAGCATTGCAGAAAAAGCTCATCTGCTAAGGCCCTACTGTACTGGTCAAAGGGTGGAGAGACTTTGAGTTCTCACAGAGGGTCACATTCAGTGGCAAGGGAACACAGGAAATATCAGAGATCCTAAAATACGGACGGCCATGGTGAATGAGCCACCCTGGCCTTGAGTTTCATTTCACTCTTATTTTTCTAGTATGACCTTCTCTACTTTCCTAAACTTTTTAAGTTCAACAAGTAGTTCCCAATATTTGAGATACATCCACATGAGCCTCCCATTTTGGCGTTTGTTGGTGTTCCAGACATCTCCACAATGCTTATCATGCTTAAATATGTCAGATAAGCCGGCTGCCATCTCGAGGTCAGCAGCCACCGGATCAACAGAGCTGCGCACCAGCAAGCTCTTCTCCAGCGCCAGCCGCGTGCTCCGGGGGAGAAGCAGGCTACAGTAGATATTCTGGCGTTCCTCGAGAGCTTCTCCCACCTCCTTCAGCATGAGCCGGGCTCTCCTCTGCCAGTCGTTCTCTTCTTCCAGGCAGTTCAGGTAAACACGTCTCAGAGGCTGCAGCTGGCTTTTTTCTTGTATTATCTGAGCCCGTTCCTGCTCAAGAAGCTTCTTTTCTTCTGCCAACTTACGCCCTTGAGAGATAAGGGCTTCCCGAAAACTAGCTGTTCTATTTTGCTCTTTTTCCAGCTCCAAAGACAGCTGAGCAACAGCACGCCGGTGTTCTGAGATCACAGCACGGTATTTAGCTTCAAGATCCTGCTGGAAGGCAGCAGTTTTATGATGATATGCTTCTCTTGCTTTTTCTATTTCTTTTTGGGATTCCCTTGACCAAATCCAACCTGACATGAATAAAACAGATGAAGACACACGAAGAGACACAACTAAAACCCATAACTATTGAAAGAGAATATGTAACAGTAATGACAGCATTTTGGTAAAAACCTAAGAATTCAAAGTGCCAGGACACAAAATTTTGTAGATAACAAAATAAGCAAAGTTCTTATCTTAAAATCATACCAGTGCTGGGCACCGAAAGTGGCACATACCACGTTCCTGGTTCTGGCATCTAAACTTTCTTGGCTGAAAAATTTACCATTGTTTTCTTTGTATCTATCGTTTATGTGCTCTGCCCCAGTGCTCCAGGACTCATTGCCAATGTTTAAAAAATTAATGCGGGTAGGCTTCACATATTGTTGGATGGCCAGTTATCATCTGCATATAGTTTAAGTCTGGTGGGTTTGCTGTTAGGCTCTACAAAAACAAAGGGAAGAAATTCAACCTTAGGTTGGACATGGTATCAAGTACTTGTAACCCCAGGACTTGGAAGGTTGAGTGAGAGGAGGATTCCAAGCTCAAGTCCAGCCTGGACATCCAAATTGGGCAGGTGTCAAAGCAAAATAAATGCAGGAAGGTCAGAGATTTTTGTGTTAGTTGACAGAGACTTTAAGACAGTCCCATAACTTTATACATCCAGTTAGATTGGGAACTAATTGGTTCCCAGATGAGTGGTTACCAGGTTTCAGAGGGAAGCTTGGCTATGAAATAACAGGTGTCTCTTCATAACATGATACTATCTTGCCTGTGCCAAACACAAAATCCTGAGTCCCACAGTGATTCCGCATGAAGCAACCACCGTGGAAAACAGAATAAATGACTGATCTCTCTGTCTTACTTAACACAATTGTATATGATCTACAATGGTCTCAAAACTGTCTTTTTTTGACTAAACTAAGTTGTACTGAGTGATTAAGCTTGGTATGTCAGGCACTTCACTTTTTAGATCTAAGACAGTTTCTTTTCTACATAAGAGAAGAAAAGAAAAGGTGAGGAAGGGAGGATGACGAAGAAAGGGGGAAACAAACAGAAATAGGGGATGAGAAAGAAGACAGCAGCAGAGACAAGGAGACACAGCCTTTCAAAGAGTGAACTGCCAGACACTCTTCAAGGTAAGCTCAGTTTTACCAGTTTCTGAATTGTATCCAAAGTTATGAAATTTGGGGCTATGGATGTAGCTCAGTGACAGAGTTTTGCCTAGCATACACAAAGCTAGGCATCAGAACCACAAAAGAAAGGAAGAAAGAGGGAAGGATAGGAAAAAAGGAAGGGGGCATTGGTCATGAAATTTAAAATTATGAGAATAAAAGTAGATTCTCATTCCTCAGAGGTTGTTAGTCAGGTAAGGCATTCATTCTTCTGCTACTACTTCAAGATCACGATGAAGGCTAGTTAATATTTGCATGTTGCAATACATGTAGTAACTTAATTTTAGAAAACCCTTATAAGAATGCAAAATTAAAAATTCCCTCTAGTCTAGGCTGTCCTGCATACACCTATAATGCCAACAATTCAGGGGCTGAGGCATGAGCACTGTGAGCTTAAGACCTCATAGTAAGACCCAGATTTAAACCAACAACCACAATAACAAACCCAACAGCTATCCCTGAATACATTATTTAACCAGGACAATCAATACAGAAACATAAAACATTCTTCAACTCCTCTCAGGACAGAATGTATCAACGTGAACATCCAAAAAGGAAAAGCAAGAATTTGGAGTTGGTTTTAAAGCTACAAACAAGTCTGGAAAACACATGGAAAATGAGAGGGCCTCTCCAAGTCTAACTCACTCAAAGTGACTGGTGATAGATGAGACTCTACCTGTAATAATTACAGTAAGTACGGTTTTTAAGGCTTCCAAGCTACTCAGAGAATCACAGCAATAGATGTCCTTTATGCTGAACAGTGCACTGAAAGATGGCGACAGGCAGGCCCCCTAAGCACCCTCTGGGAGAAATCTGGACTGGCAGCAGGCAAAGCTCAGATCCCTCCACTTCCTCCATGGCAAACTTAAACTAAGACACTCAGGTACATAACAAGCTATAGCACAAAAATGATCACTGCACATATGGGACTGGATTTGCTTTTGGTTTACTGCATCATCAGTTTCTCATCTCCTTAGGGCCACAGACATGAAGACATATAAATCAGCTCTTCTACATCAGTGACACGTCCCCATTAAAAGCTGGGGTTTTCTCAAGCTTCTTTACTACACCCACAGACAGACATGTGCACATACATAGTGTAGTCTAAGACTGGTAAAACGCTTCGTTCTTTGTGCTATTCAGTCAACTTAAACGTAAGGATTTCTAGTCTGCAGAGTAGTTTTCATGGGCAAACTCACCTAAAAAATACTGACTTTAGAAAGCCTAAACACACATCCTAACTGGTTTTCTTTCTGACCAGTTTCTGCCAGTCCTGAGGAAGGCAATTAAGGCAAGAAAGTCCCCTTAGAACAGTGAAGCAATGAGAAAAAGCTAAAGCTCATTAACGCCTAACCGACACCAAAGACCTTTGTTTAATCCTTACAATGTATTGAGGCATGAAGGAAGCTTACTTCCTTCCTTCTAGGAACAGGTAAACTGACAATCAGAAAATCTGTAATTCTGTCACAGAGTAGCTGTCTAGGAAAAAACTGCAATGTACTGGTCAAGTCTTCTGGTATCCAACCTCTGCAGCAACCCACTCCTGGAATAATTTTGGACCAGGAAACAGAAATGTCAAGAAAATCATAACTTACGAAATGCTGCCAATCCCAGCATTGGTACCAACAGGGCATAATTCCACTTGCTTCCATCACCCCCATCAGCCCTGGAATTGGGCCGGATGTTCCAATTTGGGGGGTCGTTCAAGTTATTCATGGAGCTATACCTTGAAGAAAATGAAAAAGATACTAACTATACAAAAGGAACAGAGTATAATTGTTACAATTACATCATCTATATACATTTTTTAGTTAACATTTTTCAGCTTTATGTGCACCACAACATCACATACTAGGTGATTTCAAGAAGTAAGGCGCAGTGTAATATGAGAGCAAAGTGTAAGTAGAATGCGGTGCGCTCTCCCTTCATGTTTAGATATGAGGTGGTTATAATGTTTAATCTTATGTGTCAACATGAGTGAGAGAAGGCATCTCAGCATGCCCAGCTAATTGATCAAACATGATTTTAGGTGTGCCTGAGAAGTGTTTCTGTATGACTGGTAAGCCTGACTACTTGTAATAAATCAAATGTTCTCTTACTCAACACATACCATCACAAGCCCTAGAGAATGTGGTTGACCATGAACTGCACCTATGACAGTAGTTCCATGTTATATTGCCTAGTAATGTCCCAGCAGGCTCAGCTCACTCTTGGATTTACACAAAATTGGAATCCCCTGTCAACACATTTGTCAGAATCTGCCTCCACTGTTAAGTGATGCACAACTATACATGTTTCTCATTGGTTGTTTCTGTAAGACTCCAATACAGCTGTCCATAGACAACAATAAAACAATAAAAGTGAATCTACAATAAACATGCGCTTTATTTTGGCAGGGTTGAAGAAAACAGACAAAAATCGAAGAACAGCAACTTCCATGCTGGTCCTGATCTGGATTATAGAAATCTCTTGCTTCACCTTGCTTCCAAACTAGGCTGGAGGCCAATATTAATATGAATCTGTCAGTTTGCAGAATACCTGTCCTAGCCAGGCATGGTGGTGCATGCCTTTAATTCCAGAATTCAGACTGCAGAGGCAGGCTGATCTTTTTGAATCTGAGAATACCCTGGTCTACCCAGTGATTTCTAAGGACAGTTAGGACCATGAAGAGAGACCTTGTTTCAAATAAATAAAAATAAAATTAAAAGAACCCGTATTAGATGGATGTTTTCATAACATAAAGTCATGAAAACATTGAGCTTACCTATATGTACCCTCACATATAAAATAATCACAAAATAGTTAATCCAGAGTTTTTATTTAACATGTAAAGATGAACAATGAGGAGCAATAAGCATGACCATAAGAACTTAATGGTTTATAGAAACCACAGGATTAAAAAATTTGGTAGAAGGCTGGGAAGATGGCTCAGTGGCTAAAAGCACTGGCTGTTCCTACAGAGGACCTGAGTTCAATTCCCAAACCCACAAGGCAGCTCACAACTGTCTGTAACTCCAGTTCCAGGGGCATCTGACACCCTGGCATACAGAAGAATGCAGGCAAAACACCAATGCACATAAAATAAAATAAAAATTTAAGAAATTTAGTAGATGCCTATTTTAGAAACACACACACACTAACGTAAAACAGGTAACTTTCAAAAACCACTAAGTATAGCTACCCCTCAGATCTGTTGGAGAGCCCCAGCAGATACCAAAAGCCCCGAAGACAGTCAAGGCTCCCATATAAAATGGTGTATCTGTATACAGTCTGCTCAAAACTTTAGATTATCTCTAAATCACCAATACCAAATAAGGTATAAAGGCACTTAAGTAGTTGGTATTCTTTATTTTCCTCCTTGTTTAAAAAGGTCTGCACATATTCAGAATAGACACACATTTCCTCCAAATGTATTTGATCTGCAGTTGGTTGAACTCACCAGTGCAGAACCCGTAGGGCCAACTGTCACATTTATTCCCTTCACACCAATAACATCCATTTCTGGGTTATAAAAGTCCAAGGAAATAATACAATATATGAAGCGTTGTACATAAATATATTTCTTTCTTTATTGTTATTTAGTAAAAAAACAGAGAAAGAGAAATAAAATATGAATGGTTCATCGTAAACTTAATTCAAAATTATGTTCATGAAGACTGTGGACCAAGAGAAAAAGCCCTTACTCTAATATTAAGTGAATATTCAGCAAACAACTACGATTATTGGCTTAATTTCTAAGCTATTTAATTCTACCAAAATTTTCAGCTGTTTCACTAGAAAAACAGAAATACTACCTGAACCTGATCAAATCAGAGCGAGTTTGCAAGGAAGGATGCTTAGCCGTGATCTAAGAAGCTTTAAGGACAGCTGGCCGGGCCCTGACCTTCCCAGCAGCTGAAACGAAGACGCATAGTTGGATAGTTTCTGGTTCCGTGTCCTGCGCAGCCCGGTGGAGCTGCCTCTGGTCCAGCCACCAAGGGATCATTTCTACCCACTCCAGAAGCCCAGGGCGGTACCTCCTGCCC
Organism: Pachyuromys duprasi; assembly: GCA_028658305.1. Lineage (NCBI taxonomy): Eukaryota > Metazoa > Chordata > Mammalia > Rodentia > Muridae > Pachyuromys > Pachyuromys duprasi. The sequence continues at coordinate 80,192,604 of CM053743.1, read as the reverse complement.
CTTCCTGGAGACTCTGCGCCCAACAAAATAGGCTCTTACGGAGCTGCAGTTGCTGCCCCTAGGGCCCTACATCCATCTGCCAGGATCCTCCGACTCTCTGTGTCTTGGCAAACTCGAAGAACCACCCGAGAAGCGCTTTAAAAACATTGGTACCCCACTTACTCCTGGAGCAGAGCCCATCAGCGAAGCACACAGCCCCCTCCTCAGAGGTACTACCACCGCCGCGTTTGCAGTGCGCAGGCGCGACACGCTCCCCGGAGCCAGGAGGGCGGTGGTGCGCAGGCGCAGAATCGTCCTGGAGGGACACCGGCGTTGCTTGGTGCGCAAGCGCAATCGGTGAGGCTAGCGGGAAGGCAGAGACATGGCCGCTGTTGGCGCAGTTTCGAGGCTTATTCGCGGGCGGCGCTTGGCGCTGGCTTGGTCGGTGAGTTAGTGCCCACGGGATGGAGAGCATCAGGAGTGCGCCAGAGCCGGGCGTACTTCACAACTTCGCGAGTTGTGCTGGGACTGGGAAATGCAGTGGGCCGGAGCCGACAGCTCTCCGGCGAAGGTCATGTCCCTGAGGTTGCGGGAGGGGTGTGGGAGTGGAGTCCGGCCTTCCCCGTCCTGATCTAGCTGAGTTCTTCAAGGTTAACGCGCGGGACCGGCCTGTGGCCCTCACGTTGCGGGCGAGTCTGCGTATAACAGTTATTAGCGTGGGTGTTGACACTAAGACATGTAAGTGATGAGTTTATTGATTGTGTGTAGTGGCCTCACAGATACTGTTTTTAAAAATCAGGTGAGACCTCTCTACTGGGTTCATCCAGTCCTTGCGACCACTGTTTTGCATTCGAGTGGAAGAGGGACACAGAGTGCCTCAGTTGGCCTCCCCAGATCCTCAGATCGTGTCTCAATGTACTCTTTGAGGATGACATATTAGGCGTCAGATTCCTAGGGTTTTATTCACGCAAACTAAATTTGATAGATTGGGCTCTTTAAAGTGAACTGGCCCACCTACCTACTTAACAGTTTAATTATGAAGTGAAAGCCCCAAGACATTCAACAGTATCGATTTGCCTTGTGCCTGTAATTATGGCTGCAATTGTCTCCTTTGTGAAATAGATATTAAAAGTTATGTTCAGTTAAATGTTCAAGGGTTAGTTGGCAACTCTTCTTGCAAGATCAGAGGGGTTTTCAAACATTGATAATTTCCATGACCTGTATTAACTGCCGCAGCCTCCCCCTCCACCTCTATTCCTTGGCCTCTTAAAACACCCCAAGGAGGTTTTAAAGTACTGATCGTTGAAGCCTTTTGCAGGAAATAACAGAGGAGCAACCTGTATTTATAACAAAATTGTATTGTAGCAGAAATATGTGTGCCCACCCCATGCCCAGGATTCACTCCACACACTCAGGAAAAAATAAGGAGAAAGCCTTTTAGTGATAGTCTGAGTCCAGCTCTGGCTAATGCCCAACAAAAGAGCAGTAAAGAAGAGAAGACTTTACTAACTTATATGCACCTTAGGTTTATGCATTCCATATATGTTGTTGTCATCCTTAAATCCCTTTTAGGTCCCAGATCCAGTTTAAACTTTGACCAATTTAGACAGAGACAGGAGACTGCAAGTCTGGCTACTTAGGCAGGTGGGAGATTTACACAGCAAAGATATCCCACATTTCCTAATTTATTTATAAGTACAGCTTTGTTGTTCTTTTCCAAATACTTGTTACCTATGGCCATCTTGTCCAGCTGGCAGAATTAGGCTTTTCTTAAGAGAAGTGGGCCCTTATGGAATACCGTATTTAAAGGTGGTTGTCACCATGGGCTGCCTCCTTGAATTGCCTATCAGAGGAATGTTCTTTGGTAGGGAAATGGGCCTAATAGTTATAAGTTGGGCTGTCTCCTTTGTTACGGAACTGGAGCCTAAAGGCTGTCAATCTGGTGAAGAAACATTTACATTGCAGAGGTCTTAATTTTACTAATCTCTAATAGGTCTGGTTACTATACTCACATCTTTGGGGTATTTTGGAAGCAGTACTTCCTTAGCTTCTGTTTTGCATGACTTAATGTCTCCTAAGCAAATCTATTAATAGTTCTTTCACTTTGTTTCTTCTGCATCAGTATGTCCTCACCTCAGGCCAGTGCTCGGCAGTCCCTCTGGAGACGAAGACCTAGATACTGACTTTTATTCAGACTGGAGTAAAATTTCACTTGAAAGTGAGAATAAGGCTCGAAGCATGTGAGATCAAGCTGTATAACTTTTTATAGGGGCATGATTGGAAGCCATTTTTTTTTCTCAAACCTTAGTTGAATCATGTTACCTGCTAGCATTTTACCTTCTTTGTGGTGGTTCTTCATAACTGTCCCATGATGAAGTACCACTAAACAGGATAGTAAGACAGAAAAGACAGAATTGACACTCAAGGGGGCCTCCCAAAATACAGCTTTTGATTTAAAAAAATTTCTTCATGAGCCTGGCTGTTCCTATAGAAATTCTGCCCTGTAACTGAGTATTTGTTGCTATTTGAAGTTTGTTTGTTTTATACTTTTTTACTTTTTTATTTATTACAATTTATTTCCTTTGTATCCCAGCTGTAACCCCCTCCTTCATCCCCTCCCAATCCTGCCCTCCCTCCCTCTTCTTTTCCCATGCCCCTTCCCCAGTCCACTGATAGGGGAGGTCCTTCTTCCCTTCCATCTGACCCTAGCCTATCAGGTCTCATCAGGACTGGCTGCATTGTCTTCCTCTGTGGCCTGGTAAGGCTGCCCCAACTCACAGGGAGGTGATCAAAGAGCCAGCCCGTGAGTTCATGTCAGAGACAGCCTCTGTTTCCCTTACTAGGGAGCCCATTTGGAGACTGAGCTGCCATGGGCTACATCTGTGCAAGAGTTCTAGGTTATCTTTATGAATGGTCCTTGGTTGGAGTATCAGTCCCACAAAAGGCCCCTGTGCCCAGGTTTTTTGGTTCTGTTGATCTCCTTGTGGAGCTCCTGTCCCCTCCAGGTCTTTCTCTCTCCCCCTTCTTTCATAAGAGTCCCTGCACTCTGCCTAAAGTTTGGTTATGAGTCTCAGCATGTGCTTTGATACCTGCTGGGTAGAGTCTTTCAGAGGCCTCTGTGGTAGGCTCCTGTCTTGTTCCTTATTTTCACCCTTTTCTGATGACTATCCTGTTTGCCTTTCTGAATGAGGATTGATCATCTTACCCCTCCTCCTTGTTTACCTTCTTTAGGTGTATAGATTTTAGTATGATTATCTAATATTATATGTCTAATATCCACTTTATAAGTGAGTATATACCATGTGTGTCTTTCTGCTTCTGGGATACCTCACCCAGGATGATATTTTCTATTTCCTACAATTTGCCTGCAAATTTCATGATTTCCTTGTTTTTAATTGCTGAGTAGTATTCCATTGTGTAAATATACCACAATTTCTGTATCCATTCCTCAACTGAGGGACATCTGGGTTTTTCCAGATTCTGGCTATTATGAATAAAGCTGCTATGAACATGGTTGAGCATATGTCCTTGTTGTATGCTTGAGCATATGTTTGTTCATTTTTAATGAAGAATTTGAGTTTACAAAAGAACAGAATCAGGTTAGCAGAAAAAATATTTTTTTGTGTGTGAGAATTTGTGATCATCAACTGAGAAAGGCCACAAGGAATTGTTTAGTCTTATCAAATTATTCTGTATTGACAAATGCTTTCAAGTTATCAAACTTTCAACTCATCAAATTTATTTTGCCTTTGTTTTCCTTTTCATGGTCCCAATGCACTGATGTGACTCACAAACATTTGAAATTGTTCATTGCATAGGAAAACTAACAACAAGGACAGCTCACTTTTGTAAAGTTTTTCAAATTCTTAGGAAAAACACATACAACATGGTAGAATAAATATTTTGTTTGGATGCAATGTTTTGGGTGTTTTAATGGTATGTCTAGAATTACATGAGTTACTTGGGCCTTTCATACTCAGGATCCTCATAAAACCGTTGACATTCAGTTCTGTATTTTGTGATGTTATTCCTGGCTTATTTGAAGACTTCTGGCTTAACATTTATTCATAACCAGGATTTTAATCAGAATTTAGAGTTTCTCAGCCCCTCTCCCCCCCCCCCCCATAGGGGAGAAAGTACACAGTTTGGGTCTGTAGTTCCCACTGACCTTCAGTTTTTCTGTGTGGATTGTGAGAATTTTGTGAGGTAGCCTCTGAAAGTTTGAACTGTAGTCATCCATGTCAGGAGCAGAGATCCCTGTGAACTGTATTTCAAGCATCTGTACTTTAAAAATAGTGAAAGTTAGAAAATTTATTACATTTATTTGTGTGTGTTCAAACACTGTGTAGAAGAACAACTTGGACGTATGGCTTCTCTCCAGCCACATAGGTCCGGGGTACCAAGCTTCAGTTCCCAGGCTCAGCAGGAAGCATCTTTGGCCCCCTGCGTCATCTGGCTTGCCTTAAAAGCTAACATTTTTAGTGAAAATAATTTTACTTTTTTTTTTTAAATAAATCATTAAGATGAAGAAAGGTTTGTAAGTGAAAAGGAACAAACTATTATGTTCAGTAATGGAAACAATTTCTAGATAGTGTCATTGTGCACTGGTACTTACCTCCATTTCTATAGCTGATAGGTAGATTTTTAGATATTAGTTTCCTGAATGATAAAAGAGATTTTTAGTTAACTTAAACCGCTCGCTTCTTTCCCCAGTGCCAGTAGCTTTGAGGTCTTCATTGGGTGATTTTATAGCTGCAAGAGTTGTGCAGAAGATGATTCATGTCCTCTTCAGCTGATGAGGTACTTAGCTTACTGAGTCACTTTGCTTGATGGGAACACTTAATGGCTTCTGCTCTTCTCAGCATTCTCCAGCTTCCTTAATGAGAATGTTTGTCCTACCGGATAAGGTATAAGTGGCCTTTTTGTTACAATGTAGGTAAATTTCTTCATGTTCATGTTTTCAAATTAGAAAATTTTGAAGGACTTAGGAAGATGTTTCAGTGAATAAGAACACTTGCTGTGAAAGCAATCTCCAGTACCCACATAAAAGCCAGATATGGCCAATTGTGTTTGTGACCCCTGTGCTGGAGATCGAGACAAGTGTATCTGGGAGTTCACTCCCCTCTGTTTCTATTCCTTCAAGACCCTAACACTATTTATGTCTCTGCACACACAGAACCGTGGCTTTCACTTCACTGTTGGCGAGAACAAGAAGGCATCTGCTAAAGTTTCAGATGCGGTAAGTTTATTGCTCAACTGTAAACAACTTGTTTTTTGTTTGTTTTATGTTTTTTCAAGACAAGATCTCACTTTGTAGCTCTGGGTATCCTGAACTCACCATGTAGATCAGGCCAGCCTCGAACTCACAGAGCTCTACCTGCCTCTGCTGGGTATAGGTGTACACCATTACACACAGCTTGCAAACAGCTTTTATTACTTTGAAGGATAATTATCTGTAATCATTGTAAGATACTTGAATATTGCACATATGTAAAGAAAAGGTTCCTAGGTTATTGATTGTATGCTCAAATGTGTGTAGTGCAACACTTAACAGAAATACTTAAATAGATAAATACTGAGATTTTTGCTGGCAAATCTGTAAACTAAACTCTAAATTCAAGTAAAGTAACAAAATAAGAAAATACAAATGAGCTCTGTATGCTGTGATGGACCGTGGAGTCCCTGCACAGAATAAGACTGTTGCTCCTGGGCTTGAGGCTCCTTTGTATTTAGCCTGTTCTGTTCTGTTCTGTTTAAAAATCTGAACATTGCTCACAAGTTCTTTCCATATGAACTAGCAGGGGTTATAGAATATTGCTTGACAATTTCTCAGTGATAAATCATCCCACATAGACCCTTCCCATAAATATAGGCTTGAATATAGTTGTGGTCTGTACCCAGGCAAACTTTAACATGCTAACATGTTTTCAAGAGAGACTTGTACATCACAGGTGGAGAAGCATTTTCAGTGCATGGTTAAGGTCCTGTGGACAGATGGGTATGGCTATTGGCATAGGAGTAAAACCATTGTGAGCAAGGCATAGTTAGAGCTCATTGTGTTGATGTTCCCTTCTGCTTTGGAAGCAGAATAGAAAGACTGGACTTTTAAGTGCTCTCTCTCTTTTTTAAGTATGTCCTTGTAGTCCTAGCACTCGGGAAGCAGAGGCAGGAAGATGGTTTTTTGAGCTAGCCTGAGCAAGAAGCTGTCTCAGAACAAAAACTGAGCAAGTGGTGTATGTGTGCGTGTATGTGTGCGTGAATAAATAACAGATCTTCTATTGTCCATAAAATCTGATTGCCGGTTCATTGTCCCTATCACTTCAACGCCAAGAATGCATGTGTAGCCCAGAACAGGATTGAGGTCTTCTGTGCACAGCAGTTATTCTTTCCTTTGATTATCTTGTAATTCTAGCCTTAATGGTTTATGAAGTTGAATATATAATGAATATGTGAATTCCTTTTCAGATTTCTACTCAATACCCAGTTGTGGATCATGAATTTGATGCTGTGGTTGTAGGCGCTGGAGGGGCAGGCTTGCGAGCCGCATTTGGCCTTTCTGAGGCGGGGTTTAATACTGCCTGCCTTACAAAACTATTTCCTACCCGATCACATACGGTTGCAGCACAGGTAAGAAGGCCCTCTTTAATAATGCCTAGAGATCTTGCTCGGCACCGCTCCTCCTACGAGACAAGTCGTTGCCATTTTATTAACTTCTAGCCACAGCTGTTGGAGTGCAGTCAGTCATTCTCACTTTGCAAGTCGCTGCTTATAACCTCTTCCTCAGGACCGTTGAAGGCTTGCCGCCTCCTTACTCCGCATGTGGCTCTTCTCCCGCTGTCCTGTCTCCCGTCTCTCCCCATCACGGTTCAGTTTCCTCCACATTTGTTCCCTGGTTAAGTTTGGTCAGGAATTTATCACTGAGACAAATACCTGAGATAATAAACTTAAAAGGAAGAGAGACTTATTTAGATTTGTGGTTTCATGGCTATATATATATAATGAAAGAAGAAGAAAAGAGATTTCACAGTAGTGCGGCAGCAGTTTGTGATTCTGAGGAGTGAGGAGGAGTGATACTCACAGAACAGCTGAAGAAGCTGAGTGCAGAGTTGTATAACTGAATGAGGAGCGTATTATGCGTCAGAGAGTACTTCTTTAATTCCTACACAAGTTCCATTGAGAATATTTTATCATGAAATTTCCAGATAGACTTGTTGAATGCCTGTATCTAACAGGTGCATAAGCAATGGGTGAGTTATAAGGACCCTTGACAGGCCCCGGGGGTAAGTGATAAGAACCTTTTCCAGTCTTTAGAGGTCTGGAGATCAGGCAGCATCCCCATCACAGATATAGACTAAACCACCCATCAGGTCAGGGGAAGTCTCATGACTTAGGGGCTGTCCTGCCTTACCGCCCCTGAGCCCCATGAAGAGTTCCATGGAAGGAGTTTGCTTTCTCCGAATCAGATCTAGGGGAGGAGGTGGGTTGCATAGACATTTGGGGCTCACATTTAAGGCATGTAAGCAGTTGTATGGCGTTTCCAGGGAGGCATCAATGCTGCTCTGGGAAACATGGAGGAGGACAACTGGAGATGGCATTTCTATGACACCGTGAAAGGCTCTGACTGGCTGGGGGATCAGGATGCCATCCATTACATGACAGAGCAAGCTCCTGCCTCCGTGATTGAGGTAACTAAAAGGAAACTCCTGGGTCATTGTGTATGTGCTCTGCTTGTATTACAAACGAACCAAACGTAAAAATAAAAGAGGGATGGGATATGGCTCTCGGAGAGTGCATGCCTAGCACAGTTAGAACAGTACTTCCTTAACTATTCAGTTCATTGAACAAGCTTTTCTACCCCTTGAATTGTCAGTGTTTTCATAGAATATGCTAGTATGGATGTTTTAGATTTCACGTTTGGTGCAAATTAACCAATATTTTTACTTCTTTAGGGTAATATATTTTTGCTTATTTTGTATTTCACAGCTAGAAAATTATGGTATGCCATTTAGCAGAACTGAAGATGGGAGGATTTATCAGCGTGCATTTGGTGGACAAAGCCTCAAGTTTGGGAAAGGCGGGCAGGCTCATCGGTGCTGTTGTGTGGCTGATCGGACAGGCCACTCGCTCTTACACACCTTGTATGGAAGGGTAAGGCTGATTTGGTGGTAAAGGAGATGGAACAAATGGATAGCTAGATGATCTAGATAATAGTGGAAGGGGCATAGGGTACGAGGCAACCACTCCATGGGTTGCTTTAAGAAAAAAAGACAATGATGTTCTACTTTGATAGCTGTGACAGAGACCATAACCAAAAGCAACTTAGGGAGGAAAGGGTTTATTTCACCTTATAGTTTTAGTTCATTGTAAAGGAAAGCCAGGGTAAAGACTTGAGGCAAGGACTGCTGTGGTACCCTTAGAGGAACACCACTTTTTTATACACCCCTGGTCCACCTGCCCAGGGATGGCCACCGCTCAGCACGGGCTGGACCCCTTCATGCCATCAGTAAAGAAAACGCCTCCACAGGCTTGCCTCAGCACACTGTTAGGGGAACATTTTCTCAGTTGAGGTTCCCTCTTTGATGATTCTAGTCTTTGTCAGATTGACAAAAACTAACACAAACAGTAAGGTGCCTGAGATAATTACTGATGTGAAAGTATTGAATAGGTATTGTGAAAGCTGTCTTTAAGACATTATGTTAGGGCTGGAAAGAGGGCTCAGAGGTTAAGAGCACTGGCTACTCTTCCAGAGGTCCTGAGTTCAATTCCCAGCAACCACATGGTGGCTCACAGCCATCTGTAATGAGATCTGATGCCCTCTTCTAGCCTGCAGGTACCCATGCAGACGGAACATTGCATACGTAATAAATAAATCCTTAAAAAACAAAACAAACAACAAAAAAAAGACATTATGTTATTCCCTAACTTTGTCTTGGAAAGTTGAATTGGTACTCATCACTTACTATCTTGAGCTTGTGATCTATCACATGCCAAGAACAAAGGAAGTATTCTTTTTTTACAACAGAATATTTTTATTGATTATTTGGGAATTTCATATTATGCACCGGATCATGCTCTTTTTCCAGTCCTCCCGGGTCTCCTTCCTCACCCATGTGCCCTCACCTGCATCCCCCCAAAAGAAAAACAAGTCCAGTGTTTTTTTGCCCATATGCCCCCTGGAGCATGCAGGTCAGACTCCCAGCGGCCAGCCCGTTAAAGCTCAGTATCTTAATGCTCTTATCACCGTTTTACAGTTCCTGAACCGACTGGTATGTTTTAATACTTTACCATTAAACTGGATGAAGTCATGTGGGACATGAGTCACTGCAGGTTGTGACCTTCAAAGACTATCAGAAAACACATATTACCATTTAGAACAGTAACGGAAGTATGGTTATGAAGTAGCAACAAAAATAGTTTTATGGTTGGGGTCACCACAATATGAGGGTTGCAGCATTAGGAAGGTTGAGAACCACTGCATTAGATACCTGCCATGTCTGGATAATCAGTGACCTGAACTCTGCTTTCAGAAAGCAGTGACAAGTGGGTAACATGCAACTATTTGAGCTCCAGTAGCTCCTTTAGGCTAAGCACACTGAAAAAATGTAGCAGTATGTCCTTGTTTTCTGGTTGTGTTGAGAGTTTGCCTCTGCTCTTTAGAGCTCCTTGGCTCTGTCCAGTGCTGACTCCCCTGTGTGCATGGCAGAGGGCTTCTCTGCACCCCTGCTGCCAGCCCCAGGTGGCGCTGCAGATTCAGATGTGCTTACTGTAACGGAGGAACTAGGTGTTTTATTTTCATTAATCAAATGGCCACGTGAAGCTAACAGCTCTTCTGGGTCACAGCCCTGTGATTTGTGGGCCCCACTAGGGTGTCAAATTCTCGAGAGACGTTCTGTGCTGCATGGAGCACAGAGCCTGGAGAGCCTCCAAAGCGTCTGTAGAAATGAGAGTGGTGTTACCAAAACATGAGCAGCCCAGAGCCCGCTGCACTCAGTTCTCTGCAGGGTCATGTGCTTATTATTTATTTGTTTGTTGTATATATACTGCTAAATTTAGGGTAACCTTCTGTGTTTTGAAATGCTGTCAGTATTGATGCTGATAGGAGCTCATGTAGCTTCATTACAAACCGTAGTATCCTTAACTTCATTTGTTATCATAACTGAATCAAGCTTTTCAAACTTTAAATGGTTTGTTCGTATTTTGTGTGTTGTTGGTTTAATCTTAATCTTAAGTGCAGTTTGAAATGTGGGATCCTTTTCTTACAGTCTCTGCGATATGACACCAGCTATTTTGTGGAGTATTTTGCCTTGGATCTTCTGATGGAAAATGGGGAGTGCCGTGGTGTTATTGCACTCTCCATAGAAGATGGATCCATACACCGAATAAGAGCAAAGAACACTGTTATTGCTACTGGGTAGGGTCTAAGTTTTTACTATATTTAATTTCTCAAAGAAAGTTGGGAGGATGCTTAGTTCTCATTCAGAAGGACAAATAACATAGACACTGAAGTGGTTGAAGAGAGGAAACAGGATGGGAGCCTACCATAAATGTCCTCTGAAAGACCACCTAGCAGGGGATTGAAGCAGATGCTAAGACTCACAGCCAAATTTTGGCCAGAGCACAGGGCGTCGTAGGAAAGAGTAGGGGAATAAAAGGACCCAGAGTGAATAGCAGCTCCATAAGAAGACCAACAGAGCCAACAAATCTGGGCCCCTGGGCCCCTGTAGAGACCGATTCAGCAATCAAGGACCATGTGTGGAGAGGACCGAGACCCCCTGCTCAGATGTAGCAAATAGGCAGCTCTTGTCCGTGTTGGGTTCCCTAGTAAGGGGAGCAAGGCTGCCTCTGACATGGACTCTGTTGCCCACTTTGATCACTTCCCCCTTGTGGGGGCCATTGTCAGGCCACTGAGGAAGAGGATGCAGGCAGTCCTAATGAGACTTGATAGGCTGGAGTCAGATGACAGGGGAGGAGGGCTTCCCCTTTCTGAGAAATAGGGAAGGAGAATAGGAAAGAACGGTAGAGGCTATAATTGGGATGTAAAGTGAATAAATTATAAAAAATTAAAATAAAAAAGAAATGAAACCAACAGCAACAAAAAGAAAGCACTTATAGGGAGGGTTTGTTTGTTCTTTTGTTAAATAAAAATGGTTCAGAACAGTGGGTCAGATGGAGCCTTTATGTTACCTCATGTGGGTGGTAACCTTTCCAGCCTCTGTACCTTTGTCACAATTTAGATGTTCTCTGAACACAGGTGGGCAAAATTTGGATTATAAAGCTTACCCTTCCTCTTCTTATATAATAAGCCTGGAGAGTCACATGGTATTTTCAGATAAACTCTTCTGCTTTTTTGTCTGCTGTGTATGCTGAGTCTTAGAATCAAGAAGTACCAAAAAGTATTATCTGCGTGCAGGGTGAAAATACCTTTCACTTTATATGATTTAAGGTTTTACCATTTTAAAAATTAAGAGCTGAGGATATATCTTAGTTGTAGAGTGTTTGCTTGTCTCTAGTGCACATGCTCCTGGATCATTCTCCATCTCCACAACCATCCTCCCAAAAAGAAAGAAAAGAAAGTTTAAATAAACCACAGTTTTTAAATAGGTATAGAACCTGAACAGATGTTTTTTCCAGGACAGAGGGGATACAGATGGTCAGCAGGTTAAACATCAGGAGTTCAGGTAACAGCCAACTTGTGAGGATGGGTAATGTAAAGGACAAATGAAACAAGTGTTGATGCAGATGTAGACAAAAACGGGCCATCTGTCTCAGTTACTTCCTGGCTTGATAAAACATGACCAAGGCAACTTATAAAAGAATTAAACCGAGCCTTCAGTTTCAGAGGGCTACAATCTGTGAGTAAAGGAGCAGCTGAGAGCTCAATCTTGATCCACTACCGCAAGGCAGAGAGAGTCCAGAGTCACACCTTCTCAAACAGTTCCGCCAGTTGGGGACCAATAGGTGAGCCTGTGGGGACCATTTTTATTCAAACCACCATACTGGGTAAAAGCAGTTACCATACAAGTGTGGCAGTTTACCTGAGTTCCATCTCCAGAACTTAGAGTAGGAGAACAGACCAACTCCTTTAAGTTTTCCTCTGACTCCTACATACGTGCCATGGCAATGCCTGTGCCCATACAACAACAATTTTATATATATGCATAAACATGTACCTACATACATATTTATAATTTTATAAAATTACACAATTTTATTTTATATATTATAAATGTTATAAAAGTATATATATATACACACACACACATAAAAATTTTAAGCAAAACAGTGGGCATAGAGATGGCTCAGAATTAAGAGCTACTATCCTTGCAGAGGACCTGAGTTCTGGTCACAACTGCCTGTAATCCAAGCCCTGAGGTAACCTCTTTGGGCATTGGCACATGTGTTGCATAACTTACACAGATACACACAAATAAACTTTTAAAAAAAAATCTTAAAAAAAAAGAAAAAGTAAAGAAAAGTGGCCTAAAAGTCCAAGACTATTGATAGTATAAGTTGGTAGTCATTGTGGAGGTTCCTCTGAAAACTAAAGAAGACTGAGGAGATGGCTTAGGAGACAAGGTACTTGCCACCTACACATGAGAATTAGATCTTGGGTGCCCAGAACCCATGTAAAGCTGAGTAAGTGTGGCCCAGTCTGTAATCCCATGATTTCGGCAGAGTTGGAGTGCCCCAGTGTATGCTGACTAGTGAGACTAGCCAGCTAGTTGACAAGCTCTTGGCTTAGTTAAGAGACCCTGCTTCAATAAAATAGAACACAATCAAGAAAGACACCCAGTGTCAATATCAGCCCCGACCTCACACAAACACTTAAAGACCTGCAAGGGCATGACACTTCTACCACAAGAACAACAACAAAAAAACCCCAAGCAAACAAATCCCTAAGAGTAAAACTGACAGGATGCAGCGGCCCCACTGTAGCCACGTCTGTAAAGGGAACGAAGTGGCATAATCACATCATGACTGTGCCATCTATGCAGGTGTTTGCTGCAGTATCCAGATTGGCCAAGACATGGTCACTATAACCAGATACAACTTATGCAAGGAAAGGTTTCTTTTGGCTTACGGCTTCAGCAGCTTAGTCCATGGTGACATGGAGTCATGTATTTGAGCAGGATGTTGTGACAAGTATGAGATGGAGGAGAGCTCTTCACTTCATGGCAAAAAATGAAAGAGATTAGCCCAGGTCTGTGTATAGATCTATTTCCTCCAAAAAAAGCCCCATATCCCAAAGGTTTCATAGCCTCTCAAAAAATGCAACTAGCCATGGACCAAGCCTTCTCAACATGAGTCAAGTAAGATCAATCTGAGTAATGAAACCTAAGAGATAACATGTTGTCTACAGTAATGATATGGTTGCCAAGTATATTGTGTCCACACCACAAAGAAAGGATAGTTATGTAACACTATGAATGTGTTAATGAAATTGATTATGAAAATTGGTTCCCAGTATACATTTATCAGATAATGTGGATATCTTTAAATGTATAGTAAAGCTGGAGGAGAAATAATAAAAGAAAATAAAAAAATATTTCAATTTTTTCATTATGTAGTGGTTAGACTAGGAATGGCCTCGAGGTAGACCAGTGTGTGTGTGTGTGTGTGTGTGTGTGTGTGTGTGTGTGTGTGTGCCCATACAGAGTGGCACTTTTAGGAGGTGTGGCCTTGTTGGAGGAAGTGTGTTGTTGTAGAGGCAGGCTTTGAGGTCTCCTGTGCTACAGCTGGAGCAGTCTCCTCTTGCTGTCTCTAGATCAAGATGTAGACCTCTCTTTGATCACCTCCCCTGGCAGGACTGCCTAGCCAGGCCACAGGGGAGGCGACATGCTCAGTCCTGATGCGAGTTGAGAGCTGGGGTGGATGGGAAAGGGAACTCCTTTTTCTGAGGAGCACGCTAGAGGGAGCAGGGAGGGTAGTCCTAGGGGGGAGGAGGGGCGGGGCTACAGCCAGGGTGCAAAGTGAATAAAAAAGAAATCAATTAAGAAAAAAGCTGTAGACCTCTCAGCTGCTTCTCCAGGACCATGTTTGCTTGCATGCTGCTATGCTTTTCTTGACGGCGATAGTGGACGAAACCTCTGAAACTGTAAGCCAGCTCCAATTAAATGTTTTCTTTTGTAAGAGTTGCCACGGTCATTGTATCTCTTCACAGCAATAGAAACGCTAAGGCACATAATAAAAGTAGTATATCTTTTCTTTTTCTTTTTACTTTTTTGTTTTCTTTTTTTGAGACAAGCTTTCTCTTTGTAGCCCTGGCTGTCCTAGAATCACTTTGTAGACTGGCTGGCTTCAAACTCACAGTGATCCACCTGCCTCTGCCTCCCTGAATGCTGGGATTAAAGGTGTGCACCACTATGCCCAGCTAAGGTAATACATCTTAATCGGGAAAATTCTTTGAAGATAAAGCACAAAGTACCAAAATAGAAAATATATGAAATTTCCTTCCTCTGTGACACAATCTCTATCACATGGAGGCAGCATCGCAAATGTGGCCTCCCAGTATTGTGTGCCACATACACATGCATGGGTTGATGTGGACTGATGTTTATAGTCACTGTTTTCTATTTTCAGGGGCTATGGGCGAACCTACTTCAGCTGCACATCTGCCCATACCACCACAGGGGATGGCACAGCCATGGTCACCAGGGCTGGCTTGCCTTGCCAGGACTTAGAGTTTGTTCAGTTCCACCCCACAGGTAGGATGGGGCGCCTCTCTGGCTCTGGGCTCTTCTATATGTTATAAGCATGTGATACCTAGTCAGTTCTATGGTACACTTTTCCTGTCTTGAGTCCTCAAGGAGGGTTTTCTCCTGGTTCATAATTTTGGTTTCAGAGGTTTTAGGCACTCGTGTTAAGAGGGATGTGAAGTTAGAAGAGACCAGGCTCCACCTGATGCCAAAGTTAGGGTTTGGATTTAGAAGAAGGAAAGAGCTAATTGTGGGAGAAATTAGCTCTTCCTGTTAGAGCCTTGACAGAGGAGAGATGAACAGAATTAGAGAATGAAAGATAAATTTTAGTTTTCTTTCTTCAGTTTCTGTCCAGTGTCACTGAGCCTCTAGATAGCCTATTGTATACTGTGTTTTCATTCCATTTTTAATGCTTTCTTTACAATATATAAAGAATAAACTACCTAAAGGATGCTATTGAAGCTATGAAAAGTGAAAAGCAGGTGAAATGTAAAAACTTTTATTCTTACTTAGAGCATGCAACCCATTGACATGTGAAAGAAAATTTTAACTTTAAAATAACACTTATTTAGCCTCTTCCATTAAAATTCAGTACTTGCCTTGTTTTCTTTACATTGAGGGACACAGTGTTATATTAACTCAGACTATATCATGCTCCTCAGGTGTGAATTTGAGCTCTGCCCTTTAATAGGTCTGTGACTTAGATGATTTCTAAGCTTCAACTCTTTTGTCTCTAAGGATAGACTTCTTATTACCCTGGGCCATCGTAGAACTTATGAGTAAATGTTTAGCATTGGTACACACATAAATAATAACCATTTAAATAATTTGTCATCTTTGTGGTTTGGGTACTTTAGGTAGAAAGTCTCCCAGCTGTTTTATTCTTGCTTAAACATGTTACCACATTTCTTGAATTTAAAGAATTAAGTCTACTGAACATATATGCTATTTAATCAGAGTCTTGTGAATAAGCTACTGTATCTGTTGTGCGTTCTGATTTGTCATTGCTGCTTGTGACACACATACTTGCTACTTGACTTTTCTTATTTTGAGTTTAATGCTCTTTGTGTCTCTTCCCTCCCAAAAAATGGTTTCTAAAGAAAGGGTTAACCATTTGAATTAGCTGTCCCGTCATCATTCACTGATAAGCTTTTAATCACCTGGACTTTGACAGGCATATATGGTGCTGGCTGTCTCATCACAGAAGGATGCCGTGGAGAGGGTGGCATTCTCATCAACAGTCAAGGCGAACGGTTCATGGAAAGATATGCCCCTGTTGCCAAGGACCTTGCCTCCAGAGACATTGTATCCCGATCCATGACTCTTGAGATTCGTGAAGGAAGGTCTGTGACTCCCTTCTAGGGATGCATGCGTGTAGGAAGGTGGACAGACACATCTTCTTTTCTCTTGGGTAGCCATTAGGTCACATCTATGTATTTTAGCACCTTACCTTTGCACAGGCACCCCTGCACCTCAGGGTTCGGGTTAGAGAATAAAGCTACCCCATTATTTTCTGACTCACATCTGTTAGCTTGTGATAGCTTTCTAAAGACCTACATTTTGAGATTCTTCTTCACACCAGTGAGTATGTGAGAGTAAGTGTGTCATCATATACTCTTGGAATGAAAGTGAGGTTCACATACCCAGCGAAGTCTTAGTCTTAGGAGTTATGTTTTATTCAGTACCTTTAGGTACCTTGGCAAGGAACCTTCAGGGTTGTGTGTTACTTCTTCTTTGGTGAAATTGCTTTAGGCTCCCAAAGCCTGGCCCTGTTACTTAATGCTTATGTGGATTTGGCACTTTCATTTAAAACTGAGGTGTCTGGTGGGTTATGGGAAACTTTATAACACATTTACCAAGGAAAACATAGGAAATCATGCTACCCAAGATGAGAATGTGAGTTTTGTGAGTAGAGGTTATGTCCTTGCACAGTATTGTTCCTGACACAAAAATACTCGAAGGAAAAAAAAGCATTGATGAGACACTGGCCTGAAATTTTTCTAAAGATCAAGGATTGTTCAGGCCCACATACTTCAGTGAGTTTAGTTAGCTCTTTCTTTCTGTTCTTTGCCTCACATTACGATGGTGTATTTGCAGAGGCTGTGGCCCTGAGAAGGATCATGTCTACCTGCAGTTGCACCATCTGCCCCCTGAGCAGCTAGCCACACGTCTACCTGGAATCTCAGAGACGGCCATGATCTTCGCTGGTGTGGATATCACCAAGGAGCCCATCCCTGTCCTCCCCACTGTGCATTACAACATGGGTGGCATTCCCACTAACTACAAGGGGCAGGTGATGGTGGCGAGCCCACCCCACAAAAACCCCCTTAGGGCTTAGAGGCAGAGAAGCAAAACCAGGCATTTTTCCCTCCAAAAGTGCAGTATATTTGATAGTTTAATGTTAATTATAAGATGTCATACCTGCCAAATAGTAAGAAGCTAGATTATGTTCTTGGGTTTGCATCTTCTGGTAACAATAGAATGTTAATTCCCCTTCTTTTTCCATTTTACAATTACATTTCCATATGATATGATACTTTTACAATGAACTTCTAAATTAGTGATATATATATGTCAATTGGTACTTGGGTTACAATACCAATTGATAGCAGTTCACAAGTGCTATCAACTGGTCCTTCTGCTTTGGACTCCTGTCAGGACAAAGAGTGGGGATCAGTATCGCCCTTCACAGATGATCCTCACTGTTCCTCATCCCTTTGGTGTTCCATCACGTGCCACGTTCCTTAGTCAAACCAGGTGGTGACTGAGACCGAGGAACTTAGACTATCCTTTGACCTGCTTGTAACAAACAGTGAGAGTTTGGGAGTAAAAGAATTGGGGATATGCTAAAGAAAGTGAAATAGAGAAGTATACAGTCTTTATTTTTTTTTCTACCTCAGGCATGGGAAGCATGCGTGTGGAAGCGTAGGCATTTTGATGGCTGCCTCATCTTAAATATTTCTGCAGGTGCTGAAGCACGTGGATGGCCAGGATCAGGTTGTGCCTGGCCTGTATGCCTGTGGGGAGGCTGCCTGTGCCTCGGTGCATGGTGCCAATCGGCTTGGAGCAAACTCTCTATTAGATCTTGTAGTCTTTGGCCGAGCCTGTGCCTTGAGCATTGCAGAATCTTGCAGGCCAGGTATGTGTTCTCTTCAAGCCTTTGATCTATTTTAGGAGACTGTTGCTGGAAATTTGCTTTTCCCATAGAAACACATTAGTAGTATTAATACTGTGTATTAATCACTTTTTTTTTACAGACACAGTTTCACTATATAGCTCTGTTTGGCCCAGAACTCAATATATCAGCCAGGCTGGCCTTGAACTCATAGAGATTTATCTGCCTCTGCTTCCTGGCTTGTTTGCCTTTTTTATTTACAGTCATTATGTCCTTAAAATACACTATTAAGAACTTGATATTTGATGGAAGTTAGTTCCATATTGTTTGCTTGTTATAAGTTATTTTTACAGTGAAATAGTCTTAATAGTAAGAAGGAATCTATAACTTCTTAGTAATTATAAAAAAATTTAGCCTGTTTTAAAAACAAGATATAATATATAAGAGATGTCATTAATAAAGGGATGACATAAGGTCCTACCCCTCAGGGATAGAATGAATTTCAGTTAATGTCTTCTTATGATAGCTTAAAACAATGTGTGAAAGAAAAATGTGCCTTGTGTTGTAGTTTTGCTTGAGCAATCAGAACCAGGTTACCAGAGCTACAGTCCCCAAAGAGCCTTCATGGTAGGGTAGCCGTTTTGTCTATTTGCTCAGAATAGTGGTGTGAAAGAACATTTCATGAGGAGGAGGAGACTCCCTCTCCATCTACACTGTTTCCCCTTGCTAATTGTGGGTGCCAGTTGTACAGTTTATGTAGAGTAGATGCTTTATATGAACAGCAGTGACGGTATAGAAAGCAGCATACCCTTGCCTCACTAGTAAGTAGAAAGATATGGGTCATCAGTTTTATACGTTGCATCTTCACACTCCTAGTCATGCTACAATACAAGTCTGAATGTGAAGACAATTCCTAGTCTGTAGTGTTGGCCAGCTGCATAGGTAGGGTTTAGAGTACCTTCTCTGACACCAGAAGTAGCCTTTTGGAAGCCTTGTACTTAGCGGGGAGGATCAAAATCACTTCTAGAGCAAAGTAGAGACTCACTTATTTTGCTTTGAGAGTAAAAAAGCTTTATAAGAATATCTTATACTTTTATGTGCATAGTGTCTACAAATACGTGTAAATTTAAATTCAACGATGAAAGGAATAAATGTCAGCACCCAGCAACATCTCAGACAGTTTGCTACTTCCAGGAAGAAACAGATCATGATTGCTGGATTGTCCTCGTGCTAGCTGTACTTACACAGAACTCTGTTTGCTGAAACCTGAAAAGGTCTTCTAAAAAATGAAAACTACAAAAAGACAGCAAACTTCACTGTGTCTTTAATTCTTTAATTTTAAACTTTAAGTTTGTAATATTTCCTCCCAAAGAGTAATGCTGTAATATTTTTAAAGTACAAATCTGAGTTACCTTCTTTATAGAGGTGTTGAAATTTGTAAAAATGTGCACCGTAAGAAAAGTCAGTTTTATGGAGTAAAAAAAAAAAAAACAAAATTTACCACTAAAATGAAGCCAGGCACACACACATATAATTTGAGTACTCACTCAGAAGCCTGAGGTAAGAAGATTGCTGGTTCAAGGCTGATCTGAACTATATAGTGAGCTCATGCATATCTCAAGGCAGAGAAGGGAGACAGGAAGAAAAATGAGGACGCATAAGAGCCAGTTCCCTGGTGTCCTTGGAAAGGAGGTGGCTGGAAACAGTTTTGCATTTCCCATTAGAAAATGCATGTACCACCTAAAACAGCCTTTTAAATAACTAGTGAAAGTGAGGAGTATTATTTCATTTTTTGAAGGGGGCGGGGTAGTGCAGGAGATCAAACCTGGGGTCTCACCAGTGCTAGCCAGTACTCTGCTTCTCAGCTGTGCCCCTGCCTAAAAGCCATGATCTTGTGGTCTAGTTAAGAGGACAGAGCCATGCTTATCCCTCTATGAGCAAAAGTATGAGGCTAACCTCTATCTCAAGGGTAACAAGTATCCTTACTAGAGTAGCAAGTCTAATCTTGCAGAAATGGTTACCTAGTATGTGGTGAAAGCCTTATCTCTGTGTCTGTTTTTAAAATTTGACTGAGTTAGTATCTCATACCTTAGCTTTGTGCCAAGACAGTGTTGGCTCAGATTACTTCTATACTTTTCGAATTCTTGGAATGTCTATCGTATAATTTTGAGTGGTCTTCAAAAATCTTTTTTTTTTTTTCATTTTTTCCAAGTACTTTAGTGGTTTTGAAAGTTAAATTCTGGGGTTTTTTGTTGTTGTTGTTGTTGTTGTTTTTTAAGGAGATAAAGTTCCTCCAATTAAGGCAAATGCTGGAGAAGAGTCTGTTATGAATCTTGACAAGTTGCGATTTGCTGATGGAAACATAAGAACGGCAGAACTGCGCCTCAGCATGCAGAAGGTAGGAGGAGAGACAGCCACAGCCGCCCTCCATGGGTGCTTGGGGGTCGACACAGGAGAACCTGTTCGTCACTTTGCCTCTCTTGCACAAGTGTTTTTTTTTGTTTTGTTTTGTTTTGTTTTCCCCCACATGGAACATTGAAGTTCTTAGTTCAGGGCAGAAATACAGAGCGTTAGCACCAGAGACTTGGCTTTCTCTGGCACACCTATATGTAAGCTTGTCATCCGTCCTCAGACTGCCTATCATATGTGCTGTAGCCAATAGGAAGGGGAAGAACTCACCTTTCACTGCCCAGAATTAATATTAGTTTTGTGTGTGTGTGTGTGTGTGTGTGTGAGAGAGAGAGAGAGAGAGAGAGAGAGAGAGAGAGAGAGAGAGAGAGAGAGAATGTCCTTAGACTGAATCTTGTACCATAACAAAATCAGAAAGTGGGGCGAGTGAAGAGGGTAGGAGCTAATCCAGCCCCTTGGACAGTGGAGTATTGCCCCACAGGGTTCCCAGGCCCTGGTTTCCTGCTTTTAATTTCATGACCTCACAGTTCTGCACCCACCACTGCTAGCCTCCTTGGAGTCTGGATGGTTGTGTTCCAGAAACACAGAGAAGTAAAATAATCTGAAGGGACCTATATAGATTCGTTGTGAGTTACATACATAGTGAAGCACATAGAAACATTGTTTTAAGTTTAATGAAAATTTTATTTTTACCAAGGTAAAGTGTCAGACTTGGGAGACTGTGATAGGAGGATCACATGCATGCATAATAAGACCCTTTCTCCAGAAAAAAAATTATTGTCTAAATTTAACCCACAGTCCGATTTTCTTTGTTTAAGTTGTATAAATATGTAAAATGTAGGAAAACTAAAGATGTGAGAGTTTTTGCCTGTCTTTTCCTGTGCATTAAAAGTTTGTAATGTCTTACGATAGTCAATGCAGAATCATGCTGCAGTGTTCCGTGTGGGAAGTGTATTGCAGGAAGGCTGTGAGAAAATCAGCCAGCTGTATGGAGACCTGAAGCATCTGAAGACATTTGACAGAGGTGAGCAGCAGAAGGCCGGAGGACGCTGCCTTCTTTGGGTAGCGTGGTGTCTTTACCATTGACTATAACCTTATTCCACACTTGCTGTCCAGCTGTCTGTTCCCCACAGTTCTGTGTTGCAGATGAGTCCAGGGTCTTACATGACTGAAGCCTGACTCTCTCTGAGTTCTTGTGTATCCCCAGGAATAATCTGGAATACAGACCTGGTGGAGACCCTGGAGCTACAGAACCTGCTGCTGTGTGCACTGCAGACCATATATAGTGCAGAGGCACGGAAGGAGTCACGGGGAGCTCATGCCAGGGAAGATTATAAAGTATGTCTTCAAGATACATCACATTGACCTGACATTTTCCCACCTGGTTCTTCTCATCCCTACTTGCTTTCTCTGTTTCATTTTATTTTTTCCAAAAGTAAATCAAGAAAAACACCTTTTCCCCCAATATTTTTTTATTGTTAGTCTCACTCTCAGAACCTTGTACCTTTTCCTTGCTTTGAGTCAGCCCATGCAGCATCTATGAACAGAGCAGACCTAGGTTTTAGCAGGGCTGAGGATAAAATGCA
This sequence comes from Pachyuromys duprasi, assembly GCA_028658305.1. Taxonomy (NCBI): domain Eukaryota; kingdom Metazoa; phylum Chordata; class Mammalia; order Rodentia; family Muridae; genus Pachyuromys; species Pachyuromys duprasi. The sequence continues at coordinate 80,170,819 of CM053743.1, read as the reverse complement.
GCCAGTGCCAGTTTGGGAAATGCTGACTTACTGAATTAGACTGTCCGTGAGTCATCAGCTTAGATACGTCCTGAGGCTTGGAAAAGAAATTAGAGATCTGTCTTGGCCATGGTTTTTATGCAGCCTGTTGTCTGTTTAGAGCACACATGTTGGATTTTACATGTGTAGAAAACACAAGGAGAAGCTTGGGTATAGCTCCAAGTTCAGGATGAATACATCAGCTAAAGAGTTAGATTTTCCATGACAGTCACAAAGGTTCTGGACAGTGTAGGGTGGAGAATAAATAGGAAAGTGAGCTAAGCAGAAGTTTTCACGTTGCTATGAACTTGTATTGACTTAAACTGCAGTGATCAAGTGGATAAAGAGAGACTTGGGTAGGCATATCTCCAATATCTACCAAGAGCTAGAAGCCTCTTCAAAGTGAACTGTTAGGAGCTGAATAAACAGGACTTTGAAGAATTGAGGTAGCTTCTGCTTACTCTCAGGCAGGCTTATGCTAGAGTTAGGAATGTCCAGCCAGGGCTGTGCTTTAGCCCATTGGCTCAGGTAAGGAACCTCCCTTCTGCCACTCTCCCATGCTTGCTTTCAGTAGAAACAGCAAGGTGTCTGATCTTGGTTTTTATCTGAAGAGCTTCTTGCTCATTTACTGTATAAGCACAGTTTTTTTTTTGGTAGCAGTCAGTGTGCTGATACTTAATATTTCTTCAGTATAAGTACTGAACTTAAGTAACAAATTAAGCTGAGTGTTGTGGTATATTCCTTTAATCTTAGCACTTGGAAGGCAGAGGTAGGTGGATCTCAGAGTTTGAGGCCAGCCTTGTCTAAATAGAGAGTTTCAGGACAGCCAGGGCTATGTAGAGAGACCCTGTAACAAAACAAAACCAAAAACTCATTTAAATTAAAAATGCTGAAGAGAAAAGTTGAGGAAATCTCAGTGCCTGGAGTCAAAGGAAAAAAATTCATAAATGATATTTAATTCCAGTCACTTTCCATAGAGTTCTAAGAGAAAGTGCAGAAATGGATCTTGTATACTTGCACTCCTGGCTCTAAAAGCTCTTTGCCAAGGCCCCCACCTACTGTGTTGGTCTTTTGTACGTCTTTTAATATTCTTCGTGTTTTTTGATGCTGTTGTATGGTGCGAGATGGAGGTGTGCTTTTTACCTTAGGAGCGGATCGATGAGTACGATTACTCCAAGCCCATCCAGGGACAGCAGAAGAGGCCCTTTGAGGAACACTGGAGGAAGCACACCCTCTCATATGTGGATGTCAAGTCTGGGAAGGTATGTGGGCATCACCCAGGATGTGAGGAGCCTGTTTTGCCTTTTTGATGGATGACAGTTTAGGCAACAACCTAAGTTCTAAACCAGCTGTTAACAGATTTGAGATAGCACCAAAAGAGAATAGTGTGAGTCGTGCTTCTTGCTAGAAACAGAATCCAGTTCCAGGGTGGTTCAGAGGGACCCTTAGTACAGGACCAGCTTTCATCTTCTGTGCCAGATAAAGAGCACTGGGCAGTGATCAGATATCTGAGACTTGTAAGGAAGAAGTGGTGACTGTTATACTATGTTTACTTCACTGTGATGACATACTGGCATGAATAACTTAAAGAATGAACGGTTTACTTTGTCTCTCAGTTTCAGAAAGTTAAGGCCATGGTTGCTTAGATTCAGTCACTTAAGTAGAGTGTCATGACAGACAGCTGCTCAATTGATAGCAGGAGGCTAAGGCAGAAGAGCTTGAGTTGGAGGCCAGCATAGGCTATAGATGTAGATGAGGTAGGAGGAGTTACCATAATTCACATAGCTAGCCAACTTGTGACTCCTTTCTATAAGGTTCTCATGCCTGTAAATGTACTTTGATGGTTTAATTTTATAGACGCATAGAAGAAATGGCTTTTTGTAAATTTTCATGCCTTGATTCACCCTGACTCTCTTCTCCAAGGTTACTTTGGAGTATAGACCTGTTATTGACAAGACCTTGAACGAGACTGACTGTGCCACCGTACCTCCTGCTATCCGTTCCTACTAATGAAACCTGACAGCTACAGGGCCAGCCTATGTGATTATGCATTGTGGCTTGCATAGGTTTTCCTGTCATACTTGCTAAAATTCTACTCTTGTGAATAAGGAGTCACTTCATAGGTTATTGGTCAACAGCTTGCTTGTACTTGATGTGAGGGACAGCTGCACCAGACTGTATCCCTTTATTTTTGTTCATTAATAAAATGGCATAACTCTTAAATAAAATACAAATGAACAATCTTTTATTTGCAAATAAAACCATGTAGTTTTTATTTTAGGTATATCTGCAATAGCAAATAAAATTTTCTTCCCCTCTCTCACCCAGCAGTTGTGTTTTCCAAGTATTAACTTTCTGGTTTATTCTTTGTACCATGTACTGAATTAGACTTTGGGGAATGTTAGGCTGTAATGGGAAATAAAATTGAGAAGTAGGGCGGGCCCTTAATAATTAGAAAGTTTGGATGTGGTAGGTATAGAGTATAGAGGCAGTGCCTCGTTTAGGCTCCTGGTGGGCAGAGGTATACATGTGTGTTGATGTACATGTGAGGGAACAGGCTGGCCAGCTTTGTCAAGTTGACACAATCTAGTATCACCTAGGAAGAGAGTCTTAATGAAGGACTGCTGTGATTAGCTTGGCCTTGGGATTGTCTTGATTATGTTAATTGATAAGGAATACAGCCCACCAAGGGATGCTGGACTGTGTAAGAACAAGCTAAGCACTCACAATGCATGTGTTCATTCATTGTCTTTTCATGGTTTATGTAACTAGTTGCTTCAAGTTCCTGTCTTGACCTTCTTGAAATTAAGGTCTTTAACCAGAAATTGTAAGCCAAATAAACCCTTTCTCAAAGTTGCTTTTGGTCAGGGTGTTTTATCACAGAAAAAAAAAAAAAAGACAGAAAAAAACTAGCATATGTGGATGACATTAGGGCTGTTGGACCAGAAGTAGAAGAAATCTAGCCATTAAAAATCACCTAGAAGTTTTGTGTCTGTTACAGAAAGTAGTCACAGAAAAGTTGCTTTTTGTGCAGGAAAAGATTGCATTGTGTCCACACAATGCTCATCACTATTAGAAAAGGATGGGCTGTTGGTATACACACCAGTATGGATGAATCTCAATCTTCTTGACAAGGATGAAAGTCAAGAAGGTACACACTGATTCCACTTGACATCTAGAAACTGCAAACTAATGTAACAGCAACATATCAGTAGCTCTATGCAGACTTGGAGGAGGAGATCCCAAGGATTAGGAGAATGTTTTGTGTGAGTATTATGTTTGTTATTTTCTTCTAACTTTATTTTTGTCTCAAAACTTTAAAAAGCCAAAAAATGGAAAAGTTAATACTAAGAATTTCTCAAAGCTAGACATGGTGCTGCTTGTCTATACTCCCAGCACTTGAGAGACTGACGCAGGATTGCTACATGTTGGAGACCAGCCAGGTTTATATATCAAGATCTTGTTTCCAGAAAACAATAAGGAAAAGAAAATTCCTCACCTATAAAATTGTTAAACATCCTGAAGTTTGTTGTAGCACACAAAGTGATGGTCTGCAAGGACTCTTGAACATGGTATTTGGGGATACAGAGCATTACAGCTTTGGTAGAAGAGAATTTGGCAATATCTAACAAAACTGCTTAGGCATTTGCTGTAGGACTCCACCTTACCTTAAGAGTCCTCAGGAAGTGAAGCTCATATTTTTCATAATCCAATTAGAGGACAGAATGAAGCTTAAGCAGGGCCTGGTGGCACATACCTGTAATCTCAGAACTCAATGTAAGGCAGGAGAATCTTAGTTTGAGGCCTTGTCTTAAATAACTACAAAGTTACAAACTTTTTATTGTCTTTTTAATATTAAGAACAGCAGTTCATTGCTGGGGGATAGGTGCATTCATCTAAGGTCGAGGTAGCGTATAGCTAAGAGAAGGAATAAGGAAGATCTTGTTATGTGCCTGTCATCCCAGTACTCCGGAGGCTGATGTCTGAGGGTCAAAGTTTGAGACATGGTGACTGGAGAGATGGTTTGGAGGTTAAGAGCTAATACTGTTCTTTCAGAGAACCTGAGTTCAATCCCCAGCACCCATATTGGGTAGTTCTTAACTACTTTTAACTATTTCCAGGGGTGTCTGATCCCTCTGTTCTTGGACACCTGCACTCAGGTGCACACCTACACAGACACATAATTAATAATAATGAAAATTCAAGAAAAAGTTTAAGCCCAGCTGTGCTTTATGGGATCTCTCTCATATCTCTCTCACATGCACACTCACAAGTTCCATACAATATAAAAGTTTGCTTGTTTGCTTGCTTTGAAAAACAATCCAACGAAAACATTAGGAAGATCTGAAACAAATTTTCCCTGCAGTACTGCAACCAGGACTTGCAATTCCTAAGGGGGTTGCACCCAAGAATTTGCATTCCTAGAGTGACCAGGAACTCTAGCATGACATGGTCCAACCAAGCTGGTGGAAACTTGTGACTACTTGACCCCATTCAGAAAGTTTAATGAGTATGCAAGGCTCTGGGGGAGTGCTAGATTTTTATATTCACTAATGAGCTATGAATCAGAATCTTTCAAAATGCAGGTCTCAGAACTTCAAAATAAAACTTTGTAAAAGAAGCAACAAACCAGGTAAGTAAAAATGTTGGATGCCAGCCAGATGTGATGGCACCTTCATATTCTGACTTGCACTGAGCAATGCTTCATTGTAGCCACATGTAGCTAGTTACATTTTAATTAACTTGAAATTTAAAACTACTTCAGTTACACTGGTCCATCTTGTGCTCTGTAGCCTCATGTGGCAAGTGGCTATCATGTCAGAGCAAGGAGATCAGAACAGTCCATCCTTGGCCATTGGTGGTGTGTGGACATTCGCTGCTTCCCTCAAACCAACTAGCACACATTTGATACACTCAATAATAGTCACTAAGAAGCCTAGGTTTCATAAAATCTGATAGGTTGTTCTCTTTCATACTAAATTCAAATCATAATATTATTGGAGCCAAGGGACAAAGTTTCATCATTAATCTGAGAAAGAAAAAAGTGTGCTGAGCTCTGGTCCCTGAGGCTATTCAAGGAAGGAAAGGTTACTTTAAAAGGATTTGTCTTCCCTGTGCAGATGTCCAGTTGCAGATGTCATGATGCAATCAACTTGGGAAAGTAAGCAAAGGAACCATGGTGGCTTAGAGGTACACTGAGTTAGATGTGTGTAAAAATATGCATGCATCTGTGCATACACAAAATATGCAAAAGAAAGGACAATGATTTACCCATTTCATGGATGAATATTGTGGAATGAATCAGGCATCTCAGCTCCCAGAAAGCCAATGTTTCCAAAAGTTCTAAAGGAAAATAAAAACTCTCAGAAAAATTAGGCTAAAGGAAAGACTGGCCCAATATGCAGACACATGATATGATTAGCATTGTAGGAGGGAGGGCAGTGTTATCTCTTTTATTTCTCAACTCCTGGAAAGCTTAGACCAGACCTGGTTAGGAGGAAACCGAACCTGAGATAGGGTAAGGAGATAGATGGCGGCCTGGAAGACAGCTGCCTATAAGCTGCTGAAGAAGGTGGGTTCCTCGGGACAGGACCTTTATAGCTGTCCAAGCTGGAGACTTGTCAGCAAACAGCTAGTTGAGTACCAGAATCTGTTGGAAGGGGACTCGAGTCTGCTGAAGTAACTGCTTCCAGCTGAAGTTTCTCTGCACTAGGAACTTGCAGCTCACGTAGCAAAATTATGGTTGTTAATATTTTCATATTCCTGGAAAAGAGAAAAGGAACCAGAGATGGGACAGAATAAAAATGGAATTCAAGAATTGGAAAAGTCTAAAGGATGTTCCAACAAGTAAGGTGAACAGTATATGAGAAATTTATTAAATGGATTCACCAAATCATGGGGAAAAATTACCTTGAATTTTGTAGATTTTGAGGTAAATGCTAGAGGTGTAAGATGTTTCTTTGAAGAATCTGAAAATCTCAAATAGATGTCTCATGGACAAGAACAATAAAAATGGGACAGAATACAATACAGTTAGGAGTTGATCAGATCTAAAGCTGTGCTAAATAATGGATGATTGTCCACATGGAAGTTTCAGTGTACAAGCCCATATCCTTGGCCCGTGGTGTGTTCAGCCTCAGCAAATAATCTACAAACCCACAAAGACAGCAGAGCAATTCTGATTATGATAAATCAGTTTTCGCTGGATGAGGACTAGGAAAGCCGGAATAACCCTGTGGCAGAACCTGGAGTAACTAGTATCTTGAACTATACACAGCACAGAGATCTAGGTGGAAGGATGGATGGCCTCACAGCATGTGAGTACAATGGTTTGTTAGCTGCCCCAATGCTGTGCATTCTCCCATCCAGGGGCATTCCAAACTATAAAAGCATCAAATAATTAGTATCCAGAATGAAGGAAGGAGTGCATAAGCACTCCTTTGATGGAGTTACCACCAAAACTGTTAAGATATCTACATACAGAAGTCCAGGTAAGGGGCGGTGAGGTCACAGACAAATGAAGCTCTCACCTCAGGACCAAACCTAACTGGGCCCACTTACAAATGAAGTCACTTATGCAGACGCAAGGAGACTGGGATTCAAACTATATAAGGAAGTGGGTGGCGGGAGGGTGGAGTACAGACAGAAGCACAAAGTCCAGAGAACTCAAAATGTCACTTTGAGTTTCCGCCGAGAACTTCACGCGGTTAGCGCACGTCAAGTTCGCAACAATATCTATGTAGACTTAACGGGAACTCATCAACGCAAGTGAAGCGTTCACCACTTTCCATTCTAGGTCGAGGCGTTTTGTAAGCTCGGGTTGGCCCCGCGCGATGTGTTCTGTTTTCCGAGCCCAGCCAACGCAGCTCCCGGTCAAGACCGCAACTGGGCTGGGCAGGAGGGCGGGGCAGGGTCGGGCTAAAAGGCAAGGGACACTGGATGCTCCGCTAGCTGAGTAGGTGGCCGGGCCCAGACTAGCCGCACCGCGCCCCAGACGTTGCGTGGCAACTGACCACGCCTGCCAAGTGACTCAAAGGCACGCGCTTCCGTTGTTCTCAGGAAGTTGTGCGCTCCTGGTCCTGCCCCAGACGGAGGAGGAAGCACAGCGTTTGGAGTTGTTCTGCTGTACCGCTGTGCATCAGCCCATGGCAGCCTACTCCTACCGCCCAGGCCCGGGCGCTGGCCCTGGCCCTGCTGCCGGAGCTGCGCTGCCGGACCAGAGCTTCCTGTGGAACGTCTTCCAGCGGTGAGTACGGTGGCGCCCAGCTCCTCCGGCCCTTGGGTCGGTCTTGGGTTTCCAGGGCCTACTCTCCCGTCCTCCCTGCCCCTCCTTACGACTTCCTTCAAAATCCTTTCCTACTCCCCTCCATCCTCGACTAACTCTTCTACAGTAGCGCAAGGCTCAGGATCATGTTAGCAGCTCCTTTTGCTTAGGGCTGAGGGGCGCGCACCAGCAGCCCTACAGGGTCTGGGGTGCCTGCGTTAGAAACAGACCAAATCTTGAGTCAGGAAAACGGCAGCAGTAAAAATTGCTGGCTGCTATGCAGCGTCTTCTGCCCCTGGTCGTCCTTCTGAATGCCTGATTGTCACTCTACTGATTCGTGGCCAAGGTCGTCCTAGAGAATCTTTACCTATTATGAAAAATATGGACTGGTGTAGGTGTAAATTAAGACAGCCTTGAAGAATTAAGAGAAAGCTTGAGAAGGGATAGAAAAAGGTGATTCAGCCTCTCCATACTGCTTCTGGCTGTTCCTTAGTATCTGGAACGCCTGGGGGCACCGTGACATTCCAACTGAGCTAAGAGACCGGTCTGGCCAGAGTACTATCCAGACCTAGTATAGATGCATAGAAACGATGTGTTAGCCATGTTTTATTTTAACTTTACTTTTACTCACCAACTTACCTGGTCTTTTTCACTTTGTAGGGTTGATAAAGATAGGAGCGGAGTGATTTCAGACAATGAGCTTCAGCAAGCATTATCCAATGGTGAGTTGAAGCCTAATCTGTTCATAGCAAGCAATTTCTTCCCTGGAAGTATTTGCAAGTAAGGATGTCCTTAAGACTGAAATGCCATTACCAGTATAAGGTAAAGGTGTTTCTAAGCCACTGTGTCCATATTTATTATTATTATCATCATTATTGTTGCCTTGCCAAGCTTTAGAACAAATGTACGTGAGCCTCAGAAAATGGTTTCTGAGAAATGGGAGCTGTAGAGTAGGCCTTGGGGGAGAGGTAAGAAGGTTGGCTCTCTGCAGCGGAGGTTCTTTAGTTATCTAGAAGCTCTTTGACCTACTTGGCTAATTCAGTCATAGCAACTCCTCTAAAGAGGAACATCAGGGACAATGAAAAGTTGTCAAGAGACATTTAGAAGTAATGGCTTAGCTGTTGAAAGCCCTCAAGATGGTCCCTAAGTACTTCTGTGGAGATATGTTTGCTTGTAAGACCTGCTGGAACTGAAAAGGGTGAGGCCAGGGCTGGAGAGATGGCTCAGCGAGTGGCTAAGAGCACTGGCTGCTCTTGTGGAGGACTGGGGTTCAATCCCCGGCACCCACACGGCAGCTCACAGCTGTCGGTAACTCCAGGGATCTGACACCCTCACACCAATGCACATAAAATCAGATTAAAACAAACAACAGTAAAACTCTGGGGCTAGTTCGGGAAGGAGCGAAGTGGGAGGTTCTGGCAGCAGGGTTCTGGGGAGGTGTTTGTATGTATGTGAGGAACAGTTTGTGTCTCAGCAGAATCAAGATTGTGGTCTTTGTACGGAGCTCTCCATGGAGTCGTGTTCTTCCTGGTGTTAGTGTTATTAGAGACAATTTTTTTCTTTAAAAAATTATTTAATTTTAAGATTGATTTATTTTATTTGTATTAATGTTTGGTCTGCTTGTATGTATATGTACCAAGTGTGTGCCTGCTGCCCATGGAGGACAGAAGTGGTCACCTGATCTCCTGGCATTGGAGTTACCGATGGGTGTGAGCCACCATGTAGTTGCTGAGAACCAAACCTGGGTCCTCTGCAGTGAGTGCTCCACTGCCGAGCTGTCTCTCCAGCCCCCACATTTTTTCTTTTCCTCTCTCTCTCTCAACAAACTCATTCGTCCTAGACTGGCCTTGAACTTGTATTTAGCGAAGGATGACCTTAAGCTTCTGATACTCCTACCTCTAATGAATACTGGGTGCTGGTTTATTATGTATTGAGGATAGAAAATAGAATTACATACATAGTGAACAAACACCCTACCAACTGAGTTCATCCATAACCCTAGAGACATTTTTCTTATTAAATGGCATTTGTAATTCTTCAGGTGTAGCTATCTTTTCTAATTATTAGATTGTTTTTGCTCAGGTGTGCTATATAAGCCTGGAAAGGAGTTAGTTTCAAGACATAATGAAATTTTAAAAGGCTCATTTTTGTTCTAATGGGGAGTGTTTTCCAATGATTGATTGGACAGAGGGAGGAGGCAAGTGAAACGCTGGATAGTGCCTCATAGCCTTGGTGTCAAAATTAAAGGAAGCCCTTGCCACCTCTACCATCCACTTATGCTAGGCATCCTTGGTTCATTTGTGTTTTCAGAGTGACCTTTGCCTTAGACAAAGGTGACTTGAATTGACACAAATTTTATTACATAACCTATGAGAAATATAAGATGCTATTTTGAAGGGGCCATTTAAATCTTGGTGGTTTTTCATTACCTAATAGTATAATGATGGTGTATAAATTGGCCACTGTGTCATATTATTACAGTAGGGAGGTAGACTTCAACAGGGCTTATTAGGGAAAACAAGAATTCTGGCTTGAAGGCAGGAGCAGCCATATCCATGTGGTACGAAGTACATCTTCCAGTGAAGAGAGGCAGGGGAGCGTAGGATCCATGGCAGCAGGTAGGCAGAAAAGTGGGTGCCTAGTAGTTTGGCTTGTGTGTTTAGTGATCTACAGCTGTACAGACAAGGCAGAAAAGCACACAGGTTTCCGACTGAAAGAAAGTGAGAGCTCCTTAGGTATCCAGGGCAAAAATACTGGTATCACTATTACCTGCACTGTGAAGGAATTTATGCATTTATGCATATTGATAATCTGCTCTATTCTAAATAGTCAGAATATGGAAAATAGAGTAAAATTTAATTATGTTATCTGAGAGACAAAAAATAAGACAGAAAAGATGAAACAAAAAAAGGTTACCAGTAAGTCTTACAAGGGTCTGGAGTTCCACAAGGAGAACAACAGAACCATGGCCCTAGGGGTCTTTTTCTGAGACTGATACTCCAGCCAAGGACCATCCATGGAGATAACCTGGACTTCCTGCGCAGAGGTAGCCTGTGGCAGCTCAGTCTCCAAATGGGCTCCCTAATAAGGGGAAGAGGGACTGTCTCTGACATGAACTCAATGGCTCACTCTTTCATCACCTCCCCCTGAGAGGGAAGCAGCCTGACAGAGGAAGACTATGAAAGTCAGTCTTGATGAGACCTGATAGGCTAGGGTCAGATGGCAGGGGAGAAGGACCTCCCCTCTCAGTGGACTGGGGAGCAGATGAGGGAGGGAGGATGGGATTGGGAGGGAAAGAAGGTGGGGCTACAGCTGGGATACAAAGTGAATAAATTGTAATAAATAAAAATTACATTTAAAAAAGATTAAAGATGATTATTTTTTTAAACATTTAAAATAGTTGATAAAGTGAAGAGGAAAATTTATTCAGTTAATATAATCTTGGTTTTTCTAAGATATAAACAAAAGCAGTTATCAAAGCCTTTTGGGACACACAGATTCTTGTGGACCTGTGCAAGGCCTTGCCCACATGGGGGCAGTTCTCATGATCCCAGCATAAGCCAAGATTTTCCCTGTTTAGCTTGGGTACCAATTTCAGAGTGATCCTGACATGAATGAGGGCTTAGTGTCCTTCAGGCAACTGTTAACATTTTCTGTAAGCTTCCTAACCACCCCATAAAGGACCTGCCTCTTAATACTTTAATCAGGCAAATACACGCTATTTTTCGTTTCAGAGGGAATAACTTTCAAATTTCAGCTCTCTCTGGATTTTAGATTTTAAGCTTCCTGAAGAAGGTTCACAGCTGTATTGTGCAAGAACACTTATCCTTGTATAGTTGCATTTGAGTTCTCACTACTCTCAGAAGTGCTATGTTCTCATGATTTAAACTTCCTTGACTTCCAGTCAGTCCTCTGCAGTTGGTTTTCTGCTTCAATTTTGGAATCAGATTAAATTATTTTAGGAAATTTAATTAATTTGTTACTGGAAGGGAAGTGTGAAATTAAAAATAGTATGGTTTCTCACCTCAATTTAGTCATCTCTAAGACCTCTTTGTTTACAGGTAGTTGACACCACACTAGGAGGGTTTTTGTGTACACTGGGACTCTGTGAGACTTGTTTACATAGAAATATGATCAGCAGACAGAGAGAGCACAGAGCATGATTTGTTTTCTCATCTCTGTGACCACAGTACCCTGGAGCAACTTTTGGAAAGAAAAATTTGTTCTGGGTCCCAGCTTGGGTTCAGTCCATCCTGGAGGGGAGGGTTTGGTGGGACAGAACCATCCACTTACTTCATGGCAGCTAGGGAGCCTAAAAAGGGGGATGCTGGTCTTCATGTGCTCCTCTAGCTTTCTTCTTTTTCCTGTTTATTCTGTCTGGGCCCCACTCCATGGAATAGTGCCACATACATGCAGGGTGGGTCTTACCTTTAGTTAATTCCATCTGGAATGCCCTCAGAAACATAGAGATGTATTATTTCATATGCAGAGATTTATTAATCTCCTAGGTGATTGTTTTAAACCAATCAAGTTGACAATGAGTTTCAACTATCAGAGGATTTCTCTTACCTTTATGAAATAATGTATCACAAACTTTAGGGCTTCTTGGGTTATAGATTAAAAATTACTTTTTCTCAGGCTCCTTTTTGGTTGGTTGGTTGGTGAATCTTTTGTGAAATGTTGTCCAGTCTGACTTTAATTTAAATTTACTGTTTAGCTGAGGATGATTTTGAACTCCTAATTTTCCTGTTTCTGTCCCCCAAGTGCTGGGATTTTTAGGTACTTTTCACCACACTCACCTCTTTCTAGTGCATTTGAAGTAGATTTGACTGAACATATTAGTGATTTGAGATGCATGTGTTTAGTTGTACTTTGAAAACAGTCTTATATTTTTCTTTTTAAAAAAAGTTCTGAAGACATTTTTATCAAATAGAGTTCTAGTTTAAGATTTAAAAAAAGCAAGATGATTCCCTGTAGAATTATTGTTTCGTCACTAACAGTCCTAGAGAGTTGTCAGACTGGAAGGTGGTTTTTGGGACATGGGCACAGTCTGACATATCTGCTCTCCCCAGGAATTTGCACAGGTGAAGCTCTATGGAGAATCAACACCCAGCCTCTGGTAATTACTAATAGGTTAAACTTGGCGGTACAGACTGGATACTGACCAGAAGTGCTTGGGGTTCCTGTAGGTTAAGGCAATCAGGTCTCCTGCTGTCCCAGAGAGCAGGCCTTTGCTTGCAACCTCGGTTTCAGAGCAGGCTACTGACTCTCATGGATTAACAGGAAGCCAGGCACTTAGTGTCTTGTAAACGAGTCTTCTTTTGTCTGATTGCTATTATGTCATTTGCTTTCAGGTACATGGACTCCGTTTAATCCAGTGACGGTTAGGTCAATCATTTGTAAGTATCGATCGGTGCGGATAGATGAGGTGGTTGTCTCTGTGGGATCTACTATAACCCCAGGCAGATATTGGTGGGCTCTTATGTTTTGTCCTTCCTGTTTCTGTATTTCTAGATGCTTTCACTTACTCGTTAGTTTAAATTGACATCTTAGTCTGTCCTCTCCATCTATAACTCTAAGGTTATAGATTATAAAATTTCCACATTTCAGTGTTCTTTTGTTATTTTGGTAGTATTTTTTTCCAAATTCATTTTTGTAATTTCTTAATTTAAAATTATGTAATAATCTTCTAAACTTTAAAAAATGCTCTTCAGAATTACATATGTTAACTTACATCCACTTTTCCTTCTATTTCTGATGATTTTAAAGTCTGTAAGAATGCAGTCTACATCTAATAATTCTTCCTGCTGAGCTTCATACATGTAACTGATTTCCTTTGTGTTTTAGTCATTTTTCTTTGTTTTGTGAGCTTGAATTTGGTTGAATTTAGTATGTGTGTACCAAGGCCTGAGCTGGAGGTGGGTCTCCCAGGAAGGATTTCTATTCTTTCTTTCTTACCAAGAAATGGATTATCAGTTTGGTTTCTCTGTGTGTATTAGTTACTTTTCCATTGCTGTGATTAAACACCATGACAAAGGCAGTTTATAGTAGAAATAGTTTATTTTGACTTTGGGGGAAGGTTAAAGTCCATAATAGCAGAAAGCCTGGCAATAGGCTGCAGGACGCTGAGATCTCACATCTTGAATCACAAGCACAGAATGGAAGGAGAGAGAGTGAAAGGGTGCTAGGAAAGGTGTGGCAGGTGTTTGGCTACATTGTGGGTTTTTCTCACTTCCACCCTTATTAACTCCTTAACACTATAGACTGAAGAGAGGAAAGGGGGCAAAATTATCATTAGACTACTTCCTGCTGATGAGGGTCGTCGAGTTTCTTGGGGCAAGTTTATCTTCCATGTCAGGATATCAGATTTCTTTTCTCGTTTCTTTGCACGTGACTACTTGGCAAACTGCAACCAACAGCAGCAACCCGCCTCTTGAGGCCCTAACATTTATCCTCTGAAAAGTTCCCGGAGCTCCAAGTGTTCCATGCTGGCAGAAACTATCCGTATCTGGCAAAACCACAATCCTGCTAGAGTTTGAAGCAGCCTCTTATTTCCACACTTGGGATTAAAATGAAAACATATTCCTATAACATTTCTGTGTTTTTTAAAGAAACAAAAATTACAAAATTCTCACTACAGAATGGTGAAAGGCTTTAAAACCTCAAAGCCTACCCTTGGTGACCTACTTCCTCCAGGAAGGCCAAGTTGAGATACATGAGCCTGTGGGGACATTTCATTCAAACCACCACGACCTGGGCGCGTGTGTGAGCAAGGGTGAAAAAGGTGGTGGTGCCTGTTAGTGCGTGTTCTTAGGAGGGGTTTACTGTTCTTTTGATTTCTAGGTTTCTACCTGGGAGGTAGACTGTTCTCCAATTTTCCTATTCCAATTTCCTTTAATATGGAATCTTAATGATCAAGTCCCTTTCACCACAGGGGACAAGGTATATGTCTAGCCTTTTCCACTTTGCCTCTCTTGTGCCCTTTTGAAGTACACCATATCTTGTGATCTCAACAGGGTGTGTTGGTATAAGTTACCTGCATTTAGCTACCCCATTGGATCGATGTAGATAACCTTGTCATGGTAGCTTTTGAATTTCTAGCAGAAACAGAACCCTTGGCATTAGGATTATGTTGACACATGGGGGCAACTGCCAAAAGCTGTTTTCCTCACTTACTAATTCTTAATGTTCCCTTGTGTTACAGCGTCAGCACCAAGCCTTTAGTGAACTTGATGTCTCAGTGTGCTTGCTGATATGATTTTGCACTATACAGAGGAACACTGTCTTAGAGTGCCTGTGCCTGAAAAGATGCTTTCATCGTGTATTTGCAGTAATGATTCAGGCCAAGTTTTTTATTTTTAGCCATTTTATGATTATATGTAAATGTAGGTGCTGGTCCTTATGAATTTGGATCTAGAAATAAACTGATCTTTAAAAATATTCAGGTCTTAAACAATAAAATCTAATAATAAATCAGGGCACCTTCTAATTAAAACAGGTATTTCTTGCCCGAGGAGAACTTCTCTAAGCCTCCCTCTGGAGGTGTGATACCTAGGCAGTAAAAGGGATTATTCCAGCTCAGGACTAGGAGCTGGGAAGAAGGGGCCTTAATCTTTGCAACCCATTTTCTTCCTGATGGAGTGATGGTACTCTTAAGCATTTCCGTTGTTCAGAACTTTCTGAAGTGTAAAACGTTCCGTTTTATCATAACTGTCCACCTTGTACGCAGCTGTGAGTGTGTGCTCTGGTTGTCATCACTCAGGGGCTAGTGTTGGGGACTGTCCTCCACACTCCCACCACTCCAGGGGTAACCAGGCTTGTAGGACTCTAGTAGTTTGTTCAACAAACTCACCTTTACAGGCCAGCTTGTGGCTCTGTGCCAGCACCCGAAGGTGCCGAGGTGGCATGAAGCTCTCAGTAGTGTGCTGTGGTTGCCGTGTGCTATTGAACGTGCAAACGTAATGTGTGTTCTCTTCATCTCAGCTATGTTCGATCGGGAAAACAAGGCTGGTGTGAACTTCAGTGAATTCACAGGCGTGTGGAAGTACATTACAGACTGGCAGAACGTCTTCCGCACCTACGACAGGGACAATTCTGGGATGATTGACAAGAACGAGCTCAAACAAGCACTCTCAGGTTTTGGTAATTCACTTGTCTTGATTGTATAGCATATTTCATTTTGGAATATAGGAGTCCCTCAGGTTTTACTTTGTTCAATTTATTGATTGTTTTTTTTAACCCAGTCCATGTGAAATTTCTGTTTTTGTCGTACAGGTTCATATTTTGATTCTATTTTTGTCATGAAGATTTATATGTGACATGGAGTCTTTCACACAGTGTTTCATCCAAAATGAGATAAGGGCTATACAAATCATCTGTTTTTTGTGAAATCAGATGGTGTCATGAGCAAAATTGAGAATGTGGCTTTTGGAAAAATTTAAAGTAGAAAAATGTGTGGGGTAGTTAGCAGCTTGAACACAATGGCTTGTCAAAGTACATGAACACAGTGATAAAATAACACTAAGAAATAATTCTATAAATAATAAAGTTTATTGGTCCACCCAATTTTGCTTCAGTGGGAAATTAGAAAGTTTGTGTGCCCATTCTCAAATGCATTTAGCACGTGTGTGCTTGGTGTGGGCTTAGGCATGCAAAGTGTGCTGTGTTTCTCACAAATATTCTTAGTACCTGTCCAGAGCATAAGTAGAGGCTCCTGGAACTATTCCAGTCTGAGAGCAACCTGGGACTTTTTTACTTACAAAGAAATCACTGAAATTTTTGCAGACCATCTGTAACTTGTCATGGTTACACCAAGATTCGAATTTGGAACAGTTTCATGTAGTACTCTCTGCTTTTTGTCCTTACCAAATCTTTCTGTGTTTTGTTTTTGAAAAGTTATCTTGAGTTTTACTTTCCTATAGTGTGTTATTCGATACTAATATGGCTTCTATATTCTGCTATTTCTCCTTCCGGCATGACAGTGACCACCCCTTTTCTTTTGTCCTCTCCCTTCTCACTTTGTCCTTAAGACCAGTTAAAGGCATCAGTGCCCTCTGTGTCCTGGTTTTTAATAGTCAGACCAGTGACATTTCAGGATCTCGTATAGGAGAACAGTGGGAACCATGTCTGGTTAGGGCCATCTTGGACAGTGGCAGCATTTCCCTCATCAAGCATTCTCAGCACAGCAATCCCCTGTGCTCTAAGGACATTTCTCTTAACTGTCCAGGAAAAAGAAATAACTTTCTGTGTGCATACTAATTTGGAATATTTTCTGTGGCAGCTCTTAGGAAGTTGGCTTTAGAAGCAAAAGTTCCTATTTTTGACTCTCGAAATGGTTGTTGTTGGGTAAACATGAGCTCAGTAGAGAATAAGAGCATCTGTGGTGTTCCAGGCTAACCCAGTGATACCTAGGACTCTGTAGGATACCTGGTGAACCTAAGGACACTTCTCTTCACTTGATTGTTTGATGCTAAGTTCTGTGGCCTGGTATGGAGATCTGGATGCACATGAACACCTTTGGTTACTTCACCTGCAGTAAAGCCGTCTGCTCTAGCGAGCAGCACAGTTGGAGTGAATAATCCCTTACCCATAAATCCTGCACCCTTTGAGCATTCCCTCATCCATATAGCCTCTGGCAACTTGTGTAGTTTGGGTTTGTTTTGTTTTCTTTTTCTTTTTAATCATGAAAGTATAACAGACCTCCACTTACCTATAGTTTTTGCCATGTTCAATCTTGGTGGATGTGCTCATCTCCTTTATGGCAGAGGCTTAGGCAGATCTAAGTCTGTACCATAACCTACAAGTAAAAAATGTGGCTGCTTATCATTGACTCATTTTACAAGGTTAATGTTTTTTAATAGTGCTCTGCCTGAGTTAGGATCAAACAAGACCTACACACCGCCTTTTTTTTATGCCATTTGCTGGTTTGGGGAATACAGATTAATTCTATGCAAATCATTCCTTTATCCACTGGAGATGGCTGTGACTGCATTGGGTTTCCTCTGGAAGCACGGGACTCTAATGCTACCGAAAAACATCCTTTACACAGTTGGGGCAGACTTGGAGAATAGATATGTCTTCATATTACCTCATCAGAACCTTCATCCTCTTGTGAAGGCATTCCACCTGGTCTGTCCTTCTTCACATGGTCAAGACTGAGTCCAGGGCACTTCCCGGGTTGAGATCTGATCTTGCTACTTGCACAAGAATGGAAGCCTCCAGGTGGCCATATCCTAGTAGATGGATACAAGTCAGGATGTGGCCTTGCAGTCAGCAGGCTGGGTCTAATATGTATCTCACTATTCAGTCTTAACCAGGCCACAAAGCTGAGCACAAAGTGCTTTGGCTCTACGGCAGTGCTATTCTTTTGTGCCCTTGTATTGAAGGAGCTGTTCAGAGGCCAGTTTGCTGCCAAATTTTGACTTCTCTAGGGAACATTCTTTTATAGCTTACTTCTTTGTAGTTTACTTTGCTAGTCTGTCTTTGCTTTCCCTACAAGAGTGCCAATGGTCAGAGAAATTCCAAGTTAATTCTAGTGGCAATGGGATTGTTTGCATGCACAGTTAGGAATCTTATTTTCTTTTCGTCTGTCCTTTCCTTGTCCTGGCAGGAGAACAGAAGTACCTGTCTTGCTCTGTCTGCACCTGGGCCCGAAGCTCTATGTTCAGAGGATCAGGGCTAAGCCAGGGCTACTACCTCACATGCTAGGGGGAAGGAAGTGAGTTGTAGCAGCTGTTCCCTTGTGGTATCTCTTTCAGATTTAAATCGGGGGTCCCATCTCCTCTTGATCTGTAAGGAAAAGGGTTCCTGTAGCAGTTTTGATGTCACTTATTTGCTTAGGGTTCCTGAATATAAGTTCCTGTCCCCACTCCCTGCAGCTGCTCTGGAAGGTGCTGTGAACATGTTGTTGTGTTTGAACATTTCTCACTATAATGATTAAGATTCATGTGGTAATTAACTGTGAGATTCAGATAATAAGTGTACATATACCTACAAAGCTTCCAACAAGACTGAAAACCAGTAAAATGTTTTGGCACCTGGATTTTGTCTCCTGAATCAATAAGGATACCCCAGCAACAGAAGTGATGAGGGAAGGAAGCAGATAAAGGGTGTCCTCCTTAAACATGATCTCTGGTGATGTCTGTATGTCTGGTGTGTCCACACATCTTCATGTCTTGTCATGCCCCGCTAAAGACCTTTCAAATACACTCAGTAAATTGGAAATGGAATTATAATGCCTGGTGGTCTGTTATTGATCCTGAACTTCATGCACTGATAAGCTGCAATTTCAGAAACAGAATCAGTGACACATTATTGATTCTAATCTTTATGATGCTGATTAGGTATACTTTCAGAACCTGACACCAAATGAACTAATTTGTGTGTGGGTTCCCATTAATTACCTTCTTTATGTAACTAGAGCCTTTAATGATATTTTAGCTTTCATAGTATCTGCTAATGATGAGTGACCAAAGACAGCAAGTCACTGAGAACATTCATGTCTAGATAACTTGACATAGTGAGGTGTCCCTAGTAGATTCAGGAATACAAACCCTAATTGCCTTGTGGTCATTTTCTTAGGCACAAGAAGAATGAGGACAGTTAGATAACAAAGCCAGTAAGTTAATAAGAAGCAAGACAGCAAACAGACTTGCAAGTTGTTACAGGTGTTTAAGATCACTTTGCAGTTCTGACAGCATATTTATTTCATATTATTGTATTTAGGTAGCCTGCTTAGTTTCCAGAGTGCCTTTCAATAAATTTGTAACTTTTTCCCCTCTTATTCCCACCTACCCACTGTTGATCTGAGACCCTGAGTCTTAGAAAGGAAAGTTTAGGTAGTGATTCATATTTTATTCCTTTCCTAGCCTATCTCCAATATGACTCTGCTCTTCTCTCTCAAAGGCTACCGGCTCTCTGATCAGTTCCATGACATCCTCATCCGCAAATTTGACAGACAAGGACGAGGGCAGATAGCATTTGATGACTTCATCCAGGGCTGCATTGTCTTACAGGTGACTAAGCAGCTTCATGTGGGTTTGTGTGTGACATGCAGAGGTGGGAGTGGGGGGCAGGAATGGAGCCTCCATCAGCAGCAGAGTGAGTACTTCTTTTCCCTTCTGTTTAATTAAGTTTTGGAGCAAGGAAAAAACTTTTGAGCCCTTGGAACTAGGGTCATGTGCCTCGGTGATGTTTCATTAATTGTTCCATAAGATTATAAATACCCTGGAAAATATCAGTTCCCTATTGATGTCACAGCTGTTGTGACCTCATAGCATAAGACATTGCATTTTGATGGTAAAGCTGATATGGTGAACCTTGATGCCAGTCATAGGAAAGTCTAGCAATGTGTTTATATATCATAATCCTTGGTAATAATAATTGACTTATATAATTGAAATGCTGCACTTTTTATTTTGAGAAACAGGGTCTCTCTACCTTTGGCTGGCTTTAAATTCACTATGTAGCCTACGCTGGCTTTGAATTCATCCTTCAAAATAGTAGAATATAGCTGTGTACCATATGTTTACTTTTTATCATCATTCTACTTACTATAAAACAAAAACAAAAAAACCAGCCAGGCAGTGGTGGGGCATACCTTTAATCCCAACACTCAGGAGGCAGAGACAGGCAGATCTTTGTGAATTTGAGGCCAGCCTGGTCTACAAAGTAAGTTCCAGGATACCCAGGGCAGTTATACAGAGAAACCCTGTCTCCCAAAACAAACAAGAACCCCCAAATCCACAACGTACTGGAAAGAACATGCATTGTGACACAGGCATCGGCTTCCTGCATCTCCTCCTCGCTGTGGTCCTTGACTGTGCCAGACAGTCCTGCCAAGCGCTTGGTGACTATCTATCTAGGTGTGCTAAGCAAACTCAGGGGGGTTCAGGCTCTGCATGTTCCTGTCAAAGAAGCAGGCCCTACTACTGCGTCTAGATAGAGGTCACAGTTCTCTAGGGTTAAGCTTTGTAAATGTGGTAAGTTGATAAGCCCCATGCTTCTTAAAGCTTTTTTGCTATGGAAATTTCCAAACAAAAGCAGCAACGGAAATAACAGTATAATGATCAGACTTAACAGCTGTTAGCCCAGAGTGGGTTATGCATGAGACTTTCATGCTCCAGTCCCTTTGTCTGAAGTAGATTCAGTTCATAGAACCTGTCTTTAAGAGCTAAGTTCATAGATATTGAATCCTAGGCTGAGGACACTTTTGTTAGTTGCAAAACCGTTGAGAGATGTGAACAACATTGGGTCTTAAAAGATATAATGTAGAATTTTGAAATATATTCTCAAGAGTGTTCTAGTTCAAAGAAAGTAACAGTACATTTCTGATTTGACTGCCAGTTACAATGCTCTATGATTTCTTTAAAAATGAATCTGAGGGGCTGGAGAGGTGGCTTACAGTGAAGAGCACTGCCTGCTCTTCTAGGTAATCCAAGTTTGATTCCCAGCACGCACATGGCAGCTGACAACCATCTGTGACTCCAGTTTCAGAGGATCTGATGCCGTGTTCTGGCCTCCACAGGCAAAGAGTGCACATGATGCACAGAAATACATCCTGGCATTATCTCATGCACATAAAATAAAAATAAATCTTAAAAAACAAAACAAAAAACCCAGTCATTCCAAGCCTTGTATGCTGTAGGAGTATAATCCTAGCCCTCAGGAGCCTGAAGCAATAAGATTCATGAGTTCTAGGCAGGCCTGGCTACATAACAGTACCCTGTCTTAAAAAAAAAAAAAAAAAAATATATATATATATATATATATATATATATTAGCATGTCACCCCCATTTTTTATGCTGTTTGGAGATCTGGTCTGTTAGTATTCAAGCTTCAGGCTCTGAAAGAGACTATCTCTGCCACTACTCAAGAGTTCCCAAGGTTAGGGATGCTTACAGTGTTTTCTGAACACTTTAAAAAGAGACTTGATGTGAAATCTCAGAGATGTCTGAATTATGAAGTTAAGAGTTCTCATTTGTAAGTCAAGTTCTGATCCTTACTTTTCTGAGTATGCAAAGATTTGGGGTTGTGTTTTCAGCCTAAGTAGCCTAATCACGTCCGGAGGAAACCCTCCACTCCCTCCATACCCTCCACTCTGTACTGTGTTGGTATTGTCTCCTGGGGGGGGGATGGGCAGCCAGTTTCTCTGATCACTTTTACCTTTGGAGAATGACTGAAAATCCTAGAAAGATGGGGAATCTAAAGGAAAGAGAAAGCTGTAGGCTCTAGGTAAAAGTTTCCTCAGAAGTGTGTGTGTGTGTGTGTGTAGCTAAGGCTGGCCTTGAACTGCTGGTCTTTCTGCCTCCGACTCTCAAGCCTGGGATTACAGGCTTGAACCAGCACTCTCAACAACTCCTTATTCTCATGGGCTTTTTGGGGGGGGGGGCAGCTATATAGCATTCAAATTGTAGTGTCTTATAGTCCACCACTGACCAAGACATAGTTTTGTGGCCACATGACTGTAGTTTGTGTTACGCTAATAGTATCTTGCGGTGAACGTGAAGAGAGGCTCTTGCTATGCAGCCCAGGATTGGTCTTGAACAGTTCTTGCCTCAGCCTCCTGAGTACTGAGATTCAGCACCTCTATGCTAGCATTTTTTCATAAAAAACCTCTCGTGTCTGAAGTAGGTGGTAGACCATGAACTGTTGAGACTCACTTGATGTGCTGGGCCTGTTGTTTTCTGTTAACACATGGAATTCCCTTGTATCCCCCCCTTTTTTCTTAATCACTGAGCACACATTATGGTCTATGCATGTAACCTAGTTTTACAAAATATGAGTGGAATCTGGGTGTGGTACACTCTAGAATCAGAGGCCAGTAGATCTCTGTGAGTTCAAGGCCAGCCTGGTCTGCAGACCTAGTCCTGGGCCCCCCAGTATTACATAGTTGGCCCTGTCTCAAAAGCATAAAACAGCAAAATAAATGGAATAGACTGGTCTTGCTCCTCTGCTTCTGACCCATCGAAAGTCTGCTGAAGGGGAAGTGGGCAGCAAAGGCTGAGGCCTGCATGATGCTTACACACCGAGTGCTGTGGGCCGTTCCCCGACTGGGCCCTTAACACATGGGCCCTTTTGTCATATAGTCAAGATTCCAACTCTAGTGTGTCTGTCCTGAGCTACCCAGACCAGGTCAATGAGGTGGCTGTGAAATGTAAAGAAGGGCCTATGTGGTACAGTTGGCTACCTGCCCTACCCTTAGTTACCCATAGGGGCTTTGCTGCTCAGAAAGCTGCTGGCTGGAGGTGCTCAAGACTACCCAACCTGTGCCTTCCTGTGTGGATGCCATTGGAGTGTCCCTCTACGAGATGAGGGAAATGCATGTGCTTTTGAGATTGGGTCCCCGCATGTCTTTTATCTAAATAGCTGTTCTGTCCAGTAATTCTCAATATCTGTGTTTCTCCTAGCGGCTGACGGACATATTCAGACGCTATGACACGGATCAGGACGGCTGGATTCAGGTGTCTTACGAGCAGTATCTCTCCATGGTCTTCAGCATCGTATAACCAGGCCTTGTGAACAGCAAGCACAGCATGCAAAAAGACTGAAAATGCCAAAATCCTAACCTGTGATAGGACAGGGCACAGGTGCAGTTAGATGCTGCTCTTCCTGTAAGCTGTATAATACTGGGGACCTGGCTGTACATATGTGGATACGCTGGTCAATGATTGTGTAGTGGCAATGTAGCTACACTGTTATGACACAAACCTTGGGTTTGCTGACTAATTGTGCCATGAGGTGAAGCCTAATAATGGTTTGGGATTCTGTTCTCCAACTATCATGTTCTTTTCTAGATGTCTCTCGTTCTGTAGTTGTAATGCTTTTATTAGCCAATAGGATTTAAAAATAATATGGAACTTGCACAGAAGGCTTTTCATGTGCCTTACTTTTTTAAAAAAGAGTTTATGTATTCATTGGAATATGTAATATAGCAATAAAGTAATGATACAGACTGGGTTGCCTACCTTTGGCTTTTTAAAAAATTAATCAGGTGGAAGCAATGTACTTATTGTTACTGCTCTAGGTGCATTGTGGACCTGGGAGAGTGGGGCCTAAAAATGAGGCAGGCTATAGTTTCATGCAGTAGCCAACTTTATTTAGAGCATCAGACAATTTATACTCTGAGGATGAAGAAGCAGCACATGAGTAAGGTGTTCAATTACAAAGACAAGCCACATGTGGCAAGAAAAAAAAAGTTCTCAATAATTATGAAGAAGAGGAATAAAAACAGGAATTCCATGTGTTAACAGAAAACAAAAGCCCCAGCACATCAAGCAAGTCTCAATAGTTCATGGTCTACCGCCTCAGACATGAGTATTTTTTATGAAAAAATGCTTGTTTTTCCACAGAAGTATATGAATAACAACAGCTGAAGTAAAGTCACTCCTATCTGCCACACCTGGGAGGAGCACAAAAACACATTCCAAGAAGAATTCTGTGTTTTGAAGAAACTAAGGTCACAAGACTCTTTTGTCTTCTTACCTTGGAGATTTTTCACAAGCACTCAGAATTCGCACATGACTCCATTCTTAGACTATGTTTTCATACCCATGTCCCTACAGTCAGTGTCTCACATGTGCTTTCCTACCTAAAATTCTGTCCATCAGACAAGCAGGATAGTAGGGCTAGGAAGATGAGGTGCAACCAACCAGAGATAAGAACTGTGTCACAACACTGGGGATAGTAAGCCTTTCATGTTCCCTGCTTGTCAGCTGCCTAAAGGAAGTAGGCTATGCTCTTGGAAGGGCAGGGCTATGAAGACAACTGGGTGGGTGTCAGGGATGAGGAACAGATACATTAAGGTCCTCTTATGGCCAAGGATGCCGCCGAAGGCCTGTTTCCTGTGGTATCCAGTTTATGGGATCACAGAAGAAAGGGGCCACGTTCAGTGAGTTTTGTTGACTCTTGGGCGTTGACCTTGTGATCCCATTTGGTATGTCTCTGAGGATCCGTCCATGTCAATCATCTACCAGACATTGACCCCACTAGCAGATGACCCTATTCCAGTGAGGCCAGCCAGTACACCATGAAGTTGGTGAGTTCAGTGGGGTCTGATGCCTCCATCTGTGTAGAGGCTCTACCTGGACCACCCTCCCTTTAGAGCCGCCCGCCACTTCTGCTCCCTCTAGCCCTGTCTGCATTTTGTCCTTTCAGGGCTCAGCTGTTCGTGTACACATGCACCTAACGTGAGTACCACGTAGCTGAGTACCTGCATTGCATGCTTGAGTATTTTAATGGCATACCTCAGTGCCTGTACTGAATCTTGAGTACATATATCACACTCCAGAGTACCTGCACCAACAATACACCTTGAAGCTGCTCTGTCGCCCTGAGTACCACGCCACACCCCTGAGAAAGTGCTCTACACGTCTGAGTATCTGATCCCTATCACTGAGTAGCTGCACTGTATGTCTGAGGACCCACCCATGCACTCCTGGGGATCTGCTGCACATGTCTGAGTACTTGCATCACCTGAGAATTCACACAGCATACTTGAGTATGCCTCTTGTACTGTGCACCTGAAAACCTACTCCAAAAATGCACTGCGCTCCTGAGTTTCTACATCACATATCTGAATGTCTTCTCTACATGCCTGAGAACCTGAACTACCCACCTGGGTACCTGCTCCACATGCCTGAAAATCTGCACTTCACAGAAGAATGGAGTGCCTTGGATGCACGTGTGTGAGCTCGTGCCACACACCTGGGAGTGTGCCACAGCAAGAACGAAGTACCTGTGTCACCTGTCTGGGTGTGACTGTGTCAGAACTCTGAGTAGAGTGCCTGCCCAGGCCCAGTGCTGTCATTTAGGAAGGCATAGAGCTGGATTCTTGACCTGAGCTGGGTGTGATTTGGCTGGACTGCTTTCAGAAATTCAAAATGGCCTGGAGTAAGGCTTCCAACGGAGAGAGGCAGAATGATAAGGGGACTGGGCAGTTTGTAGAGTGAGAACTTTGTTGTTCTCAATGGCAAGGGAGGTGCCTATTTTAAGAGAAGCAGTGCTCTGTGCCTGCAGTACAGCGAACTGCCCAGCACAGACCCCTGCCTGCCCTTCAGCAGAGGAAGCCTGCTGTGGAAAAACCACTGAGGTGAAGAATGTTCATCTTCCATGCTCAGCCTGGTCACATGGGGGCAGTGCAGTCACATCACAGATGGGCCCTTCCCATCCTCCTAGTGGGCATTTGCAGAAGCAACAGAAGGCCCAGGGTTTGGCTAAGGGGAAGGGTGGGTGTCTGGGGGGAGTTTCCTGCAGGTTTGTGTCCTTTGCTGTTTCCTTCATATTCTTCATTCAGAAGTCATTGTTAGGATGTAGTGACTAGGTAGCTGATTAGGAAAGTATGAGGAGCTGGCCATGGTGTGGACAGAGCCCTGTAAGAAGGAGTCAGCAGCAGAAGAGAGAGACCAGCATATCCACCCTCTACCCATGCTGACCCGTCATATGAACAGTATACATAGGATTAAACACCTCACCACTCTGTGTGATAAGAAACTGGCTGTGTCCCTGAAGCTGTCAACCAGACTTAAACCTTCAGAGGATCCTACATGAAAAAATGCATAAGGTCGTCTATCCCAGATGACAGTGGCCACTGTGGTGACAAGAACTAGATCCTGGGCATCTATAACCATTTTTGCTAATGTCTTTCCCTTCCTTCTGTTATAAGGATCAGATAGATATACCATTATGTCTTAAAGTGCAAACTGGCTCCTAGTCCATGTCTTAAAAGAAGACATCTATTTTAAAATGCTATACCCGTGACCTTTGAAAGGTTACTTTATCCCTTCTGTCAGGGACAGGTTGTTCTCCCTCTATTGATGGTGTCCAAATTTTGTTCAGAAGATTCTGATGAAGCTTGACCTTGAAGTTGGGGAGATGGCTCAGTGAGTAAAGTGCTTGCCTTGTAAGCATCACGACCCGAATTTGGATCCCCAACATTCACATAAAAGGCTGTATGTGGAGGTGTTGAGAGAGAGAAAAAACCAAACCAAACCAAAACAAAACAAAAAAATAGGATGATCCCTGAAGCTCAGCAAACATCCAATCAAGCCAACCAATGAGCTTCAGGTTCGTTAAGAGAAAATACAAATTGGAGAGAGACAGAGGAAGAAACTTTATGTCAACTTCTGGATTCCACATGCATGTACATAGGCACTCACACACACCCCTTATGTTGTAAATCCATACACACCACACAAACAAGAGCACCCTAGAGTCTTTCAGCCAGGTAGGGATTCATCTGCCCCTGTGCACGTGAACAGTGCAGTGGAGAACAAGTGGGTTCAGAATAGGGGAATATGGGGGCCCAAAGGAGGATGGAGCCTACAGGCTAATGAGTGTGGATTGCTCTACCTGCTGTAGGCTCAGTACCTAGGCTGCCTCTGCCACGGTTCTCTTTTGTGGCTCCACATCTTCAGACAACGCAAGCAACCTAGGCTTCCCTGACACCCTAGGAGGAGCTAGAAATGGGTTTCCTGTTACAATCTTCTCAACATCTCACAGCCTGATGGTGTGCTGGTTGAGGGCCCAGTGCCCTATCACTAAGCTGCTTCTTCCCAGTTTGAACGCAGTGTGTACCTATGAAGGTGCTTGGGGAAAGGCAAGAGAATCTGATGGACAGACGTACATCAGGAGCTTCAGGAAGCTGCCATCATGTCTCTAACAGCTGGAAGGAACATTCCTATTAAAATACAGCAGTGCAAACCCCAAGTCCTGCAGTTCCATGTTCAGCATCCGGAACTCTTTGAAGCATTCTTTGTGCTCTAGAAGTTTTTGATAGCCCCGTGCTTCTAGTTCTGTTGCCTGTGGCCCATAGTCACCCACAGCTTTCATTAAAGAATGTTCCACATTTCTTCCATTTCCAGTATTCTGATATTCCTCTACAGCCCCGACTTCACCTTAGTAGGATGGATTCTGAGGACCTCCTTGTGAATTAGACACTACTCCAAATTGTTTAGCCTCAACGCCTTTAACTGTAATGCAAGCCTTGCTGACACCCACCCTTCCCCAAGTTGGCAAAGTTTAACATATAACTGTAAAAGAGGTAATCTGGGAACCAAGAAGACATCTTAGAGCTCATTTAATCTATACTTGTTATCTCAGAAAAATGGACAAAGATCATTATCCTTGAAACAGACTCAGCTTCTACAGTCATAGAATAAGAAGTCGCTCAGGAATTAGATGTAGAACATCTTGGGAAATGGGTTGACAAAGAGGGATTTTTTTTTTTCAGAACTCAGTGAGAGCCTGGTTTAGAGGGGCCCACAGATTGCCTGGCACAGCTTATAGATAATGGTCACACTAGGACACCTTGATTCCCCAGGGTAGAAGAAACTCCCAAAACTTCCAAGAACAGCAGGGATCACAGGAGACCAAGACTTGGAACAGCTGTATCTTCCCAGCATTGACACCAGAGCTACTCTAAGGTATATGCAAGAAAACTGTTTTCTACCCTGGACCTTGTCTTTACTAGCATGTTGTCAGATGAACCATAGACTTTCCTAAAAAACTTTTCTGTTACTTCTTTACCTAGGTAACTTCTGGAGGGTATGCTCCAGAGAAAATAATTGTGAGGGAACCAGAAAAAGAAAACCCTGTGATTTAGACAACAGAATAGCAGGAGAGCTTAGATAGCCAGGAATCAGGGTGAGCACTGGAGAGAGCATTACCCTCCACGCTCTTGGGTGGGCTAAGACAAAACCTGATGCTGAACCATGGAGCTCCACTGAGAAGCACTTGCAGAGCTCTGAGATCTGGGAGAATAAAGACTGACTCAGAAAAATAAGCAAATGAGTCACTGCTCAGTGTGCAGTCTCTGTGAAAGGAGACAAACCACAGAAAATCTTCTGTTACTTTCTATACTATTTTATTTTGGTTTCTTGTATCTCTTTCTCCCTACTCCATTCCAATCCCTTCCAACACCCCCACATTGTGTAGGAGAGAAGGAACGTTGGTGGGACAGGGGCTGGAGTTCTGTTTATTTACTTCCTGCTAGTCAGGGTGGTTGGGTACCTTGGGGCGAGTCCAAGCTTTGTTTCAGGAGATCTCCAACTTCTTCTCATCCAACTACATCAACAGCAACCAGGAGAAGCAGAGGGGTGCAACAGCAGCCTTCTCCTTTTTCAGAGCTCCCTCAACACTCCCTGGGCTTTGGCTTTTATTCTCGCTCCATAGTCCTCAGCGTTTAACTATCTGCAGCTGGCAAAGAGCCCCTTTCAGAGGCTGCATGAGCAAATATTCTGCTTCTGTGGACCATCTGAATCAGTCCTGTATCCTACACCTAGGATCAAAACAAAACAAAACAAAACAAAAAATGTGTTTACATCCACAACACTCTTCTCTGCACTTTCAACATGCTCCTTCAACTCCTGGCTTCCCACTCTCTTGTTGTGCCCACAAGGTACTGTCTTCAGCTTTGGGCTGAAGTACACAAGGTTCTGTCCTGGGGTAAAGCATAATTCCAATAAGGCTTCTGCTAGGTGAGCCTTTACACCAAAAGCAGTAAATACAAAAAAAAAAAATTGTGAAGGGGGAGCATTGAGTCATGGAAACAGCATTCTAAGAAAACAAGACGAAGGTAGAGGCTCCCAGAGCCAGCTAATGCCAGTCGTCAGAGTGTGAACCGTGTCAAAAGCATGCTAGAATATGATATCAGAAGTCATGATGGACTGGGGTGTCTAGCCATGCTGAAGTAGAGTGGTGCTTGACATCTTTGCCATACCAGGAAACTACTCCTGTCTCCCGTTTGGTACCTATTACATGGATGAGCAAGGCATGTCTATCAGGTGTAAAGAGTCTCCTTCCTCACCTGGCTTATAATACTAGTATATAGGGACAGGGCTGCAGTCCACAGCTTGGTTTCAGCTCACAGGACTGGATCTTTAGATTAGGGCAATGCCAAGACTATGGGTAGGGTTACTGGAGGCAGCCACGTAGCTAGAATCCTCCAGATCTAGTTGAGACCTGCAGAGGTTGGGGAGGGGTTCTCAGAGCAGGGTTTGTTGGGACAGGATGTGTTCAGGACTCACCTGACCCCTTTCAGAAGATGGAGTAAGGGGCTCTGCTGATTCCCTGTGGGCATCTCAAACCTCAAGCTTTCTAGTAGTTTCTGTTCCTGTTGGACTCAGGTATAGGAAACTGAAAAAACTGTTTCCTGTGCTTGTCACGGAGATAATGCCCATTGAGGTGTGTGTGTGTGTGTGAGAGAGAGAGAGAGAGAGAGGGAGAGGGAGAGCGAGAGGGAGAGGGAGAGGGAAAGAGGGAGAGGGAGAGGGAGAGAGAGAGAGGGAGAGGGAGAGGGAGAGAGAGAGAGGGAGAGGGAGAGGGAGAGAGGGAGAGGGAGAGGGAGAGAGGGAGAGGGAGAGAGAGAGAGGGAGAGGGAGAGAAAGGAAGAGAGAGGGAGCGTGCTGAAAATGGCTAGAGGAAATGGATTTGTGCGTGGATTTTAGCTTAAACACACTGCCACAGCCAAAGTCTTCAGAGTTTAACTGCCTTTCATTTGCTCAGTGTCCTGGCCAGTGGAGCCTCTTGTACTTCTCTGTCTCTCAGATGCAACCATCTCTGGGAAGTCTCTAATCTATACCTTCCTGGCTGCAGCTCCAGAATCCCAGAGACCTGTGAGGGTAGGATGTCCAGGGAGTAGGAAGCCACATAGTCCTCTATAGTTCACATCTAGCTAAAGGCGGTTTGTGATGCAGGTGGGTTGGTTGGAAGGG
The DNA here is from genome assembly GCA_028658305.1 of Pachyuromys duprasi. Taxonomy (NCBI): domain Eukaryota; kingdom Metazoa; phylum Chordata; class Mammalia; order Rodentia; family Muridae; genus Pachyuromys; species Pachyuromys duprasi. Next base: position 80,140,827 of record CM053743.1, on the reverse strand, counting down.
ACAGACTTTACTGGGTAGTAGGAGCTTCTCAGATGCTTTTATGCAATACTCAGATCCTTTACTGTCCTTCAGAAAAAAAAAATGGAGAAGACAGTCATAATGGAGAAGTTTGACACGAGGTGCCTGCTGTGAAGAGAGCAGCTCATGCCTATGCAGGGGTTTGAACTGATTTCAGAGGTATCTTTGTTTTTGGTAATAAAATGGGTGTTGGGCTATATATCATTTATCATTTGCCCCATGATTATTACAGTGGTATTATTTAGCTCGCTATCACAATTAATAAGACACAAACACCTGTTTAATTTTATAATTGCCTTATTTACCTTGGGCTGGGTAGATATTTTCACCTACACTGTCTCAGTAAGCTCATCATCCACCTTCCAGCCCCCATCCAGTGCCATCCACCCTAACCATCTTCATCTGGGCTATCTTCCATCCATAATCTTATAAATACTTACTTGTATTTTTCATCTGGGCCTTTCCACACCATTACTGGAGTGTTCTTCCTGACTCACGTGGTTCCTTCTCCATGCTAACCCATCATGTCATCTTACTTCCTCCTCTCTTCCTGTCCATCTGTCTTCTTCCCATGATTCTCCTCTTCCCAAAGCCCGGGAACCTTAGCCACACCCACACCATTCTGCCCTGCCCAGGTTTTAGGCCTTTTAAACAACCAATCAGGTATAATGTCTTAGGCAGGTTTACACAAGGATAGGTGTATCTGGAAAGTAACCAGATCTTTGCAGCATCAAATACAAGCATCAGACCAACCCCCAACATATTACTGTTTTATTGCTGTGAAGAGACACCATGACCAAGATGACTTATAGATAAAGACATTTAATTGGGGACTTGCTAACAGTTTTTAGAAGATGAGTCCATGCTCATCATGGCAGAAAGCATGGCAGCAGGCAGGCAAGGCATAGCCCTGGAGCAGTACCTGAGAGCTTACATCTTGCAGAAGGGTAAGCAGAGAGAGAAGGATAATTGGCCATGGTATAGGTTTCCGAAACCTCAAAGCCCATCCCAAGTGACATACTTTCTCCAACAAGGCTATCCCTCCTAATCCTTCCCAAACAATTCTACCTACTGTAGACTAAGCGTTCAAATATATGAGCCTATGGGGACCATTCAAACACTATTCAAACATTCACAGAGGGTATAGCACACTCCTGTCTGCCCGGGCCAGAGAGGCCAGGAACAGTTGAAGTCACTATCAATGAGGCTCAATCATAAAGAACGCAGTTTGTCCTTCTGCACTTCCAGATGCCTCTGTCAGGTCTAGGAGCTGGAGCTGGCCTTGGGCACCTTCCAGTGGTAACAATCTGGGTGGTGTGGCAGCAACTCTCAGGAACTACCACATCCAGAGCAGAGTTCCTAGGGCTGGCTGTGTTACCTGGGTTCTTTGTGTTTCCCAAACTCCCAGCGCTACTCACTGCCCCCCCCCCCGCCCCACAGAGTCAGGGGGCAGCAAGTAGTCCCATGAAAGGGACCAGAACACAATAGGTAGAATTTTGAGTGGGGATAGCTCAAGGTCAGTGGCATGACCTCTCTGATTCTAATTGGTGGTCCTGACTGGAGAGAGGGCAGAAAGCTCCCAATGGTGTCTTTTCTGCAACAGAGAAGATGTTGTGGTTGTGGGAGTTTCATTTGAATTTTGACCATTGTTGTAAGGGGCAGGTAAACATATCTGTAAGAATGCGAAAACCCTGGGCAGTCAGATCAACAGAAGTTGCAAGTGTAGACTACTTCCTGTGTCCGGGAAACCCTGCTGAGGAGGCTAAAATCATCTTAGTATGGAATACCCTAGGAGTTGGGGCTCCTAAATGGGGTGCTCTGTCTTCTGGGCCCGTGGGCTTTAAAGGTGACCCTTCCTCTGGAAGGGTCATCTCTGCAGAGACTTGAGACTCTGAGAACAATATGAGGGACAGCTGAGATTTATAACCTCTGAAGGCGTCAAGGACTAAGTCTCCTGTTGTCCTGGGGCAGTGCCAGCCCCTCTGCTCCAGCAGTCCAGGAATCAATAGTGAAACTGTCCTCTTCCTGTTGGTTCTGAGGGCGCAAGGTAAGTGTGGTGGGACTTGTATTTGTCTTGTTATGCAGAGGCTTTCTTCCTGTGAAGGAGAGCAGGCTCATTTTAGAAAGCACTACAGGTCCTGAAAGGGACAGCAAAGTCCAAATTCTTAGGGTACCTATTGCTGCCAGTTCCCCCATCAGCAGCCTGTGCACAGCAGAGCCTCTCTCATCTGCCTCTCATCTCCAAGTTACCAAAAGCAACTACACAAGAATCACAAGCTGTGAAAAAAAAATTTTTTTTAATTTACAATAACCTCAGTTTTAGCAAACTAAGTTTTTCTATGCATAGTTTACCATTACAAGAAAAAAACAGATTAAGATATAATAAATGATTAAAAAAAAAACATGGTAGTGAGCCAGGTGGTGGTGGCCTTTTATCCCAGCACTTGGGAGACAGAGGCAGGTGGATCTCTGAGTTAGAGCCCAGCCTGGTCTACAGAGTGAGTTCCAGGGCAGCCAGAACTACACTGTCTCAAAACAAATAAACAAACAAACAGCAAAAATTCTAACAAACAACAACAAAAACACCCCATACTGCCCAGGCCCTCAGACCCGGGAACCCTTGGACGCTCAAAGGGCGCGTGGCAGGCAGGGAGGAGGATGTGCGTGCGCCCCCTGCCGCTTTTCCCTTGCGTTTGCCGCTACGGGCGGGGCAGGGCGGCCCGCACGCTGGGGTGGGGCTTTCCTTCTCTGGTCCTGAGGCCAGGTCCCCGAGATGAGAGAGCTGACAGCTCCTGTCCTCCGCGGCTCCCTCAGCGGGCGCGCCGGATCTTCTGCGCCCCGCCTGCCCGGGTAAGTGCTCCCGGGCTTCGCGGGCTCTCCGGTCTTCGCCTCTGCAGTGGCCGCTCTGAGATTGTCCTGCTAGGTCTGGGGCCCCTTCTCCCACTTATTTTTGCGTCTGGAGGGCCCAGAATTGCTGAAAAGTGATGGGCACTCCAGGAGCTTCTCTCTTGACACCCAAACCTTTGAGGGAAGCCAGTCAGGTCAGTTTGCCCTACTCTGCCCCCAACCCTCTTCACTCTTGCAATGCAAATGAGCATATACCTGTCCCGCCTGAGGGAGTCCTTTGCCTTGGACCTAATGTCTTTTAGAAGTTTTTTTTTGCAGATGTTGGCAGGCTGCCTCAGTTGTTTCTAGGACTGAGGCACCACAGGCACAGCCAGGGGAAGTGGCTCAGCCAGCCCCTTCACGAAGATCAGAGGGCAGTAACCTGGGATTCACGCTTTGGAGGGGATTCCACCAGTCCAGGAATTCACCAGTTAGTGGCACCAGAAATATTTGCTCCCTCAGATTTTGAGTGGTAGAAAATTCCAGAGTGTGGCTTCTTTGAGAAAGGGACAAGAGTCCTGGTGTTCCTGGAAATCTGGGTGGCGCAAACCGAGAGGCCTCGGCCCTGTGTTGCTGCCCCAATCCCAGTTGGGGAGCCCTCTCCTCATTAGGCTAGGGCTTCTCCTGGAGGAGGTCCAGGCTTTGCACAGTTCTGGCACGAGGGTCCCTCCAGAAAAGCTATGTTTTGCAGCTGGTTCCACGGTTTGGGTTCGTGGGATCTTCCTAGCTGTGGCTACCTCGGCCAGCGTGGTAGATGTAGCTTGGCTCCTCAGGACAGCGTCCAGCTAAACTTAAGGGTTCTGCTCTAGGAGAAACTTGTGTGGCACATTGGGTCTTTTACCCCAGAGCTTGGGGTGTTGTATGGTGTAATTAGACTTCTTCCTCGGCCTCAGAACCTGGTTCAATTTGGCCCATCACGGGGAGGTGGCCTGCCTTGGTTAGGAGAGCCTGCTGTGGTGTGCAGAGGCTGTCTTTGTCGCGGGTAGGTGTATGGCAGAGTGCCGATTATCCCAGACTGAGGTCCGTGTTCAGCTAATGCAGCCGCCCCACGAGCAGTCTGTTGCCAACCATCTTACAGAAAAAGCTATTGGAATAGACAATTTGACCATGCCCGGGCAGGGCTGGCAGTGTTTGTGTTCAGAACAAATATGTTCCTTCCACCTTGCCTGCTCAGTAACTCAACATGGTCTCAAAGCTATCAGGAGTGCAAGACTAGAAAGAAGACTGAAATATTGCTACTGCACACACAGGGGACTTTAAAAAAATGTTTTCTATTTATCTGTTACATAAAACTAATATCAGTTAACTTTGATCTGAGAAATTTGATCAGCTCATGTCTTAGTGAGTAGAAGGTCCACAGGCCATGGAGGGCAGGCCCTGCTGTCGGCATAGAGCTTTCCTGTAAAGAGTACTCACATGCCTGGTGCCCATGGCCCCACGGCTCAGTTCTGGCTATCAAGAGTCCATTGTGGAGAGTCTTCCCTACCCGTCTTCATTGAAGAGATGTCCCCTATCTGCTTCTAAGATGTGGAAAGGAGATGTAATTGGCCACAAGGGACACTGGTGTGAAGCCACAGCTAGAAAGATCCCATGAGCCCAAACAGTGGAAGCAGCTGCAAAATACAGCTTTTATGGAGGGACCCTCATGCCAGAACTGTGCAAAGCCAGGAGAAGCCCTAGGAGGGGGACTAGAGTCACCCCTAATGAGGAGAGGGCTCCGCAACTGGGATTGGGGCAGCGACACAGGGCCGAGGCCTCCGGCGTTTGCGCCACCCAGATTTCCAGGAACACCAGGACTCCTGTCCCTTTCTCAAAGAAGCCACATAAGGGGCATTGTGCTGGGGACCTTGGCAGAGACCAAGGTGGGGGACAAAACTCAAAGCTGGCTGTGGGTGCCAGCAAATTGCTTATTGCTCCCCTGCTGTCGGGGCAGAGAGCAGTATTTATCAACTCTTCGTACTTTTTGCAAGAACCTGAATTTTAGGACTGTTCTTCACGGTCCCCTGGAAAAATCTATCTAGGAAGATATTTTAGACAACAGTCTTCAACAGCAAGTGGCTGTTTATGAGGCTAGACAGGCTCATGCCATACCCAGAATGTAGCCCTTGCCATAGTTCCTGCTGTATGAGGTAAGAGAGCAAAGATGGTTCACACTAGTCCTTCGGTTGTGGTCTCTGTGCTGCTATATATCCTTGGTTGCCTCCTACTCTAGTACTCTTCCTGCCCCGAGACTCATTTGGCCATGATGTTGGTCAAGCTGGTGGTGCTGGGACTTGGGCTCTTCTAGGATCCCCTTCCTTCCCTTTACGGAGCTGGAGATTGGTTCAGTGGGTGTAGTATGTGTGCGGTCCTCTGAGGATGTCAGGAATCATCCATGGCCTGTTCTCTGGGGCCAGGCCCGGGTGTGGCCTGGAAGTTTCCTGTCTGAGTTGGAAGTCCTTTGCAGACCCAGTGGGATGGCTTCACATACTGGCCTCTAGCCACTGTATACCCAGCCTGGTTTTTTGGAGAATTCCACTGCCTGGACATGTGGATATAGGCTCCATATAGGCTGAGGCCAGGATCTCACAGGCCTTCTCGGGAAGGTAGGCCTTCTGAATGTCATTTTCTGCCTCTATTCCTTCTCACAGGTACCTATCCTGCTCCAGCTTATCTCCACTGCTCAGCACCCACCTATTGTACCTCTTCCTTCCTTCACCCCATCCCCACTTCTTTAGACATTCTCCCCTTCAGTCTGAAGATTGTCCTCCTTCCTCATCACTCCTGCAGCTTCCTGACCTCCCCTGCACTTTGTGTTGAGTTGCAGTAGTTTCTAGGCCTACGTGTGATGTGACTTGCCAATGTTTTCTGCCACTCTGTGCATCGTCTTTTTACTTTCTTTTTAAATTAAAAAATGTTTTCCTTTATATTTTGTGTGGATGAGTGTTTTGTCTGCAGTTATTTATGTGCACCACATACATGTCTGGTGCACATCGGTTGTGAGCTATGATGTGGGTACTGGAAACCAAACCCAGGTCCTCTGCAAGAAGAACAAACTGAAACAGCTCTCTAGTCCCTGCTTTTACTTTCTCGACAGTGTGTTTTGAGACAAAAGCTTTATTTTGATGAAATCAAACTTAGCCTTTGTTTTGTTACACTTTTGATACCAAAACTAAAAATACTATCACATTTAAGGACGTGAAGGCTTATATTATTTTTGTCTGTTGTAATCCTTTTGTTTCTGAGAGTGCTGAAGCCTTAGCTCTTACACTGAGGTCTTTAATGAATGCTGAGTGACAGGGGCCCTGTCTCATTCTTTTGCATGTAAATATCCACTTGACTCATCACCAGCTGTGTAACGATAGTTGAAAGTCACTGACCACAGTGTGACCATTCTTATGCCACGTATTCTCTCTTCTTAAATCTTAAAAATCCCACTTATTAAGTAATTTATTTCATACATGGAGTCTTGTTATATAGCTGAGATTGGCCTTGACCTCAGGATGATTCTACCCTATCGTCTTAAGTCCTGGGTCACAGATGCACATGATCAGGCCAGCCCTTACACCTTTAAAAAAAAAAAAAAGCTCCTGAAGCGGGAGTTACAGGTGCTTGTAACTCACCTGAAGTGGCTCCTGGGATCAAATGTGGGTCCTCTGTAAGAGATGTGCTCCTAGCTACTGTGTCATTCCTGTAACCCCCCTTTTGCACCTTTTGTTAAGGAAAATCCCAAGCCTTTTATGAAGGTGGGAAGAATTGTACAATGAACCCACTTTGCTCATGAACCAGCATAGATATCTAATTATCAATATTGGATGTCATTGGCTTAATTTGAACCTTATTCTTCCAACCAAGCCATCTAAACTCCATTGCCCTCCCTGACAGTTACATAGAAGCAAATCCTTTGCATGCCGTGTGTGTGTGTGTGTGTGTGTAATCATTTCTTAGTTTGACTTAATTTTCTTGAATTTTTATTAATGTTCATATTTAATACAGTATTAACTTATTACTTTAGGCAGTATAACTGTATTGTACTTTAGAACAGTATTAACTATAACAATGGACTAACTATAAAAGTGACAAGGAAACTCAGAAGAGGACCCTGGGGGAGAGGGAGAACACTAAGGAGGTCCACTTTGCAGAGATGGGATTCAAGCCATTTGGAAGATATGATTCAACCCTCCAGGTGTCAGAGGAGGCTGCTAAGTTTTCTAGCTTTTGCAGTGCTAAGAGCTAAGAAGAAAATCAGTTGCAGAATCAGAAAAGGACCCTTTCTCTTCCAGGGTCCCTCTGGTGCCCTCTCCTGGCAGGTGTAACATCGTGATCTCTCTAAAAAGAAATATTCCAAGGGCCCAGTATCTTCATGTAGAACAGGCAAGCAAAGGTGACACAGAACCTTAAAGCAGCAGGTGGATAACCAGCACTGTTTCCTAGTATTTCTTCACCATTTCATGAATGGGGTCTTTACAGTTGGCTTTTGATGTACACATCTCATAAATCTCACAATATACTATCATGATTGTTGTCTAAATTGCCAACTATTTTATAAGTGTATGTGTGTGCACGTGTGTGAATGTGTGTGTGCCAACAGACACCGAAGAGAGCATCGGATCCCCTAGACCTGGAATTATAGGTGGTTGTGAGCTTCCTGACATGGGTACTGGAAATTGAACTCTGAAAGAACAATGAGCTTCTTAACCACTAAACCATCTGCGTTCCAGAAATTTTAAAAACTGATTTTTGAAAGGCACTTTTAGGTTTTATTATGTTTTTAAATGTGCTTTAATTGTGTTGCTTCCCTGTCTTTTTGTTTGCATTCTTTCTGAGGAAGAATCTGTTGCTGTCCTTTATTGTTATATTTTGCTGTACCAAATACTGTAGTATTGGTTTTTAAATTTATTCTATTTGTCTCTGATTATGAGCAATTTAGATATGAAGTACTTCATTGTAATCTTCCTCTTTCCCTTCTCTCTCTCTTTGTGCTTGGGGTTCACTGAGCCTCTTGTATCTGTAGTTTATGGTTTTCATTGCATTAACTTTTTTTCTAGTATCCCTTCAGCCTCTTCTGTTCTTTAAAGGTCCACTTACACATGTCAGGACTTTAGAGACATCTATTTTATTTTTACTTGGGTATTATTTTAAATGCTATAGCTTTAAAAACATTACATTGGTTCATTGCCGGGATATAGTTGTACGATTAACTTTTGTATATTGTCCTTTTACTCTTCAGCATTGCTTAACTTTAATGACTAATTATATGAAGGGTTTTTTTTTTCATTTGTTCCTTTGTTTGCTTGTTTTGAGACAGAGTCTTGCTCTATAACTTTGGCTTGCCTAGACCTTGCTTTGCAGACCAGGCTGGCCTTGAACTCTTAGAGATCTGTCTGCCTCTGCTTCCCCAGTGCTAACAGAAGCACTATACCTGTGCCATCATGCCCAGATTATAGGAGATTTTTCAAAGTGTTTTTTTTTCAGGGAATTTTCTATATGTACCATCACATTACCTATGAAGAGATGAAGTTTGAATTCTTCCTTTCTAAGTTTTATGACTTTTATTTAATTTTCTTACCTTATTTTCTCTGGCTAATCCACAATGTGATGTGTGACAGGAGTAGAGAAATACGACATATATGATTGTTCCTGATTGTGGAGGGAGACTCAATCTTTGACCATTAGGCAGGATGTTAGCTTCAGTTTTTAGTAGATGCCCTTCATCAAGTTCTGTACATTCCCTTCTCTCCATAGTTTTAGGTGAGGTTTTTAATGATCATAAGTGGCCTTGGGCTTTGTCAGATCATTTTTGTAGATATTAAGATGATCATATTTTTTCTTTGGTTTATTAGTGGTAATATAATGAATTGCAGTGATTGATTTAGAGAATTTTTAAAAATCTGAATTATTTGGACAAATTCCATTGAGGTCTGGTGTAGTTTTTTATTGGTGAATTCTCTGTGCTAATATTTCCATGTCTATGTTCACAAAGGGAACTGACTTAAAATTTCCTTATTCTGTAATGTCTTTGCTTTGATGGCAGCATAGAGCAGAACTCACACATGACTATTATTTAGTTTTTCTCCCATAAGCTATGGAATTGTTTTTATTTATACTATAACAGGGAAGCTATTTGGGGGTTCAGTTTTCTTTGTTGGGATATAGAACTATCTATGTTATTTATTTTTCTTGAGTGAGTTTTAATAGTTTGTGCCCCTGAAGAAATTGTTCCATTTCATTTGAGTTGTTGGATTTATGGGGAAATTAATTGCCCTTGGATGCTTGGGTAAGCACAGCAAACTATCACAGCCTGGGCAGATTGACGTGCAGATCTTCATTCTTCACTGTTCTGGAAGATGAACATTAAAGACCAAGATGCTATTCGGCTCAGGTTCTGAGGAGAGTGTCTTTCTAGCTGATGGATAGCCTCATTTTCTCTTTGTCCTCCTGAAGCAGTGAGAGAAAGGGCCTTTTGCTCCTTTCCTAGGAGCACAACTCTGTAGATCTACAGGACCCACCCAATGACCTCACTTCCTTAGCCGCCTCCATTCATGCCCCATGCTTATGTAGAAAGTTGCAGCTTCAACATGAAGTTGTGGGGACACAGTTCAGTCCGTATCAGTATCCTCTTATAGCCTTCCCAAAGTCTGTGGGATGTGGAAGTGACCTCCCTCATTCTGATTCTGGTAGTCTGTGTCTTTTATACTTCTGATCATTCTGGATAAAGGCTTGCACATTTTGTTGATCTTTTAAGAATCAACTTTTAGTTCTGTTGATTTTTCTTCATTTTCTGTTTTAAGTTTCACACCTTCTCTTCTTTGTTTTTATCCTGCTTGACTTAGGTTTATTTTCCGTTCTAGTTACTTCGGTTAGAAGCTTAGATTATCATTTAAATTTTTTTCTAACAAGTACTTACTGCTCCATCTCACAAAGTTTGCTACATTTGTATTTTCATTCATTTATAAGTGTTTTAATTATGAGTTTCTTGCTTTCCAAATATTTGGGAAATTTCCAGACGTCTTTCTAGTTTGATTCCACCATATCAGAGAATTGTATGATTTCTGTCGTTTTAGATTTATTAGGGATTACATAAGTCCTACAGTAAAGCCTGTCTTGGTGGGTGTTCCACGTGCACAGAACTAACACATACTCTGGTGGTACTGAAGGGCGTGTTTTGTAGCTCTCCCGAGTTACAGCAAGCTATAATTTGTGCATGCCATGTATTGGTGTCCTATTGATTGTTGACAGTGGGTTATCAGTACCTGTGCCAAACTATTTTCTTAACTGTGTTAGTTGTTAGGTGCATGTACCTTTAGGATCACCAAGTTTTCTTAGAAGATTGGCAACTTTGTTAGTTTTTCTTTGTCCCTGGTGACACACACACACACACACACACACACTTGGTCTCATGCCTTGCACACTACTCTACGGTGTGTGATTAGTGTCTGCATGGACTATCTCTTCTGTAAGTTTTCTTTTTCTCTGCGGTGTGTGATTAGTATCTGCATGGACTGTCTCTTCCGTGAGTTTTCTTTTTCTCTGCCTCTCTTTACCCTTACAGGAGATCAATCACATAGTTCTGACAGTTTTACAGCCACTAGCAGGGGTAGAAATGGTACCTTTTCTAGATGATGCACACATGAGGTCAAGATAGGACTAACCATTTACATTCTCAGTTTACTGGGGAATGCAACGGGGGTCTAAGAGAATCTGTGAAGGCTCAGATGTCATCACTACTAGAAGCGTCAAAATTCTATGGCAGGAAAGAGGGACCTTATGCTTCATGAAGGGTTGGGAAGTTGTCAACTCTGAAGCGCATACAGGTCCTAGGCTGCTTCAGTGACTTCTGTGGGGAGCATGTGCCTGTGTCCTGCACCGCAGGACAGTCAGCTGGGCTGTAGGTGGCTGAGCATGAGTGACGGTAGTGGAATTCCAGCACAGGGGGCTGAAAAGAAACAATACACAAAAGACTGGGGGCCTGTTAGCCCTGCGGGGCTGTGGGTGCCGGAGGGGGCTGTCCAGACAAACAGGAGGTATGTACCTGAAAGCACCAGCTTCTTGAGGCTCAGTAGCATTCACCCTGCTCCACCACCTATGTAACAGTCCTGTCCAGAGTAAAACTGTGAGAGGTTCTCACAGGCAGCCACTTGGTCCTCCATTGTAGAGCTATCTATAGTTCTATCTATATGATCTGTAATAGTGAGCACTCCAGCTTGCAGTGTTGACCTGCATGAGGACCAGTGGGCTTTGACTGACCTTCCTGCTTTGGGGTGACTATAGTAGGCATGTGTGGAGATGCCACATTGGTCTTTTCGTGTGACTGAATCAATACCTCCTTTCTTTTTTAGGATCAAAGATGATGATTCCATCAGGAGAGTGTACGTACGCTGGTAGGAAGAGAAGGAAACCCATTCAGAAGCGGTAGAGTATCATGCTTTCCGCCCTGATATCCCTGGGGAAATGAGGGACATGTTAGGCCTTCCTGAGGAGGGGTAATTTTACAGGCAAACATAGTCTGAGGGAGGCTTTGGAGAACCTTCCTGGTAGACATGGTCATGGTGGTCTTTGGATCACATGAAATCGTGATTTGTCACTGGCTGTCTTTAGCAGGCAAGCTTCCTTTAGGCAGCTTTTCCAACCCGGACACAAAGCCCTGCCTGGAACTGGTGGAGGTCTCATCTGGGTAGGGATGTGTCACCAGTATGTTTGGAAGCGCTGCTCCCTTCAGCAAGGAGTCATTCTGTCTGTGGGAAGTGCCCCAGGATTTAGTCCTCACTTTCCAAATGACAGAGGGTCTTTGGGGCTCGTTCTCCCCACCCTAGGGTCTCTGAAGGTGGAGAGATGGGGGAGCCCAGGGCTAGACCCATGTCCTTCAGGGACACAATTGCTCCTGGTCTTTCTGTCTGTCCTGGGCTTAACCTGCAGCCCTCAGAGTGGTCAAAGTGAGAGGTGTGTGGTGATTTGTGGTGACTCTAGCAATAGCAGGGCTTAGAACACTCTCCAGGGAATCTGCTGAGTTACAGCTTCCACAGGAGACCCACAGGCTGCCTCTGGCCCCTGGTATAGAATCTGTGAGCATCAGCAGCTGGGGACAGTGTCTTTTTGTCTTTTGTTGTTATTGTTTTTGTTTGTTTGTGTGTGTGTGTATGTGTGTGTGTTTGAGAGAGGGGGGCTTGGTGGTTTGGGACGGGTGTGCCGGATATGTCATACAGCTTTGGTGTATGGTACAGCTGTATGTGAGGCTGGGGTGGAGCAGAATGTAAGTGGGGCGCCCATCAGCAGCTCTTTCTAGCCATGCTATCTTTGTATGTGTCAGAGTTACCTCTGTTGGCCTCCAGGGCTATAAGATCTGTGCAGATTTAAGACCCTGGGAATCCAAAGACTGGCAAGAAGCTGAGGTTGCCCTGAGAGTGAGGCTGGACTTTGAAATGGTTACTGGAGATTGGAGGCACTGAACAGCAGGGTTTGCAGTAGGCTGGAATGTAGGTATTTGATAAGGGAGGAGTGCTTGGGGGGGGGGATCTGAGTGCACTGAGGAGAACACATAAAGCCCACGAGAGTAAGCATAGAAATGTGCTTCTCTATGGAAGAGATTTAGGTTTGTTTATATAACATTTATCATATAAATAAGGACAGAAAGTAAGTTTATCACTCAGCTGAAACAGTGGTATATGGTGGGAAGTGTAGAAGGAAGTGTAGATTCGGTTTTTTTTTTTTTTTTGCCTTCATAATATTTTTACTCCAATGCAAAAGTGAGGCAATGTTTGAGGCACTGAATACTTACATTTCATTTGTTTTTGAGACAGGGTCTTACTATGTAACCCTGACTGGCTTGGAGCTCACAGAGATCTGCCTGCTTCTGTCTCTCAACTGCTAAGGTTAAAGGCAAACACCACCAAGCCTGGTTAACATTTGATTTATGGATGCTCTGAAAAGACAGAATGCTTGCTTGGCTTACAACTCCAGGGAATGTCTCTACACTTTGTCCCTTTGCAAAAAGCATCTGGCTTTAGCACCGCCTGCGAATGCTTCCGGGGTGTGCGTGCAGCATGTGTTTCTTCTCTCTGTGTCTAATGTCGCATACATACTCGCATACTTCGGAGTCTGTGCTACAGGTTGCACTGTCCCCGACGCACGGTCTGAGTATATGAAGTGTGCTCCCTCATGGGTGTTAGCTCAGTCTTTTGATGTCCACTAGGCTCTGCATTTTCCAGCTGCAATATAAATCTGCAGCACACATGTCCAGGCCCTTCCACCTGTCTCCGGGAGAAGTAGGGATATGGGTACACAACGTAGGCAGCCTGATGTTGATGCCATTGACCATGCTATAAGTGCCAAGTAATTTCTGAGTGTTCATTCAGTTATCAAAATCCTCTTCTTCAGAACCCTAGCTGTCACCTAGTAGTTAAGAGTATGTCGTAATTCGTAACTTCCTCCCAGGAGTGAATGCCTGGTGTCACCAACAGCATGTTTGGTGTCCCACATCATAATCTCTAGGACCATTGAGGGACACTGTCTTAATCTCATGACAATGTGGAAATTGTGATACTAAAATCCCTGATTTTTTTTACTGTTTTGTGCTTTTTTTTCTTTATTAATTAATTCAATTTACATCTTGGTCATAGGCCCCTCCCTCCTCTCTTCCCAGTCCCACCCTCCCTCCAGCATCCCCTCTCCCCTATTCCTCAGAATAGGGAAGCCCCCCCTACCCAGGCACCTCAGCTCATCTATTCACATGAGGACTGAGTTCATCTTCCTCTCCTGTGGCCTAGTAGGGAAGTCCCATTAGGGGGAAGTGATCAAAAAGCAGGCAACATAGTTCATGTCAGAGATATCCCCACTCCCCTAACTAGTGGGCCCGCATGAAACATAAGAGACCCATCGGACTTATCTTCTTGGGGTCTGTGCATTGTATTATGTCTGTCCTGTACTATATGACTAAAATCTGCTTATAAGTGAGTATATTCCATGTGCATCTTTCTGGGTCTAGGTTACCCACTCATGATGATCTTTTCTAGTTCCATCTATTTGCCTGAAATTTTAATGATTTCCTTGTTTTTAATGGCTGAGTAGTATTTCATTGTGTAAATGTACCACAGTTTCTTTATCTGTTCTTCTGATGAGGGACATCTAGGTTGTTTCCAGTTTCCGGCTATTCCAAATAAAACTGCTATGAACATGGTTGAGCAAATGTTCTTGTTATATGCTGACATATTGGGAAACGATCTTCAACAATCCTACATCTGACAAAGGGCTAATGTCCAGAATATATAAAGAACTCAAGAAATTAAACAGTAACAAACCCTGATTCTTTTCATCTGCTTTTTGCTTTCTTTTTTTCCACAAGTCTGTGTGTGTGTGTGTGTGTGTGTGTGTGTGCATGTGTGTACTAAGAGGACTGTGACTACCCAAAAGTCTGAAAGATTTTCATACATGTTTTCTTGTAAAGTTTCGATTCCATTTTACATTTGGCTCTGCAATTCATTAAAATCAGGAGGTAAGTCATTGTGGTGTATTCTTTTCTTTTTTCTTTTTATTAAATTTTTATTTTTTACATTAATTACAGTTTACTCACTTTGTATACCAGCTGTAGCCCCCTCCCTCATTTTCTCCCAATATTTATTTATTTATTATATTTATTTTTTAAATTAATTACATTTTATTCACTTTGTATCCCCCCTTAGCTCCCTCCTCCCTCCCCTCCCAAACCCTCCCTTCCTTCCCCTTCTCCAGGCATGCCCCTCCCCAAGTCCACTGATAGGGGAGATCTTCTTTTCCTTCCTTCTGATCCTAGTCTATTAGGTCTCATCAGGAGTGGCTGGATTGTCTTCCTCTGTGGCCTGCTAAGGCTGCTCTTCCCTCAGGGGAGGTGATCAAAGAGCAGGCCAATCAGTTCATGTCAGGGGCAGTCCCTGTTCCCATTACTATGGAACCCACTTGGACACTGAACTGCCATGGGCTATACTGTGCAGGGGTTCTAGGTTATCTCCATGCATGGTACTTGGTTGGAGTATCAGTCTCAGGAAAGACCCCTGTGCTCACATATATTTTGTTTTGTTGCTCTCCTTGTGGAGCTCCTGTCCTCTCCAGATCTTACTGTTTCCCACTTCTTTCATAAGATTCCCTGCACTCTGCCCAAAGGTTGGCCATAAGTCTCAGCATCTGCTTTGATAGTCTGCAGGGCAGAGCCTTTCAGAGGCCCTTTGTGGCAGGCTCCTAACTTGTTCCCTGTTTTCTCCTTCTTCTGATGTCCATCCTCTTTGCCTTTCTGTCTGGGAACTGAGCATTTTAGCCAGAGTCCTCCCTCTTGATTAGTTTCTTTAGGTGTACAGATTTTAGTAGGTTTATCCGATATTATATGTCTATATGAGTGAGTATATACCATGTGTGTCTTTCTGCTTCTGTAATAGCTCACTCAGGATGATCCCTTCCAGTTCCCACCATTTACCTGCAAATTTCATCATTTCCTTGTTTTTCATTGCTGAGTAATATTCTATTGTGTAGATGTACCACAATTTCTGAATCCATTCCTCAGTTGAGGGGCAACTGGGTTGTTTCCATCTTCTGGCTATTACAAATAAAGCTGCTACAAACATAGTTGAACAAATGTCCTTATTGTGTGCTTGAGCCTCTTTTGGGTATATGCCTAGGAGTAGTATAGCTGGACCTTGAGGAAGTGCTATTCCTAGTTGTCTGAGAAAGTGCCAGATTGATTTCCAGAGTGATTGTACAAGTTTACATTCCCACCAGCAGTGGAGGAGGGTTCCCCTTTCTCCACATCCTCTCCAGCATGTGCTGTCACTTGAGTTTTTGATCTTGGCCATTCTGATGGGTGTAAGGTGAAATTTTCTTGCCTTCTGTGTAAACTTGAGAATTAACGTTATAATCATGTTAAAATCCCGGTTAGAATTTTAGTGGAAATGGTATTGAATCTGTAGATTATTTTCAGGAAGAGTTGCATCTTAACAATATGGTATTTCTCAACCTAAAAACATGAAATACCTTTCCATTTATATTTTAATCAGCAATGCCTTACAGTTCTGCTGAAATATTGTTTGTCCACTCTGTCCTGTATTGTTGGTGTTAAGTGGTCTTTTGTGACTCTGTCTAGCGGAGCTGACTAATTGCTTCTTACCTCTTGCTGCTTTTTTCTTCTGTGCTGCTGTTCATCTTGAGTGAGCCACTACTCACTGCTTGCTGTTTCTCTCCCAGGAGTCAGTGGGAATTCCACCCTTACCTCCGCATTTGCCCTGGAACCCACCACAAACCCAGGAGAGTGTGCTTTCTAGATGGACTGCTCCCTGCCACCCCTGATTATCTATCTGTTCTCACCCACCTGTATAGGGTTCCACCTGCTTCACGGAACTGATATTGGGAAGTTGAGTGCAGAGAATAGATAGCAGTGATAGGTGTCTATGTGTCTTGAGAGCCAGAGGAGGAAAGCAAAGTGTACTATGATCCTGCCACAATTACTGCATTGAGCAGTGCCCTACCTTGAGCCTAGTAGAGTGGCTTGGAGTGCAGGAGCCTGGCCTACTACAGGCAGCACCCTTCCTGTGCTCTGCATAGAAAGACCTGATAGTCAGAGCTGGAGTTGGAGTAAGTGCCAGCCCTCATGGACAGGAAAAGACACCTCTACTTTAGATTTAGATAGTGGTTAAAAGTAATCCACGCTTATGACTTAGGGAGCACCTGCTCAGCTGAGGACTTCCTGGGACACTGAAATAACTGAAGTTGGAGAGCATAAATGGGAAGATCTGTGCCTGAGGATGAGTAGGTCCTGGAGTTCCCAGGGTTGTGGGAAAGAGGACAAACCTGATTTCTGAGCACAGACCCTCATATGGAGCCATCACACTGCTTTAGACACTAAGTATCTCTTCCAAGCGCCTATGTCCCAGCCCACCCTGATTTTGCTGTCTCCCTCTCTCTACTCAACACACCATGGTTCTCCTCCACTCTCTTACCCTATTCGAATCTGTCCACCAGATGTCCCCTTTGTTTTGTGTGGAGTCTTCAGGTAACTGTAATTCACAGAGTGGGCCCCTTGCCAGGTTGTGCTAGGCATTCTGTGCCAGTCTATTTCAGTTTTGGCTGGCAATTTAAAATAACATTGAAAGTAGACAGATTAGGGCAACCAATAGAGAAAAGAAAATATTTACAAATCATATATCAGATGAAGGCCTAATAAACATACAAAGAAGTCTTACAACTCAAAACCAAAAGGCAGTCCAATCAAAAGACATCAAAGGACTGGGTTGCCTTTTCCCAAAAAAGATATGTAAATTAAGAAGCACAGAATAAGATCCAGAGCATGATAAATCATCAGGGAAGTGAAAATCAGAGCCACCAGGAAATACTACCTCATATCCACTGACTGTAATAAAAACAGAACTAAATGAGTGTAGTCAAGCATGTGGAGAAACTGTAGCCCTAAGTACTTCTGGAGAGTCTGTGAAATGGTGCAGATGTGTACAATGCAGCCCAATTTTGAGATTCCTCAAAATATTAAACACAGAAGTACATAGACCCAGAAATTCTGGTCCTTGGTGTCTTCATCCAAAACATGCATTCAAGCAAGTTCCTTTAAGCAAATGCTCAGAGCATCTATATTTACAATGTTCATAAATGGAAAACCACCAGATTTATTTATTGGTGAAAGATCAAGAAAACGTGGTCCATTTATATACTTGATTAACCAGCCATAAAAAAAAAGAATGAAGAAGCAACTGTACACATTACAATGTGGATGAACCATGGAAACATCCTGTTTTGTGCAGTTGGGTGCACTGTTATTTGTGTTTCTGTACATTCCCATGAAATACTCATTACAAGTCAGTCCACATTGGTAAACAGGCCAACGGTTTCCAGCACCAAGGGAAGGACTTTAGGAGAAAACGCTCATGAGGGAGGGGCCTCTAATCCTAAGATTCCTTGAGACCCCAGGAAGTGTTGGGCTGCTGAATCAGGTGGCTGCTTTTTGCTCTTTTGCCAATCACAGGTCTTTTGCTCTCCTCTCCTTTTGCTCTCCTCTCCTTCCCAACATTGACTCCACTCTGGCTGCTGCTGTCTCTTCTAGAGGCTTAGTGTGTGTGTGTGTGTGTGTGTGTGAATGAAGAATCAGAAATGTTCATTCTGTGCCACAGTTGAGAGGGTCAGAAGAGAGGACCTAAGAAGTTAGGTGAAGGGAGGGTGAAGGCTCCCTCTGCAGGCAGGTAGCTGAGGCCTGTTGAAACTGTCTTTGGGTGGGTAGGTCTCCTGAGCTATGTGGAGTGGTGGGAGAGAGGCTTTCTTGGTCTTCCAGATGCTGGGTCTCTGGAGGCGTTGACTTTGGGACCTTAGCTGTGTTGTTTGGCAGGTCCTGGATTCCTCTTCTAATCATTTGGACTCTCAGGACTAGTTCAAACTGAAATTCATTGTCCTAGGAACCAAAATGACCAAGAACTGTTTGGATTGCTCATGGGATTGGGAAGCTGTCACCATTCTAGCAAGGAAGTTGTATTTTTCCTACAACATATTAGATTTGGCTTCTGTACTGTGAGACTTTGAAGGAAGTTAGATGAAAGCATACTTTTTTCCATGCACATTCTTTCCCTAGCTAGGTATCCTCCCTTCTCTAGAAACCTGGCGCAGAGGAATTGAGAAATGCGCCAGAGTCACATAGCCAGTAGCCATGCTCTTCATCCTTGCCTGAGACTTTTCTCATATTCCTTGAAATACCAGGTTGTAGCTTGCTAGTGTGTCTCTTCAGTTACTTGATATGCACCTTCAGGGAGGATCTCTAATTCTTCTAAGCATTATCTGTCTCGGCAACAGCGTCCATGTTCTTAGTGGAGTCACCACAGAGAATGGTTTCTTCCTTGTGGGGCCAATGGCTCCTGATGGAAACCTATATGACTAAGGCCTTCTTCCCACAGGAGGCTTACCATGGGGGCTGAGAAATCAAATCCTTCCAAACGGCACCGGGACCGCCTCAATACAGAGCTCGACCACCTGGCCAGCCTGCTGCCATTTTCACCTGACATCATCTCCAAGCTGGACAAGCTTTCAGTCCTGCGTCTCAGCGTTAGTTACCTCAGGGTGAAGAGCTTCTTCCAAGGTAGGACTCTCGCTCGTACACAATATGTCCATCTAAGCCTAGGTCTCGCTTGTGACACTTCTGTCAACTTGAGTTGATCTGGATCCTCCTGGTCTAGCTGGGGTTCTCTTGTGCTCTTTTGGGTCTTACCTGGGTCCACCAGAACTCAGATGTGTCTAACCTGGGCCCAGCTGTGATCAGGCATGTGCATCATGTGTTATGCCACCATGCGACCCTGTCCATGCCAACCTCGCCTAGATGCAAAGATCCTTGGTTGTTGGCTGAACCATCTGTGGGATTCCGCTGGCTCTGGGTTAGCAGTGACACTCTTGCTTCAGGGTTTCTACCCACTTTGCTAGGATTGTCCTGGGTTCTCTAAGTGCCTAGAGCCAAGACAGCCGTGGGGGTGGGTAACTCCAAGGAATAATGGGATCATGCCCAGAGCTAGGATGGTTGGTGGGGTTGGGTAGGGCTTCAGGAAATACCAGGATCTATTCTCTGTGTGTGTGTGTGTGTGTGTGTGTGTGTGTGTGTGAGAGAGAGAGAGAGAGAGAGAGAGAGAGTAGGGTTACCACAGGCAGAAGGCCTAGCATCCACAGCTAACCTTATTTTTTGTATATTGCTACACTGGGTATCACAGGGTACCTCCAGAATAGCTTTGTGAGATGAGGCCCACACCATGCTCTAGCAAAGTCTTTCTGCCATCTATAACTTGCCCAGCCCTGTCTTCTAGAACTCCAGGGGTTCCCTGCATCCTGAAGCTCCAATCCACCATGGTTTGGGGATATTTTGTATCTTTCTACTAGCTGTCCTGGATCCTCCAGGGTAGCAGGGTTCTGACCTTTCCTGCACACTGTGGCTTTCATTCTGTGGGAGAAGGATTGGGAAAGGTGCCTGAGAAAGATTGGGGTAGGTGGTGAGAGATGCACCCCTCCTCTGTGTTCACCTTGGCTTCTCCCACTGCCTGTCCTGACACATCATCTCGTTTCCTTAGATGTCTAGGTTTTGGTTGGGACCTTGGATATCTGAAGGCCTTGAAGGCATAGATAGGACTGGGCAGCTGTCATTGTGTGACAGCTGAAGGGGACAGGCTTAAAGATGTTTGAAATCTGAAGGGTATGGTTTCCGGGCCCTGGCCGCCCAGGTCAGTTTCTTAGTACAGCATGGTTACATGTTCTGATGGAGTAGACAGTGCTGCTGAGTTTGATAGTTCCTCTCAGTGTCCTGTTGGCAAGCATGGCCTTTCTTGGCACGAGGGATGTTCTCAGCCCTGATGAAGGTTTACATTCCGGTATCAGGAGGATGCCAAATGCAAGTTCAGCATAGAGCCTGATATCTGTCTTGACACCCTTGCCTGAGGTCTTCCACAGGTACCCCCAAGTTCCTGGCTAGTTCCCAGCCTCCTTGAAGTGAACATTGAACACCATATCACATTTTCATTTCATCCTTTAGGTTTTCTAGTTTTACACATAAATGTATTGCTTTTTAGGAATTTTCCTCTACCCTAGGGATCCTTCCCATAGAACTCTTATCTACCCTGGGGACCCAGACTGGAGCTGCCTGCTGAGCAAATCTCAGTTTGCTGCATTCAGAGATTTTTTTTTCCTGTGAAATTTGAGTGCTTTTCTAGGGCATCAGGGTGGGAAGAAATTGAGCTAATATTCCAAAACATGCTGTGTCATCATCCATGTCTAGACCATTCAAGTCAGACTGGGGCTGCCTTGGGTAGAGAAGCTCTGTCCAGAACTAAAAATGACCTTGTTTTCTGTCCTTGCACTGGCGTGGCCACACATAAACACGTATTGACCTTGGGGCAGAGATGAGGAGTGGTCTAGTTACCTTCTGTTGCTGTGAGAAAATACTCTGACAAAAGTAACTTAGGACAGGAAAGGGGTATCCATCTTAAAATTCCAGGGCACTGTCAGTCCACCATGAGTGAGGGAAGCTCAGGCAGCAACTCAAGGCAGAATATTGAGGGCAGGCCTGCTTCTTAGCCTTCACACAACCTTACCTTCAACCAAGGAACTCATTTTACAGCCAAAGTAGCATGATAGAGTTCATGGGCATGCTCCTTGCTGGCTGGCTAGACTCAGCTAGCTTTCTGATACACTTTCAGAATCATCATTCACAGCAGACTGGTCCTTTCTTATATAACCAACAATTATGAACATTTCTCACAAATAATGGCCACTAGGTAATCTGAGAGTTGAGGCTTTCCTCGCGGATGACTCTAGGCTCAGTCAAGGTGACAGGTAAGGCTAAGTAGGACAAGGGAACAAGACCAGGTCACTTCTTCCCTGGACAGGCTTAGATGTACCCAGCCAGGCCTAAAGGCTGCTGGCCCCGAGGGGATCTGCTCCTGAAGTTTCTGGCCCGTTCTGAGGGCTGTCCAGGAGCCTGCATAAACACCAAGTTGTTAACTTAAAAGTTAAGTGGTTTGCCCATCTCAGCACCATTTTCTAAGTTCTTTAATGTGAACGCAGACTTGTGGCTGGCCTGCCCACATCGCTGTGGTCTGAGGACCCCACTGTGTTGAAGCGAAGTGAATCCTCAGGTTCTACAGTCTTCTCGAGGGTGTTGTGGCTTCTGGGGATAAGATAACAGCCTTTTAAGTTCTCTACTACACATTTCCCACCAACGGTTCTGAATTTTGCGAACTCCCTTTAAGCTGTACATTAGAGAAGAGAGTTGAAAAATTTTCCTGAACTCATTTCCAACTATGTAATAAGAAAAAACAGAGTGAAGCTATAAAAATTAGATTTTAGTTTATGCTTGCTGACCCATGTAGATGAGATAATTTCATTAAAACTGCCATAAAACATCACCTCCGAGAAGGGCATGAACTGTAAACTCCAACCTCTGAGGGTAACAGTGGCCTGAGCATCTGCTTGGAATATTTAGGGTTGCCTTTAATGGGTTGTTGAAAGGCAGGGGATTATTTTAATTTTATTTATCTTGTCTCTGTGTGCAGCACGGCTTCACTTTTTCACAGCTCACTACTTCCACTACCTTCTTTGGGTAACAGTCAGGGCTGGGATTTTCCACTTTTATATACTTTGCTATCCACAAAAGGGGAAATTTGGGTGAAGAAAAAAGTTGGGGAGTGTTTCGATGAGACAGTCATGTCCTGTTACAAGGTAAGGAGCAAAGTTGGGTTCTCCAAGGCTTGCACGAGGTTGAATCTCTAGATATGTAACATTGAGCATTGAGTAGGAAGGTCCAGGAAGCCCTAGCTCCATTATTACAGTTCAGAAGCATCATAGGTTGGCTTTTTCCATACCTCCCCAGGAACTCCTTGCTGTCACCAGGACAAGGCCAAGGGAGACCCACTAGGAATAGAGAATCTCAGGCATTGATATTAAAGATCATGATCAGGCATGCCCATGGAGAGCATCTACCCAATGACTCATTAGGATGGGAGCATCCATCAGGCAAGCAAATGTGCACTTTTGTGGAGAGCCACTCCAGGCAGAGGAGGTAAAAACGAAAACAAATAAGAAAGAGAGGCAGAGAGCCCTAGCTTCATCTTTCAAAAATACCTAGAGATTTTTCATGCTTCTTCTTCTTCCTCCTCCTCCTCCTCTTCTTCTTGCTGTTCTAAAGTTCCTTCCCAAGGTCACTCCTGGCCCCCATGTTCACTTGAGCTGAACAGGCTCCTCTCCTTCATTCTAACCCCAGGTGGATCGATGTAGACACATCAAGCCACCAGCAGGTGTGACCTGGGACCCAGAACTTGGGAACACAACTTCAGGAGCATGTAAAGATCAGGTGTTCCTTGAGAGCATTAATGATTTTGGATATTCAGGACTGATGTGTACAATTATTAAACTATACTGTACCATTTTTTCCATTCTTACCAAAGGCTTACATTTTTTCCTGATGGTCTTTGTTATGGGTTAAATATTTGTATCCTCCCAAAATTCCGAAGCCCAAATCTGCTGTGTGATGGCTTTTGAAGACGAGGCCTCCAAGTAGTCCGAGTTAAAGAAGATCCCAAGGAATGGCTGTGATCTTTGAGGATTATTGCCCTTCTGAGAACAACGCCAGAATCCTCTCTGAACGGACACCCAGAACAGCCATTCATTTGAGGACACAGCAAGGCATGTGCTTAAAAAGCAAAAGGGCCCCTCAAGGAACCCAAATTGGCTATCATCTCGACAGCGACCTCCAGCTTCTAGAACTGTGAGATGCTAAGTCGCTCTGGTCCAGCCTGTGCAGCCGATGGTATTTTGCTATAAGGCACTGACTGAATACTGAGAAGTGGGATACCATTGAAACAAACACTGAGATACGTGAGGGAAGCATTGGAATTGAATGATGGAGAATTCAGAAGTTCTAAGGTGTGTGCTCAGAAGCACTAAGTGGCTATGGGATCTATTTGCTATAACAATTATTTTTATAAGCTTCTTTATTTGTTCACTTTACATCTCGATTGTAGCCCTTTCTCCTCTCCTCTTGGACCCACCCTCTTTCTCCTGTCCCCCTTCTCCTTCGCCTCAGAATAGAGGAGCCCCCTTCCCACCCCAGCACATCTAATCACATCAGGACTGAGCACATCTTTTTCTACTGAGGCTGGGCAAAGCAGCCCTGCCAGGGGGGAAGTGATTCAAAAGTAGGCAGCAGAGTCCGTGCCAGAGACAGCCCCTGCTCCACTTGCTAGAGTACCCACAGAAGCATAAGCTGCCCATTGGCTACATATGAGTAGGGGTCCTAGGTCCAGTTCATGCATGGTTCTTGGTTGTTGCTTCGTTCTCTGTAAGACCACATGGACCCAGGTTAGTTGACTCTGTTGGTCTTCTTGTTGAGTCCTTCTATCTCTCCCCCAACTCTTCCCCCAGGATTTGTGTGTGTGGTTCCACCTAAAGTTTGGCTGTGAGTCTCGGCATTTGTTTCGATCCACTGCTGGGCTGAGCCTCTCAGAGGCCAGCTATGTAACAAGATTGTTCAAACGTGATTCTAGAATGTTAAGAAAGAAGAGTGCTGTAGAGCAGGTGCTTGATGTCTCAGATAACATGTATTATATTGAACAGGTTTAGTAGAAATGTGAGCTTTAATAAGTCATTCTATTAAGGACTTGGCAGGAACAAAGAGCTGGTATTGGAAACTAGAGGAAATAGGATCCTTATTCATAAGATGGCAAAAATGCAGCCTGGCTGTGCCCTAGTGTTTTGTCAAGAACAGAACCTGCAAAAAGATGAGGCCAGACATCCAAAGGAAGAGATTCCTCAGCAGACTACTCAAAGATGCTCCTTGATGCTTTCCATTATTGCTTATAATAAAATATGTGGAGGGATAATTTGAAGAAATTAAGAGAAAAGGAACCAGAACTTAAAGAGTTAAAAAATCCTTAGCCTACTCA
Source organism: Pachyuromys duprasi (assembly GCA_028658305.1). NCBI lineage: Eukaryota > Metazoa > Chordata > Mammalia > Rodentia > Muridae > Pachyuromys > Pachyuromys duprasi. The sequence continues at coordinate 80,116,519 of CM053743.1, read as the reverse complement.
TACTGCAACAAATGAGAGAGGATGCTGAACAACCACTTGTTAAAGAAACTGTGTGGTATGAACCACGAATTTAATCAGCCACCACAGAAGGAGGAAGAAAGAAGGAGCATATACCAGTAGATACTTCTATCTTAGCAAAAGGAGACAGGACAATGAAAGAGTTATTCCACTAACGACATGCATTCACCATCAATAAAGGGACAGCATGACCCTGGAGAGGGTCAGGAGAGATAGTCCAAGGTTGCTGTGGGCCGAGGAGGCTCACCCGGAGCCTTGAACCCAAGATACTTCTCAGCTCCAAGATCTAATTGGATTTGCCTTACTAGGTTTTAGCTTGTCACGGCATCAACACCTTCCTTTTTTTTTTTTTTTTTTTGATGTCTCCCTTTTGATGGTAGAATCCCTCTTTTCGGCTCTCTGACACTGTGTCTCAGGATGTGCATATTTGGTTTGAGCCACAGGTTCAGAGCTGGGGAATCTGTTGAGAGGCCTATCATATCTAATTGTCTCTCCACATGAGTAGATGATGCTGAGGTGAGACTTTCATTTTAGAGTTTAGGGTAGATATTGATAGGACTTAACAGTTTAGATCAAATAGCTTTCCAAATCATATGTTCGTGTATAAAAAGACACCCTGATTGTCTTATGAACTGATTCAATTTTTCTACCTCTTTTTATTGATTCCAAAATATCAACCTAACCAATTAGAGACAGCCTCAATTAGTTCCTCTCTCCTCCCCTCTCCTCTGTCTCTGAATTCTTCCCAGGATGTAAGGAACTGAGGTTTGGTTTCCCTTTTTGCTTCCCCAGCAGACCCCCTCTGTTTATGGTCCTCCTCCTGCCTCTTGGAGGGTCTGGGACAGCCTAGGGCCTTGCTGGTCCCTTCCAGGCAGGAAGTGTTAGTATTTATATCTTGTTGTTAAGGCAGGTTGGCTTAGCCATTTGTACAAGCCTAAGAACACAGTTAAAACATAACCTGCCTCTCTAGTGAGCAAGCCTCAGGAAGGAAGCTGGGCCCCGATCCCGCTCCTCTACACTGATGCTGGGGTTCCTGATCCCCTTAGTAGGAGTATCAAGGGGAGCAGAAAGAAGGACAAGAACTGTCCTATGTGGTTGGCATGGCTCTGGGCTGGAACAGAAAGCCGGCATGAGAACCCAGGTGAGTTCTGGGATATCATTGGTTTCTTATGAGACAGCCATACTCTGGAGGTGAACACAGGTGGTCCTTCCCCTAGAACTGGTACCATGTGTCTTTTCTTGCCACAGGTGGCAGATCCTCCTCTTGATATTTTCTGCTTTCATGTCACCTTTTAGGCAGGATTTATACCCCACCATCACAGGCTAGTAAACAGAAAGATGGTCTATTGGTCCATAGGGATTATACAGCTTTGACCTAATGGCTAAGCAGTTCTTTCTACTTGAGGCTTGTTGCCTGACAGGAGCCCCCAAAACCTTTTCCTCTTATATTTCTAGGTAGAGAAAGAACAGCAGCCTTTACTGCCACACTGACCTCAGAAGGCACAGTAGTCACACAGAGTCCTTCTGAAGCACTTCTGGCTAGACACAAAGGGAGAAGAAGACCTACTCTCTCGTGGCATGGACTTAGAGCATGTCCCATTCCAGAACCTTTACCCAGTTACACCCTCTACCATCACTCTGACTTTCACTGTGGAGCGTAGGAATAGTTGTCATCAGTTGTCTTGAGGTCTCAGCTAAAACGTACATGGAAAGAATTCACATTGGCATTCTTTATAATGTCGTGGGAAAAGGTGCCATGTGCATTTCTTTTTAACACTTAAGAGTATTCTGTGGGCAATCTACTTACAAATAATCTCTTTAATCTTTAGTAGGTAAACAGTCTTCTCTTCTGTTGATGACAGCCACAAGTAAAAAGATAAAGTGTTTTACTATTTATTTTTGAGAAAGGGTTTTAACCTTGTCTGCCTAGAATTTACTAGACCAGACTGGCCTTGAACTCACAGGGATCTACCTTCCTCTGCCCCTCAAGTGCTCAGATTAAAGGAGTTCATTACCACACCCATCAAGATTTAGATTTACAAAAATGATTGAAGAGCTAGCAGGAAATTAAGTAACACTCAGCAATTAAGGAAAATTAAGGAAAGCTAAGAACCCAGAAATAACAGTATTAAATGAAAATTTGAACAGATATGCTTCATACAGAAGAAAGAAAATTCCAGATGGAGTATTTTGAGATGTAAGAAAGTGGCGGCTATAGAGTAAATCAATCATTGACTAAAATGATGATATACAGTAAAAACGAAAAAGAGAAATGAAATCAATATAATGGCATAGAATTAAAAAGGATGCTTTGAGTTACTTCTAGGGTTCGTGTGTTATCTTTGGAGGTTATCCCTTTTGTTTTTTCAGGACAAGGTTTTTCTGTGTAGCTTTAGTCGTCTTGGAATTCATTCTGTAGACTAGGCTGGCCTTGAACTCAAGAGATTCACCTGCCTCTGCCTCCTGAGTGCTGGGATTAAAGGCATGTGCCACCACCGGTGAGCTAGTTATCTTGTTTTAAGACAGAAATGTGACTTAATTTTCAAAAGAAAAAACAGAATAAGAAAATATAGTCAAAGAAAGAGACAAGAAGATAGGAAAACTCAAATGGATGTAACTTTTGATATGCTGTTTACAAAGTGCACAATTATAGTCTAATGGCTTAGAAAAAAAGAGCAAAAAGATGGAAAGACACACTGAAGAAACCCTAACAGAGAGAAGACTTATGTCTCTGAATCAATGTCCAAGTTTTTCTTTGAAGTTAAAAAGCTCTGGGGAAAGGAAGAGAGTGAGTCACTACATAATTATTCAATGATTCTTTTCATCAAAGGAATAAAATAATTTAAAATTTGTGTTTTTCTAATAACTTTGAAATCTATAAAGGAAACATTGGCAGAATTATAAGAAGATATATAAATTCATCATCAGAAAAATATTTAAATATTTTGTGAAGTAAACAAATAGAAGGATAAAAGTTATAAAAGAGGTAAACAAGGCAAAAATAAGGTCAATCTAATGTGCAAACATAAAGCACTGGACTCTTAGAGAGCCCCAGTGTGTTCAAGCCTGCATGTAGACTGTAAAATGTTGGAATCATATGGTTAATAAATCAAATCTAAACAAATGACAAAAGTCATAAAAAAAACTTACAGTGAGACCCCAATTGAAAATTAATTGGAAATCACTAAAAAAAAAAAAATTCTGAAACCTCTTTTATTTGGAATAGCCTTTAGGCTAATAAAGAAAATATGATGAAATATAGAAATATTTACAAATCAGAATATGTTAGGTGTAGTCAAATCAATATAACTAGTCTTGCTTACAAACAAATTAAGAAAGGTTGAATATTAATGAGATAAGCAGTGAATTAAATTGTTTTGATAAAAAATAAAACAATCAAATGGAAATTACAAAGAGAGAAGATATTGATGAAATAGAAAAGCATTAAGTAGAGTTCTCTTAAATAATCAACTTCACAGAGTCTGGTGGGTAAACAAGAAAAAGTATGAACCTTTTTAAGAATATAAAAAGAAGACAATTATAGATGCTGCAGAAATTTTTAAAAAATCACTTAAGGCTATTACAAAAAAAATTAGTGCTAAGACGTTTGATATTTGAAAGCAAAGCAATAAATTCCTTGAAACAAATCTTATTAAAACTTGACCCAGAATAAGTAAAAATCTCATACACTCATATGACTATTGAAGAAGCTAAATCAGAAGCTAAAGAGCTGACCCAGTAGTTAAGAACGCGTGCTGTTCTTTCCAAGCACCCGAATTTGATTTTCAGCACTCATGTCAGATGTTAGCCTGTAACTCCAGCTCCAGGAGATCCAATGCCTCTGGCCTCTCTGAGCACCTGTATATACATACACATACCTGCACAGACACAGACAGACATAAACAGTCAGACAGACAGAGACAGAGAGACACACACACATGCTATTAAAATAAATCTTAAAAAAGAAATTGAATTAGTAGTTTAAAATATGCCCACAGAGGAAGTCTAAGCCTAGGTAGCTTAAAAGCAATTTTATGAACTGTAAATTGAAAAAAAAAAACATTCTATTCTGTATTGAATCTGTGGTGCTGACTTGAATATGGAGATGTTGGTGTGAACTGGTGGCTTTCAGTATGTATAGATAGGCCAAGGAATGGTGAAATATGCAAAGTGAGCACAATTCACACACAAAAAGGTCTGCTTCTCAACAGCAACATGCATGCTTTGCATTCAGATACAGGCTCTGAATTCCACTCACCACTGGAAGGAGCCAAGGATTTGGGGCAGGGGAGATACCAGGTAGGCTGGAACTGTTTCTGCTGGAAAACAACCAATGGAGACATAGCATGCGATAAAGGATGACCAGGAGGCTCTCCTGGCAAGTCAGGGGTGGTTTCAGCAGGAAGATGACTTGTGGTAGTAATGGCTGATAACTACATGTATAAAACAAGATCTGATCAGTGTACACTAATATAGATGAATAAATTAAATAAACAGTGAGAACATCTCTAGCTAATAACAGTAGGGGAGACAAACATAAAAGAAGCGAACTAAAAGTCATCATTCAGTGGCCATTGAACTATAGTCGATTCAGGCAAACAATACAAAGAATAATGGTGAAAGTGTGAAAAGAAAAGACATTTTTATAGTCTCAAACAACATATATTTTTGTGTCAAGGGGAAAAAACCATACAGGAGAGAAACAGTGTTCATTGTCCTTAGTGGTTGTATTTGACCTTCTGAGAGCACCTAAGCTGAAACGGTGTAGCACACCAAAAGTATCTTGGGTTGAGCCCAGCATAACTTGATGATCTTCCTGATGAAGATGCACGCTCTCATCTCATTACAAGGACACCCCAGTCTGTCACTGACTGGACTGTGCTCTTCAAAGAGATCTGACAGAAGAAAACTGGACTGTGGGGGCAATTTATAACCATCTTTCCAGCCTGAGTTGGCAGGGATCTTACTGCACCCATTGGTAAAATTCAGTGGAGTCTATGGGAAAGGAATTTGAATGTGGTGTTGTGTTGTTCTTCAAAGTTTTGTGTAAGTTTGACATCCCAAAATAAATCAACAGGAGACATCAAGAAATCAGCTCTTAAAAGTTGTAAGGAAGTGGCCTGTGAGGCCGGATCCTGCGGTTTGTGTTCATAGGACTGACACTGGGTGGTGGGTGTATAAGACCTAGGGGTCAGGAGGAAAGAAAAGGGACGAGGGATGGCCGGGCCTGCAAAGAGGCTGTGTGCCCAAGAGTGGATACGCACATGTCTCTCTGAGGAGCATTTTCCTCACCACCACTATCATGACCGTCTTCACACTAGAGAGACCTGGGCAGTTACAGGCATTTGGGACAGAGGGGTCCCGAATTGTCTAATAGTGGCTGTGGAAACTAAGACAAGACAGCTCTCAACCAGGCTGGATCATATACGGGCGGGGATCAGGCATAAGGTGAGATTTCCTGGCTTGTGGCAATATCTTCTCTGAAAACCTGGAAATTATTACCTGCATACCTTGATTTCCTTCAGCTATTTTCACTTTTAAATTTGAACTTTTAATTGGAGTATAATATTTGTGCTTTGTTGATGGAGCAAAATACATATCATACTTACATGGAAAGATGTATAATGATCAAGCCAGAGTAATTAGCAGTTGCTATTTTTGTCATTAGAAATAATATACTATGTATATTAATAATTTTGAACCATTATTACATTTCTGAATTGAATCCTATTTGGTTGTTTTCTCTCTTTTTGAGATTTATTTTATGTACATGACTGTTTTGCCTCTGTATATGTCTATGTACCAGGTGCATGCAGTGCCTGCAGAGCCAGAAGAGATCTTTAGATCCTCTGGAACATGACTTACAGCTGTTTGTGAACCACCACCTGAGCGCTGGGAACGGAACTCAGGTCTTCTGGAAGAGCAGCCACTGAGCTCTCACTCCAGCCTTCAGAGCTACTTCCTGCCTCCAAGTCTATTTTTGTAGCCGTTATCCACCCTCCCTGTTTCTCTTCACACCATCCTTTCCATCCTCTGAATGACCTCTGTCCTGCCTACTTCTGGGTGACCAACATTTTTAGCCTCCACAAATACAGGAGGACATGTGGTAAATTCAATGCTTGGCTTCTTTCATTTACCATAATGTCACCCAGTTATAATTTTTCCTGTAAATAATAGCATTTCATCTTTTTAAAATGATGAATAGCATTTCATAATGTTTATTCATCACATTTCTATACCCATTCATTCATCAGTGAGCATCTAGGCTGATTCCATATCTTGATTATTATGAATGGTGTTAGAGTTAATACAGGTGTCTTTTTGATGAGTACATTTTCTTTGGCTGTTCACTCAGGAGTGAGTTGTAGGATTATGTTATATTTCTTATTTAGTTTTTAAATTACATTTTAAATTTATATTTTATGCTATATATTCTCCCTCCTCTCCTCCCTCCCCTGCGGTGTGTGAGTGTATATGTGTGGCAGGGCATTCTTCTACCATGTGTACCATTTAGGTTCTGGAGAAAATTCAGATTGTTAGGTTTGGCAGCAAGCACTGTGACCTATTGAGAAATCTTGACATTTCCCATTTTTTCCCTATGCTAAAATCTTGAAGTATTTCCCCTGTTTTCTTTTTTCTAGTTTCATGATTTGGGGACTTAACATCTGGTTTTAGATCAGGTCTGAGCCAATATTTGTAGATAATGAAGAATAGAAATCAAGTCAATCTTAGGAATATGGGTAATTCCTAGTGGATTCAGATACAACTCTGAGTCCTTGAGTGGCATGAGTCAGCAGTCTGTTTCTTGGTTTAGACCATTATAGAAGGAATTGCTTTGGCAGCAGACATAAGATGCTAAGGGATATAAACTCAGGACCCAAGAGGCAAGTGCCAGCTGCTGATCATGTCAACTTCTGTTTCTGGAAGAGGTGGTGCTGGGGGTGGGGGTGGGGGGGCAAGTAGACTGTGGAAGCTGTATCCCTATAACCCACAGGAAGGGCATTCTCAGAGATGCCCTGGCAAGTACCATAACTCCTCCGCCTTGAGGGAATTCCCTGGATGTGCTTGAGAACTTGTCCCTTATGCAGAACACTGTAGGTGCTAATTGTTGGGTTTTAAAAAACTCTTTAATTTACATTTCTTTTATCTTTTTCTCCTTACTCCACTCCAACCCCAATACCAGGTAGGAGAGAGAAAGGGTGAGTGGGAGAGGGGGCATAGTTCTCTTAGCTGCTTCCTGCTGGTTAGGGTCGCTGCATTCCTTGGAGCAAGCCCAGTCTTCATTTCAGGAGATCTCCACCTTCTTGTCTCACAATAGCAACTAGGAGCAGCAAGGGAAAAGCAGGAACAGCATGGTTCTTTCTCAGATCTCCACGCTAGCTCTGGCATTTATTCTTTCTCCACCGTCCTCAGATTCAAATTATCTTCAGCTGGCAAAGAGCTCCTCTCAGAGCCTGTATGAGGTAAATAGTCTGCTGCTGTGAACCATCCGAATCAGCCCCACATCCCACACCTGGGACCAAAACAACAGGTTTATACCCACAACAGGACACTGCTTGGGCCAAGATGCGGCCCCCTCCCCACAATGCATTGCACAGTTGGCCTAGTTGGGCCAATGAAGCTACAGCTTTCTATGCTATTGTGGTGGATTATCTGTGGGCCCTTGAGATAGTTAAATGCAGGGGTCTGTCTCTGAAAGAGTCTGTTCTCAAGGTGGCATGGCACTAGAGCAGCCCAGCTTCCAAGGTTGGAAAGACAGGGGCAGTCCTTGAAGCCAGATTATGGCATATGTCTGGTCTTGAATGTATGGCAATTGTGAGCTCTGTGTAGCCAGGGTTACTGGTACCCGGGGTGTTTTAGTCAACAGGGACCCTGTTCACTCTCTCCTTCCCTGGAAGGGGGGGCCATGACTGTGTGCGTCGTTCCATTCTCATTGCCACCTATGGGTTTTCTGCCTCTCAAAGGCTCATGCCCCACCCCCAGCCATTCTCCTGGAAATGCAGATGTCTGTGTGTGGCTCTGGTTCTTCCCTTAGGCCCCTCTTTATAGCCATCTTGGGACTGTGCCATCCAGATCTTAACTCAAAGGCCATTCCCTCAGATGGTTTACCTGACCACCCTTTTGACATCAGCCCTTATCCCCAACCCCCAGTAGAATTTCTCTGGATCTCTGTTTCTCTTTATGATTGGCTTGCATATGGTATCTCAGTCTCTGTTGTATAAAATCAGAGATAGGTAATGACAGATGCTGAAGTGGGAGGCAGCAACAGGGAACAACAGGTATATCTTTGCAAGGACCTATGTATTTGACATTAATACACCAGGGTGTTTTACTAAATTCAATCTGTTTCTATTGATCTCAATCATAGCAAAACCCTGATAGGAGCTAGTTACTTGTAATGATGTATAATTTATTTATGTGAAGAAGCTGAAGATTCAGACGATTGCCAGGCAGATAGGCCAGTTCCACACTGCTGTTATGTATGAGTTTGCTGACAAGTTACTAGAGATGTATGCATGTTTGTGGTGTGTGTGCTGAGAATTGAACTTATGGATATCCACATGCTATACTTCTGAGCTTTCATCCTCCATTATCAGCTCATTGTTTACAAGTGGATTATACACTCTTTCTGACCTCTGAGCAGGGCACCAAGTCTGAGCTGTCAGGATGGTATTTAGCTGTGGGCCATGAGAATTTAGGGAGTCTCAGAGGGTGCCTTACTCAAGCTGATATTCACACCTGAGTGTCAGGAATTTATTTAGTACATCTTTGACTTTAAAATATTTTATTTTAAAAGTTTTTGGTGTTGTTTTACAAAACGCTTCTTGAGCCCTCACCAACACTGGAGAAGCTTCTCTTGCTCTTGTTTGCTTAAACATTCCTTGATAAAACTTCCTAAGAATATCCAGTTTTGCTATACTGGCAGCTTCAACTCAAGAAAAGAATATGGGTCTGTATTGTGCCCAAATCATGGTCTTCCCTCCCACAAAGAGCTAGTTTGAGTTTCATCTTCCATAATGACAGGTGTTTGAAGGCAAGGTTGGTGTTTCTTCTTTAAAAAACATGTGTGGCTGGAGTTACCATAGAGCTGTGGGAAGAGGTGAGCACCTTCAGCAAGTAGTTAGGAAGAGATGGGGACATGGCTGCCTTTTTCATGGTTCTGTGTGAGCTGTTTGGGAGTGTGAAATCTTCAATGTATTTTGAAAAACCTGGATCTTATATATCAAAGGCAGCAACTTTCTGTAATATACATCTTAGGCTGTGCTCCAGTTTCTTAATGGCATGTTTGGGTGAGTGTTGATTCATATTCCTATGTTGTTTCTTGTCTGAGGGACTGAGCAGTGAAAAGATATTTTTAAATGATAAGTGGTCGTAGCATAGCATGACCTTAGCACAGGACCTGGACAATGTGTCATCCTAAGTCTGTCCACCCAATTTCCGCCCTGCTGTTTACTTGGGCCTTCTGTTCACAGTGGACTGTGGTGCTGTAGACTGAGTCTTGATGGAGGCCTGTTCTTCCTAGATGTAGTTCTGGGGCTCTAAGGGCGGTTTGCTTACTGAAATTCCAGTGAAGCCTCTTTCTTGCCCAGGGGATGCAGAAGAGATTACAACTGTCCGGGAGGACAGTCCAGCTTGGTGCCAGGAGAGTCTGGGTGAGTCCTGAGTAGTGGGGTCTCCCTAACCCTTCCTCTTCTTTCTTTCCCTTTTTGCTTCTCTTTTCTTTTTTGTACCCTTCTGTCCTGCTCTGCCTGGTACCCACATCTCTATCTATTGACAATCTAAAATAAACTTTACTTACCCTTGTAAACACTCAGGAAACTTTAGCCAAAATTCTGGAACATCTCTGCTCCAGTTGGCTTGCTCAGGCTTCGTTTCTGACCATAGCAAGTCCAGGGAGAAAATAACTATAGAAAGGCCGGCCCACTGGTTAGACACACTACCCTGGTGTGGGAATTGGCATCACTGGGCTGAGAGAATGGCATTTTCAGGCAGCGCAGCACCACCCAGGGGCAGCGATGGTTCAGGCTTCTTGCTTCTCCGCCACAGAGAACATCTACCTGAACTGGCCCTCAGCAGTCAGTTCAGAATTTGTGTGCCTAGTGGCCACAGATGGGGTCCTACTTCTAGGAAGTTGGGTGTTCAGGGTAGCCTGCACTCCTTGCATTGCTGTGTGTAGCAATTTCAGCTGTCTCTATGGTAACTCTTCAGATTCTTGCTGTTCCAAATAAACTACTTCAGGGTTGCAGGAAATAAGAGAAGTGAAAGATTCGTTGGTTCCAGTTTATTGTGACCAACTGGGGACTCCTCGAAAAGTGACTCTTTAAAGTGACTGAGTTTCCTGGCGAAGAATCCTTCTGCACCCAAAGTTGTGAGGGAAGGACTAGGGCTGACAGGAAACCGTGGATTTAGGTCGAGGTGGGCACAGGAATCCAGCAAACTTCCGAGTGAGCGGCCCCAGCAGGCCCCTTTTCTTGTCAGTGGCCGCAGCAGAGCTGATAGAAACTTGTAGTGGTTGATGCCTTAGAGAGTTAAGTTTCCTGTTCACTGCTCTAGAAGCCGGCTGGGGAGGGGAAGGCCTAAAGGCTCAGGGTCGGGGTGAGGGTGGGTGGGGGACATAAAGAAAGTCGGGTGGGTTCACCGCACCCCTCTGTTAGTTCTTAAACATTTACACTCTAGCTCTGCTCTGTGGGGCTGCAGTGACCTACACAACTCTTAGCTGACATTGCAGGCTGGAGTTACTGGACACCACCTAGAGGTGCAACAATCCAAACCCCTCCCATCCCGGTCCCACCCAGGCTCCGGCCACACCTCTATCCCTTTCCATCGGGTCTAGGCCCCCAACCAATCTCCCCCCGCGCCTACCGGGTGGGGCCTCGTTCACTCGCACGCGATCGCAGCCGTCGCGTGACGCCTGTGGCCGCAGGAGGAAGCCGGAGGCGCCAGGCACGCGATGGGGGTGGCGGAGTCCCAGGAGCTCAGCCTAGGCTGGACCTAGCCGCGCTTAGAGGCGGAGCTGTCTTTAAGAGCTTGGAGCGGGGAGATGCTGTGTATTTGCCCCAAATCTGGGTTGTGCTCAAGTGGTTCCGTTCCCCCCAAAACCTCCACCTCAGTGGCTGAAGCGTACAGACCCCTCAGCTATCCTAGTTTAAGTCCACTGCGCGATCTCTGCGGTGCTGGTAACATTGCTCCTCCGCCATCGGGAAGCCGTCTGCTGGGAATCCGCCCGGCTAGGGCCTTGGTTTCTAGGGGGCCCACACAGGCGGAATCTTTTGCTGTCCTGTTCCCCTCCTCACCCACCCCTCATCCCCAAGCAGGAGAAGACAGCTGCTCATTTCACCCTTGCAGTTTCCAAGGCACTTGTGCAGAGGCGTGGGATGCCCTCCAAGGGCTCTAGCGCCTCCCTGTGGCTGCTAGTCTCTCAGTTCCCTGTCTTCACAGGGGAAGCAGAGCAGGTCCCTAAGAGGGAACTGATAAACTGGACCCCTCTGAGGCCACTCAGTACGTCAGTGCTTTCTGTGAAGGAGGCCCAGACTGGGGAGATGAGTGGTGAAGGAGGACTGGTGGGTAGGCTTCAAGGAGTCTGGCTCCGCCCCTTGGTTGTGTTTCTCAACCTGTGGTTAGTGACCTCTTATTTGGCAAACCTCTAAATCCAAAAAAATATTTACATTATGATTCATAATAGAAACAAACCTACAGTTATGAGGTAGCAACAAAAATTATTTTTATGGTTGGAGGACCACCACGACATGAGGAAGGGGTGCAGTGTGAGGAAAGCTGAGAACCGCTGCCCTAGCTAGAGGCATCAGGGATCCAAACTCTGACTAGCAAAATGGTACCTTCTTTACTTAGCGCCATGAAAGCAAAACCCAGTCTCACTAGTTGGGGGGGACAAGAGTGAGAAATGGTGGCTTTTGAGAAAGGAAGAGAAAGAGACCAGGTACCAAATGTCATGTCACTGCCCTTGGGGGTCCTAGCCCCCTGGGCTCCTCTGCGGAGGGTGGCCTGTTGCACAGGGCCCTTTATCCCTGCAAAAACACTTGCATGTGGGCAGGCTGGTATGGAGATTCCATGGACTTCCTGGGCAATAGAGGCTGCCAGCCAGCAGAAACAATTGCTGTGGGTGAACCTAGAAAGGCTAACTCTGTGGGCCAAGTGTGAATCTGTCGGAGGATTGGGCAGGGTATTAAACATTATCTGGACCCAGAGTAGTAGAGTTGCTCAGAAGCCTGAAAACTATCAAGTTCCAAGGATGCCACAAAGCTCTGGAGATGCCGGGAGCTCCAGAAAAAGGGGAGTTCAGTTTCATGGGACCAGCTGATGGTAGACGGGTAGGAGCCACTCAGAAAGGGAGACATGGAGTCACAGTGAGGTTCAGATCCTTGACAAGGATTTGCTAAACAATACCACCATTCAATACCACCACTCCTGGGCCTCAGGGATTGTCAAGGCCAAGCCATATGACACAAAAATAATGGAACTTTGATTCAAATATTACTTTTATTTCTGAAGAATAAGCTCAGCCCAGCAAACCCATTCTTTTCAGCATGAGGTGAACTGTGAACAGGCAAGGAGAGAACTTTTAAGAACGCGGGTGATGGCACGTGCCCCCCTCTAATCCCAGCAATCGAGAGGCGGATCTCCGTGATCAAGGCCAGCCTGGTCTACAGAGCAAGTTCCAGGACAGCCATGGCTACGCAGAGAAACCCTGTCTCAAACAACCAGAAAACAAACAAACAAAAATGCTGTGGTCCTCAACAATGGGACTTTTTGTCTGGGCTGGGCTTGGGTCTCCTGGATAGTAAAGGTGGAGTCAACTTGTGACTAGAATTCAGCTTAGTAAGTGAACCTTGAGCTTTCCATCCCAAAGCCATCAAAACAGACTTCAATAGTACCAGTGATATGGGCATCTTCGCAGGCTCAGGAGTTTGTTTGTTTGTTTTTAATGGTGAGCATCCGCAGGGGACTTCCTTTACCTCCAGGTGAGGGCATTTGGCCTGCTCCTTTCAGGAAAAATGAGAGTATGGGAGATGGGTGGACTCAGGGACTTTGGCTTGGCTGGAAGCAGATGACAGGCTTCCTTTCAAAGGGTAACCACCAATGAGCGCTGTTGGGATCCACTGGTATTGGGTTCCAAGAAGTACTTGCAGGGATCCTGGGATCCTTGTTCATGGAGGAGACCTGGTAAGAAGCCATGTTTTGCCTCAAGACTGGGTATATGGGAGAATCAAGAGCTGTACACGAGTTCGGGCACATTTCTGTCATAGGTCACCCCTCCATGCTGGCCTGGAGCTTCAGCTGGCTCCTAATGCCAGTCATACAACTCTCTAGGACACCATGACAACCCTGCATATCCTGCAGGGGGTGAGAACACAGCCCAAGTGGGCATATAGCAGGAACAATGGGGTAAAGGTCAGGGAAACACAAGAAACATGTGACTTGAGAGCCACTGGGCTCTGCTTATCTGTTCGCTCTTCCCTCACAGCCTTGAAAGAGACATGTGTCTGGCCAGCTCCATCCCTGTCACCAGAAGACCATCCACATAGAGAGTGCCTTGTGCAGGAAGGACGGCTACTGCTGGAGGTAAGTGCACACATCACTGTAACCCCACAAAGCCATGCTGTTTGCTTGTTTGTTCATTTGTTTGTTTGGTATGTGTGTTTCCTGAGAAGAGGCTGAAAGATACCAAAATGTCTCATGACATTTTCACATCTGAGGAGAACCCCAAGATTCTATGGTGCCGGGATTTCTCTGAGCTGTTCAGGCTTGTCTCTGACATCTCAGAAGATGATCACAACAGAACAGTCTGTGAGGGCTGAGGCCTGGCACAAGAAGAGCAGGGATTAGTAGGAATATGACATAGGGCAGGGTTGTATTCCTTTGTCCCCATCATCACGGGGCTGGGCCCTGGGTGAGCATCTGTTGGCAGTACAGATGGCAGGTCTGGTATTTCCTCACATTTCACTACTGAATGGCTGTAGGAAATGGTTAGTTCTTTGTTCCTCATCAGTCAAATTTGAGGCACCATTTCTGTCTGTACCTGCTGTAAAAGAGGGTCTGGAAATATTGAGGACTCATAGAGGACACAGCACCTTTCAGGGCAAAGGCATACCCTCTTACCACTTATAATTTTTTTAAATTAGAAAACCTCATGCACATGTACAGGAAGAAAAGATAATGGATAGCCAGGTGCCTGGTTCCATCCCTAGAAGGTTGGCTTGGGATTACCTGCCTTCCCAGTGGGCTTCTGCATCTTGCCTAATGGCTGAGATGGCCTTTGTGTTGGCTCCCTTGCCTCTTGTGCTCTCCTAACTCTACCCTTCTTAGCCAGTCCATGTGAACTATAGCTGAAGAACAGTACTCTGGGTCTACCTTAGCCATGAGCAACTTTGATGTACTACATTTTCCTCAGCATCCAGTAAGTTCTGGGAGCACCAGGGTGCCTAACAGAGAGAGGGACTGGAACTTGGGTGAGAAAGCATCTCTGAGTTCTGTTAACCCTGATAAAGAGTTTGGGTTTGATGAATCTATAAATTCTACCCTTAAAAAAGTAACCAGGATGGGCTGAAGCAATGGCTCAGGGGTTAAGAGCATTGGCTGTTCTTCCAGAGGACCCTGGCTCAATTCTAAGAACCCACATGGCAGTTCACAACTGTCTGTACCTCCAGATCCAGGGGGTGTGACATCCTCACACAGACATACGTATAAGCAAAACACCAATGCACATAGAAATGAATCATAAAAAACTTTAAAAATCCACAGGAGTTGCCTGCTCTAAGGAGCCCACACATAGAAGCAGTTATGCTTGCTCAGAATGCTTGCCTGTGATCTGGTTTCAGCAATTTGTGGCTCAGTGTGGGTGGGCCCCAAAAGAACTGAAATCTCTCTTTGGGGAACATGAGCCTTCAGTGGAAGAAATATGTGCAACTTTGTCACTTATTAAGTGCTAGAAACCACATTCTTAAGTACTATTACTTTTTCTTTAATATTGCTTTCCGTTACTGCTAGTAAAAGCGGAACTTTAAAGTGCATCCTGGTTTGAATTTTCTTCTTAGAAAAAGATGACTGGCATCCCCTCTTAAATATCAAAATTAAGATTTATTTAAAAATTTAAGACTCTTTTGTACTTAATTGTAATACACAGCGTGTGTGCACGGCACTCAGGATGCTTAGGTTGTCTGACCCAAGGCCTCACCAGAGGGCACCTTCCTCTACACCTCCTCTTACCTTCTGTCTGTACTTCTCTCTGCAAACCTCCCTTTGAGGCTCCAAACCTTCACCCACATCCCACTCCATACCCTGACACCTCACCACCTCCCTCTACTCCTCCCCCAGCACCTCCAAAACCCCTTCTATGTCTCCAGACCACGCTTTGTCTGGAACTAGATATGTTATGTGTGTGTGTCTTTCTTTCATTTCCAGGGCAGAAAATTCAAACTACAAGGCTAGAGTTGGTTCCAGAGTGTTCCCACTGCTTCATGTCCTGGGGCTTGCCCGGGTTTTATCTTTCTCCCTCGAAGTCACTTTGGTGGGTGTGTATGGGAATCTCATAGTTTGAACTCTTGATGAAGGGGGCTAAGCATCTCTTTTCTGTGCTCGTGTATCATATTTACTAAACTTTGTGAGCTCTTTGCACATACAGAACCACAGTTTTTGCCGTCTTACTATTTAGTTTAGACTCGTTACATGTTCTGGACACCTGTCCTTTGTCACATGTGAAATTTGTGAAAGTTCTCTCCTAGTCTGTGGCTTGTTTATTTTATTTTATTTTTTATTCTCTTGACAGGGTGACCTACAGAGTAGAAGTGCTTAATTTTTAATGAAGTTGTTTATCAGGTTTTCTTTTTCTTTCTTTCTTTCTTTCTTTCTTTCTTTTTTTTTTTTGGTCAGGATTTTGGTGTCAGGGCTGGAGAGATGGCTCAGAGATTAAGAACACTGGCTGTTCTTCCCAAGGTCCTGAGCAACCACCTAATGGTTCAGAACCATCTATAAGGAGATCTGAGATCCTCTTGTAGCCTGCTGGCTCACTTGCAGGCAGAATACTTATAAAAAAATAAATCTTAAAAACTGCATAAAAGAGATTTTGGTGTTACATGTAGAAACTCTTTATCCCAAGGTCACAAAGATTTGCCTTTTATAGTTTCTCCAAGGTTTTAAATTATTTTTACATTTATTTATGCATGGTGTTTATGTATATGTTTGTGTGTGTATGTGCCAGGGCATGCTTGGGGAAGTGAGATGACAACTTGAGGGAGTCTGTTTTTTCTTCTACCATGTGAATCCTAGGTGTCAAACTCAGGTTGCCAAGCTTGGTGGCAAGCACCTTTACCTACTAGGCTATCTTACTGATTCGTTCTTCAAAGTTTTGTAAGTTTTACATCTTGAATTCTCCAAATTTTGTCTGGCATATCAACAGTACCACACTTCCTAACTCCAGCAGAAGTAAAACTGTTCTGGACACCAAATGATATGAATCTTCCAATTGCATTTTTCTTTCAAAACTATATTGCTAGGGTTGGAAAACTGGCTCAGCAATTAAGAGCACTGAGTGTTCTTCCAAGATCTTGAGTTCAATTCCCTGCACTCATATGGCAGATAACAATCATCTATAATCTGTAGTTTTGTGGGATCCAATGCACTCTTCTGGTGTGCAGACACACATGCAGACAAAACTCCCGTATACATAAAATGCATAAATAAATCTTTTACAAAATTTTCTTGCCCATTTCAGTCTCTTTCCACATATGTTTTAGAATGATCTTATTAATGACCATAAAAATTCCCACAAGGAGAGCAACAAAACCAAAAAATCTGGGCCCAATGGTCTTTTCTGAGACAGATACTCCAACCAAGGACCACGTATGGCAATAACCTAGAACCCCTGCACAGATGTAGCCCATGGCAGCTCAGCCTCCAAGTGGATTTCCTAGTAATGGGAACATGAACTCAGTGGCTGACTCTTTGATCACCTCCCCCTGAAGGGAAGCAGCCTTACCAGGCCACAGAGGAAGACAATGCAGCCAGTCCTGATGAGACTTGATAGGCTAGGGTCAGATGGAAGGGGAGGAGGACCTCCCTTATCAGTGGACTGGGGAAGGGACATGAGAGGAGAAGAGGGAGGGCGGGCAGGATTGGGAAGGGGGCTACAGCTGGGATACAAAGTGAATAAATTGTAGTAAATAAAAAAATTTAAAAATTTCCACTATGGGCTGGAAAGATGGCTCAGTTATTAAGAGCACTTGCTTTATTGCAGAGGCTGTGCTTTCCATTCCCAGCATGCACATGGCATCTTAAAACCATTGAAGTTCCAGGGGATAGATGCCATGTTCTGAGCTTCCATGGGTACTTCTTGCACTCAACACACACAAATGCAGGTGAACACATGTATATATAAAATAAAAGTAAAAAATCTTTTTAAAAATTTCTACTACGGTTTTGATGGCAATTCTTTTTTCTTTTTTATTTATTACAATTTATTCACCTTGTATCTCAGCTGTAACCCCCTCCCTCCCTCCCTCCAAATCCTGCCCTCCCTCTTCTCCTCCCCTGCCCCTCCCTGAGTCCACTGATAGGGGAGGTCCTCCTCCCCTTCCATCTGATCCTAGCCTATCAGATCTCATCAGGACTGGCTGCATTGTCTTCCTCTGTGGCCTGGTAAGGCTGCACCCCTCTCAGGGGGAGGTGATCAAAGAGCCAGCCACTGAGTTCATGTCAAAGACAGTCCCTGTTCCCATTACTAGGGAGCCCATTTGGAGACTGAATTGCCATGGCTACATTTGTGCAGGGTTTCTAGGTTATCTCCATGCATGGTCCTTGGTTGGAGTATCAGTCTCAGAAAAGACCATTGAGTCCAGATTTTTTGGTTCTGTTGCTCTCCTTGTGGAACTCCTGTCCCCTCCAGGTCTTTCTATCTCCCCAGTATTTCATACGATTCCCTGCACTCTGCCCAAAGTTTGGTTATGAGTCTCATCATCTGCATTAATACCCCCCCCCCCCGTGGTAGGCTCCTGTCCTGTTCCTGTTTTCTCCCTCTTCCAATGTCTATCCCATTTGCCTTTCTGAATGAGGATTGATCATCTTACCCAGGGTCCTCCTCCTTGTTTACCTTCTTTAGGTGTACAGATTTTAGTATGATTATCCTATATTGTATGTCTAATATCCACTTATAAGTGAGTATATACCATGTGTGTCTTTCTGCTTCTGGGACACCTCACCCAGGATGATATTTTTCTAGTTCCATCCATTTGCCTGCAAATTTCATGATTTCCTTGTTTTTAATTGCTGAGTAGTATTCCATTGTGTAAATGTACCACAATTTCTGTATCCATTCCTCTGTTGAGGGACATCTGGGTTGTTTCCAGATTCTGGTTATTATGAATAAAGCTGCTAAGAACATGGTTGAACAAATGTCCTTGTTGTATACTTAAGCATATTTTGGATATATGCTTAGGAGTGGTATATCTGGATCTTGAGGAAGCACTATTCCTAATTTTCTGAGAAAGCACCAGATTGATTTCCAGAGTGGTTGTACAAGTCTACCTTCCCACTAGCAATGGAGGAGGGTTCCCCTTTCTCCACATCCTCTTCAGCATGTATTGTCACTTGAGTTTTTGATCTTAGGCATTCTGATGGGTGTGATGGCAATTATTAAAACTGAAGTCAGTTTGAGGGGGCTCCTGAACAGGATACATGTCTCTGTTTATTTATGTCTTTAATCACTTTCAACAGAGTTTTATCATGTTCATCTCACAGGTCCTGTCTATGTTAAACTTATACTTATGTAGTCAGTGCTTTTTGTTCTTTCTATCTGGCCTTTTTAAACTTTAATTTTTGTTGTTGTTGGCAAAATATAGAAATACAAAATACAAACATTTTGTATCATATGACTAAAACATTAGTTAAGTAGTTCTGGGAGCTTATTCATAGATTTCATGAGATTCTGTTTTGTTGTTGATTATATTGTATGAGGACAGAGATAATATGCATTAAAGGCTTATTTTATAGTTTTAGTTATGTGTATTGTGTGGGCAAGGGTGTGTGCACATGAGTACAGGTGCCCGTGGAGGCCAGACAAGAGGGTTGGATCCCCTCAAGCTGGGGTTATTGGCAGCTGTGAGCTGCCTGCATGGCTTCTGTGAACCCCAAGAGCAGCAAGCATTCTTAACACCGCTAGCCCCAAAACTATGTTTACTTTTTCAAGCTTCCTACTTTCTTCCTGACATGGTACAGTTTTAGACTCCCAGCACTGTGTGGAATCAGACTGGTGAAAGGGACATATTTACCTTGTTCCTTGTATTAAGGGAAATCTCAGTCACCCTCAAATCAACCATGATACCAGCTCAGTTTTTCTGTTTGACACTTTGAGTTTTGTAGATGCTTTACATTAGATTAAAATTTTCTCTCCCATGCTTTTTTTCCTGTAAGTTCTTATGAATAAAAGTTAAAATTAAAGTGGTTTTTCTGTATCTGTTAAGCTGATAATGTTTTTCTTGTCTTTACTCTGTTGCTACTTTGAATTATATTGGTTTTCAACTGTTGAAACAAACTTTGTATTACTAGCACAAATCATACTTATATATTGCTGGGTCTACTTTACAAAGGGTTAACATTAGACCTTTAAAATATTTTTGAAGTTAAAATACAATTATATCATTTATCCTTCCCCCAATCTTCCCTATGTATCTGTCTCCTAAATCTCAAATTCATGGCCTCTATTTCTTTGTTATTCCACAGATAGATAGATAAATAGGTGATAGATAGATGGTAGATAGATATTCCTAAATGTATGTAACAACATGCTCAGTACATATTTTACTTGTGTGAATATGATTTCAAGGTAGCCCACATAATATCAATCAATCTTGCCTGGAGAAGACTTCCACTCTGAGCATTCATTAGTTGCCTACAGTCCTTCACCTAGGGTCAAGGCCCCATGATATTTCTCCTTCCACGTTAGCATGTCTGTTGGTATTGTCATTTTCAGGTCTTGTTTAGGCAGCCATGCTAACCCATGAGACTTCATGGGTGCAGCTTCTCTGACATTCTAGGAGATGCAACCTCACAACAAACGTCCTGTTCCTTGCCTCTTACAGTCCTTCTGCCCCCTCTTCCACGACATTCACTGAACTTTGGGTGCAGGAGTTGTGTTATAGATGCATAAGTTGGGGCTAGGCAGCAAATGATCACTATTCTCTTCATTTTGCTTGGTTGTGGCTTTCTGTAATCATCTCCATATTTTGCAAGGAGAGGTTTCTTGAGGGATGAGAGCTACCCTTATCTGTGGTAAATATTTAGAATGCAGTTAAGAATTATGCTGGATTAGTAAAGTGGCAGTTGTATGTCCTCCTCTAAGACCCAGGACTTCACTAATCCCAGTACCAGGCATGATTTCCCTCTTGTTGAACAAGCCTTTAGGGAACTGTTGTTTACCAAAAAGGTATCCTTCCACTAGTACACTCTTAGGTATGTTGTGCTATGCCGGATATTGATTTAGTTCATAGGCAACACAGCTAGGTAGGACTCTTGATTGTTTCCTTCCTTTGGAAATTTGTATGACACCTTCTGGAACTGTGAAAGCTAGTCCACACAGAAAGAGGAAGCTTTCAAGGTCAGAACCAGATCTGAGCCTCCAGTTTCTGTGTCCAAAGTCCATGGTGTCTTCAGCAATAGGGACTTAACTTTAACTTATGGGAGGTAACTAAGGGCAATAACAATAGTCTATAATATTTAGGGAGTCTCTTGAACAACTCTGACCAACAACTCACAAGAGGACTTTCTGGTGTGCTGGATAGTTTCATGTCAACTTGACACAAGCTAAAGTCATCTAAGAGGAGGGACCTCAATTAAGAAACGCCTCCATAAAATCGGTTGTTGTCAGGCCTGTAAGGCATTTTCTTAATTTGTGATTGATGGAGAAAGGCCCAACTTATTGTGGCTAGTGCCATCTCTGAGCTAGTGGTTCTGGGTTATATATGAAAGCAGGCTGAGCAAAGCCGGATGAGCAGTAAGCAGAATTCCTCCCTGGCTTCTCCATCAGCTCCTGCCTGCATGTTCCTGACTTGCTGAGTTTCTGCCCTCACTGCCCTTGATAATGAACTGTTATATGGCACTTGAGTGAAATAGCCATTTTCCTTTACCAGTTGCATTTATCATGGTATTTCATAACAGCAATGATAACCCTAAGACACCTGGTGTTAGGGTTTTTGTTAGTCTATGGCTCTTGGAGAAAGCATTGTCAGCCTAGAAGGGAAATATTAAACTATGTTTGTATGTATATACAGACTTATATATATATATATGCTTATACAGACTACACAATTTTAGGTAGATAATAATATGATTATTTATGACTTTTCAGATATCCTTGCTGTTATTTTAGCTCCTTCATCCTTCTTCAGTATTTACCTCCTTCTTGTTTCCCTACATAAAAGTCTCCTTCCCCCGTTTTTCTCCTTTCAAATCATGTGTACTCTGCTATTCCCCTCTCTGTTCTCCTTATTTAATTTCATGGTGTTCAGTTCCCCTAGGTTATGTATTCCTATCTGAAGATTTGAAACTAAGAGCCACAGATGAGAGAGAAATTTAAGGTTTGTCTCTCTGAGTCAGGATTACCTCACTCAGTATGATAATTTTTAGTTATATCCTTTTACCTGCAAATTTCATGATTTCATTTTTCTTTGAAGCTGAGTGGTGTTCTATCATGTATATGGGTCACATTTTCACTTTCCGTTCATCAGTCGAATGCCATTCACGTTGTTTGCATTTCCTGGCCATTGTGAATAGAGCTGCTGTGAAGATAGCTGAACAAATATCCGTGCAGTAGGGTGTCTAGTTCGTTGGGCATATGCCAAAGAGTGATACAGTTGGTTCATATGGTAGATATATTTTTAGTTTTCTGAGGGTTCTCCATGCTGACTTACAAAGTAGTTGTACCAGTTTGCAATCCCACCAACAGTGAATTACAATTTCCTTTTTCCCACATCCTCTCCAGCACGTATCGCTGTTTTGTTGATCTTTGCCATTCTGACAATGAGCATTTTAAAAGCTTTTTCTTAGCTGTTTCTTTTTTTTTTCCGCTTTTGAGAATTCCCTGTTCAGATTCCAAGCTCATTTTTTTGAATGGGTCTTTAAAAAAAACAAAACAAAACAAAACCTCTTTGCTTTGTTTCAGTTCTTTATATATTCCGGATAATAATTTTTCATCAAATGTATAGCTAGCAAAGGTTCCTTTTTATTCTGTGGGTTTCCTGCTCACTCAACTGAATGTTTCTTCAGCTGTGCAGACGCTTTTTAGTTTTAAAAAGTCCTGCTTGTCAATTGTTGCTCAATTGCGTTCCCATTCAGAAAGTTCTTTCCTATACCAATATCCTGTAGGGAACTGTCTATTTTCTTTTAGCAGTTTCAATATTTTAGGTTTCACATTGAGGTATTTGATTCACTTGAAGTTAGGCTTTTATGCAAGGTAAATAATATGAGTCTAGTTTTATTCTTTTATCATTAATGCATATAGGCTTTTGTCAAAGGTTTTTTTTCCTCTATTGATATGATCATGTGATTTTTGTCTTTAAGTACATTATCTGATTTATTATATTTATTGATTTGCATATGTTGAACCATCCCTGTATGGCCAAGATAAATCCAATTGGTCATTGTGGACAATCTTTCTGATGTATGTTCAGTTTGCAAGTATTTTATTGAAAAAATTAAATCTATTTTCATCAAGGATATTGGTTTGTAGTTTTTCATTTTTAGTTGTATCTTTACCTGATTTTGATATTAGAGTGATACTGTATTCTTGAAATTTGGGAGTGCTCTTTATATTTCTGTCTTGATTTATTTAAGAAGTGTTGGTTGTAGGTATTTAAAATCCAAAGAATTCTGTGAATCCATCTGGCTTTGGACTCCTTTTAGCTGGAAGGCTTTTTATTCAGTTGCCTCATTTATTAATAGGTCTGTTTAAGTGTTGCACTCTTCTTGGTTTAATTTTGGTGATTTGGCTGAATGTAGAAGTTTATCCATTTCTTTTAGATTTTCCAACTTAATAGAGTATAGGTTTCAAAAATATTCTCTTCTAATATTATGAATTTGTTTGGTGTGTCTTGTAATGTTTCCCTATTTATTGTTGATTTTGTTAATTTGGGTCCTCTCTTTCTTACTTTTGATTAATTGGACCAAAGGTCTGTTAATCCTGTTTATTTTCTCAAAAAAACAAAACAAAAACAAACAGCTCTTAGAATTGTTGATTTTTTGTATTGTTTCCTTTGTTTCTGCTTCATTAATTCCAGCTCTGATTTTTATTAGTTCTTGCCATCTAGTGAGTTTGGAATTGGTTTGTTTTTACAAATATTTGGTTGCATCATTATAACATTTGTATCTTTCCTGATTTTTATTTTATTTATTTATTTTTTTTACTGGAGGCATTAGAACTATAAATTTCCCCTGAAGGACTGATTTCAATGTTTCCCAGAGGCGTTGTGGTATTACATTTTCATTTACTTCTAGAACATTTTAAATTTCTTTCTTGATTTCTTCTTTGACCCATTTCTCATTCAGTAATAAGTTGTTTGATCTACAACAGTTTGTATATTTACTGGAGGTTTGTTTACTGCTTATTTTGTTTTGTTGCACTGTGGTCAGATAGAATTTAGGAAGGGGAAAATCAGAAAGACTTTCTGGGTAGTCCTTGGTGAAGGATGTGTAGAATCTGGCTGGGCAGAGAAATTAGAATATTGTGTGTGAGGGACGTGGAGGTTGGAGGTTGGTGAGCAAACGGAGCTACAATTGGACAGGATCTTTGGAGGTCCGCCATCACTCATTACAAGTAAATGCCAAATGATATTGGGACCCCACATCTCAGAAACGAAAGAGAGAAAGAGAGGAAGAAAGAGAAAACAAGAAAGAAAAAATACAGGCAGACAGAGAGAGAGGAAGCGAGGGGGAGATAGAAAGCCTTAATACAACATAAAAAGATTTTATCATGTAAGATTAAATTTCCATAAAATGGTTATTCTCACTGCATATAAATTCATTGAAATGTAGAGACTTAATTTTGGTGTTGTTTTTTTATTTCCACTTTTTTTATAAGTGCATAAATTTTTCTTATAAGTTTATACTTTTTTTTATTAAAAAAGAATACAAGCTGGATATCGTGGTTCATGATTTTAATCCCAGAATTTAGGAAGCTGAGCCAGGAGGATACGGAGTTCAAGGCCAGTCTCAGCTACATTGTAAGGTGAGGTTGTAAGTTCCGTAAGACCCTGTGTCAACCAAACAGCAGTATTGGGTGCACCAGCACGGACAGGAGGCACTGCTGTGTTTAGCTCTCTATAATTCAGTTGTTCTTTATACGTCACCTTACTTTCTCATATTGGTGCACTACTGTGGACAGGCACATATCTCATGGCCTACTCCAGATGTCCTCGGTTGGACTGGTTCACAATGTTAAGCCCCGCAGAGTCCAGACAGAAGCAGGACTCACATTTACCTGTCGCGTTGGATCATAATTCTCAGATCCAATAGGCTCTGGGTCAGTGCAGCTGGCCACGGCTTGTTCCTGAGCCATACCTGCCTCTCCCGGAGCCGCTGAAGAAGCCGTAGTTAGGCGAAGTTACAGAGTCTTGCAAGGAATAAATGCATACAGCAGACTTTGGGAAGATAACTTCCCACTCCTAAGACAATCTCAATCTTTTTTTTGTTTTTTTAATATCCGTTCTACCCTGTCTTTCATTCCTTCATTTCATCATTTGGTAAACTGTCAATCAAGTTTTAGAGCTTTGCAAAGATTCATAGCACAACAATTGGCTTTTAATTGTGTTTTGTTTTTAACTCTGGAATAACAAAAATCTTGCCACATTTGCTTTTAAGTAATCTGGACATCTCTTGTTGTGCTTCTTCCCAATTTTTTAATTTTTTTCAATAGCTCCGGATGCTTTACGTTTAGGACTAGTTTCTTCATTTTGGTCTTTAGTAATGATGTTTCTTGGGCTTGGATCTTAGGGATAGTCTGTTCTTCTTTCATTGATCTTCTTGAACCAGTACATTTATTTGCTTCACCAAATTTGGATATTTTAAACCATTTAAAAATTGTATGAGATTATTTCTCTGTCTTCTATTTCATAGATTCAATTGAAACAGCTTTACAGGTATTAATCTTTTTATATTGCTCCATTGGTCCTGAGGATCTTTTCATTTTTTTCCTGATATTTTTTCTCTCTAGAGTTAGATGATTTGTACTGATTGTCTTTAGCTTTTTAAATTATTTTCTCTGTCATCTACATATGCTG
The DNA here is from genome assembly GCA_028658305.1 of Pachyuromys duprasi. Taxonomy (NCBI): domain Eukaryota; kingdom Metazoa; phylum Chordata; class Mammalia; order Rodentia; family Muridae; genus Pachyuromys; species Pachyuromys duprasi. The sequence goes on along the minus strand of CM053743.1, from coordinate 80,091,221 downwards.
TTAAGCTCATTTGGTAAAATATTTATGGTCTATATTTTCTCAGTTCCAACATTCTCAGTTGATTCATTTTTTACAAGGTATGTTTTTCTGTTAACTTTTAATCCCCCCCCCCCCAGTGTTCACCTTTACCACGTGTGGTATAGTGACAGTTTCTGTTTCAGAATCTTTATCTGACAATTATACCATTTGCAGCATTTGAGAATTATTATTTTATTGTCTTCAAGTATCAAATTCTAATTCTTAGTGTATTTAGTAGTATGCTGAATAGGAAGGATGTGTTTTGATACAACCTGATCAGGCTGTGTCCTGGATAGGTTTGCATGTGCTGTGGGACTCTTGGTCCAATGAGACTCTCAAGGAAATGATGAGGTTTTTTTTTTTTTTTTTTTTTTTTTTTAAATTTAGTTTGCATTAGCAACAATCGGCACAGCCAGGTCCTTTGATTAGTCAGCTGTTTGGATTTGTGCTACATGGATCTACCTCCCACCGCACCAAATGGGTCCTAACATGGTTCCTGCCACATCTATCTCTCAATCATCCCTCTCCTTTTCCCACATGCCTCACATGTAGCTTGGTAGTGACCTTCGTTAGTACAGTTCTACACAGAGGTTGAAGATTCCCATCTCCTGCAACCTCCTTCTGCCAGGTCCTTCTACTTCCTGCCTCCTTGTTTTCCTGGTCCTGACTGGAAATATGATATTTCTTTTAGCTTGTTTCTTCATTATTGCCATATGGTTTAGTGAAATGATCTTATGATTAAGGCAAGATACCAAGATAATAGGGGAAAACACATGATGCTACTCTTCCAGGGAAGAAGGGCATTTCCAGACATTGTGGACTTCTAGATTACTCTCTCCATGATGTTGTTCAGAAATTCACCAGAGGATTTCTCCACTAGATCCAGGGCACAGAAGAGACAGGTATGAGACCTAGATCCTAATGTCTCACCAGAGGCAGAGACATTGAGGCTGTCAGTAGGCAGTACATCCAGGAGATAGAGGTACCTAAACATGTTGGAATGGATAGGATGCCTATTGCTGGTGGAAACTGTGCAGAAATCTGAGGAGGTTCAAGGTATATTATAGGAGGATGAGAGATTGATCCACCATGGAGATACAAGATTTCATGGTCCACCATCACCTCCTATTAGCTCCATCTGGTCCCGCCTCAATGCCACAAAGCAGGATGAAATTTAACTTGATTCTTGGTGGAGACACTCAAGCTTAGCACAGTTAGTGAAAGGTTAAATGACTAGAAAATGAAGTGGGCAGTCACTTGCTCACTCCAGGCAGAGAGACTGCCCAGAGCACTGAAGGGTTCTGAGTCTGCTGGGCCCGGGTCTTCTGGGAGGTCTATGCTGTTCTACAAGTGTACTGAGGACATTTGGGAGGCCAGGAAGGAAGTGTGTTGTGGCCGGTACTAGGCAAGCCTGGCATCTCAGTGATGCCGCGACTGACTGGGACTGAAGGAGTCAGCTGCCTGTTACGTGTATACATAATGAGTTAGATACAAGGACATGAGGGAGCACAAAGCCATTCTCTGCAGGGCAGGAAACTGTGAAGTCCATCTCAATGGTGACTACTCAGCTTTGCTGGAGACTCTGGGCTCCACATATCTTCTAAGGTCATGCACATTTGACATTTGGTTCTATCTATGAAATAATAAAATTATGCCTCAGGTTTATTTTGACTGCTCACTTTACAGAGTATCTTTCTGTCCTTCCTGTATATCTTTTTGAAGGTCGCTTCTTGCAGACAGTGTACCAAGAGACCCTCTTCCCTGAGTGGGCTTTACTCTTAGGGGTGACTATACTGCAGTTGACTCTTTATGTTGGGATGGTATCTGTGTTTGCTTCTCTCTACACTCAACTGGAGAAGTCTAATTCTCTCTAGACTGCTTTGGTGTCTCTCTGACACTCCGGTTTACTGCTAAGCCTGGGTAGTCTTCTGTTCTTACCAGACTTTCTGTAGTAGCTCTCCAGGGTACCCTCTGAGAGCTCCTGCACTTACTGACCCTGTCCTGGGCCTCATGTCGATTTCATGGCGACCACAGGTTCTTGTCTTAGTCGCTGTCTTCTTTTTCTGTGTTGACAGGATCACTGTGAAACTAACCAGAACCTTTGGTCATCTTCTTGTCTCTCCCTGTTGCCTAGATCTGCCCCTCTCGAGAAGGCTTCTTCAGGATGTTACCACTGTGGGTCTTGATATGAAACCTTCAAGGGTCTCAAAGCAAACCAGAGACTGCTGTTATGTGTTACATTTGGTAGCCCTGTAGGGAGATACAGGATTTTCTCTCAATTTTCATGGTCTCTTCTTCTGGCTGTGGTGCCTGGTGGCCTGAGTCCTCCACCTGCCGCTCCTGCTATCTGAAAGTTTTGGAACATTTTCCTTTGCCTTTGACATCCTTAAATCTCACTATGATGCATTTCTTATCTTATGCCCTGCTTGTGCCCTCTGCATTTTCGATTCTTGAAGTTTTGTGCCTTCATTCCCCATTCCTTGCTTTATTTTTAGGAGTTGGCATTATTCAAGGACTGTCACTATCCTACTCACCTAACATTTCTATTTTTTTTTTTTTTTGCACAGTTGTCCTGCCCGATGCACAAGAGCTTGCTGCTCATCTTTACAGCAAGTTCATGTTCACTTGTGTGTGCGTTAGCACATTTTATACCTGATATTTTCATTCTCCGTATCATATCATTTCCTGTTCTTGTTTTCCTTTGCTAATATCATCCTTATCTCTTCAGGTGTTATTTATAGTCACATCTGCATCAGCTCCTTAGCTTCATCCATATGTGTCTCATAGGTTTCTTTGCTTGTGCTTCTGGGATACCAGACAGGGGACCTAGGCCTGAGGACGCTGGCCAGCTCTGGTCTGCTGGAGGGTTGGAAGAAAGTGCTGTCAGGGCAGCCAGCGTCCTGAGTGGAGTATTCTTGTAAAGAAGCCCTTCTCTGCAGCAGTCCCCTCTGTGGGCTGTTTGCATAATACGTGTCTGGGAGGTAACTCTGTGGTACCAGTTTCCCCAGCTCTGAATTTTGTCCCTGTGGGCAGATCCCACCAGTCAGGGATGGTCCTAAAGCCCCTGGCAAGGGGCTGGAACATAACCACTGGCAGGCTGTTCACTGTCAAATTCCCAGCTTATAATCGCCTCGCACACCCCAACTCCAGCAGCCTCAGGTGACCGGGCTCCCTTGGCCTTTATGGGAGGGACCCAGCTTCCCCCGGTGTAACTGAACTGAAGTTACATATAAAAAATGTTATATTTTTTTGTGTGTTCAACGGAACAAAGGAGGTTGGCATGCAGGAAGATAATAAACAACTGTCTGGGGGACTTTCTGGGTGGATGACTTTGGATACTGAGCCGAAGGCTGTTTGGGTCCTGCTTGGGTAGTAAAAGCCCTCTGGTTGTAAGTGGTTTGCAGACAGAGAGACTCACTGAATCACATGCTCAGACGAAGGGAACCTCACAAGTTCCCTGACAGAGCACTCCCAGCTCTGGAGAACAGGGAGACTCCTACCAGTTTTTATCTGTCCTCTGTCTAGTCTGCCTTACAATGCTATATAGAAACAGTTGTGATAACCTAACATTCCAGGGAGCCACAGCCGTGTGCCAGGCAGAAGCTCTCTGAGCTGCACTACCGTTTTTTGTAACTTTTAGAAAAACTACCGCAGACCCCTTGGACTCCTGAAAAGAGGTCCATAGACTCCAAGTACCTCCAACACTCCACGTGTAGTTAAGTTGGAAACAAACTATTTGGGAGTTGTTTTTCCAAAGAAAGACTTCAAAATCTCACCTTCCCATTTAAGATGTCTTCCTGGGGTCCCGTGAGCTGAACTGACGTCTGGCTCATATTCCATGTGAGTGACCACATACTTTTCACTAAGAAGAAGACGAAGGTCAGGGATATGAGATAGAGCCAGAAGGACAAGAATCTCTTTCTCTTACCCACTTAGCTTCTTGGTATACAGTTAAGAGGCCATAGCTAGGAAGAGAAGGTATAAAATCCCAGAGACACACAACCAACACTCAGGAACTTCAGGGTACGGAAAAAGGCTACACAGTGAGAAATGGACCAGGAAGGGTCTGGGAGAGCCATGCTTGAGGCTGAGAGTCAAGATTAGAGTCTGTGTTCTAATGGCTGGGCGGATGAAGGTGGTGGCTCGGGAAACACTGGGTGGAGATGGTCTTTCCTTTTCTGTCCTTGGTTTTTAAAATGGTGGAGAATGAAGTGCACAGATCAGGGATCTACAGCAGTCGTCTGAATGTGACTGGGGGTCTGTATCTTGGGGTGTCCTGGATTCCCTGATGCCCCTCCTTGATTCTTGGAACCCTTAACAAACAGGTTGCAGGATACGCTAACTTCACGTTCTAGTCTAGAGCTTCCTGCCTCCTTTTAGGCTTTTCTGACATGTTTTATTACCAAGTTGTAATTGCTGGGTCTATTGTTCCAAAATGCCTTTCCCCTTTCAGGAATTCAACATATACATAACATTCTGTATGTGAAGGTGGTGTTTTCACCAAGGAGGAGCAAACTGCCCCTGTGGCTCACCTGTGAGTGGATGTGGCTGGGACAGCCACCCCAGGGAGACTTAGACGACCTCAGGGACGCCCACCTCAGAGCAGTTCCCATCAGCTAAGGCCATGTCTTATCCTGTCCCACATACCGGTGAGCAATACGTTCTGTCACTCAGCAACAGTCCTATTGGTTAGGATACATGGCTTTCACCCCAACCCAGAGGGTGGTTCAGATATCCTGGGCTAGGCTTCACCTTTCTGTTGCTTTTTGATGCCGAGGATCATGTACCATTCACCCTCACTGTCCAGCATATACTTCTAACCATGCACAGTCTGAGGTGGGCACACGGTTCACTCAGTTTCTAACCCGCTGTAGGTTAACTGGAAACCTTTCCGCCAGCAGACCAGAGCACAACAAGGGATCGCTGATAGAGCTGGAAGGGTGAGTGGCGGCGCTCCTAGGGCTGTCCACACTGGTTGCCTCTGCAGCCACAGAGAGCACGGTCTCTCAGGAACTGCTTTCAAGTGCTCTAGCTGCTTCATGGAAGAAATTCAAGGCTGAGTTTACTATTTGTGGGATCTATAAACAGCCGTTTATTCCACTCCCCCGGCTAGAACAGTGCTCGCACGCACGCAAGTTCCATGCCACAGCCCCTGCGAGTGATCTGGCTCCAGGAAGCCCAGCCAGCTGCCCCAATGCCTGCCCGGTGCTGCTCGCGTGACTAGGGCCTGTTGCTGTGCAGTAACCATGGCAGCAACTCCCAGGGGGAATGACTTGCTCCAACTTCCCCTAATGCCAAGGGGGAGAAATGAGAGGAGCTGTTGAGAATTGTTCTCTCTTCCCTCTCTTTTTTTTTTTTTTTCTTTTTCCCTCTGCTATGACCTTGACAAAAATAATCTTTGAAGTACTTGCTGGCTATTTTCCTGCCTTGGGACTGGAAGAAATCAAGATAGTCAGGGTTCGCCAAAGGAAGTACAACTTTTCAAACTTCTGGCCTCCCTGTGTGCAGAGGATGGGAGGAATGCCAGGGCCGAGATGAGGAGCCATCAGGTCACCGACCTGGCCTGTCCTTGGTGGCAGGTGTTTCATGTTGTGACTTTTGGTAATTAGACATAGATGGCTTTTTTTTTTCTTAGAAAATGCAGTCTTTAACCTAAGGGCTAAATCTTTTTTTCCACTTGGAAAAGTGATCTCATTTTCCATGTACCATGGGTTTTTGTTTTGTTTTTTTTGTTTTGCTTTGCTTAAAAGAAAAAAAAAACTTGTAGGAATAAAAAGAGAAAGAAAAGAAAAAACATTCATGATGCATATTTGAAAGATGGTTCCACATGTGTAAAAGAATTTGGCATGACAATTCTGGACCAGAAAGTCAATCTGATATTGAATCCATATGATCCCACAAACGGCATTTTATAGTCTTAAAAAAAAAATTCTGCCTTGTGAGTTAAAATTAAGATTGTTTTTGCTTTTGACTAATCTCATAAAATCTTTTTTAAGAAGACATTTTATATACTCAAGTCTTGAGAATGTCTTTGGTCTTTGAACTATTATTAGTAGGACATCATGAGTATGTGGCAAGCACTGAACTGGGAAAAGCTGTTGCAAGGATCTGGAAAGCACAGCTGAGCTATGCCTTTGCCCAGTGGGCTCAATACTAAGGACGTATACTCTGGTTTAGCCTACTGCACGTGTGCCGCTCACCTGAGGAAGAATGCCCAAACACCATGATTGCTGCCTGGAATAGCCATTATATCAGAGTTAAGGGCATTCCTCTCCGTATTTCACCTACTTACTGCCCTGCTGATTTTCTTCTCACATAATAATTCTCATGCAGAGATGATGCCTTATTCACCAACCACCTCTCAGTGCACCTCACTATTACTCCCTCTCTATCTGGAGAGGAGGCTGCAGTGGCCCATGGGTTGGGTGATTGACAATAGCCAACAGTGCAAATCTTAGTGATCTTGGTTTCCCCAATCTGGACAGAATTGGTTATCCCTAAGGCATGGGCCGGATGGAGATGATAGCTCTAGGAACTGAGCATTAGCCTAGGCTGAGCTTACTGGATGGAGATGATAGCTCTAGGAACTGAGCATTAGCCTAGGCTGAGCTTACTAAGTCACCCTAAACATGCTGGCATCAGCTTTCCACCCTTGCACAGCCTCAGCTCTGGTCTCAGCCACCCTCGCTGTGTCCAAATCCTTCTGGGCAGTTAGGTGGAGGGGGGCGAAGGCTGCCAAGCTTGGACACATTTCCCACAAGAGATCAAATGTAGGCAGAAAAAAACCCAAAAACCCTCTGGGATTTCCAGGCAAAGCACTTGAGGCCAGCACACATATTAGATGCCCCTTTGTAAAATGCCTGCCAGCTGTGAGGGCAGCAAAGTGACATGCAAGCCCCCCTGCAAGTTTCTCAACCCACTGGATTGCAGGAAGAACCAAGTGTCAAATGGACCCTCACCTCCCTGTGAGTGTCTATCAACAAATAAACAGAAAAACAGGATTGTATCAAGTGAAACTCCAGGAAACAGTCCATAAAGTGAAGACACCAGACCACAGAATGAAAGAAACACATACATACAGTGAGGGCTTAATGTTTAAAATGTATGAGACTCTATCACAAAAGCCAAAAACAAACAACAACAAAACCGTGATTAAAATACACAAATGAAGCTGGGTGGTAGTGGTACACGCCTTTAATTCCAGCACTCTGCAGGCAGATCTTTGTTTGAGAGCAGCCCTGTCTCAAAAAAAAAAAATATGCAAAGGAGCTAGATAGACATAAGATATAGAAAAGTTAATAGGTATGAGTGCTTAGTTACTAATCATCAAAGAGGCACAGATAAAACTCACCTCACCTAAGTGATGAGAATGTGAGTTCAGCTATTGCAAAAAAGAATATGGATGTTCCTCTGAAAACTAAAAATGGAGCTGCCATATGACTCAGCAACCCTCCTAAAGGAAATGAAATCATTATTTCGAAGAAATATTGGCATTCCTGTGTTTTCTTCAGCAGTATTCACAATAGCTAAGTAATAGAAATAACCCAGGTGTCCATCAACAGGTGATAGGAGTTAAAATGTGGCACCCATATACAATAGAATATCAATTTAGCTGTAAAGGGAAGGCAATCTTGCCATTTGCAGTAACATGAGTGAGACTGAAAGACCACTCAGTAAATAAGCCAGAGAGGCAAAGAAAATCACTGCATGACCTCATTTTAATGTGGAATCTGAAAAGGTGGGATTCATAAAAGGGGCAAGTAGAATGATGGTTGCCAAGGGGCAAGAAAAGAGTGTTTGACATATGTTGCAAGGTAGATGAACTCTGAGATTGTTATGGCCTGTGGAACAGCTCAGTCACAGAAGGATAAATGCTATGTGGGCCAAATCAGTACAGACAGAGGTTAGATGGGGATGCTAAGGCTGGAGGCAGATAGAGTTGACATTCGGTAGGGACAAAGGTGAAGGTTTGAGGGATACAGAGCACTTGAGATGAATGATGGTGATTACACAACATTGTGAATTATGCTGAGTGTCGCTGTGCTGTTCTCTTAAAAAATAGAATAGCGAGTTTTGTATATTTTGTTGTAACATTAAAAGATTTTTTGAAAGTTAGAAGTATAGGCCTGGCATTGCAGCTTAGTGGTGGACAGCTTACCTAGCACGTAAAAAGCTCTGGGTTATTTTCCAGAATCAAACACCAAAACCAACCAACCAACCAAACAAACAAACACAAAAACACCATCACAAAACAAACAAACAAACAGAAAACTGTCATTATAAAAAAAGATCAGGGGCTGGAGAGATGGCTCAGAGGTTAAGAGCACTGGCTGCTCTTCCAGAGGCCATGAGTTCAATTCCTAGCAACCACATGATGGCTCACAATCATCTATAGTGAAATCTGGTGCCATCTCCTGGCATACAGGTGTACATGCGAACAGAGCATTGTATAAATAATAAATAAAATCTTAAAAATAAAAAAAGATCAGTTTTCTGAGGCCAATGAGATAGCCCAGTGGGTAAAGGCATTTGCCACTAAGCCTCATGGTCTGAGTACAATACCCAGTACCCAGGGTGGAAGGACAGAACTGACTCCTGAAATTTGTCCTCAGAATTCCACATAAGCATCATGATGTGCACACAAAATAAATACACACAAATGAAAATATCCAGAAGCTCACTGCCACCCCACACTGGAATCATGTGACTGAATGTGGAAGCCCTGAAAATTTTACAGTAAGTTTCTGAATAAAAGACTTTCTCAATGACCAAAACCCAGACAGGTAATGAATTTGAGCTATTTCTCCATCTCACAACTCCATTGCAGCCTTGGTTCTGAATACACATTTACACTGCTGCATAACAACACATGCTGCCTCGGACACTTCAGCTCCTACTCAAGACTACTGTGTGTTATCAATCGCGGTGTTTTTATTATACATATAGAGTTTTCTGCTCTAACAGAAATGTGGTGCTTACTTACAAAAAATAAACTCTTTTAATATTTTCCTGTTGTATGTATCAAATTATGTTTTGTGGATTGTATTGTGTTATAGTGTTTGATTTTTATAATTTATGTTTGAGTTGCTGACTTAGGTTATACAAAACGTGGTTAAATGAGGATTTTAAGAGAGGCTTCAATGGGTATGAATGCTTATGATGAAAGCAAGAGAGCCTGAGTTCAAATCTTTACTACCCATGTAAAAGCCATGCATGGCCGTGTTTACCTCTAACCCCAATGTTGAGGATGTGGAGATAGTCAGATCCTGGGAACTTGCTGTCTGATTAGCCTAGTCAAAATGGTGAGCTTCAGCTTCAGGTCTCACATCCAACAATCTTCTCTGGCCTTCATACATTTGTTCTCTCCCTCTCCCTCTCTCTTTCTCTCTGTGTCCAACTTATGGGTTAATTACCAAGCTCTCCACTGTCACAGTGCAAAGAAGGCTGTAGACAGAGTGAGTTTCATGGTGTCATTGAAACTTTATGTGTGAAACCAAGAGGCAGACCACACTTGAAACATAGTCTCTCTACTCTGGTAGGGGTAGTAGGAGTCATCTTTACTTTGTTTCTTGATCTTACTAGAGACACCTTGAACTTTTTCCCTTTAAGTGAGTTGCTGCCTTAAGAATAATATATAAATTACTACCACCCTAACTGCCTCCATCACGTTAAGAAATTACTTTTTAAATTAGGAATCACTTTTATATTTCTTACTACCTCACTCTAGTGAAAAATACTCAGATATTCTCCTTAGAGCTATAATTCTTAGCTAGTTCTTCTTAGAACTGTAAAGTAGTATATTGATATATTTACCAATATTGAGCCAACCTTATATTTCTGAAGCAAATATACCCAGGTTATCAGGCTTAGTGGCAGAGGACTTTAATGGTGGGGCACCTTGCCAGTACTTGTTGTCTTTAATCTTTTTGAGACACTTTCATTATGTGGTCTGGAACTCACTCTACAGATCAGACTTACCTTGAACTCTACCTATCTCTGCCTCCTACGTGATGGGATTAAAGGCATAGGCTACCATGCCTGGAACATTTATTCTTTTTAACATTACTCCTCTAGCTAAGATGACATGACACTACAGTGTGGTTTGATTTGCGTTTCCAGAATGATCAGTGATGCTGAGTAATTTTTGTATACCTGTTGGCCATTTGTATATTTTCTTTTGACAAATGTCTATTAGATCCTCTGTACATGTTTAAATCAGATTATTTTTCTTTCCACTACTGAGTTTTATGAGTTCTATGTATATTATAGATATTAATCCTTTGTCAAATGTAGTCTGCAAAGACTTTCCCATTGTGTCTTCTGCTTCTGTTGATTATTTTGCTGTGCAGAAGTTTCTTGGTTTGATAGAATTCCACCTTTCTTTTATTTTCTTTTGGCTGTGCTTTTGGGGTATGATCAAAAAGCCTACAACCATGTCTGGACCTATTCTGCCATTACAAGAAAACTTCCCTTTCCTAAAGGATGTAAACAGATGTTTTAAAACAAAGAGATTATGGTTATAGTATAGTCCATGCCGTGTGTGTTTGTTACACTGTTTTAAATGGTCATTGTAATAAAACAGAAAATGATTAAGTGTAAAAAGTACTGAGAGTGGATTTCTTGATTCCACAGGCACTGACATCATTTTCTGCAATGCCTAGGTAGTTCCATTCATAACAAATCATCTCCTACAAGCCCCTGTGTTTTTGTTCTTAGTCTCTTTGAGACTTCCTCACATGGTGAAAATACATCTCCATGTGATTCTTTCTTGTATTTCTTCAGCAATTAATAATCCTGAACATATTGTACTGTGTACTGTGGACCTTACTAGTTCTCTTTTGCGAAACATTAGCTTAAATGTTTTCTCATTTAAAACAACTGGGTTTGGGCTCATATTTTTTAATTTAGTTTTTCATCTTTTTATTGTTGGTTTGGAAAAGCTATTTATTTATATATTCTGGGAGAGTTCTTTATCAGTGTGCTATAAATATTTTTGTGGGAAAGTTTTTGTTAGAAAGTTAATTTGCTTAATCGATATTAACTAATGTGGAAATGAAACTAAGTAGTGAAAACTTGCCTGGCATGTGTAAGGTCATGGGTTCTATCCCTAGCATCCAAAATCAGACAAACAAAAAGTGGATACTGTGGTAGTTAGATTTTTTTTTAGGTGTTTTTATTACTTTTGACAAGTTATATATTTCAAAAATCACCTGTTTTAGTTAAAATTTTAATTTTCTAAACGTTACACTTAATATCTCCCTAAATCCTCTTTAAAATTGTAGGGTCTGTAAATTCCTGATGTCAGAAATGTGCATTTTCCTTGAAGACCCCTGTTGGGGATTTTCACTCTACATACAAACTGTGAAAACAAACAAACAAACAAAAAACAAAATTTGTTGTTGTGAGTGGCCTTTGTTATTTGACATAAGCCATTTTCATTGATTTCCCTCCTTTTTATCTGTTCTTCCTTCTGCTTTTATGAAACACAGCTTCTCTTCAGTTTCTTAAAGTGTGATCATCCCTTCTTTCTTTTGTAACAAACACTTCAGATTCCTCGGATTCATTGTTGATCTTTCTGCAATTATATGCTGTGAGGCTCACCACATTTTGTTTTGTTTTGTTTTGTTTTTGAGACAGGGTTCTTCTGTGTAGCCTTAGCTGTCACTCACTCAACCAGGCTGGCCTCAGACTCACAGACATCCACCTGCCTCTGTCTCCCCGAGTGCTGGGAATATAGGTGTGCACCACTGTGCCCAGCTTCACCACATCTATTAACATGTATAGACACACATAGAGAAATTGGTACATGACATGCATTGGTCATTTGTCAAGGAGGAAATCCAAGTTATCAATGAATGCATGGAATGTTTTTAATCTTCTTAATAATCAAAGAAATAAAAACCATAAAGGCAAAATAATTTATCACCTAAGAAATTGACTTGAAAAAGTGGGTATTACCTATAATATTTAGAATTAAAAGAAATAAGTGTTACAGTGAGATGATCTCCAACTATTTGTGCTTCAAAGATACACAGTGAAACATTTATGACTAACACTGTCTAGGTGACTGAACCCAGTCTCCAGATTCTTCGCTGTCCAAATGGGAATAGACTCTTTTGATCTCACAGGGTGAAGTGAGATTGAGTAAGCTATTCTACTTATCATGCTTGAAGCTCGTAAGAACCTCCTTCCTACTATTTTTTCAGAGAGTTACCTTTGACAGAGATAAACAGATAGATACCAATAATGGATTGACAGATATATAATAGACAGATAGATAACAGATAAAAGATGATGTGTTGAATAGATAATAGGCAGGTAGATAGATTATTGATGGGTGTGTGAATAGATGCTAGATGACAGACACACAGTATTCTTACTGATTGTGAGAATAAGTGACTCTGGGTATGCTGGATACCTTTTGTTGGTGATGGTTCTAAGAACTGCTATGGCAGAACATAGAAGATTTGCAAAATCTTCAAAAAAGAGCCTAACTCAAACACAACATAGCCCTATACTTCAAAGAACCCATAATTGTCGATGTAACTAAGATTCAATGATTATAAACAAGGTAAAATAGAATTATGCATCCATAAACTTGTAAGAAAAAATTTAAACTTGAATAAAATAAAAACCATTGAATTGATACGCATTTGTGCCTATTATATCCTGAAATGTGTCCAAGTTGGATGATTTCTAAGGTAAACCAGAATTTCAAGAAATGCTTTAGTCTTATCCTAAATAAGTAGGTCAAGATGATGATGAGACCAGATTTGATTTTTTCACTAGATACCAAAATTAGGAGAGAATACATACATAAATTCTTTAAGAAGCTGAAAAAAAAAGCCAGATTAGTATACAGAAGGCTGGGAATGAAGTGAAAGGTCCTCGTTTTGCTTCCTCTTGTGATGATGTCTCATTATGTCAGTCTGATGCTGCTTATATTCCATTAAATGGGCATACTGTATCCCCTAGGGAGAGAACCAAGTCTTCAGCCCCACAAACCATGACCAACTTCCCCTGTGTGCAGTTAACAGGGACTGGTTACAAAAGAAGCTGACAGAAAGTTGATGTAGACATTTCTAGAGGTCATACAAAACAGGAAAAATGTCGGGAAATGTTGGTACACAAAACCAACCACCTCTTGTTCTTTTCATTTTGTGTGAGCCAATTCGATTTGATGTGTTGTTTTCTCTCTTAGTCTCTCAATGGCTTTGCCCTTGTGGTGAGTGCAGAAGGGATGATCTTCTATGCATCAGCAACAATTGTGGACTATCTGGGCTTCCATCAGGTAAATGAAGCAAAAATAGCCTTTTGGTATATTAAGTGTTGTGTTACCTTCGAATATGTGTTGTCTTCAAAGCTTAAGACTGTCTAAGATAAAGCTTTCTTATACCATATGTCCCAGCTTTGCCTTCGCACCATGTCAGCTTCAGTGTAGCATTGTGGTACTAGGTGACCCTGAGTGGGACAAAACTCTGCTCTAAGCTTCTCATATTCAGAGCATCATCTCATTTGATAACTCCATGTCTTAAACTCCATATATTTAGCATGTTCCAGACATAATTTCTCCCAGAAATACCCTTTTCAAATTTGCAAATTCTTCACTGGAACAATTGCTTGGTCGACACTGGTTTTATGATTCTGGCTTCATAGGGCAAAAGGCTGGGACCCAGATATCTTAAATATAAGACTCTGGAAACTGACTCATCAACAAACAGGTACAAGAAGACTCTCTACTTAAAGCACAGAAAGCAACAAAGGAGCTTTTCCTTTTTGACCTCAGGAAGGAAGAAGCCTCAATAGGAAACCAGGTCAAATGTGAATTCAGATCTGCATCATTGTGGAGACAAGGCTGTGCCCTGCTCTAAACTACTTTATATTGTATGAAAATAGTACCTTTCAGGCTGTGCCTGTCTATGAATGACTCCATTTTACAAGCAGTATATGACTCTATTTTGGGTGCAAATGCAAAGGCATGATGCCTGTGCATGTAGACACCACCACTTAGCCAGCCCTGCAAAAGACATGAACTGATAAATGACTTATCAGTAAATTTAAAATGTACTGTCTATAAACATCACAATGCACTAGGAGCATATGCGCACACGGGTATATAAAAGCCGTTATCAGACTACCTGAACCCAAGAACTCATTGGACTCACTAGACTAAAGAAGGGCACAACAGCCTCATCTGATGTAGTGGTTTAAATGAGAAATACAACCTACAGAATCAGATATTTGAACATCTGGTACCCACTTCCAGTGCTGTTAGGGAAGGTTACAGGAGGTATAGCCTTGTCACTGGGGGAAGCTTTTAGAGTTTAAGCCTCATCTCACTTCTAGTTTGACTCTCTGCGTCATGTTTTTGGTTGAGGCTGTTATCCATCAGCTTCTTGCTCCTGTTGCTGTGCATACTGCTTGCTGCCATGCCTCCTTATCATGAGGGACTCTTAGGGTTAGGGTTGGGATTACTCTTATCCCTCTGAAACTGTAAGTCAAAATAAATTATTTCTTTCATAAGTCACTTTTGGTCATGGTGTTTTTATCATGGCAACAGAAAAGTAACTGATCCCCCTGGTCTCTATAAAAAGAATACCCAATGTAAAGGTGATGGCCTCCATTCACCTGTAATCTGACTACCTGGAGTGTATATCTAGAGACTAACAAAGAACTTGCATCTGTCCTCAGGGCTTCATCTCAACTTGGCCCTCACTGCTGATTCAAATCAACTATGGGCTCACCCATCTTTTCATTTATCCATCCATTCATCTGTCCACAGGACCTGGTCATGCACTTCACCTCTAAGTCCTCCAGGGTTCTATGCCTTGCCTATGCAATTCAACTCAACTTTCAAGCTCAGTTCAACTCTGTCACCTTGCCTGGCTATAAACACCTTCAACAGCTCTCCAGTTGGGTTATAAATATTTTATCTATACACTGCTGAAAATTTCTTTCTATCTGGATTAACTTTTAGCCTCTGCTTTCAGAAACCTTTAAAAAAAACTCCTTGAACTTTATTGTGGCTTCTTTAACACAATAAACCTACATACAGATAGATTAGGTAGCTGATAGATAGATTAGCTAGATAGATGATAGCCAGATAGATGATAAATAGATGAAGGACATTATCTTTCATCTATTAGATAGATAGTGGTGGCTATCTATCTAAATGATAGATAGACAGATAATAAATAGGTGATAAACAGGTTTACTGTATGATGTTTATCTAAGAGTTAGTATTAGTAATCAGTGACATGTAGACAAATAGACAAATGATAGATACATGTACTGATTAATGCATAATGTTTACCTGAGAGTTAGTGTTAGTAATTAATATGATCAAAATAAAAGAGCCCGTGTTTTCCACTTGCCAATATCAGGAAAAACTGGAACAACCTGGAAAATAGCAGCCAACAAGATTGATGTAGCTCATAAATGCATTATTCAATCACTTCTGACACGTGAAAAGACACAAACATGTCTGTTTACTTTTCCTATATAGCACATTCATAACAACTACTACAAAATCTGGAAACTAACACAAAGCAGACAAGTGAACTCATGGGCTCACCAATGAAGCAAAATTGGTGGCGGCAGGATGGTAGTGAAAGACGGACTTCAGCTTAATTCAACAGGCCACCTCGCAGAAACATCCCCTCTGAAGATGAGTTCACAACAAAATCCCAAGCACATGGGAAACCAGGGCATGAAGGCAAGCATGAGCTGGCAGTCAATAAATGAATGTAGTTCCTCCCAGTGAAATATAAGGAAAAAAAAGACTTCCTGAAAGAAGCTAGGAAACATATTTAAAATAGCAGGGGACCGTGTGAGCTGGTGCAAGCTTTTAATTTCATCATGCAGGAGGCAAAGGCGGGCAGATATCTGTGAGTTTGAAGCCAGCCTGATCCACATAGGGAGCTGCAGGCTAGCCAGCACAACATAATGAGTCTCTGTCTCAAAAAAAAGGGGGGTGGGGAAGAAGCTGAAGAGATGACTCAGCAGGTAAAGACACGTTCTGTCAAACCTGCCAATATGAGTTATATTCTTGGGATGTATACAGTAGAAGGAGAAAACTGGTATCTACCAGTTATCTCTAACAACACTTCCCATCCCCACGCATAATAAATTTATACATGGGATAAGATTGAAATAATGGAAGTGTTAAAAGGCAGTATAAAGAGGTCATAGCCTGTAATTGGAAAAAAAAATAAAGAGCAAGCAGAACTTTCAAAGTGAAGAAAATAGCATATTAGTCAGTATTGGTCCCTTGTCCTGGGGCATCCTGAGATTTTGCTGAACCACTTTGCCTCCTGCAGAGAAAAGCTATGCTGTCATTTCACTGTTTTATACAAAGATTTTATATCATCTAGCATTAAAAAAATATTGAAATTCAAAAGGAAACAGTGCCTTGAAATTAGCAGTAACAGGAGAAGAGCTCTGAAAGGGTACTGACTGTAGAGAAGAGGCAGCAGGCACTCAAGGAGCCCATCTTGGGAATTCTTCTAAGGCTGAGAATTAGGATGTCCTGATGCAATGAAGTTTGGGAGGTGAGGCAGTTCACAAAGGGGCCAGACCAGGCTGGCCAGCAAGAAAAGGTGTTCTCTGGGGTACTCATCTGACACTGCAGTACTTCAGGCTCACGGCACCTGCAGAAGGACACAGTAGTATCTTAAGCTCCCTCAAGCAGAATAGGTGCTCCAGGAACTGGGGTTGATGAATGAATGGCAATGTGAAACAGCAAGTCAAATCACAGAATAATTAAAAACCAATGCTGAACACAGCCAAAGACAGTAGAAGCCACGATCTGAGACTAGGTTCCTGATCTGTTGTCAAAATTAAAGTTTATCTGATAGAATTATCACTTTATCTAATTTTCAAGAAAAAATAATTTTAATGGTTTCCCAGAAGTAAAATAATGTGGCAATTTCTTATATCCATGTCACAGCTTCCTGTCACCTGAGCTGGAAGTCATAGTCCCTCAGAACTACTTGGCTATCTGGACTTATCTTGATATGACACTTACCTGTCCTTGCTCATGGGAGATGGTCAGTAGTATCATTCCCACACAGTAATCTGTGACAAAGTTCTGAGCAAGGACAACTATCCACGACCAGTTAATAGATGTATATGTGTTTTGCCCAAGAAAGCAAAAATGACGGTTGTCAGATACATAGATTGGGTCCTACTGTATGGGTGGTGTCTTGAGCTGAAGTAAAGACTGCCTCTCTTGGTGGCAGCAGTTTCTAGTTTTTATGTCATCTTCACCTCTTCTTCTATTTCTTCCCAGTATATCTCTTTTTAATTAATTAATTCACTTTGCATCCCAGTCATAGCCCCCTTCCTCCTCTTTTCCTGCCCCTCCCTTTCTCCTCCCCTATTCCAGAAAAGGGGACCCCTTTACCCACCCACACCAGCTCATCAAGTCACCTGAGGACTGAGTTCATCCTCTTCCCCTATGGCCTGGTAAGGCAGTCCCTTCAGAGGGAAGTGATCAAAAAGCAGGCAACAGAGTCCATGTCAGAGTCGGCCACTGCTCCCCTTACTAGTGAACCCATATGAAGCCTGAACTGCCCATCAGATACATATAGAGAGAGGATTAGGTCCAGTCCATGCATTGTCATTGTTTGGTGCTTCAGACTCCACAGGTGCCACTGGGCCCTGGTTAGTTGGTTCTGTTGGTCTTCTTGGGGAGCTCCTGTCACTTTTAAGTCCTTTTATCCTTCTCCCCACTTTTCCACTGGACTCCCTACGCTTCGACCAATGTTTGGCTGTGAGTCTCAGCATCTGTTTCCAGCTGTTGCTGGGTGGAGCCTCTAAGAGGACAACTCTGATAGGCTCCTGTCTTAAAGCATAGCAGAGTATCATTAACAGTGTCAGGGCCTGGCTCTCTTCCATGGGGTGGGTCTTAGGTTGGGCCAGGCATTGGCTGGACATTCCCTCAATCTCTGCTCTATCTGCTCTATCTTTGTCCCTGCAGGTATTGTAGGCAAGGTAAATTTTTTTGTGGGTGGGTTGATGTTCTCCTTCCTCCGCTAAGAGTCTTGTCTAGTAGAGGGTGTCCTCCTCAGTCTCCATGGCCTCTGCTACTAGGAGTCTCAGCTAGAGTCCCGCTCATATCCTCCCACAGGCCTCTTCTGACTTAGCTCTCCAGCTCATTACAGAGATGCCCTCACCCACCCGGTAACTTCTCTTGGTTTTTGTTTATGGCTATGCCCTAGGAAACACTGAAGGACCAGGGGACATCATACCATGGCATTAGCTACTAAAACATAAATTTGTTTCTTCAATCTAAAAGTATTTCATGTTTTCTTCTAGTTGTCACAGAAATATATAGATTTGCTTTGCCCTTCCTTTTGGCTTTGCCGTATCTTCCCCTGTCTTTCCTGTCCTTTGCTTTGGTTAACTGCAGGCCCATAGCTCACATTAACCTGGGTACACTCCTTCACTGACTAATGATAAGTGAGACTCTTGAGAGGCCAGTGGACACTGGAAACCACACTCTTGCCTGGTTCCACAAAGCTCAGATTCACGAAAACAAAACAAATAAACAAAACAGGTGAAAAGAATGTGTAAGTTGCAGCACCTGCTTGCACCCTCACTCTAAGAACCATGGGTGCCCACTGTGCCTGAGTCATCTGTTCCTCCTGTTAAAACCACAAAGGGAAAAACACTGTCTGCCATGTGGTAAAAAGAACAATAAAAACACCACATTTGAAGGAGGAACGCTGTTGATGCCTCAAGAGGGAAGGTGTCTTTTTCTCAAAGCTTTCTCTTTGCACATGTGACTCACTTTTGATTGGTTGATGTGGGGATCCTTGGTCATGATCACCAGAACATGTAAATTCAGCAGAAAGCTAAAGCAACTGCTTCTGTGTTTCAGACGGATGTAATGCACCAAAACATTTATGACTACATCCATGTGGATGACCGACAGGACTTCTGCAGACAGCTACACTGGGCCATGGACCCTCCACAGGTGGTGTTTGGGCAGTCCCCACATGCTGACACAGGTGGGCTAACTTCACTGGCATCCACACTTCAGGTAGCTCTTCCCACCCCAATTAACCCAGTCTAGAAAATCCCTCATGGACCTGCTCAGAGGTTTGTTTCCTGGGCTACTATAGAACCTATCACGTTGACAATCAAGATTAATAATCACAACTCTACCCATTGTCATGTTAACAGCTGAATATATCACTTTAAATTGTAACAGGGGCCCCATAATACATCTCAGGGACACACGCCTAAAGCATCAACACCTCTCACAGGTTCCACCACCATAGGCTGGGGGCCGTGGGGCTTTGTAGTATACTCAAGATCCAGATTCAGGCTCTGCCATATTTGGTATTTTCAACACTGCTAGAGATCCCAAGAGACTGTAACTTGTTTCAAAAACTCCCTGAAGCCCCTCTTTGGACCTCTTTGGACCAATTTACGTTTAACTGAAAAACAAAAACAAAACATTCCCTGGAAATAGTTATCCATTGTTCACTACAACTACCCAATTAATACATTGTGCCCTTTTGTTACCCAATTGATGAGCTGTGCATAGAATGTTTCCATAAATAGTAGGTAAGAATGGGCTTGGATGAGACAGATACAGGTGGGTCTTGGACTTTATCCAGGAGCCATTCAGATGATGGTTTCCAACAGAAACTTTAAATAAGTCAAAGAAAAAGCTTCCCCATAACTTCAATATCCAACAGCATAATTTGTCTTAGATCGAAGGTACCTTCATATCATATTATTTCTACAGCTCAAACAATACTAAGCAACTGACCCTTAGTCACACATGCAGCAGTCAGTGTCCTCAATGTCATAAAGGGCAGGGCTAATGAAAGTAAAATCCACCAAAGAGTCTCTTGGAGACGTGGGAATGGCAAAGGCTTGGAGACCCGTGGTGAGATGTGCATTCTAGCCAGAGTGGCATGGATGTTATAGCCAGTTACATGTTCTCTCATATATCTATGGTCTGTTGTTTCCCAGACTAATCATCACATTTTCATTTTCATTATCTTGGCAGACAATACTATCCTGGGGAAGCTGCTCAGGGCCCAGGAAGGGGGCAAAGGATTGCCTTCCGAGTACTCGGCCTTCTTGACGCGCTGCTTCATTTGTCGTGTTCGCTGTCTGCTGGACAGCACCTCTGGCTTTCTGGTGAGTGGGTGGTTTCCAGGCATATGTGGGATGCTGTTCACTGTGGTGAAGAAAAGGTGAGGACAGAGTAAGCACTGTGGAGAGGCTCCAAACAAGTAAACTAGCAGAGCTGGACCTTGACAGCACGCACTGGTACGTAGGGGAGTGAGTGGGAGGGCTGAAAGAAGGCCTGGATGATTATAAGAAAAGCAGATGAAATATTTAAAAATTGACAACCCTTTTCAATTCAGTTAGGTTAGGTGTACATTTATTTAGATCTTATTTCAAAAGCATTTTCTAGGGCTGGATGTGCCTAGTGCCACATAAACTGTATATGGTGGCTCACACTTAAAATTCTAGCACTTGGAAGGATCAGAAGTTCAATTATCCAAGGCCAGCCTAGTGTGCATGAGACCCTGTCTCTGAATGAATGAATGAATGAATGAATGAATGAATGAATGAATGAATGAACAAAACAAAGACTCAACATAAGGCTGATGAGATTTCTCAGTGGGTAAATGTGCTTCCTGTTAAACCTGCCTACCTGAGTGTGACTAGGACCCATGCAATGAGCGGGGAGAGCCGACTCCTGGAAGCTGTCCTCTGATCTCCATGTGGGCACCGTGGCAGAGCTGAGTCCACCTGAGGTTGTGGTTGCGGTCTTTTCCCCTCAAAACCCTTGGGCTTCCACCACTTTTTAGAATGTGATAATATTTCTTTATTTTGTATTATTGGAGTCATATATTTATTGTTTTACATGATCATGTTTTTCCTGTATATATGTATGCACCACGTGCATGTTTTGTGCCTGTGGAGATCAGAAGAGAGCAACAAATCCCCTAGAATTGGAGGTACAAAGGGTTTCTAAGCAGGTGCTGGAAATTGAACTCAGGTCCTCTACAAGATCGGCCTGTGCTAATCTTAACGCTGAGCCATCCTTCCAGCCCGGGGTTTCCACTTTTCACTTGTGACTATTTCCTCTCCCATCTCCATATGAAAAGAAGATGAGGTTATCCCCCTGGGGCTCAGCAGAGCAAGAACTCTGGAACCTGCTTACCTTGCCAGGTCATGTTGCATTTGCCCTGTCAGAACCTTGACCCCTGGTGCCTGTACCCTCCCTCTCCAATAGTCACAGCTCTCCGAGAGCCCCTGGACAACCTGCATTTTCTTAGCAAGTACTCATCTCTGAGTCCTCTGACTGACCTAGTGGTCAAGACCCTTTGGCTCAGCTTCATAGACTGACTTGTGGACCCAGGACTGTAACTGATTAATTGTCTCAGAGGCTTGCTACCTCTGTCTGCTAACCTAGGCCTAGTCCTTCTAGCCTCCATACAATCCAATCTAAGCCTAGAATGTTTTCATCCCCTGACACTTAGATCTGAATAAGCTCACCATTTCTAGTTCTCTCTGAACTCTGGTTGGCTGGCTCAACTCAGCTGGCTCAAACTCCAAAATTACTGATTCCATCTGGCCTGAATCTCAGCTTCTGACTGAATTGCTCTGCTTGACCTCAAACTAACTCTAGCAATCTGTTCTAATCTTCTGGCTCATTCTCATTATTCTCTGGCTCATTCTGTCTTCACTTGCTTTGTGTCTAGCTTGTTACCTCTTCAACCTGTCATGTACCCCACCCCCATCCCACCCCTGGTAAAACAGCCTCTAAACTCCATGCACTGAGCTGCCTGTCAACTCACTGACTCAAACTGCCTGAACCCAGAGATCTCCATCCTCTGTCTCCTGAATGCTGGGATTAAAGGTCTGTACCACTACACTTGGACCTAAATTTTCTTTACCTGAAACTTGCTCTATATCAGGCCGACCTTGAACTCAGAGATCTGCTTGCCTCTATCTCCTGGGATTAAAGGCGTGTCTGTATTCCCAATAGATCACACAGACCTAGAAGGTCTTTGGATGTGATTTATTGTCAGAGCAGCTATGCTCTGAGTTAAAATTTCTCTACTCAGGACCATAGGATCCCTTGAGCACTGCTTATGGTCCACCTAGAACAGGCATGGCATTATGTATCCCATCTATATAACCTGGACAAAGGTTCCTGAAGGGTTCCCATCTCCACCACATGAACTAAGGGTCACAGGGAGGTCCCATCTGGACTGAGTTTCCAGGGCAGTTGCTATCTCTCTCACCTGGACTATGCAGCCCCAGAAGTAAAGGACTGGGGTGGGCAGATCCCTACAGAGCGTCCACCAAAAGCTGGCAATTCCTGGCAGGCTTACTGCACGCTTGGGGAAGAGCCTCGGGGAGACCTGTATGACCTCTGCTTCAAGC
The DNA here is from genome assembly GCA_028658305.1 of Pachyuromys duprasi. NCBI lineage: Eukaryota > Metazoa > Chordata > Mammalia > Rodentia > Muridae > Pachyuromys > Pachyuromys duprasi. The sequence goes on along the minus strand of CM053743.1, from coordinate 80,068,778 downwards.
CTTAGTATACCCTTTGGTTCTGTCACAATCTGTGGAAAAATTTCCAGTTCACACCAGTTTTACCCAGCTATATCCGTGGCTCTGTGAGCTACCCCCAAGCGAGAGTCAGTCCTCACACAGGATAGAATATACTACTAACTCAGGACGTTTGCCCTTCCTCCACCCACCAAGTTTTTCCATCCATCAATTTTTTCCCCCAGACAATTCACAGGAAAAGAGATCTATACTAGCTGGTAGACTGGAGGCTCTTATTTTCATTAACCATTCCCTGTTCATTGGTCGTTTTTTGTTTCAATAAACAGTATTTTTTAAAAAAATAAAGACATTAATTATATATAATGGCAACTCAGTCCCTTCAGAAGAGCAGACTGTCCCTTCCCATTTACACCCAGGTCCATGCTAGACACGCCCATCACACATACTTTCAGCGCATAGCTGCCATGTTGGGCCATGACATATTCTAGGCCCACAGCCCATACCTGAAACTTTCCTTATCTGGTCCCTTCTGCTTAACCTTTCCAAACTGAGTTCCAACTCTCCTCACCTTAAGTAAGGGCCTAATGAAACCACTGAAGAAGACCACTGCTTGAGTGGGGAAAAAAAATCATTCAAACAGCCAAGGCTATCTCTTGGGAGTCAGAGACTAGCAAAAAGTGGGGAAAGCCTTGCTGATTTTACAGTGGGAAGGAGCCTGGAAGTTTAAAGTAGTGTGGAGGAGGTTTGTAGGACCAAGGAGCCTAGGACCTTCAATATGCATCACGGGTATGTGTTAATAGGGGCTTGTCTTAGGGTTATTGTTGCTATGATGAAGCACCATGACCAAAAGCACATTAGAGAGGAAGGGGTTTATTTGGCTTATACTTCCACATCATAGTCCATCATTGAAAGAAGTCATCATTGAAAGACGTCAGGACAGGAACTCAGACAGGGCAGAACCTAGAGGCAGGAGCTGATGCAGAGGTCAGAGCTGCTTAATGGCTTGCTCAGTCTGCTTTCTTATAGAATCCAGAACCACCAACTCATGGGTGCCCTCACCCACAGTGGTCTAAGCTCTCCCACATCAATGATTCATCAAGAAAATGACTCACAGGCTCATCTACAGCCCATCTTATGCAGGCATTTTCTCAACAGAGGCTCCCTCCTTGCTGATGATAAAACTAACCCGGACAGGACTGAAGGAGCCTAAAAGTTAGTGTGGGATTTTGATATGTTACAGGTCTGTGCTAGTAGGAAACTAGTGGGGAGGTGGGCTGTGGAGGCAGGTAAGGGAAGTGATGGCTCTTCCTGAGTGTAAGCTTTTCTTTATTGTTAGAATCTTTCAGTAGGTAATAAAGGCTCTTGTTCTAATAATATTTCATTCTAAAGTTTAATTGTGTTGAAGGTGTTATAATAATTAATTCTATTCATAAGAAAGGATTTTATTCATCTTAGCTATTCTGTTAGGTGTAAGGTGAAATCTCATGGTTGTTTTGATTTACATTTCCCTGAAGACTAAGGACGTTGAACATTTCTTTAAGTGTTTCTTTGCCATTCTATTTTCCTCTATTGAGAATTCTCTGTTTAGCTCTGTACCCCATTTTTTAATTGGATTACTTGATTCGTTGCTGTTTAACTTCTTGAGTTCTTTATATTTACTGGATATTAACCCTCTGTCAGATGTAGGGTTGGTGAAGATCCTTTCCCAATCTGTAGGCAGTCATTTTGTTTTGATGACAGTGTCCTTTGCTTTACAGAAGCTTTTCAGTTTCATAAGGTCCCATTTATTGATTGTTGCTCTAAGAGCCTGTGCTGTTGGTGTTCTGTTCAGGAAGTTGTCTCCTGTGCCAATGAGTTCAAGGCTCTTCCCCACTTTTTCTTCTAATAGATTTAGTGTGTCTAGTTTAATATTGAGGTCTTTGATCCACTTGTACTTAGTTTTGTGCAGGGTGATAAGTATGGATCTATTTGCATTTTTCTATATGTAGACATCCAGTTAGACCAGCACCATTTGTTGAAGATGCTGTCTTTTTTCCATTGTATGGTTTTGGCATAACTCAAGTGAAAACACATGCTGGAGAGGATGGGGAGAAATGGGAACCCTCCTCCACTGCTGGTGGGAATGCAAACTTATACAATCACTTTGGAAATCAATCTGGCACTTTCTCAAACAATTAGGAATAGTGCCTCCTCAAGATCCAGCTATACCACTCCTAGACATATATCCAAAAAAGAGGCTCAAGTATACAACAAGGACATCTGCTCAACCATGTTTGTAGCAGCTTTATTTGTAATATCCAGAAGCTGGAAACAGCCCAGATGCCCCTCAGTTGAGGAATGGATATAGAAATTGTGGTACATCTACACAATAGAATACTACTCATAGATAAAAAACAAGGAAATCATGAAATTTGCAAGTAAATGGTGGGAACTGGAAAGGATCATCCTGAGTGAGGTATCCCAGAAGCAGAAAGGCACACAGGGTATATACTCACTCATAAGTGGATATTAGATATATAATATAGGATAAACCTACTAAAATCTGTACACCTAAGGAAGCTAATCAGGAAGGAGGACTCTGGCTAAGATGCTCTATCCCCATTCAGAAAGGCAAAGAGGATGGACAGCGGAGGACGGAGAAAACAGGGAACAGGACAGGAGCCTACCACAGAGAGCCTCTGAAAGGCTCTACCCTGCAAGGTGTCGGTCGAGGCAGATGCTGAGACTCATAGCCAAACTTCAGGCCTGAGTGCAGAGAATCTTATGAAAGAAGTGAGAGAGAGTAAGACCTGGAAAGGACAGGAGCTCTACCAGGACAGCAACAGATCCTAAAAGTCTGGGCACAGGGGTCTTTTCTGAAACTGATACTCCAGCCTAGGACCACTCATAAAGATGGCCTGAAACCCCTGCACAGAGGTAGCCTATGGCAGTTCAGTATTCAAGTGGGCTCCATAGTAATGGGGACAGGGACTGTCTCTGACAGGAACTGACTAGCCTGCTCTTTGATCATCTCCCCCTGAGGAGGGGGGAAGCAGCCTTGCCAGGCCACAGAAAACAGTGCAGCAGCCACTCCTGATGAGACTTGATAGATTAGGATCAGAGGGAAGGGGATGTGGACCTCCCTTATCAGTGGACTGGGAGAGGGACACGGGTGGGGAAGAGGGAGGGTGGGATTGGGAGGTATGGGGGGGATACAAAGTCAATAAACTGTAATTAATACAAAAATAAAAAATGGAGATAAAAGAGAGGATTTTACTGTATAACAGAGCAGAGACAGACTTAGAATAAAACTGAAAGAAATACCTGATAGATGAATTAGTTTGATTTTAAAGTTGCAGTAATATCTACAGAAATAAGTGTCTTCAGTACCTTCATTTACCTTCTTAAGACATGCAGGAAATTTCCAACATAATGGAAGCCTTGCCTTGTTCCTGATTTCCGTGGGATTGCTTTAAGTTTCTCTCTGTTTAACTTGATGTTGGCCATTGGCTTGCTGTATATTGTCTTTACTATATTTAGGTATGTGCCTTCTATCCCTGATCTCTCCAAGACTTTAAACATGAAGGGGTGTTGAATTTTGTCAAAAGCTTTTTCATTGTCTAATGAGATAATGTCTGTTTTTTTTTGTCTTTCAATCTGTTTATGTAGTAGATTACATTGATGGATATTCATAGGTTTAACTATCCCTGCATCCCTGGGATGAAGCCTACTTGATCATGATAGATGATATTTTTGATGTGTTCCTGGATTTGGTTTGCAAGTATTTTATTGAGTATTTTTGTGTCAATGTTCATAGAGAAAATTGGTCTGAAATTCTTTGTATGGTTTAGATATCAGAGTGACTATGGCCTCATAGAATGAGTTTGGCAATGTTCCTTTTGTTTCTGTTTTTGCGGATTGGTTTAAGTAGTATTGGTGTAATTCTGCACTGAAACCATCTGGCCCAGGACTTTTGTTGGGGGCAAGGGAGACTTTAAAAGACTGCTTCTATTTCCTTAGGGACCATAGGACTATTTAAATTGTTTACTTGATCTTGATTTAACTTTGGTAAGTGGTATCTATAAAAAAAATCATCTATTTCATTTAGATTTTCCAGTTTTGTGGAGTACAGGCTTTTGAAGGAAGACCTAATGATTCTTTGGATTTCCTCAGTGTCTGTTTCCACTTCTGATTTTGTTAATTTGAATATTGTCTCTCTGCCTTTTAGTTTGGTTAAGGGTTTATCTTGTTGATTTTCTCAAAGAACCAGCTCTTGTTTGCGTTGACCCTTTAAATTATCTTTGTAATCTATTGATTTAAGCCCTGAGGTGGATTATTTCCTGCTGTCTTCTCCTCTTGGGTGTGTCTGCTTTTTTGTCCTGAAGCCTTCAGGTATGTTTTTAAATTGCTAGTATGAGACCTCTCCAATTTCCTTATGAAGGCATTTAGTGCTATGAACTTTCCTATTAGCACTGCTTTCATCGTGTCCCATAAAGTTAGGTATGTTGTGCATTCATTTTCATTGAATTCTAGAAAGTGTTTCTTTCTTTCTTCCCTGACCCAGTGGTCATCAACTAGAGAGTTGTTCAGGCTATTACTTTGTAGGCTTTCTGTTATGTGTTACTGTTAAGCTCCAGCTTTAATCCATGGTGGTCTGATAAGATACAAGGGGCTAGTTCAATCTTCTTGTACCTGTTGAGGTCTGCTTTGTGACTGAGTGTATGGTCAGTTATGAGAAGTTGCCCCGTGGTGCTGAGAAGAAGGTGTATCCCCTGGTCCCCAGGGGGTGTGCTCCACCAACATAATGGAGGCATGCGTGTTACTGCTACTTTTAAACTCTATTTTATTTACGTTTCTTAATGCCTCTTTCTCCATACTCCACCCCAATCCTTCCAACGCCCCAACACAGGTCAGAGAGAAAAAGAAGGCTAGTGGGGAGAGGGAGCAGAGTTCTCTTTGGGTACTTTCTGCTGGCGAGGGCTGTCGGGTTCCTTGGGGGAAGTCCCAAATTCCTTTCAGGAGATCTCTTAACTTCTTGTCACACTGCATCTACAGCAAGCAGGAGCAGCAGTGGGCAGCAGTGGGCAGCGGCAGCAGTGGGCAGCGGCAGCGGCAGCGGCAGCAGTGGGCAGCGGCAGCAGCCTTCTCTTTTCTTTGAGCCAGTTCAACACTCTCTGGGCTCTGGCATTTATTCCCTCTCCAGAGTCCTCAGATTTAAACTATCTGCAGGTGGCAAAGAGCCCCTCTCAGAGCCCACATGAGGCAAATAGTCTGCTGCTGTGGACAACTTAAATCAGTCTCATTGCCCACACCTGGGATTAAAACAAAAACATATTTACATATCATAAAGCAAAGCTTCTACAACACAGGTGTTTCCTAACGTTTTAGGATGAGATTGCTTGATGGTATTGCTACAAAATTACCCTCACATACTTGAGTCCCTGTGTGAACAGCATGTTTTTCTGTCTTTAAAACACCAGACTGTGCAGTTCCAAGGAAAACTAAGATTCCTCTTTGGACAGAAGAAGAAGGCGCCATCCGGAACAGCACTGCCTCCCCGGCTCTCGCTGTTCTGCATTGTGGTACCAGTCCTGCCGTCCGCAGCGGAAATGAAAACGAAAAGCACCTTCTTGAGGGCGAAGCACAGGGCAGACATCGTGGTTACGATGGACTCAAGGTAAGCATGGATCATGGCATTGGATGATGAGAGCAAAATGCCATGTGTTGTAATGTCTATTTACCTTTTCCCAGCATAAAATAAATCTGAAGTTTGGTATTTTTAAAAGCATTACACAATGTACCTGACAACTCTTAGGGGAAAGCAGCTTTTCAAGATTGGTGCAAACTGAAGCACCACATACTTTCATGCTCTGGAGCTGCACTTAATCTCCAGGCTCAGCCCTCAGAGAGGCCAAGATGGCCTGTCACCTCTGTGGGGCCTGCCTCAGCCCTCAGAGAGGCCCAAATGGCCTGTCACCTCTGTGGGCCCTGCCTCAGCCCTCAGAGAGGCCCAAATGGCCTGTCACCTCTGTGGGGCCTGCCTCCTCCTCAGTTAGTCAGTGTGGGGACAACACAGGAAGATCTGTCTAGTGGGCACATCTGAGGTGTCAGGACTGTGCCAGCTTTCTAGGCTCTCATTTGGCCAGTCCTGTGGCATGTTCTTTGTTTTTCAGGAGTAGAGAACACACCCAGTTTCCTGGGCCATTTACAGGAGTGACTTCAAATGCTATGCATATAAAGTTATTTTCTACCTGGTGTAGAGACATGGGAGTATGAGGTCAGAGGGAAGACAGATTGGGAGACAGTGATGCCTCAGTTCTGAATTTGATTTTTGTTGTGTGACACTATTCCTGAAGAGACATGAACAAATATCTCCTTGCTTGAGATGGTGAACTGACGACAGATCAAAGTATGGACAGCAGAGTCCAGCTTGGTGACCAGCCGGTTTTATTAAGGTTTCTTACAGAGACATGAGTGAGAGGATACTTACAGGAGCAGAAGTGACTCAGAGAGAGCTGCGCTAATGCCCACCCCAGCATGAGTGACACCTCACAAAAGCTGGAAATCTGGGGAATATTGCACAGCCTTCAGACAGCTCAATAGGTCACCTGAGCCCATAGATTCCCTTTCCTGATGGCTCAGTTGGTCTGAGCCTTTTCTAAGCAGCTCAGCTTGTATGAGGGTCTACTGGAGCAGCTTGGTTTGTGAGACTCTTAGCAGTTTTTAACTGTGTGTATATTCATGAGAGATGCTTAATGAATCCATTCAGTTTCAGGGGCTTCCTGAAGATGTTCTGAGGTATTTACTTCCTGTCTTAATGATCTTCCCTGAAGGATGGAATGTTTATCTTCCCTTAGAATGTCTTGTTGTTTTACTTCCCTGTAAAAATCCTGTCATTAAATATTCCTTTTACATCCTGAGGAGCTTCCCTCTGAGATGGAAGGTTTTAATCTTGGAGGAAACTGCTGCATAATTTTCCACATAGATTGTGGGCAACACTTTCTGATGTTCCACTATATAGTAGTAGAAAAAAAAAACCCAAATTCCCAGTCGATTGTTGTTCAGTGAACCGACCAAATTGCCCATCTTCCCTCTCCAGAGCATACTAAGATCCCAGGCTATGGTTGCATTAGTCAAAACAGCAAGGCTTGAGATAAGCAGTTAAAGTTGAGATAGGCTCTCCATCTATTTAAAATGGAACTAGGAGTTTCAGCTAAAACCCCGACTCTATTCCTAATCTGAACCATGGTGCTCCTCTCATGGAGTTATTGTGAGCTCTCTTTGGCCTTGGTTACTGGAAGACTGCTGGGGAGGCCATGGGCTAGGACTAAGCAATAGATTGGTCACTCAGTCTTGGCTGCAGCAGAGACACCACAAAGGATGGGGGGGGGGGTTGTGGTGTAGCAGAGCAAACAGGATCCCTTCCTTTTCAGCCAGTGAGCCAAGAGAGAACACAGAATAGCCCATGTATCAGGAGGGCTCATTAGAGGCACTGACCCAGGACACTTGGGGCATGACATCCTCAGGTCAAAATGGGGATGCCAGTAGAATGAGCACTGCCTCCCCTGAAAATGGCCTGACGAAGTATTTAACTGCCCTCATGGAGACTATACTGTAGGGGGAACAAGACTGATGAGGAAATGGTGATCCCAGAGGGTGACAGCTTTTCTAACCTCAAAGCTCTGGGAACACTAATACTGTGCTCAGAGCTGGGCCTGTAGAGAGGCCTCTACTGCAACCTTGAATTCCAAGCAGGAGAATGCAATTTCTGGTACCATTTCACTCAGTCTTGGAAGCATGATGGACACAAGATTGGGTACACAGGACACCCCCTTTCAAGGAGACACCTGGTTGGATTTGTAGGATTTCTGAAGACGGCATCCCTATAAGTAGGTTTCATACTATGCAAAATATTGAAACTCTTATGGAGAACCTTGTGTTCAGACTCTGCCCCCTCTGCTTTGAGTTGAATTCAGAACTGCTATCAGCAAACACACCACAATTCATTCTCTGCAGGGGTAGATGTGCCAGGCCCTGAGAGCGGGCTCTGGGAACAGCTCTAGGTTACTGCAGGGGCAGCTTTCATAACAAGGATCTTGTGTTGGCTGTTCCTCTTTATTTCTTCAGCCTGCTATGTCCTTTCACCTATCTGCTAAAATTTATTTAAAATTCTCAAATCAACACTTTCCACAGTCATTGTCCATAGATACACAGTAGGAAGATAGGACTCTCAGAAAGTGCACATTCCCAGAAGTGATCCAGGAGACCAGGCTTTTAAGGTATCTGCATGTTTGTGAAATGAGTAGAGGCATCTAGTCCCCTTTTAAAAACATGAAACAGATCCAGGTGGTGGTGGCACACATCTGAGCACTTGGAAGGTAGAGGCAGGCAGATCTCTGTGAGTTCAAAGCTAGACTGGTCTATAGAGTGAGTCCAGGACAGCCAAGGCTACATGGAGAAACCCTGTCTAAAGGAAAAAAGAAAAAGAATATGAACTAGAATGCAGTAAAAAGCTGACAATAAGATTCTCCCATTAATCTTTGTGCTTTAAGCCTTAAAGATGATGAATGAGATAGTGTGTTGGCTAGTTTTTGTCAACCACAAACAAGAGTTATAGGAAAAGGAGGGAACCCCAAGGGAGAAAATGCCTCCATACAATCCAACTGTAGGGCCTTCTCTTAATTAGTGATTGATGGGGGAAGGCCCAGTCCATTGTGGGTGGTACCATCCCTGGGGCTGATGGTCCTTCAGTTTTATAAGAAAACAGGTTAAGCAAGCCATGATTGAGCAACCCAGTAAGCAGCACTCCTCCATGGCCTCTGCATCAGCTCCTGCCTCCAAGTTTCTGTCCTGCTTGAGTTCCTGCCCTACTGTTTTTAGTGATGAACTGTTACATGGAATTGTGAAATAAACCCTTTCTTCCTCAAGTTGCTTTTGTCATGGTATTTCATAACAGCAATAATAGCCCTAAACAACACAAATAGGATAGGTAGCCCTAGTTCCTAGACAGATGCTGTAGGAACAATTAGTGTGCCTATGTACATAGGTAAGCGGGTGATCTAAAGTAATGAACACAGATGCAAAGCGATGGTAGAGATGCCAGACTTTCATCTTGCTTTTAGAGTCTTGTGGACCCAGTGAGGAGTTTGGTTTTTAATTAAAGCAGCTTCCAAGTGCCTGATGCTAACTCTCATCATACCCCCCCCCAACACTCACCCCCATATTTTCTGAGGGTAGTGGCTTTGTGATCAGTAATTGTTATGATGATTGTATAAAACATAACTTCCTTGAATCACAATAGTCAAGTTTGCTTTTATTCTGACTTTCTGGAGGGGAGGAAGGTGTACTTTCTAAAAGCCATATACCCCTTATTGGCTTTGTATTGGACCCCAAAAGTTCTATAAGAAAACAGGCTGAGCAAGAAAAAAAAAACTCTGCAATGCAAATATTACAAGGTGTAAGTTAATTTCTATCTTCTCTTGGGCAAGCAGTAATAAGTGTCTTACTAATTTCTTTCATTGTCATGTTAAAATACATTGATGCTGTTATCTGGTCTTCACAGGGCAAAAGCTGTTACAAGTCTGTGTGAATCAGAATTGCACTCCAAACACAATTACTTAGCAGGTACTTCTAAAACTTCATTTTCTCATCATTTCTCTATGGCAAGATGCTTTTGTCCCTGGGAGAGCTCCCCATGCCCACAGAACTCTTGTGTATTCCTCGTAGATGTCACGGCCAGTGGGAAGTAGCACTAACATATCACTAAGATAGAACTGCTGCGATCACTCTGGCCCTGGTCATTGCTGGGAACAAATCTGCTCACTAGTCCCCATTGTGACATCCTTTTCCTCTCTAAACTCTAACAGGAAGGAGCAATGGAGAAAATGGCATTTCTCTCTTTAGGGGACCAACAGATAGGAGCCACTGGGCCCAGGCTCTAGCCAGGCCTTCGTGTCTATGCCTCAGGGGTGGTTCTGACCTCCTGGACCTCAAGGGAACTTCAGGGTAAGTGGTAACGGACTTCACAGTCCCAATCTCTATAAAGTCACTGTGACTGTCAGAGTGAAAAGGATGGGGTAGGCACGGAGAAGAAATAGTTGCTACAGCCCTGACACCTGTGTGCCTGTAGACATCCTCTGAGCCTGGGGAGCAAGCATTCAGGGAGGAGTATGTTTGTCCCAGAAATCCTTTCAGGACACAGCCCTTCTTCACCTGCCACCTGACCATGGGTATCTTCACCAAAATGGCCACTAAGTAGCACCCTCCTCATCTCTTACCACACAGGTGCTAGTCCTGAAGCCACAAAGTGTCCTGTGGTCAACCACAGGATTGTTCTTTTTAGTTTGATAGTCCCTACAATATCATATTAGTCATGGTCATATGGCTGATGAAGGACACACACCCATGCCCGGAAATGCCTTCCTGGAGCAAGGGCTGCCTGGGAATCTAGGGGCCAAGGATGGGAAGATAGAGCAAGGAAGGCTCTTCACTGGTCCCTGACTGACAACAGGTAGCTAAAAAGGCCAGTGAGTTTTGGGAAGACTTGAAGCTGCCCTTGGGATTTAATTGGTGTCATGCTAAGTTGCTATCCTCTCATAGAGAGGCTGAGGCCCCTAAGGTAGTGAGACTATCACTTCTGTTGCTATGTCCAATGGCTATCTTTTCTCTGAAGGGACAAAGAAGAGGACCAGAAGCATGTACTAAAGAGATCCCCTGGTGCCCGGGGCCAGAGGGAATTGCACAAGTACAGCTATGGCTTGGAGACACCAGTACGCTTGAGGCACCTGAACTGGAGCACAGAACAGCGAAGTCAGGAGGACACTACCAAGCTGACTCGACAGCCCAGTAAGAATGAGTCATCCACATGTCTGGTGCCCCATGGTTCCTGTGTGCCCTATTCTGGAAGCCAGGGCATGTTTGGTGCCAGCAATGTGGCTTCTTTCAGAGATTCACCAGATCATTCCACTGGTGCCTACTGCAGCCAAATGAACAGACCCTTGCAGGAGAGCCACCAGGGCCAGATGGATCCTTCCACTTGTCAGATTCCCCAGGGTAGCCTGGGATCTAGAATCCCTCTGCCTGGAATGCAGCGCCTCACAGCCAGGGGCTTTTCGACAGAGGATGCAAAGTTGCCCAGCCTGCCAGTGACTATCGGCACCCCATGTAATCCAGTATTGTCACTGGAAGTGCCAATCAAGATGGAAAATGAATCTGGATCCCAGGGTATTGTTGAAGCCAGCACAACTAGCCGGGTGTGGCTGGGAGCCAGTGACATGGCTAGGAGACATCTGGTCAGTTTCCCTGCCAGGTTGCACCTGAAAACAGAACCCGACTATAGGCAACAGGTCTGTACCCCACACCTTGGGCATGGTATTCTGGGAGCTAATCCCCACAGCAAGGATACTGTTGGATCCTGCGGGGAGCAGGCTCCTCTTTGTCCTCCACATTGCACCTGCCTGGATCCAGAGCTTCCTCCTCATCTCTTCATGCAGGGCCACAGTGAGAGTCAGCACCCTTCTTTGGGCCAAGACTGCAGAGCTCCTATCGTTAAGCGTGAGCCCCTGGAATCACCACCATGGGCTATACCTGGTCAGGTGGCTGTGCCCAGGGTGTTCCCTAAGAGCGCCTCTATAACTGTGATCCCACCCAAAGGCTCCAATGGAATTTTCCTACCCTAGAGCTGCTGCTCAGCTGGAAGTCTTAGTCCTTGGATGATAGAATGTGATCAAGGATTCTTCTAGTGAAACTCTTTACAGAACTCAGTGGGCAAGGCTGAGATCCCCTGCCTCATGTGTGCACTTACTTAGACATGTAGCTGAGCAGCAGAGCATCTGAATCATGTACAGCACCAAGGGACTCTCATGCATAAACCTCAGTCTGTTCAAATGGACAGTTTTTCTTTCAGAAATTAAAATGTTTAAGGAAGTAGTCAATAGTATTCTATGCTGGGCTGTGCTCTGATGATTGTCAAAGTGGCGCGTCCCTAATGCCCAAGCTTGCTACACCTCCTGCCTGTATGCAGCAGGAGCTAAGACTCTGAGTCAGGATTTGATGCCATACCTGGCATAGTGGCGGTCAGGGAAACATCCTGTCCCAGGGTGTTTTCTGTGGGTCGCTGAGCACGTTTTATGTACCTGTGTTCCTGGGCACATCACATGGTGGAGGCTACAGTTTCCAGGCCAGGAACCAGAGAACACAATATATAGAAAAGGGTGATAAAGAGGCATTGTCCCTGGCTGTTGTCTATAGGACTTCCAGGTAAGGGCAACAGTTCCTAGCCTGGGGAGACTTAGGGACAGATAGACATCCAGTATTTGTTTTAATTTGTAAAGGCAATGCACTCTGATTATAGGGAATGTGGATGTCATGTATAAATCAGAAAGGAAAAGTCACCACTACCCACCAGCAAGATGACTTATAGCTGGTGGTACAGTTGAGAGTGTTCCAAGGAAGGGCTTAGATCAGAAACTTTTATCCATTAGCACAGGATCCACCGAACAGGAAAAGCCTGCTGTGCTCTGCCTGCCTGTTTGGTACAGTCTTCGTCTATCCATCCCTGATGCCACTTCCTGGAGGTCTGAGGAATGGCAGCAGCTTGATGGAAAGGCTCATGTCTAATTCTGGTAGGCAGTCTCTTCAATACAGACTTTCCTCCTTTACCTATAGCTCCAGGGGATCACTGCTCAGCCACTGGCTTAGTGAAGAACCTTCCTGGAAAATGCCTGTCCCCTTATCAGAAACAGGTTGAGTGAGCAAGACTAGGTCTTCTGCACAGCTTTTGAGCTGTCTGGTTCCCAAGAGGACTCACCGTGGGACAGGGATATGACTGAAGATTGTCTAGAACTGACATGCTCGCCGCAAGAGCCCAGAGACTTGTGTTCTCTCTCTCCCTCAGTTGATTTTGAACGGGTCCTCCAGGAGCTGTGCTATTGTAGATGTGAGGCCTGCTCATACCTCCACTCCAGCTTCCTGTTCCCTAAAGCCTGAAGTCAGGATGGTTTCCCAGTCTTCCCCTGTACACCTGTCTCCCTCATTCCGTCAAACTGTTCCAGTCCCATGTTACATATTTCTGCCAAGCATAGCTTATCCTGTGGGTATTAATGAGTAACAACAGGTAGAATTTGAGTGTTTCTCAACACTTTCTGTTCTAACCATATGCCCAGCTCCTGAGGACAGGACATGCTCAAACCACTCACAGATCTGCCATTCTAGCGTTTCTCTCTAAAAGTGCTTAGCTGTGTTCCTGTCCTCAGCCACACTCAGCATCCCACACACTTCTTACACAAGGAGCAGAGAACACAGCAGACCATTATGCTCCAATGTATACACCATTTACTAAGAATCCTTCAGCCAGTGGAAGAAACCTAGGAAAAAAAGACCATGAAAATGGAATTCAGAGACCTCATCAGGCACAGTGCACCTGAGAGACAGAAGAGAGGATAAGCATTCAAGCCTCCACGAGACCTTGTCTCAAAACAAAACAAAATGCATTATTACTTTCTTACCAGTTTTAGCCACATTCCCATCCCCTTGATGTGTAATCAAAGAGCTGTGTCCCCAATGAAGTCCAGACACCCTCTGCTCAGGTAGTCTGAACCTTTCAAATGTACCTCATCTGCACCCCTGCTGGGATGACGGACCAAATGTGGAGTGTGGGCAGCTCAGCCAGGACCTGGGCTTCCCTGCACGTCAAGCTTTGTAGACACCAAGTTCACTTGGATGTCGGTTCTGCACATTTTTGGGGGGCCGGGAGAGGCAGCACTGCATTACATGGCAAGCTTGGATACCTGGTGCCAACACTTTCCAAAGGAACTCTCTCAAACCTGCACTTTTGTTGCTCATTCAATACAATCTCCAGTCACCATGCACAGGAAGTCCACAAAGGTTGTTCCTACTTAAGAATTTCTCCATCTACATTAACTACAGGCGTGTGCTTTTTGTGATACCTAGCTTTTATCCATATGGCTAAAAAATATTTTAAAAATCAAATTTAATGAGAGATGGGCTAGGAAGGAGTAAATACAAAATGTCCTTTATATTTGCAATTTCTACTGGAAAAAAAGTCCTCAAGATGTAGACTTGGTGAACTTTAAACAGACACACTACAATGCAGCTTTCTGCGCTGTTTTCTCAGTGTTCTTGTTTTACAAGAGAATCCAAATGCATTCCTCTGTGATTTGTACTAAATTTGCAAAACTTGTGTAAAATAAATCTCACGTTTCCATGTATTTAGTGTAAGACTGTGTGTCTTTTCCTTCAGAGTGCTTTGGGTCCACATTCTAGGACAGCAGAAGGGGTAATAAGTGTAAACTAGAGGGGCCGGAGCTGAGGGTTGGATTTGAGTCCTCCTCTCATCTTTTTGGGGGTTGGAACCCTCAGGTGCTCTTGGGACTCCCCAGACTCACACTATCTGTGAAAAGTGAGAAAGCCGTAACAGAGGTCTCCTTTGATCTGAAGATATTTTTTTCCTGCAATAGTTACCACATTGTAATCCCTTTTCTTTATGGCTTATGCATTTTGTATCTTTACAACAGTCTCTGTGGCTTTGAGAAAACTTAGGCAATTTGAGGCTAATTTTCTGAGGCTTAATTGGCCACTGTGAGAAACTTCCTCCTTTACTAACCCTTTTGTTTCCTTACATTTAAATTTTTCTCTCATAACAGTTTCACCATGTTTAATCCACTTACTTGCACTCATTTGAACATATTTCTCCTTCCCATTCTGTTTTCAATTATGTATGATTAAGTCTCCCTTTCCCCCTTTCTCTGCTGTTTGGCATCCTCTTTGCTCTCATCCTTCTCTTCTTTCTACTTGTTTGGAAGCTGCAATTCAATATCCTTGCTGCATATTTAATAACATATAATCTAGAGCTAAGCAAAAAGTCTGTCCTCTGAGAACAAGAACAGGTCTTGGCCACATCAAAATTCATTTCTGTTGATATTGAGGGGGGCCAAAAAGCCCCTTGGATTTCCTTTGCCAAAGGCTAGGCCTCAGGACTCTTTAGGCTGAGAAGTAAGGATTTGTCCCAAATGAAGTGTCCTTGGCAGCCTTCTCTGCTCTAGGCCGAGCATAGCCATGCAGCCTTCTAAACATCCCAGTTTTATTTGTGTTTCTGGATCCACCCTTGCACAAAGAAGGCTGCGATCATCTGGGTTTCCAGAAGGAGTCTCCATCTGCTCTCCACATACCTGGAACCTGTGCCTCCTCCCTTGCTCTGGGTGGGTATAAACCTGGGATGGGGCCACTCATCTTCCTGCTTCAGGGCAGCAGAACCATAATTACTACATTGTTTCTTTCCCTGGTTACTCCTGTGCCTGCCTGTTAATCCTCAGATACATTCAAAAGTATGCTTAGTATATTCATCTGTTGATCCCAAGTGTTTCCTTAGCTTTGTCACTATGTAATTGCCATAAACAAAAATCAAGAAGGATTCTTTTTAATTTATTAATTTGTAAGGAAACAGAAGTTGAGTCCTTTACTGAAGCAGTTCACTTCTTCCTAGGCTAGCTAACTGAATCAGTTAGAGAATATCATAGCTAAACATTCCACTACATAGTGGGCAGCAGTAGATTAGGGTTAAATATAAGCTAACCAAAACTAAAACCAAACCCAACAAAACCCTGCACCTTTTGTCTTGGTAGCTGTACCTCCTGACTCATTCAGCTAAACATTCACGAAGCTGACATTTTTCCTGGTATATCATAAACTAAGGGGCCTGGGTGCTTTCCCAAATGCAACTCATACACTAAGGGAGGGTTTGCCTATTCAAAAGACTGACTTCTTTTGCGTTATGACAGGTTACCTACATTGTTCCTCCATTTACTGAAGATCTGCCCCATCATCCAATGATTTGGGAAATCCAGACTTTTAAGTGTTGTTTTAGGTAGGTGCACCAACTCAACAAGAGCAGAAAAAACAACAACAACAACAAAAAAACCCAAAAACCTGTCAAGTCACCCATCACAGACCTGTTGGGTGAGTGAAAGAACCGAAACCCGCCAATATTTACTAAAAGTTCATACCAGTGTGGGAAAGTCTCTGTTTCTGGCTGTTCCTAGTCGCCAAGGCAACTTGACGCTTCCCTGCTTCCTTTAGCTGGAGGAGTTGCTGCTGTTTTTTGCTTCTATTTTCTTTCTTTTTTTTTTTTTTCTTTGAAGCGTCTATGGGTTATGTGAACAGCTATCAGCGGCAGCCCACTCGCTGTGGCTCCCTCGTCCTGAAAGCTTGAATCTATCAGAAACCCCTGGTGGACAGGTGAGGGCAAGGCCAGCAAGAAGAAAAAAATATACGAAGTACAAGTAGTGAACCTTGACCGCAAGATACAGTAAATAGATGGAGAGGTGTGGAGATAACAAGGTGGCTAAGGGGAGGAACGAAGCAAGGACAAACATTAAGAGGTGAATCCCGAGAAAAAGGTTGGGTACGGTAGGTGCAACAATAGAAGAGGGGGGCGGGAAAGGGCCAAACATCAGAGGACTGAGCCAGGAATCCGCAATCCCTGATTATTCTGAGTCTGTGTCACAAGCTGCAGTACAAACTCATAAAGACACTACCGAAGTATTGCCGGCGCAGCACCTTCTAGGTTAACCTGGTTCGGCCCTTCCGCCCTTCCGCCGGAAACGGAAGTGAACACGCTGTACACTTCCGGTCCGACCAGGGGAGGAGGAAGCAACAGAACGGACGGTGAGGAACATCAGTTCTGACAGCCGCAGGTCCTTGAGCGGTGGGCGGGACGCTGGGTCCTAGCACACTGTACCCCTCGGCGGGTTTGTCCTTTGGCGAGGAACACCACCGGCTGACGTTTCTGTCGGGGTGCGACGCCTTCTGGTGCGGGTTCCTCAGCGGATTTGCTTTTGTCTTTGGCGTGAGCCTCCCTCCCAACCCCCACTTGGGCGGGCTTGTTTCCACCCTCAGAGTTCCCTTTTGCCCCTGTGGCCAGAAATCTGACAGTCCTCAAACTGCCATTGGTACCAGGTTTGCTGGATATCCCGTATTATTTCTTGCCTTCTGATTGTCCTCGTTCAGGCTTATGAGTGGGTTCTTTCCCGCGAAGGTTTGTCAGCTTTCCTTCGGCATCTGGCTTGTACCACTGCCACTGGACTGACTGCCTTTCACCTGTCAGCTGGAGTGGTTTTGTTGAGTTTAAATTGTAAATAGAAGTATACAGGCTTTAATGTTGTTGGGAATGCTGAGGATAGGATGTCAAACCAGAGCAAAAGATAAAAGCCTGCAATTGCAGTTATGTGTACAATTGAATCTCAACTCTTAAAGAAATAAAGAGGAAAAAAATGAATCAGTGCTGTCAGTAGTGGTTGTCTCTAGAATACCATTTCTATGGCCTGCTCTCATTTTCTATTTGGGTATATGTAATTTTATAATCAGGAGATGAAAAAAGATACTGCTTGCAATGCTGGTCCGCTTAAAATGAAAAATACAAAGAGAAATACAAAGGGAAAAATTACATGACTGAAAATTTACAATGGATTTTAATGGTTTTCTAAAACCACGTAATGGAGAGTGAAAAATTCCAGAAGATAGGTCTTTATTACGTCTGTGGATGTTGAGTAGCTGAAATCAAAGGAAACAATGTTATTGATTCCCTCATTTGCCAGATACTCAGAAAGTAGCCTGTGTAGGTCCATGACTAGGGTAGTATTGGATCGCAGGTGGAGGGCTGATAGACCTAGTATCTGAATATCTGTGCTTAGTGGAAACAAACTACTTGAGTAAGGAGAATATGTACCTTTTTGCCATCTTATCCTTATTTTTAAAGGTCTTAAAAAGTAAGAAATGGAATCTTGGGTACCCAGAGTAGTGGTAAGGGGAGTCAAGGACTCAATTTTGCCCACTGAACTGCTGAGGTGTAGTAATAATTGTTGTCTTCCAGGGGCATGGCCAGCAATGGGGTGAAAGCTCCAGAAGTGAAAAGTTGGTCGTTTATAGGGCTGAGAATTGTGTTAGAGATGCCTTTGACATAGTCTAAAGTCCGTGTATAAATACCCTTTGTGTGTGCCTCCATGCCTGTGAGCCATCCCTGCTTCTCTCTGTTAAGTTAAAATCCTGATGGGACCTGATAGGCTAGGGTCAGATAGAAGGGGAGGAGGACATTCCCCATCAGTGGACTAGGGGAGGGGCATAGAAGAGGGAGGGGGCCACAGCGGGATACAAAGTAAATAAATTATAATAAATAACAAATAAAAAATTGTAAAAATCTTCCCAGCAATTGAATTCCAAAGATTTGTGGGTTTGTGAAGGAGTTCATGATCCAAGTTCAGCTGTCATTTCTGCTCTACTGCTTTAAATATCATCGAAATTCTTCTTTAGCTGCACTGTGACCACGTGACGTTTGCATGGTAGGTTTAATGCCATCACTCAACCTTTAACATACCTTCTCCTTGTGTAGATAGTGTACCTGTGGTATGACATGTGCAAAGATTCTGCCTGCTTTTTAACCATGAAGGAGACAGACCTGGAGGCTGTTGCAACAGCAGTCCAAAGGGTTGCTGGGATGCTTCAGCGCCCAGACCAGCTGGACAAAGTGGAACAGTATCGCAGAAGAGAGGCTCGGAAGAAAGCCTCTGTGGAGGCCAGGCTAAAGGTAGGGACCATAGAGTAACGGGACAGAGCCATTGGTCTCAAGTTCCTCCTCCCTGCTACCCTGCCTGCCTCCGGCCCTATTTTATGGAAACGTTTTTCAAGATTGAGGTTTCCGTCTCTGAGCTGATTCCATTTTGTGTCAAGTTGATGTAAAAAATTAGCCAACACTGTGTAATATATGTAGATATTTAAGTCTAGATTATATGAAAAAAAACATGATATTTTTGTCTTTCTTACTGTTTTCTCTAGTTCCTTTTATTTAGACCAGCAGTTCTCAACCTGTGGGTCACAACCCCTTTGGGGTCAAGCAACCCTTTCACAGACCACAGAACAGGTGTATTTGTGTTATGATTCATAACAAGAGCAAAATTACAGTCATGAAGTAGCAAGCAGCTGGGTGGTGGTAGCATACACCTTTAATCCTTGACTTAAGAGGAAGAGACAGATGAATCTCTATGAGTTCAAGGCCAGCCTGGTCTACAGAGTGAGTTCCAGAGCAGCAAGCTTTTACAGAGAGATCTTGTCTCAAAAATCAACCAACCAACTAATCAAATGAAATGAAATAGCAGTGAAAATAATTTTATGGTTGGGGTTCACCACAACATGAGGAACTCTATTAAAGGGTTACAGCCTTAAAAAGGTTGAGAACGACTGCTTTAGACTCGGCACACCTCATAATCCTTTTAACTTTCATGGTGTGTTTGTTTATGTGTGTGTACTTAAGTCTAGTTTCTGTATTTATGAAAGAAAGAAATGCAATATTTGTTTTTCTGAGTCTGAACTCTTGTTTCTATCATCTATGACATAGTTTCAATCTTTACAATTGAATAAAATTCTTTTGTGTACTTATCCATTCATCTGTTGATGTACATCTAGGCCAGTCTGTGTCTTGGCTCTTATGAACAGTGCAGCAATAAACAAAAATATGCTGGTGGTATCTCTTCAGTACATGACTTAGACTCTTGAATATATATTTAAGAGTGATATAGCTGTCTTGTATGGCAGCTTTATGTTTTGAAGATGCCTTCGTACTGATTTCAGTTTACAGTCCCACCAACAGGGCATAGAGAATGTTCTTCCTTCCCTCCTGTCATTGCTGCCATTTGTTTCAGTTAAAAAACAAACAACAAAAATAACTTTCTTTTTAGATTCATTCATTTCATTTTGTGTATAGGAGTGTTCTGTCTGTATACCATTTGCCTGCCTGGTGTCTGCAGAGGTCAGAAGAAGGTATTGGATCCCCAGAAACTGGAGTTATGGGTGCTTGTAGGCGTGGAGACTGAAGCCAGGACTACAAGGGCAATAAGTGCTCTTCATCACTGAGCCATCTCTCCAGCTCCCAGCTTTTTTTTTTTTTTTAATGATAGCTGTTATGATTATAGTGAGAGAGAATATTAATGCACTTTTGTTTATTTGCCTCTTTTTGTTTGATCGCTTGTTCTGTGTGTGATGTTTTTAGGGAAGATCTTACTGTGCACCTCTAGCTGGCTTTGTATTTCTTGTGCAGCCCAGACTGTCCTCAAATTTACAGTAGTTCTTTTGCTTTGGGTCTTGAGTGCTGACTTTATAGTTCTGTGTCTCCACATCCATGCTCAGAATAAGAATAATTCTAATTGCGTTTTTCTAAAGGCTAATGTTGTTGAACATTTTTTCATGAATTTCGTTTTTTGTACTTTGGGTATTTGTATTTCTTCTTTGGGGAGTTCTTTGTTCAATTTGTTTGCTTGTATGACTGATGATTACTTTCTTCTTCTGGTAGCTTGCATAGTACCCTTCAGAACTATAAAGCTGGCCAGTAGGGATGAAGCTTCTAGGCCCATAGAAACTTGATTTCCCCATGTTCCATGACTCAAATTTGTGGTGTCTTCAACAATAAGGTCTTTTACCATCAAGGTCTAGGATCATAACTAATAACAATGGGATTGGTCTGTAATGCTTGAGGTCTGCGGGCCCTCACTGGCAACAATCCCAAAAGAAGTGAGCCATTCCTGGCCCTTGACTTTTTATTTGTTAGGCTCTGGTGTCTAGTAGGAGCATGGTTTCCCTGTGACAGGGTTGCTCCATTTCTTAGAGTTGCTGTTGCTTGATGAAACATTCTGACCAAAAAACCTGTGGAGCAGAGGGTTTATTTGGCACACACTTCCACAGCGCTGTTTATTATGGAAGGAAATCGGGAAAGGAACTCAAAACAGGGCAGGATCCTGGAGGCAGGAGCTGATGCAGAGGCCATGGAGGAGTGCTGCTTACTGGCTTGCTTTCATGGCTTGCTCAGCCTGCTTTCTTATAGAGCCCAGGACACCAGCCCAGGGGTGGCCCCACCCACCATGGGCTGAGCCCTACTACATCAATCACCAAGAAAATGCCTTACAGCTGCTTCTTATGGAGGCATTTTCTCGATTGAGGTTCCCTTCTTTTGGACGACTCAAGTTGACATAAAACTAGTCAAGACACTCCACTTTGACAATATATTATGTTTTACGACACTTGTATAATAGTAGTTATCCTTATGTTGTTTTCAGAAGGTCTTTAGTGTTATTTATCCCTTCCCATGCTCCTGCTGTACTCTGCTTCCTCACCTCAGTTTAACTCTCCCTGTTCTGTTAGTTCCTTTCAAACCTTTATACTAGTGCATTCTATCTTTCCTCCCTTGAACATCTCCTCATGGCCCCTTAGTGATTGCCTGGCTTCTATGGGTATTCAGATGAAATAAATTTAAGATGTTGGATTGAAAACTTTGTTATCATGAGTAGTTATGAATGCAGCCTGACATAAAATTATAAGCTTACTTAAAACATGAGATTTTTAAAAATCCTATTGTGCAGTTTTACACAAACTTTGTAAGTAACAGTATCATATTATAGTGTCAATAGGTGAGTCCCATGCCTGTGTATAGACAATCTTAATAAAAGGCTGTTTGATCTGTGGTATAGTTTAACAGTATAGTTTTTGTTGATATTTTAGGCTAGATGACCAATTGATAACAGGAGGATTTTTTAAAATTACGCCATTATTAAAGAATTCAGGACCTGTCTTCCCCTTTATATCCAATAGTATTTTCTGAAATCATGAGACCCATTATTTGGTACATATATATTTACAATTGTTTTATCTTCTTGATGAATTGTTCTTTAATTAATATGTGTTGGTCTTGTATATATGTATCTTTTGACTAATTTTGCTTTTAAGTATACTTTATCAGATATCAGAATAGTGACTTAATTTTTATTTGAAGTTTGTTATCCTATTTCAAAAAAGCTATGGCACCTTCTTTCCAGCTTTCATTTGTTTAGTAAGTCAATTTCTACCCTTTCACTCTCAGTCTGTGAATATCCTTGCCAGTGAAGTGTGATTCTTGGAGATAATAGGTACTCTTGTTTGTTTTTCCAATCTTTTTAGTTTTTCAAGACAGAGCTTCCCTGTGTAACAGAGCGCTGACTGTCCTGGATTCACTTTGTAGACCTGGCTGGCCTTGAACTCACAGAGATCCACCTATTTTTTTTCCTCTGGAATTGGGTCATTTTTGTTCCCCTTAAATGGTTCTTTCTAAACGTGATCCTCCCTAGAAAAAGTTATTCCTCAGGAAATCATATATGGCAGTCATTGACTCTGCTTACGTGCATGGTGTCTCCTTTAGGCTGCAATCCAGTCACAGTTAGATGGGGTACGCACAGGCCTAAGCCAGCTCCACAATGCACTGACTGATGTCAAGGATATCCAGCAGTCACTGGCTGATGTCAGCAAGGACTGGAGGCAGAGCATCAACACCATTGAGAGTCTCAAAGACGTGAAGGATGCAGTGGTGCAGCACAGCCAGCTGGCTGCAGCTGTGGAGAACCTCAAGAACATATTCTCTGGTGAGTGGCAGACAGTAGAAGGGAACTGGGGGAAGATTTGAGTGGCTCTAGAACACTCATGATGGTACCTTCTCACATACATACCTACTTTTCCTCCAGACACTGGGAACTCTATGAGATGAGGAGAGGCAGGCCAGCATTTCTTTGCAATATACTTTTTAGGCCTGTCCTTCAATGTACAGTAAGCTTGATTCTGCTGGCTCACATAACTTCTCTGACTATGAATGGAAAGGGTTAGTTGAGCAAATGTAAGTAAGGACCAGTGGAGAGCATACTGTTCTGTGTCGAGGTGGTACATAGGTGTACACTACAGAGCCAGTGCTTTTGGCTGTGGGCGAGTGACTAGGAGTCTACTGTTCAGAGTAGAAGTAGCGGTACATTTTCTTTCGAAGGGTAGCTGCCTGGGAGGATGAGAGGCAGGCCCTGAGACAGAGGATCTGAAGAACAGTATTTCTCCAGGCCAGAGAGCAGGTGAGATGGGAGTCAGGTGGGCTGGACAGAGCAGGGCAGGAGTCTCAGTGTGACAGCTGGAGCTAGAAGGATCCTGGAAAAGGGACACAACTGATTGACTGGCCAGACTTACCTCTTTGGTACTGTGTTACGGAATACACAATGTCCTACAGCTCATTCATGAACAGTAGTGGCTGTCTCCTGTCATGAATTCTTTTCAGTATCTAGAAGAATCTCATAAATGTTTGGCCAATTCAGTAGTGATATGACTAGGTTAGGGCTTTTCTTTGTAGAGGGATCTGTTCAGATTTTCTACTATGTTGTTTTTCAGTCTGGTAAGTTTTATTTCCAGAAATTTGTTTGATCTGGGTTGTCCAGTTACTTGGTATTCAGTTTTTCATTGTTCTCTTTTACAATTTCTGAAAAATTAGTAATAATATTCTCACTTTCGTATCTTAAGTAGAATCTTTTTTCTTAGACCATTTGAACTAAGAGTTTGTCAGTTTCCTTGATCTTTTCAAAGGACCAGATTGTATTGATTTTTATAGTCTCTATTTTGTTTGTCTATAGTCTGACCTCTATTATTTCCTTCTTTTAGCTTTGGGTGTAGTCATTTGGGTTTTTGAAAAGATTTCTATTTCATTTTCTGTGTATAAGTTTTTCCTGTGTATATGTATGTGTTCCACATGCATGCTTAGGACCTGCAGAGGTCAGATAGGTGTAGGCCTCTGTGTGGGCGCTGGGAGATGAGTCAGGTTCTCTGCAAGAACAGAAAGGGCTCTTAACCCTTGAACCATCTCTAACCCGTCCTCTTTTTCAGCTCCTTGAGCTGTAAAATTAGGTTGTTGGTTTGAGAACTTTCTTTTAGAAATATGTTTTCCATGGTATCCACTGCTGTCCTGCATCCTCTAAGTTTTGTTATATTGTGTTTTCCTTTTCATTATTCTCTACATACCTTTCCATTTCCCTTATGGTTTCTTTGCACTGTCGATGAAAAGCATCGTTTAATTTGACAAAAATTACATATTTTTCAGTTTTTCTTTTGTTACTGATTTCTAACTTCATCTTTTCTATTTGAACAAGATACCTTGTACAGCTTTATTTTTAAAAATCTACTGAGACTCAGTTTGTTACCTAAATTCAGTCTATCTGGAAACTATCCGTATGCAACTAAGAGTATGCATGCTGCCCCATCTTCAGATCCTGGTTTTTATTGTATAGGTCCTCTGCTTCTTCACACACTTCTGCTTGTTTTGTCATCATTGAGAGGAGATACTGACGTCTTCAGTGATCAGTACAGAGCTGTGCTGCTCCTTTCGGGTCTGTTTTTGCTTCGTATATTCTTGTAGTCTGTTTGAGAGGCAGAAATGTCAATAATTGTCATAATTGTGTAACTATACCATCTTGCCAGTAGGTCTTCCTGTTAATATGTATCCTCCTTCAGGTTACTTAAAGCTTTTTTTGTCTTATGTAATGTGGCTCTTGATTTACATGGGCAATCTTTTTCCAACATTTTCAAGCTAAGGGTAATCTTTTGTAGACAGGTACGGTTGAATCACCTTTTGAAAATGTTTGTTTATTTTAGTGTACTAGTGCTTTCCTTAGAGGTGTGGGTGTGCACCATATGCATGCCTGGTGCCCAAAGAGGCCAGAAGAGGGGGGCAGAGCCCTTGGAACTCTTTCAGATGGGTGCTGGGAACTAAATCCAGGTCCTCTGGAGGAGAAGCAAGTGCTCTTAAACATTGAGTCATTTTTGCATCCCATGAGTAAACCAATTTTGTAAATAATCTGTTCTGCCGTCTATTTTGATTGGAGAGTTTAAATGGCTTGCATTTAAACTAATTACTAGTGAGGAAGGATTTTACTGTTGTTTTCTTTTCATATGCTGAATTTTTTTTGTTCCTTATTTCTCATACTACAGTTTTCTGTGTTTTACTTTTTTTTTAATGAAACATTTAAATTCACTTTTTTCTTTTTGTTTTGTGCATCCAGATATTTTTTTTGGTAGGACTTACATTTAATGTCCTGAAATTGTTATCACTCCAGATTGAATTTATACCATCGTAAATTTACTAACATATAAAAACTTTATACAACTACATCCCACCCTTCTTCAGTTTCTTCTTTGTATATGTCCAAAAAACAAACTGATATTGTATTAGTTTTTCAGATCATACAGAAAACAAAAATTGGGCTAAATACTTGCTCTTGTATTTACTTTTGTTGAGAGTAATTTTCACCACTTTGTTTTTGTTTGTTTGAGTTTTATTTTATTTATTTTTTATTGGGTTTTCGAGATGGTCTCATGTAACCCAGGCTGGTCTTGAACTTGCCATATAGCTGAGTATGAATTAAGTTCTTAATCCTCCTGCCTCCATTCCTCAGGTGCTTGAATTACAGGTGTGTGTCACCATTTCTGGCTGAAATTTCTTCATGACTCCCAGTTATTGTCTTTTTACAAGTTATTGTCTAATGTCTTTTCCTTTTTACTCCCGGATTTCCTCTAGCATGTCCTGCAGATGGCTCTAATCATAAAGTTTTCTTATTTCCCTCTCACTTTTGAATGATAGTTTTGCTGGATAAAAGATTCTTGGTAAAAGCTAGGCTTTTTGGCTCATAATTGTCGTTCTAGCATTGAAGGCTGAGCTAGGAAGATAATTCCAAGTTTGAAGTTAGCATGGGCTATAGATTAAGACTCTAGCTTTATAGGTAGGTAGGTAGGTAGGTAGGTAGGTAGGTAGGTAGGTAGGTAGGTAGGTAGATAGATAGATAGATAGATAGATAGATAGATAGATAGATAGATAGATAGATAAAAGCCTTTGCTAGTTGGCAGTATGTTTTTTTTGTTTTTGTTTTTGATTTTAGGTGCTTTCAGTATATCTGAAAATACATTTTCTTACTAAATACTAAATACATCTAGCATCCAAAATTTCTAATGAGAAATCTGCTAGTGATATTATTTAGGAGTCCTTTTATGTGACACATTTCTTCTCGTAATGCTTTCATAGATCCCTCGTTTGATTAATTGCACTGTGACATAGTATGGGGCTCTTGGTTTGCCTGGCTTGCTTCTAAGATATTTACATTTATGTCTTCTACCAAACTCTTGAAAGTTTCCAGCCATTATTTCTCTAAAGGGTCTCTCCCTCCTCTACAGTCTTCTTTTGAGGTTACTACAGTGTATATGCTAGTCTGCCTTACAGGTCCATGAATTTACCTGGGCTCTGTCTATTTTCTTTAGCTTTTTTCTTTCTGTTTCTGATAATTGCCATTATCCTCTCCTGACATTCCCTGGTTTCATCTCCTACCTGCTCAGATTGACCTTGCACATACGTTAGTTAATGTTTTAATGTTTATGTCTAGTAGACCTGCTATCAGGTCTTTTCTGAAGCAGGTCTATTGATTTATTGTCTACTGATTTCATTTTTTTAACCTTTGAATGGGACATGCTTGTTTGTGTTCTTTCTTTTTCTGTTTTAGGTGTTTGATTCTAACATGAAAAACCTGGATGTTGGAATATGCCAGAGTTCTGGTTTTAGAGTGTTTTACCTAGGATCCTTTTATGTCTTTTCTGAACCTTTTCTTCAGTGTGAACGAACACGCATAGTGATTTTTCTGACATGTCATACACACACACACACACACCGGTGCTTTTGAATACCCTTATTTGTTAGACTTCCAAAGGGATAGAAAGGAAATTGGAGAAAGGAAGGTACTCATTCTTTTTGTTTCCTGGAATTCACATCAGCAACAGTAGCAGTTAGAAGCAGCCATCAATAATCAGAACACAGATGACCATACTTAAAGCATGGGATTTTTTTTTTCTGAAGCCCACCTTAGCTCTGGAAAGATGACATGTTGCTGAAAAAGCCCATGTAGCTGAACCTGACCATAATTACTGAATTTCCGTCTAGGCCTTCCCCTGGGAGCTGCCAGCCTTGCATGTACTCCAGAGTTCAAACCATTAGAATGTGTCAGGGCAGCCGTCCAAATAGGAAGATGGATGCCAGGTGCCTCTTGCTTTACCTGCTGTCATCTCTGTGTCTGATATACACACAGCCTTTATGTGTTTTCACTGAGTCAATTTGTGCCTTTCTCTAGTGCCTGAGATTGTGAGGGAGACCGAAGATCTCATTGAGCAAGGGGCCCTCCTGCAGGCCCACCGGAAGCTAATGGACCTGGAGTGCTCTCGAGATGGGCTGATGTGTGAACAGTACCGCATGGACAGTGGGAATAAGCGGGACATGACCCTCATTAATAGCTACTTCGGTAAAACACAGGGTCTCTCTGATGAGCTAGCCAAGCAGCTATGGATGGTGCTGCAAAGATCACTGGTCACTGTCCGTCGGGACCCCACCTTGCTAGTCTCCGTGGTCAGGATCATTGAAAGAGAAGAAAAAATTGACAGGCGGATACTTGATCGAAAAAAGCAAACTGGGTTTGTTCCTCCTGGAAGGCCTAAAAACTGGAAGGAAAAAATGTTTGCTGTCTTGGAGAGAACTGTGACAACTAGAATCGAAGGTACACAGGCAGACACCAGAGAATCTGACAAGATGTGGCTTGTGCGCCACCTGGAGATCATCAGGAAGTACGTCCTGGATGATCTCATCATCGCCAAGAACCTCATGGTCCAGTGCTTCCCTCCCCACTATGAGATCTTTAAGAAGCTTCTGAACATGTACCACCAGGCCTTGAGCACGCGGATGCAGGAGCTCGCATCAGAGGACCTTGAAGCCAATGAGATTGTGAGCCTCTTGACATGGGTCCTAAATACCTACACCAGGTAGACCTGCTTTCATGTCTTATGTGTCCTTTTATCTAGAAACTTCTAAAAGCACACTGACCAACGGTTTACACTCTCGTGCAATTTGAACCCATACCTTTTTTTTTTTTTGGCTTGTGAAGGGCTTTCTGTTCTGCCCTTTGGGGACTTGTTTTTGAAGATGAATCAACCTTTATGTGGGTATAGTTGTTTCTACATGGTCTCTGCTATCTGCCTTGAGCACTCTGTTTTGTATCATGGTATTATTTTTTGTGCTTACCGTGTGCATTCTTGCTTTTTCACAGTGATTCCCTGAGACAGCTATAGTATTGGAATGTTTTATAGTTTTGGAGCATGTAGCCCTAGGAAATTCAGTACCTTATTCAGAGTCACCAGGCTGGTGACAGGTTTTGTTTTCTTCACCAGTGCACTGTAACAGTTAATCACCAACCTATTAGTCCATACCTGTAGTCCTGAACTCAAGAGACTGAGTGAAAAGATGATTTGAGTACAGCTTGAGCAGAATAGCAAGACCTATCTCAAAATCCAACAAGCATATATAGAAAAATATGTAGACTACATGGGAAACTCAGCTGTTCCTTTTGCAATACAGCTTGAGACTATTGCTTTATGTGAAGGAATGGAGCCACTTTATGCATGAAGTAGTTGAAGGTGGACTTTGAAAAATGTAACTTGGAGGCTATTGTGAGATGCTTTAAGATTAGGTCATTTAAATGGTTATTGATCTTAACTTTGATTGGTTTTATGGATAGAAAACAATGTTAAGTACTATGCTGAAATTTCTTTATTTTTGCCCATTTTGTGACTGTGGAGAAAGAAAACATAATTTTAACAGTGATGTTTATTTGTGTATATGTTGTTTTAACTGTTTATACTAGAGTGTTTCTGTACCACTATACAGAAAGATCTGAACAGAATGAAATTGTTAAGCATGGATGATGATCATTATTTGATAACTTAAATTTTTTTTTTGTTTTATTACTTTTAATTATATAGAAGTACGTATATGTCTGCATATGGTTATCAATATCTGAGTGCAGGTGCCTCGGATGCCAGTGTGTTGGATCTGCTGAAACTAGAGTTACAGATAGTTGTGAGCTGCCTGGCATTGGTGCTGAGAAATGAACTAAGGTTCTTTGAAAGAATAGCAAGTGCTCTTAACCACTGAGCCGTCTCTCCAGCTCTATTGTTTTGTAGCTTTTACATGTACATCCCTGGACTTTTCACCTTTACCACTTGGAAGGTCCAAATAGTCTCCATTATTCCATTCTATAGCCTTTCACATTACTAAGCCTAGACCATAGAGTGTCATGTGTCCTAGACTTTTGTGAACCCATTTGCATGCACATGAGACAGTGGTACTGTGATCATCTCCACTTAGTGGAGGAGGAAACTGAGGCACAGAGGGAGTAATATGTTCCATTTCTCATAGCTACTGATAGGGGAGCAAGATGCAAAGCTGGAGCCAAGTCCTTTCCCAAATCTGTGTACTGAGCCATGCTGAGAGTATCTTTGGTACTTAAGAATTCTCTTCACATTTATCATGCATGCTTTATTACACTGGACACTGGAGAAGTTGAGCCATTTTCCCTCTGGAAACACAGGGCATTGAGGTTTTGGTGCCAGATAACCAAGATTAAACAAGTAGTCTTTTAATAAGTGCAGATTTTAGTGGAGTTTTTTTTTTCTCTCAGAAAGCTCTTGAATTTCTTACAGCTAATAAGATTATTCAGTATTATTCTAAATATTTGAGAAGGCATATGAGTGTTCTAAGTGATGAGCCCTAGAATTTTGTGAACCCAGTTGCATGCACAAATGTATTTTCTCTGAAACTTAGCATGTTTCCCTGCCTTCTGCAAAGTAAAATGAATGTTACCTTTTTTTTTCCCCTTACAGACATGTGTCCTTCAGTACCATTTATTCCTTGCTGTAGTCTCACAGTCCTGTAGGGATTAGCAACTTTTATGACAGTGCTTAGTGTTCCAAATAACTGTGCGTACCCAGTATCTTCTTACTTACTGAAGTGTGGTGATTTGACAATTTCTGCTTGTCTGGTCCTGGTCTCAGACACCATAAATTAAGAGACTTTTGTGGACTGCATTTGAGTGTAAGCTCCCTGTACATCTGGAACAGTGTGAAGAGGCCATATTGAGATTACATGAGTGTCTGTATAGCCTACATGGTGACATCATGGAGTGAGGCCCTCTGCTCTTCCTGATTTTGTGGATTTGTAGAAGTGTCAGCATTAAGATCTCTAGGATAGTGCATTTACATGTCTAGCTAAACATGTAGACCTACTCGAGAGAGTTCTGTTTTGGTTTGTCATTTACACTTGGTTTGTACTGCAGTGCAGAGATGATGGGCAATGTGGAGCTAGCTCCAGAAGTGGAAGTTAGTGCCCTGGAGCCTCTACTCTCTTCAAATGTGGTCTCTGAGCTGCTTGACACGTACATGTCAACACTCACGGTGAGTAGAACTTGGTTACAGTCCCAGGAAGTGCTGTGGTGGTTGTCCGTCTGTAATGTGCTAAGACATCTGTTTCTTTGGGTCTTGGCATGTCCATTTTCTGTTAAAGAAGGGACATCTGACTCTGGCCTGGTTCTGGAGCTCATTTAAATGCATTTCACAGACACGTGAGTCTCTTCTGGAGGAACCAACCTGTGTCACCCATTTGGCTGGCAAGCCCTTATGTCTACATGTAGGGTGGCAGTTTGGGGACCCCAGGGCCAGTCTGACATCAGCTTTATAACCATTAGACAGATGGAAGATATACCAAGATGAGAGTCCCTAGGGTCTGGAGAGCTTTGTTCTGCTGTCGCCTGAGATGACTGGTCTGTCAAGTTTGTTTTTAATGTCCTGGGCTGACCATCTGATACTGGAAATCTGATTTTTTTTCCTTCAGCGTAACTATCATCCACAGCCCTCCTGATCCTTTTCCCTCTATCTACAGTTAGAGTTTTAGTGGTCCATGTACACAGAGACCAGTATGAGCACTTCACACTAATGAATTACATGTGAAGTGCCTGCTCTAGCAGGCTCTATGCTTGGGAGCAAGAATTCCTCTGAAAAGCTGCATCTGGTCTGTGTAGCAATGAGTGCTGCAGGGAGAGTGTTGGATATAACCTAGAGCCTGGTTTTTCCTTTTCCACTATACCAAACTCCTAGTCCAACATCATTGCCTGGCTTCGGAAAGCACTGGAAACAGACAAGAAAGACTGGAGCAAAGAGACAGAGCCAGAAGCAGACCAGGATGGCTACTATCAGACGACACTTCCTGCCATTGTATTCCAGGTACAAGTCCTAGATTTAAAGGTCCCATTTCCAATGAGGTTAATAGGATCTTTTCATAGACAGAAAATACCTTAGACTTTACAATGTAGTAAAGATGTCAAGAGCACCTTTTCCCTAACATCTCTATGACTGTTTTCTGGAGCTAAAGAAACTGAGGCTCAGGATTGAATTCACCAAGTAGTGTTACGCAGAATCACTTGAGATTTTCCAGAAGATCTTTGGGTCTGAACCAGAAGTTAATTGTGTGTTCGCTGTGTGGTGCTCCCACTCTGTGGTAAGTGGTCAAGACTTGTCTTCAAAATGCCACATAATTGAGCTTAATCTGGTGAAGTCCAGGAAGGCTGCATAGCATTTAAAAGATACTTTCTTATCACTAGATAGTACTGGAAGTTAGGGCCGTGGATGTTAGGGCTGTAGATGCATAACTAGACATAACTATCCTCTGACATTTCTAGGAGACACAGTCTCATACCTTTGGCTCTTACAAGCTTTCCTACCTCTCTTCCACAGTGATCCCTGAGACTTATGTGCAGGAATTGTGTTGTAGAAGTCTCAGTTGGGACTGGGCTCCACAACTCTATGTTTTGCTTGGTTGTGGTTTTCTGTAATGGTTTCCATCTCCTGCAAAGAAAAGTTTTCTTGATGAAGGGTGAGGACTACATTTATCTCTGTGTCTTAGTCACTGTTCTATTTTGCTGGGAAAAAAACACCATGACCTAGGTAACTGTTAGAAAGAAAGTATTAAGGGTCTTGCTTATAGTTTCAGATGTGTAGTCTGTTATTATGGTGGGTACTTGGCAGCATGTATGGTGCTAGAGGAGTAGCTAAGAGCTTTACATCCTGGTTCACAGGCAGACAGATGAACAAAGTATAGGTGTTAGTTATGACTAAAGTATGCATCCTTACCTTTCAAAGATTTTTTATATCTGTTGAGATAATCATATAATTTTTTTGTCTTTTAAATTCACTTATGATTTCTTAAATCATATTTTATTAACTTTTGTCCGATGAACTATTCCTGCATTTCAGGGATAAGTCCAACTTGGTCCTTTTTTAAAATGTATGTTTGTATTTTTTTTTAATCTTTCTAATGTATCTGTAGTCTCTGTTTGCAAGTATTTTACTCAGCATTTTGTGTTCATCAGACATATTGGCCTTTAGTTTTTTTTAATTGTCATTACCTGGCTTTGGTCTTAGAGTGATACTGGCTTGACAGACATTCTCTCCCTCTCCTCCCCTTCTCCCTCCCTCTTCCCCTCTTTCTTCCTCCTCCTCTCTGAAACTGTTTAAGAATGATTGGCTGTAGTCCTTCATTAAAAGCCTTATATAATGTGAATCCATCCAATCCTAGAGTTTTTATTATTTCAAATTTTTCGTTTGTTATGAGTCTGTTTGGGTTGTTGACTTCTTGGTTTAATTTTGGTGGTTTTGCTGCATCTAGAAATTTATTTCTTTTAGGTTTTCCAACTTAATGGAGTGTAGATTTTGAAAGTATTCCCTTATGATGTTCTGAATTTCTTTAGTGCCTATTGTATTATTTCCCTGTCCATTTCTGATTCTGTTAATTTGGATTTCCTTTCCTTTCCTTTTCTTGAATTCTGTTTTTAGGTTGTAGACTGTCTTCAGTATTCCCATCAGCCTTGTATTGAATTCTGTTTTTAGGTCGTAGGCTGTCTTCAGTATTCCCATCAGCCCTGTATTTGTATTTTCTTGGGCATTCTTGTGTAAGCTCATTCCTTAATTTCACCGAGCTGCTTCTTTAGGTCTTTAAATTCTTTGAATTAGTTGATAAAGTTCTTTTGTATTCTGTTTTCTGAGGTTCATCTAGGAAATTCTTTATTGGCAAAAATCTTATAAGGTTTGGTAGGTTTTGGAAGAGAGATAAATGTTTGATCTTTCATATTGTTTGTATTTTTGTAATGAGTTCCGGGCATGTAGATTTCTTTTGTTAGTTCTGTGTCTGGTGTGACAGAGCCGATTGGTGTAAAAGACAGGATACACAGGTGGGTTGGGCCTAGCGGTTGGAAATTGCCTGGGAGGAATGAAAGGTGGACAAGGGAAACTGGGCGGTATGCAGATGTGGGAGTATATCTAGCTCAGTGGAGAGGTTGAATGTGGTGTGGTAGGAGCCTGTGGGTCAAGAGCAGGCAGGGTGGGTCATGGGGGAAGCCTAGAGGTTGGTTGAGATGAGACAGGGGTGGCCAGACCAGACCAGGCTACTGGATGAGGGCTCAGGCTAGATCTAGCAGGTTGGAGGGGGGTTGCCAAGCAGAGAGTCAGGCAGACTCATCAGCATAGACCTTGGAGATGGATGTCTCAGGTAGAATTTTATTAATTGGAACATTATTCTAAACTCTGTGAGACAGTTTCAGAATTCTTAAGTTTTTCAATTTTTAGATGTTTGAACAGAATCTTCAAGTTGCTGCTCAAATAAGTGAAGATTTGAAAACAAATGTACTGGTTTTGTGTCTTCAGCAAATGAATTCTTTCCTAAGTAGGTATGTATTTTTGCTGGTGATCTCACTTACAAAGTATGTGTTTTAAAACTAATAGCAAAATTTGTTGATTCTAGTATGCTGCTATTAAAAGATTAGCCATCTTTTGTTGTTTAGAAATGCAAAAATATTAAAAAAAGAAGAAAAACAAAAGATGTGCAAAAATGAAAACATTCTAAACAGATGGGACACATGACATACTGTATCCCAGTAGTCTTTTCCTGTGAATTGTTCACATAAAGATGTCCAAGCCTAGACACAATAATATGATGAAATCTGTTTTCCCGTCATACTACCTAAGCTCTTCTAAGCCACCCTCACATGGCCTGTTTTCTTATGACTGTCTCCCTTTTGTGCCTTCTCTCTATCACTCTGATGCCCAAATGTTGCTGTCCATGTCCCAGATTCTCTGCTATCACCACAATAACATCAGTCATGCAGTCGGTAGCTGACAACTTATATTAGAATTCAGTCTCAACTGCTGGGTTGACAGCCCTGTGTCACTGTGGTCTAGGTCTCTAGGCCTCTGATACATGATTTCTGACCTTCTCCCTCTTTTCCAGGAGCTACTCCAGAGGCTGACATGGATCTTTTTTTTATTTACCAACACGTTTTCAACATTGCAACTTAGTGGTCATATGTCTGTCCACCTCTGACAGCCCAGTTGCCAACTATTCCCCTTCTATAGAATCACATCTGCTACTCACCTATGGGGTTACGATTTGATCCCTCTCAGTCTACCCACAGGGTCACAACTGATCTCCACATTCCACCCATAAAATTCTGAGCTCCTGAGGCTATTTATGGTGTCATTGCCCAAGTATCTCAAGGCTGTCACTTCTCAGGGTCACTTCCAAGTCAGTCACTTCATTTTTGAGGTGGGATCTTTTGTGAAGAGGATTTTTCCTTGGTCAATATGGAACCACAGATGAACAAAATTAGAATAAATGTGTAGTTTTAAGTTAATAAGCCAAAAAAGTATAGAGTACACTTACTGAGCTACTCCTTTATTCCAGTGTATATTCAAGAATCTCCTTAAAAAATGAAAGAGTGGCATTCTAGGTATTTGTTTCCCAGATATCTAAAAAACTAGTTATTTTTGTTTCATTTCTTTATAGAGTTTTAAAAAGGGACATCTTATCAAATGTATGATAATGTTGCTTACACCATTGAGGGTTTTGTGGAATAGAATGGGGCACTGTGCCACAGTGTATATGTGAGAGTCAGAGGACAACTTTGTGGACTTGGTTCTCTCCAGCTACCTTTATGTGAGTTCCAGGGATCTACCTCTAATGGACAGGCTTTTGTGGCAAGTACTTTTATCTACTGAGTCCTCTCTCTAGCCCTGTTAGGAGTTGTGGGGTGAACGATTCATGAGATAAAATAAGATGATACTTTCCTAGTTACAGTTACATGCTTCAGAATATTTTTATGTCAGAATATCAAATCGTATTTCAAAGCCTGCTATAAAAATATCTTAAATATTCATTTAACATGATTGATTCTCTCTTCTTCGATTAATGTAGACCATCCAGAAGTGTGTTTATGTTTAAAGACTTCTCTGGTCCAAAGGTGGTGATATGAGTTCCCTGACAGGTATGATGTCATCTTGCACTAAAGACAGCTTTGGGGTTCCCCAATGTAATTTCAGATACAAAGATGAAGCTCTGCTTTACAAAGAAGAGCATCTGAGAAACCGGCAACACCCACACTGTTATGTGCAGTACATGATTGCCATCATCAATAACTGCCAGACTTTCAAGTAAGTGCTGTGCAGGTCAGAAAGGGACAGAGAGCGTGCAAGCCTGTTCTACTTCCCAGAGCCTTGCTTGTTTCCTTGCAGAGAATCCATTGTTAGTCTGAAAAAGAAGTACCTAAAAACAGAGGCAGAGGAGGGCCTGTGTCTAAGTCAGCCGAGCATGGATGGGATTCTAGATGCCATTGCTAAAGAAGGCTGCAGCAGTCTATTAGAGGAAGTCTTTCTGGATCTAGAGGTAGGCATGGCTCCTCCACCCCTGGGGCTAGAGCATGAGGGCGGGGTCTCATGCTTTTCTTTGGGCTGCACTGTCACCTGCCTCATGTAGATGCTGTATGTAAGCTGAGATGTTCCTTTCCATATGTACTAAGCTACAGTCAGAGGGCTACTGACTGCCTTGTATGATGCAGGACTCTTCCTAGGTAAATTTGCATAAAGGCTCCAACAGATACCAGGCATCAAACAGAGTAAAGTTACATGATAAGTCAAGTGTGTAGAAACTGATAACAAACCCCAGCTGAGAGCACACAGATCATATAAATCAGCCTCACTTTAGAATAAAATTCCAGCATACAACACACCCAAAATTACTAACAAAATAATTTTCATTCATATCAAAAGCGTAACGTACCATAAAAAAATACAGCCACTTAGAACATAGATACCAGCATAGTTAAATGCTTTATCAGGAATCAGCAGACATTAAAAAATAGAACTATG
Source organism: Pachyuromys duprasi (assembly GCA_028658305.1). Classification (NCBI taxonomy): domain Eukaryota; kingdom Metazoa; phylum Chordata; class Mammalia; order Rodentia; family Muridae; genus Pachyuromys; species Pachyuromys duprasi. Next base: position 80,032,877 of record CM053743.1, on the reverse strand, counting down.
ACCATCTGTGGGTCTTGCTGCAAAAGAATCTTTTTGTTCATATTCCCGGCATGATTATGAATGCCTATAACCCCAGAGCTCAGGGGAACAGAGACAGGACTACTGGGGCTTGCTGGCCCACCAGTGTAGCCAAAGTGGTGAGTTCCAGGTTTAGTGCAAGACCCTGTCTCAAGGAAGTAAGGTAGAAAGTGATAGAACAGGACACTGTATCCTCCTCTGGCCTCTTTGTGGGGCACATATACACCAGTTGAGAAAAGAAGAGACATTTATCTTTGGGATTATTTAAAAATGGCAACAATAGACATTATACAAAATAGAGTGTACAAATGACCTCTGCACAGAAAAGAATTACCAGAGTCTAAACATGAGCCAGACATCCATCTGCTGTCACCAAAGAATCACAGCTTGCTACTTAGTGTAAGCTGTTGCTTAGCCTGATGCTAGAGATTGAAAACACATACTGCAAATGCAGCTTGAAGGTATTTATCAAAGTTTTATTTTGCATATTTTTTGACTCAGGAATTCCATCTAAAGGAATTTCATCTGCAGAATACAATTTCACTACATTATATGTAATGTTAAAATGTATATGTATATATATATATATATATATATATATATATATATATATATACATATCAGAGAATTGAGTGGATACATTATGACATACCCATATAATATATTGCTTTTACATGTAAAAACCAATATCTAACCTGTTGTTTGTGATGCTTTTTACAAGGCTTGTATATATAAAATAAATCTCCTAAATGTAAGGTACAAATATGCAGACTATGTAAAAGCAGATTTTTGGTTTTGTTTAAACGGGTATATCACTGCCACAATCAGAAAATTTCTGTCACACCAAAGACTGCGTATTCTCAGGTACAGGTCATCTCAGACAGTGTGCTAGGGGAAGACTTGCATGATCACTTTGTGCTTTTCAGCAACATCTGAATGAGCTGATGACAAAGAAGTGGCTGTTGGGGTCAAATGCTATGGACATCATTTGTGTCACTGTAGAAGACTATTTCAATGACTTTGCCAAAATTAAAAAGCCATATAAAAAGGTAAGCAAATGAGTTTTAATACACTGGAGCCTACCTCCCATCTGGTTTATAATACAGTGTCAAAATAGCTCTGTTTATGATCACGTGTTGATTTCACCTAAAGAAGGTGAAATGATGGGCTTGGATCGGAATGTTCTTTTGAGGAACATTGCTCTTAATTTTAACGTAGTCAAACTTTACTCCTTTTTTAATGGTTGATTTTTTTTTTTTTTTTTTTTGGAGAGGGATCCTAAAGAATCTTTTCTTACTCCAAGCTCATGAAAATTATTTTGAGAGTTAGCTATACAAGTGACTTTCCCACCACAGTGCCATGTGAGGCAGGGCTAATCCAGAGACCTGCCTGGCCTCAGCACAGCAAGGGCAGGTGGTGGACATGCAGAGGCCTGCCTGCCATCATGCAAGAAAGCACTGGAGGAGGAAGACATTCGAAGACCCACCCAGACGCAGAGGCTGCTTGCTACCATGCCGCTAGGCATCGAGGGGAGACGTCCCGAGGCCTGCCAGTCGAGTGGCCCACTAGAGGAGCCGCTGTTCGGTGGCAGGGGGAGATAAGGAGAAGTGGGACAGTTTGAGCATTGTGAAGAGAGACGGACTGTTGAGTGGCCAGCCCGCCGCCTAAGGCCATGGTGAGGTCCCAGCCCGTGCTGCCACCGGGGACCCAGTCTGGGTTGGTGGTCATGCAGGGGTAAGTGACCAATATGTCCATTGGTCATATTACTTTTAGAGACAATGGGACATTCCTGGTCTGGGCAGCTGCCTGGGACCATGTAGATGTCCAAGGGCTGTGTGAACTGGCCCAGACACTTGCTTGTTGTAGCATCTGGAGAGCTGGCCCTACCTCCTCCTGGGTCAGCACTCAGGAAAGTGAGCCCTGCACCTCATCCCAGTAGCTCAGTAGAGCTGGCCCTGGTGATTGGAGCATGGGCAATAGAATGTGGGGTGCTGACTCCTCTACTTATCTGCTGTGAGGTGGTATAGTGCCCAGATCCAGGGCTTTCAGTTGGCCCACCCCAAAAATCTACCTCATATATGAACTGCTAGAGCTTTTGAAAGGGCTGGTCCTGCTGTTCCAAAGCTGCAGAATATGCATGACACAGGAAAACAGGATAACTGGGAGGTATCTGGTGAGGATCCAGTATTGATGGTGTGACAGAAGTCAGTGGTCTCGAACCAGATATTATTGCAGTGAACATTTGCGGTGAAGATGTGTAGACAGAGGGGTGCTATGGGATACACTGACACTACAGCTTCTATGATGAGATGTTTTCTATGCTTTGTTCTTGTTTTTCTTTGTTTTTTTTAATTTTCTTTTGGGGGGAGTTGCAAGGGAGATGAGTGGGAATAGGGTACATGATGTGAAATTCACAAAGAACCAGTAAAAAGGTAAAAAATTAGTATTGAACAGAGTTCACCTGTGTGTTTACATTTCAGCAGTTATGTGTTTTTAAAAATTGTAGTTGCTTATTTTTCAAACTTACCAGTTTTTAATCATTTCACTTTGCTTCCATCAAGCATTTGTGTGTTAATTTTTTTTAGCACTGTCTGACAGCCCTGGAATGAAGTCTTTGCACATGCTGGTTTCTGTCCACGTCAGAGCTTGTTGTCTTCGCCAGCCTTCTTAACAGCTTGTCTGCTCGTGTGTTTGTGGTCTCTGGTTTTATTTCTTGTGTAGATGGGTCTCACGGATGGAGGCTATTTGAGGAAATTATATGCACTTTTGTCTCAGCTCCAGCCTCGGCCTGTTTACTGCTTGATTTAGTTAGTGATGTATGTTCCTTGGTCTTTCTTGGAGTCGTGTGGAAGTCCAGTGTGATAGTGGTTATGTGAGAGTCCCCGTTTTGGAGCAGGGACAATAGCCCACTTCGCTGACGGTGAGCAGATTCCAGTGGAGAGGCTACAGCCACCGGCCATCACATCAGTACAATTACGGGTTCTTACTGACTTAAGTCTCTACTTCAGTAAGGCTCCATCATTTCCATAAGGGAATCTGATCTCTTCAACAAGCCAGCTTTTCTGCTACTTCTACCATGTTGGTTCTCAACTTTTTCTTTGCTTTGTATTGCCCCAAAGGTTTCTTTTCTCATTTGAGTCTTTCCTGAAGATTCTCAAGATATTTGGCCTGTGGTTTTGATTTGTTTTATCTGAGGGTGCAGGTTGTTGTTGGTTTCTACCAATCTGAGGCTGCCTGTGAATGAGGTACTGCTGTTTGAGCTCCATCTCTGCTAAGTTCTTCATGCTAAGACAGCCTATCAGTCCATGAGGTCAAAGTTTGTTTGGCTCAGGCAGTTCTACTGCAGCTCTACTTTGTATTGGGTTGAGAGCCTCGGGATCAGGCAGAGTTGGAGCCTCTACAGGAGCTGACACCAAGGCTAGGGCGCATTTCAAGCAAGTGCTGGCCTGATGTTTGTTAACTAGAGTCACTGAAGCTCACTTTAGATGATTTAGTGTCCCTAGAAAAATGATACTGGAAGCAACTTCTCCCAAAGCCTTAAAGCTCTCTGATTTTTGGACAGAGTGTAAGCATCAAGGCTGCCCAGGTTATGTGCAGCCTTCTTGCCTCTGTGTACATGCTGTGCTGCCAGCTGGCCTGTCATAATCCTGTCCCTATGTACAGTTAGGAGATTTGAAAACTTTATGGTGAAATTCAGGTATGTTTAATGTAACATATTTACTCTAAAATCCCACCAAATATATGGCTAGGTATAGTATTCTGGGAGCTGAGACAGAAGGATTGTGAGTTTGAGGCAAGCCTGGACTATATAGCTAAACCATGTCTCAACAGGAAAAAAAAATCCAACTAAGTACCAGCCTGTTTGCAGGTCATCTTAGGTTCGATGAGAACATCTGTGTGTTCTGGTACTATGGAGTCTGCAAGTGACAAGGTGTTTTTCCACAGAGAATGACAGCTGAGGCGCACAGGCGGGTGGTGGTAGAGTACCTGCGGGCTGTCATGCAGAAGCGTATCTCTTTTCGGAGTGCTGAAGAACGCAAAGAGGGTGCTGAGAAGATGGTCAGAGAGGCTGAACAGCTCCGCTTCCTCTTTCGGAGGCTGGCATCTGTGAGTATTGAAGCCATGGGCTAGGCTCAGGGATGGTGGGTCTCAGGTTACAGTGTTGTGTTACCTAGTAGCTTGCTTTTGTTGTCTATGCCTGGACTGTTGAGACAAGATAATAAGATCCAGCAACATCAGGAGCCAGAGGCTGGTTAGTTCTGTCTATCAAGAGGAGGTTCTGGGGCCAGAGCCTGCCTAGCTTCACAGTTGATAAATGAATTTCCACAGAGGCTGATACTTCTTAAGGCAATTCTCAAGATGTCTGGCGGCAACCCATGTGTAACTTCATAGAATAATATATCTCTTCATGTCCCTTTGCCCTCATCTTTTTGTTCTTTATGATTCTTGTTGCTACCCAATAACCTAACTCCTTGGGTCAAGTGGCCATGATTAGATATTTCTCACTCCAGGCCTTTTTCCTGGCTAGAGACTGAACAATGACTAATCAAATCACCTCATGAGATTGTCCTCTGATCCTTGGTTAGAATGAATCTTGGGGTGTTTACATGGAAGAACAAAGTGCCCAACCTGAAAACAGGTTTGGAGATGTCAAGATCAAATTGGGACTACTGTAGGAGATAGTTTTTAGGGCTGCCCCTCACCCTGCTGCTGTTTTCCAGGGATTTGGTGAGGATGCAGACGGACACTGTGATACAATTGTTGCGGTGGCAGAGGTTATTAAGCTCACGGACCCTTCTCTCCTCTACCTAGAAGTCTCAACTCTGGTCAGCAAATATCCAGATATCAGGTAAAGGCTGAGCATCTTTCTGTCAGCATGTAGCACAACAGGCCATTCCTACTGCCCTTCAGAAGATAAGCTGTGAGCCTCAGGAGTAGACAGAACATGCGTGCCAAATAAATGAGGGTGCAACAAGGAGTCATCTGGACAGCCTTCCACCAGCTCTACCTCAGCAGAGTCTGGCTGAGGTTTGCACACCTGCCTTGTAGCCAGACTCCTTTGCCTAAGAGAGTGGTAGTCAGAAGGCAAAGCTAACTGTACAAGGTAGGTGGTGTTGGGAAGGACTGAGTGTTAGATCTTTGATGAGTAAAGTAGGGAAGGTTGGGATCCCTGGAGCGGTCTGAAAGGAGATTTTAAACCCCATGATCTAAGAACAAAAGCTGACTTGTATGTGGCCTGGACTTCCTCACATATATGTGTACTCAGTATCAGGCTGAGGGAAAAGGGTATCTGTTCCATGTCCCTCTACCTGCTGTGCTGGCTCCAGGCCCCAGACCCTGCCTTTATGACCTCTGTTCCAGGACCCTGCCATTTCCCTTAAGGGTAAGTAAGGCTAAGTTGTCTCACTGACACTGTCAGAAGAGCAAGAGTCCTAAGCCCTCCAGAGTCACCCTTCCCTGGTTAGGCATTCGTGATACCAGTAGTTAGAACAGAATTTTAAAAGTTCTTTACGTTTTTCAGGAAGAAAGTAAGGTGAAATGTTGGGTATCTCTCTTCTGTAAAAGAAGAGATGTCCTTTGTGGCTGTCAATATCACACCCTGTTAGTGGCATCTGTGGAGACTGAGGAAGCTGAGAGAAGATGGAGGCTCATGCTGACTTCTCTCCCACAGGGATGACCACATTGGTGCGCTGCTGGCAGTGCGAGGAGATGCCAGCCGGGACATGAAACAGACCATCATGGAGACTCTGGAGCAAGGCCCCATGCAAGCAAGCCCCAACTATGTGCCCATCTTTAAGGAGATTGTTGTGCCCAGTCTGAACGTGGCAAAGCTCCTTAAGTAGCCCTGCTTTCTCCACTGCCCCGGGTGTCTTTACTGTGTGGCTTTCCTGTTGCCACCCCGTGAAGCAAGTATATTAAAACAGAAGTCCTTGTCTAGGTGCCCCATATGGTGTCAGTTACCCTTTCCTGTCTTCTGTGGCATCACGCTGTGCCCTGCTATGAAACCCTCCTGGTCACTTGTCATTGTGAAAGATGTGTAGTGGGCATTACCTGTTTTTCTCTACTAAGGTCCTGCTCTGCTTAGTTAACACACTTTAAACCTTTGCCACTTGGTTAAAGGAAAGGAAAGCCTGGACACTTTTCACTCCTAGCTGTAGGTTGTTCTGACTGGTTGTGATGCAGCTATGTTCAGAAGCTGCCGGAGTCTTCAGGTCTCAGCTGACCATTGAGTAGTCTTGAGGAGTCTCTGGGGATCATCTGCCCTGGACTGACTGATTGACTGGTTTTCTTTTCTTTTTTCTTTTCTTTTCTTTTCATTTCTTTTGCAGTCTTTTAAAATTCTTTTTAACATTTTTATTAATTATAGTTTATTCAGTTTGTATCCCACCTGTAACTCCCTCCCTCCTGCCCTCATAGTCCCACCCTTCCTCTCGCTTCTCCACCCATGGCTCTCCCTCAGTGCACTGATAGGGGAGGTCTTCCTCCCCTTCCTTCTGATCCTAGTCTATCAGGTCTCATCAGGAGTGGCTGCATTGTCTTCCTCTGTGGCCTGGTAAGGCTGCTCTTCCCTCAGGGGAGGTGATCAAAGAGCCAGCCACTGAGATCATGTCTCTGTTCCCCTTACTAGGGAACCCACTAGGACACTGAACTGCCATGGGCCACATCTGTGCAGGGATTCTAGGTTATCTCTGTGAATAACCTAGAATCTGATTGGAGTATCAGTCTCAGAAAAGACCCCTGTGCCCAGATTTTTTGGATCTGTTGCTCTCTTGGTGGAGTTCCTGTCCTCTCCATGCCCTGGACTTTCTACCTTTCTGGCTGTTCACAACTCTCCATGTAATGGATAGTTGTCCTCTCCTTGTTCCAGACCTCCAGGGACTGCCTACATCAAACAGTGGAAGGCCTGGTAGGGTCTGTCCTATTTCCTAGGCCTTGTACCACATGGCTATCCTTGAATGTGTGGACTAATGAAATATTTTCTTTCTATTCTTGATGGCAGTGTTAACTTTCTGCTTTTATTTCATTCTCAACAAGGTATTAAAAAGTTCACAAATATCCCTTTTTCTAAGAGGAATTAAGTAAAAAATTTTTCTGGGACTCAGAAGAAACATGGATTACCTAGAGGGCCTGGATGGTATTGTGTTGATCCAGGCCCTGCTCAACAATCTGCTCAATGTGAATGACAGCTGGGCATGCTCTTTAAATGTACACTGAGAAGTATTGACCAGTAGTAGTAGTAATCCTTGTAGTGACAAAAGATGCTTGTGTCTCCACTGAGATTTCTCAGTGCAGGCTGCTGCTGGTATCTAAGAGGTCAGCAGAGGACAGGGAAAAATCATATTCCTGAACAGTGGGTAGTAGGATCATGGAGACAAGATAGGGATTGCTAGAAGTCAAGCGATAGTACCAGGCTGTGTACTAGTGGGTAGACAGGGGAAAGCTTTGACCAAGAACCTTTGTAGAGGATACCTATATACAGGATTGGGTCGGCTATTCCAGTGAGTGGGTTGTGGCTACATATAGCAAAGTTTATAGGAAAGTGTTTTAAGGTATTGGTTCCATGAAATGAGCTCTTAACCCCATGAAAGGGTGTCTTCCAAATTAGCAAAGGCCCTTGATTGTTGACTAGCTTAGTCATGAAACACCATGACCAAGGAAACCGTTGCTTTAAAAAGCATTTAATTGGGAGTTTGCTTACAGTTTCAGAGGTTTAGACCATTATCATCATGGAGGGGAGCAAAGCAGCATGCAGGCAGGTGCCGGAGCAGTAGCTGAGAGCTGTTCTGTAGGCCGGCACACACACACACACACACACACACACACACACACACACAGGGGTCGGGGAGAGTTAGAGAGACTGACTGACTCTGGGCTGGGCTGGGCTTTAACCCACTCCATGACACACTTTTCAACAAGGTCACACCTCCTAATCCTTTCAAATAGTTTCATTCCCAGGTGACTAAGCATTCAAATCTCTGAGCCTATGGAGGCCATTCTTACTCAACTCACCACGTTGGCTTTATTTAGTGGGTCCAGCGTGAGTAAATGTTCCAAGTCACTGTGTCACCAGTGAGATGGAGAAGCAGCTACGAGATGCTGTTTCATCCTCCTTTCCTCCTATCTTTTGATGCACAAATCAGGTTGCTGGTTGAGGTCCCTCTAAAGAAGGAAAGGATGGACATTCTGGGCACTTGGGTGCAGATTGCCAGAACCAGGCCACCTCAACAAAGGCCTTTAATCCAGAGTGAAAGAAAGCTAAACAAGCAGAGCCACATTGGGTCATTGTAGTAGACGTTTTGGCTTCTTTAAAAAACTCAGTTATCTAAACATGTTTTTGTTTTAATCCCAAGTGTGGGATATGGGACTGCTTTTAGTTTATCCACAGCTGATAACTGCCTCGTGTGGCTCAGAGAGGGGCATGGTCTTTGCTAGCTGCGGTTAGGTTAATTTTGAGGACTCTGAGAGGGTATAAAGACCAGAGCCCAGAGAGAGGAAAAGGATGCTTCGGGGGATGCCCCCAAAAGGAAGAAGGCTGCTGCTGTGACTGCTGATTTCCTGACAACCCTAACAAGCTGGATGTAGCTAGAGACCTTTGCCCTTTCTCCCCACTAACATTCTTTCTCTCCTGTCTTGTATTGGGGTGGCGGAGCGGAAGGGAGGTAGAGGTGTAAGAAACCAAAATAAAAGTATGCCTACAGGTCACTTCTTTTCTTACTGCATTGGAATGAATTGTGACCCCTTAAAAGGTTGAGGTCTTAACCTTAGAATCTTGACTCAGATTTGGGTTGATGGTAGAATAATTGCAAGTGTGATGTATATCAAGGTCTGATGAAGTCACATGGAAATAGTGTGAGTACTTGAGGAGAGATGCTGGCAGCCCTTAAAACCAAGAAGAGGCCAGGGAGGACTTTTTTTCCTGACCCCTGACCTTGATTTCTGCCTCTAAGGCATGAAACAGACTTTATGAGTAACCCAGTGTGTGTGCTTTGCTAGTTTACTCATTATATCCACTCTGAGATGACTATAAACTTAACTATTAAGATTCCTCTTGTAAACGGCCAATCTCTGGGGAATCTGCTGTGATAGGCAATTTTAAATGTGATTTTAAAATTTAAAAATGTGTTGCAGGACCTCCAGACAAGCTCCACCACAGACCTCTGTCCTTGTCTCTACCCACAGAGACCCTCCTTGGCCACCAGGCTTGGTGCCCTTTCCCACCATTCCTTCTCACACAGTTTGATCTCTTTAGCACCTCAGCCATGGTGGGTGCTGTCCAGTCAGCCACAAGAAGCAATCTGATTTGTTTCATATCTGAGAGATGCTAAATTGAGGCTTTAGATGTGTCCAACAGCTTCCCACCCCTAATAGGGTGACCTCAGAAATACCATCTGTTGATCTCAATCTCAGTGCATAAGAAAGTGCTCTTTAAATTATCCTAGACAAGACTTTCCATTTATAAACAAAGTTTGCACCAGAATGCCTTGAAATGTTTTTAATAGACTTCGACAAGCAGTCATTGCAGTTTGCTGATGGACTCTGTACAGATGCTGCCCAAATTAGTGGCATTTTAAGGCACCAGTATTCTGTGATCAGAATTAAACAAAATTCAACTATGATTATGTTCATGACATCAATGCACAATTTCAACCACTCAAAATATATTTCTAGCTTTGATGAAACTTAAATTTCCTTTCATAAAAAGATCAGTAATACATAGCATATTGAACACTGTAATAAAATTATTTTCAAGAAAATATAGAAGTGGAAATATAAATTTCCTAAATTTTTATACTTTGTAGAACCACAAAGTAGGTCAAAGTTCAGTATTAAATAAATAGAAATTCTCTTCTAATAAAAAACTTTTACAACAGTTTTCCTAAGGAAATACATTCATAGGATTTTCTATTCTATTGTACAACAATGACAAGAACAAGAGGGTCCTCAACCATGAAATGTATCCACTATGTCATCTAATCCCAGGAAATGGGTTTTTGTGAATGAGGCTTTCTTGTCAAAACTGATTCCGTGTGGCTGTGCCCAGTGGCGTATTTCACAGCTCAAAGGACATGCCCTGTACACAGCTAAAACACGGGGACAGCGTCAAGAGGTTCCAGATTCATTACCTGGCTGCTAGCTTTGGTATCTCTGGGTATCTGGTGCAAGGTGACAGCTGTTGAGGCACTGTCTAGTCAGAGTTGGCTTCTAATTCTGCAGTGGGAATTAGACTCCATGTCCAGCAGATCAGGTGACGTGTTAAGGCAGTGTCCTGGCACAGGCAGGTATGAGAAACTTGTCTGCAGTGCAGGGCTGAGAGGTGCCTCTCAGAACCCCACCCTGGTACAGTAGCCAGGCACAGCCTTATCTAGGAGGTACTCCAGTGGCAGTGCCAGAGAAATCGGATGAAATTATTGGCCAAGGCATTGCACAGCAGCTGGACTTCAATTCAGAAATGGTCAAATGCTGCAAGGGAGAAGGGCCACGGAAACCAAATGGTGAGCATCTTAGGCCGAGTCTGAGCTCTCCTGTCAACAGCGAACTGACTGGTTCAATTGGGGAATGGCACTCTGAAGCACAAAGCAGTATGTTGAGCGAACTTGCTTTGTTTTCATTTCTATGATTCAAATGCAGCATTAATACACATTGATGGACCTTCCTGTGACTCCTCTGAAAGTAACTGTCAACCTTGTTCCTGAGACACAGTAAATACTGTTTCCTGAGCAGAGACCTGAGTGGTTTGTTTCAGAAGTCTCCAGGAGGTCCCTAAGTCCACCTTTAGCCCCATCTCAGTATCCTTCAGGTGAGCCCCTGTGTGGTGTAGGCCAGATTTACAGTGTGCAAAACTCTTCCAAGACTGGACTTCTGGTGAGGGCCCACCCTCTTACCACTGCAGGGAGATGGCACTCTAAGGTTTAGGCCCTAAAGTCCTGGGGACAGGGGGAAAAGCCCAGACAGTGGGCCCCTGCATGCCTCCCCACCTCCTGGTGATGAGGTCTCCCCTGCCTTCAGCAGATGGAGCCAGAGAGCTGGCTATGATTCTGATCAAGGTTTTCTCTGGACACCCGTTAGTCCCCTGGCCAGCCAGCCTGGCCGTCAGCAGCAGTACTCCTAAATTTGGGACAGCTCCGGCCAGACACCTTGTTTATGCGGGCAAGGCCCAGGCTGGGAGGGGCTGCACAGGGAAAGTGAGCAAGAGGAGCCAATCTTGGAACAAATATTTCTGCAGTTGATCCCACAAGACACAAGGTGGTCGGACAGTACGGAGAACTAACTTGGAAGGGGGTCAGATAGGAGCCTCAGGGGTGTATACTTTTGGGCAGGCACAAGAACCTTGCTGCCCATTTAGGATGAGGCTGATCTGAGCGGTGCCACTCCCACGAATCTCAACCTTTTGAGACCTTTGATTTTACCAAAAGTATTAAGTCCGCCAAAGTCCTCTCTGGGGTCTTCCTCCTCTCTGAGGACGGGAGGCAAACACTAACAAGTGTTCACCTGGGGGTGGTTATAGGGAGGCAGCACCTCGGAGCCTTAGGGACTGACCCAGGGCAAGAAGATGGCAGGAAGCAGTGTGGTATCTTGGCGACCCCACAAGGACGAAAAGATTCGTCCTAGGCTCCCTGGCTGGCAGGGGAGGGGCCACCTGAAGGAGACCCTCGGAGCTGGGCTACCGGACAGGCAGCGCTCACAGCGGCGTCTCCTCTTGCTCCAGAGCGTGTGGCGGCAGTTCTGTAGAGCCCGGAAGAGAAGCGAGCTTTAGCAGAGCTGGGCGTCTGCGCGGACGAGGCCTCTGGAAGGAGCGCCGGCTGTGTACCCGGCGCGCAGCCGCCGAGCGGGCGTGCGCACTGGGTAGGGCCCGGTGCTCCGGCCCCGCCCCGGGTTCACCAGAGGCAAAAGTGGTGGAGGAGATGCGCTCAGGTGGGGCGGGGCTCGGGGCACGAGGGCGGGCGAGCCGTGGGGGGAGCAAGGGCTGCTTGGGAGCAGCGGACGGCCGACGAGGGGACAAGCGTCCGGTAAGCGGTGTCTCAGAGCCTGTGTCACCTGCGGGAAGACAAGGGTGTCAGAGGCTACCTGTCCAGTCCAACACTGACCTACAGAAACCTGCACTCACCCCGGATTCCTTTCCCCCGAATTTTGCTGTTCCTCTGTGGCTTGCCCAAAACTAGGCCTGCCCATGGATAGGGGGCTTCCGGCTCAAGTGCAAGGAGGGACCCCTAAACTTCCACACCAAACGGCGGGGCATTTTCTGCTGTGCACTGCTGCAGAGTTGCAGGGAGTTCCAGCCTTCCTAGACAGCTGTGCATGGTGCAGTGGCAGATCTGGTCACTTCCGGTGTTCTGACCCTTTCAAACCCTGCCCTTGATAGCAGCCCCCTCTACAAGTAGCAGTGATACTTGTAGGTGTGGACCAAGTAGGGGTGGTAGCGATGCCACCCTACCCCTGGGTACTACAGTTTTACCCCAGAAACCTGTCACAAGCCTCAAGGCACACAAGGCTCCGCTTCAAAACAGTGGGATTTAAGAATGAGGAAAAGAAGCAGGGCATGGTGGCGCACACCTGCAGTCCCAGCACTCAGGGAGGCAGAGGCAGGCATATTTCTGAGTTCCAAGACAGCCTGGCCTACAGAGCTAGTTCCAGGACAGCCAGGGCTACACAGGGAAACCCTGTCACAATATATATATATGTCGTGTGTGTGTGTGTGTGTGTGTGTGTGGTGTTACCAGGCCTTGCCAGCAGGGCTGGCCAGAATCTCCAATTGTAAAGGAGTGTGCTCCATTTCATTTTCCGCTAGACTGATAAAAGGCCTCTGCAAATGTCCACCAGACAGAAAACCGCTTTCATTTTCATCTGAAATGAACCTGAGACCTGACCATTGGATGCCTCTATATTGCCCAGTTTAGCCTCAAACCCTTAGCCCTCCTACCTATCTCTTGTAAATGCTGGGTTACAGGAGTACACCACCATGCCAGGCCCTTGAGTCTGTCTGGACACTACACAGTAGCTAGAGATGCAGACTCAAGTGGGAGTGCTCCACCACCCCCTAAGAAATACATGGCTGGAGAGATGGCCAAGACAGGATCCACAGAGTGAAGAAAGCTGCTGGAAAGTCTGAAAAAGGTGCAGGTCCAGGAGAGAGGCCTGAAGCAACAGCTGGGAAGAAAGCAGGTGTTAGAGGAAGAAGCCAGTTACATGTGTGTGGACTCAGGGTGAGCGGGTTGGTGCTGTTCTTCAGGGCCATCAGCCAGCAGGAAGGAATCCACTGACTTGTTGCTGAGCCGGAATGGTGTCAGGCGACGGAAGTTGCTGGGAGAGTTGGGAATCTGGACACGGGCCCTCTGGGAGGGCACCACAGTCTCCCCAGGGGAGAGCCAGGGTGGCACCCTGGAGAGGATGCTCGGGTCCAGGTCCTTGTCAGGGGAGAACACGGGGTTATCAATTCCTAAGAGAAAGGGCAACTGGTCAACCTCTAGGAAGTCCTCTCGGGGCAGCAGGAGGCTAGGTGTGTAGGCTCTGTGCTGGGCGACTGTGTCAGCTCCTCTGCGGCTGCGGCTGCCACCTTCAGGGCAACCTGGATGATCAGACTTAGAGATCTAACCCTCATCCCACACCTTCCCTTCACATCTGAGACCCCAAACGACCCGTACAGGTTCAGTGACACTGCCCTTCTCTCAGAAGGCAGTTCTTCCAGATAGACTTGCCCATCTGCCCTGGGAAGACATGTAGGTGGAAGAGGTGATAACTCCAAGACCAATCCTAACCCTTCCCAAGCCAAAGTTCCTCCTTCAGTGAGCAAGCTCCCTTGGGTGGCAGGGACATCTCTCCCATCTCACCTGCCCCAGAGTCAGAGGCTACATCCTTGGTGACACTGGCCAGAAACTCAATGCCCCCACTGGTGTCTTCATTGTTGGGGACCTCCTCAGGCTCAGAAAGTTCCAAATCTATATAGCAAAGGGAAAAAAGACTTTGGGTAAGGATGGCTCAAGCGCTTGATGACTGGTGGCGCTCCCCTCCCCCCACTGACAACTCCTGTGTGCTTCCTTTTGTGACCCCAGCCATTCTTGGTATTTGGGAAGGTCTATTGGGGCTGGGACACTAAAGCTTACACATAAAGGGATGGAGAAAGGCCACTTATCTTTTAAAGAGGTGTGTGTGTGTGTATGTGTGAGTGTGTGTGTGTATGTGTGTGTTTGTGTGTGTGTGTGGTGGGGAGGTGCCACCAGCCATTGAGTGTTGGGTGTCCAAGAAGGCCAGAAGAGGGCATTAGATTCCCTGAACTGGAGTCACAGGTGACTTAAGCTGCCTTATGTTAGTGCTGAGAACTGAATTTGGGTCCTCTAGAAGAACAGCAATCACTCTTAACCACTGAACTGTCTCTCCATCCCATAGGGGGAGTGCTTCTCTATGCTGTAGTAACAAGATGTTGGGAGAAAAGCACTAAGAGTGCCTAGCCTAATGGCACACCCTAACCCCAACCAAAGGATGCATGGAGAGCCAAGTCAGAATCCCTGGGCACAGCCTCAGGTACAGGCAGGGGTCCGCCTGAGTCAAGCACATTCAGAGAAGCAATTCTTACCTTTCTCCTTGATGATGAAGTTGTGTGCCAGGTTCTCCACAGGCAGCTTCCCATTAGGAATGCTGCTATTCCTCTGTGGACAAGCATGAGCTCTTACAGATGTACCCATACCCAAGCCCCTAACTTGCAGGGACTTGATCTCCTGTCCTAAACCCCAAGTGTCTCTGCTCTGGCGAAAGGCTGTTCACCTGGCAGTTTTCCTGGCCAGCAGGACCACAAAGGATTCCCTGACCCTTCTCAGTATTCAGGAGCCCACCCAACAACCACTGACCCCACCTTCCCTCACCCGCTTCTGTGCACGCTCCCGCTTGTACAGCTTGGCTGCCTTCTTGTTCTGGTTGATGCCTAGCTTAGCTGACTTAAAGGACTCCAGGCGCTTCCTCATGGTCCGGTGAAAGATTTCCTTGTCCTGTTTTTCATCTTCACTGGGTGTCAGCTCATGCCGACTATAGAGATGTTTGTACTGTGGAAGCAAATGGAAGTCAGCTGAGCCTGTGTGGCCCAGGGTGGGTCACAGAGCCTCCAGCTATAGACTCCTCATCTGAGAAGAAGGCAGACATTGCTCCGGGTGTAGGGCTGGGTTCCACCAGCCACAGCACACGAGGGAATGACAAAGGCTTACCCCGTGGGTAGGAGGTCTCTGGGTGGCTCATCCCGTAGTACCCACCTCCTGCCTAGGCTTGTACAGGTACTGCTGCAGCGTGTGGTGGGTGACCATGTCCTCAGTGTCACGGATGCTCCTCCGCCTCTGCTCCAAGGACTGCATGTCCAGGCATACAGCACTGACATTTTCCCTCCTGCATGGACCAACACTGAGCCCAGGGGAGTAGCTTCACAGAGGTCTCCTGCCCTGCCTAGAGACTTGGTGGTCCCTGCCTCAGGACTGCTTAGATGCTCTCCCGGGATGCCTTCTAGATTTCTGTTTAAGATTGAACCCCAGTACCAACAGCCCCCCTCCACAGCCCAATTATGAGTCCTGAGATCCACAGCACTAGAAAGCTAGGACAACCACCTTCACAAGCTGCACAGGGCCAGAGGGTATGAAATGGTGGGCCAGGCCAGGCAGCTACTGCTATCCCTTCCCACCCTCCTCCTCTTCTCTAATAAAGTGCTCCACAGTCACAGTCCTGCTGACTGCTGAGTAATGATGTGCTTCCACAGATGTGGGTGCAAGCATCTTTCTGTATCCTCCTGTCCTGGTCCACCCACACTTTTCTCACTCCATTGCCTTAGGCCCTGCAATAGGAACTAGCAGGCTTAAGGGTAACAAGAGAAATGCTTTTAAGTAGTATACTTTTCTAGGGAAGTTTATGAACTGGTCACATACAAGAGATAGGAGACAGATGCCTCCACAGTAGATGGGCGGGGTGTGCTGAAGTCCACATTGACCATATTGTCTGTACTTGGGGAGCGGATGAAGGCCAGGGACCCACGGCGCTCTCCCTACAAGGAAGACAGACTCGTTAGCACTCTTGGATGACCCTTAAGCAGCACCTACCACATAGAGGTCAAAAGATCCTATGACCAAGCTCAAGGGCCTATGGGTTCTGGCAGGCAGAGATGGAGCCCAGGGAAGTTAAGCTCTCCTGAGACCCTGTCCAATATCTAGGGACATCTCACAGCTCAGCAAGGGCTGTGTTACAGAGCAAGACCTAATCCTAGCTACATAGGATTAGGCCCATGTAGAAGTCATCAAAGCCTCACTTGAGAGGAACAGAGCTAAAAGTTGAGCAGACAGAGCAGTAGGTAGAAAACAGAATCTCTTAAAGAAAGCTAAAATATCTGGAGTATACCACTCATACTTGAAGGTTGAGGAGGTTGGTTTTTTTTCCCCCACAGGAGCCTCCAACCTGTAAGCCTTAGTTTAAATGCAAGTCAGAACAGAGCTAGGCAGGAAGCAGAATTAGCAGAGAGTAGAAAGCTGTCTTCTATTGGGGTCTTAAATCAGGAGAGTAAGAGGCTTCTGAGTCTCACAGCCTACAGTAAGCTGTAGCCTCAGGTAGAGTCCCTAAGGGACGGCTTGTGCCAGGGCTGGGAGGGTGGTGGCCCATCAGAAGTGTTCCTCTCTTAACTATGTCAGTACATCACTGTGCCTTATAATTTGTAAAGTGCTGTCTTGGGAGCCCATCGAAGAGGGTGGGATTCTTTGGATATTCTGGTGACAGAGGAAACACTTGAGACTTGACTAGGACAACCCAGTGTACTTTTTTTTTCCTGCTCATCCTCCTCAGGTGTGGGAAGCTGTCTGCCCCATATCATTGGTGGTGCCAGGCACTCCCCACCCTAAGAGGACATCAAGAAAGAAGATAGGTGACCCTAGGGCAGATGCTTGGAGCTGACAGGATGGTTGGGTTCCTGGACAAATGGAATCCAAGGGTAGAGGACAAGAATCAGGATGAGGCAGGACAGATGGACAAACCACCCCTGTAGTACCTGGAGCCATTTCTCCAACAGTGATGGAAAGGATAGTGCAAAGCTCAAGACGTTTGGCTGGTGCAATGGGGAACAGGAGTGAGGCTCAGGGCCCTGGCTAGTGTGAAGCCAGAGGTAAACATTTTCTTAGAGACTTTGAAAAAGTGACAAGTGAATGCTGCCAGAGACCTTAGTCCCCTGCCCCTTCATTCTTATCCTCCATCAATGTCGTGGTGACCAGGTCACCTAGGGACATAAAAGGTTGGAATTTTTTATAAGTTTTGTCTAAGAGAGGAGGCATCTCAGATTGAGCACCTCAGTATTACTCTGAGTGGCAACGGCCATGGGGTCATGCGGTGCCTAGTTGGAACCTATGTCTATTTATAAATACCATGGAGCCCAGACATGGGTGCATGGGTCACAAATGCACTGGACACAAGACAGTCACACATGTGTCATTGAAGGAGTTGGTATGAGTGTGCGCGTACATGTGTGTCTGTTGTATTTATGCATACATGTGTTCATGAGTATGTATGTATGTGTAATAGTGTACATGTACCTGGGATGTGTGTGTTAATGTATGTGTATGTGAACATTACTATACATTTGGGTGTGCATGTATCAGCCATGACTCTGTGTATGCACAGGTGAGGCTGCTCCTTAAGGTAGTCAGCCAGTAGAAAGTATCTACCAACTTGTTGATGAGTACACGTGTGTATGTGTGTGTGTGAGTGTATACAAGAATGTATGTATGTATATATGACACAAGTGTATGTGTCAATAGGTAAAGGACCTGGGCCCATTACTCTTTATTTCCCAACCTCTTCTGTACTTTTAAGGGAAAATACAGGCATTCATACACCTCTAGAGCCCGTTTCCATGCTCTTTAAAAAAAACCCACAGTATCTAGATAGTCACTGTGCCTGTGCCTCGCTGTGCAGTGAGCTCTCCAGGCAGAGAACACAGGGCCCCTCACCACTCCCCCGCCTATGCCCAAGACCACATTCACTGTCTTACTTTAGCCCCCGGCTTCAGCAGAGGGATACATGGGATATTCCAGTACCTCAGCCACATAGCTAATAGCATCCTTCAAATTCAGCTCATGGAAAACGTTCAGGATCCGATCTCGAGATTTTTGAGCTGATCTTCTCATGAGGACTTTGCTGAGGAACTTCCTATCAAAATTGGACCACCTAGGGGACAAAAGATCATATCAGCACTGGGAGTCTGGGACTGCCTGCCCCGTGTGGGTAAGAACAAGGTCAGAACAGGCAAACATAGGACCATCCTGGCTTTTTTCTCTTTTAATAGGAACAACCTGAAAATGAGTTTTTAAGCAAAAGTCCATCACACTACCTCAGCTCTCACACTTTGATTTCTCCCATTTTTGACAGTGGCTGGCAGTGGAACTATATGCCATTTTTTTCAAGTGACAAAATGAGCATGTTTCCAAGTGGCCATCGGACCCTCCAGGTGCTTGTGAGACAGGGCCAGTGTCAAGATACCAGAAGCTATAGTTCCAGCTACAAAGATATTGCTGCCTAAGGTACGCTATTCAGGTTAACTGTGCAGGCTCACATGGACTCTGGGAAATTATTTTCAAAACAGGTCCCAACAAGGGTGAAATAAGTACTTTAGTCATACAGTTCTAAGTACCACTTTATGTTGTCGTAAAATACATATAAGTGACTTCTGTTTCATGAACAAGATAATTTTAAATCTTTCTTCTGTTAATAAAAAAGGGAAGTGATTTATTTTCCTGGTTTTTAATCCCTACATTATTTAAGTTTAGCATTAATTGATCAGTAAAAGGGTGTCTCTCTGTATGCCTGGGAAGATCATCAGGAGTAAGATTCAGGTCCCTGGTTTGTTGAATGTTCTGTCCTCTCTGTTATCATTAACTTTGTTTTCAGCTGTTCATGCTTGGAGGTCTAGTGCACACTTAAGCCCTTAGCCTGGGAATAGCCTTGTCATGCACCATGACAAGGTGGCCATATGTTGTCCTCTGTTCATTCTTCTCCCTAACATATATATATATACCTCAGAACCAGCCTAGGAGCTGGATAGTTTGTCTCTGGCTCTTTTGAAAAAAGGGTACTCCAGAAATTGTGTTTTGTGGTTCTTAAATTGTGATATCACAATCAACATGGTGTCTTGTGTTTTTAGTGGCCTTACCTGCATTTGTGGGACCCACAGTTCTATGTTTGAAAAGTCAGTGGCAGAAGGAAGAATTGTACAGCTTAGGCTACTTACTTATCTCTGAGGTAATTGTGTCCAATTTGTCCCGAGATGTCCTCAATGGCCGACAGGATGTGGTCGAAGGCCTTTCAGAGGGAAAAATGCTTAATTGGCCATCCTTCCTCACCCTCTGCCTCTCCCGGACCACATCTCCCCCGACTGTACATTTCTACCCTCTCCCTACCCGGCCATGTAGCTTCTCATTGAGCTTCGGCTCACGCTGCTCGCTCCTCTTCACCTTCAGCCACTGCACCAGGGGCTTAATGGTCAGGCCCTGAAAGACAGCCTCCCTAATTCTAGTGCCAGGCACTAGAATTAGCCTCGTACCCCCAGGGCCCTCTAAGCCTAAACCAGACAGACATTAGATCTCTTCTGCCAATTAAACAGTCCAGAAACCCATGAATCCATTGGCACTGCCATATAAAAAAGGTGTCCCAAAGCCCCTGTGCTATGGACATCAGAACCTCCAGCCATCACTTTGACCAAAGGTGTAGAACATGCCTGTTAGGGCCTGACCAATCAGCAGTCAGAATATAACTAGGTCCCCTCTTATCAGTCCTGGCTGGCAAGTAGCACTTTTAGGACAAATTGTGTTATGTCCCCTGTGGGGCCACATGAAAACCTACAAAATGCTCCTAGTTACTAAAATTACAAAAACCAATTAAAGTGTAGAATCTGGAAGCAATCAACCTACAGGGTTGAGGCAGGGCTAGCTGATTTGAGGTGGGATCAAAGTTTGGACATCCCAAGACAGGGCTGTGGGCAAGCTGAACCGCACCTGAAAGATGACCGTGAAGAAGACCACAATGAGAGTGGTGCTGACGAACAGATTTTTCTCCTTGACTTTGTTCTCATCCAGAAGTACCACCAATGCATAGGCTACTGCCCCACGCAGGCCACCATAGGACATGACCACCTGATCAATGGTCTCTAGCTGTACCATGCGGTAGCGGTTCAGGATCCAGGTCTGCAGAACAACACCTGTAGCGAGGGGTCACTCAGCTCCACAGCTGCTTTCCCCAAGGCCACACCTCAGGATTTCCCAAAGCCTTTTGCACCTCTGTTTCTTGGCTGATTGTGAAGGCTGAGCAGTGGGTCTGTCTCAGGGCCTTCCATAGGATGAGGCAATAAAACTCACCCCAGCTTTTATCTCCCATTCTAGACCTATTGCTGAGCTGCCCTGGGGGGTGGCCCTCAAATCTGTGACCTAAACTAAGGGACCCCAGAAACTTCCATGAGAGCTCCTAACTCTTACCAATGGCTCGGTACACAGAAATGAAGACCAGTGTCAGCAACACAAAAGCCGTGTTCCACGTCCAGATGAGGGGGTCCACTGCTGAGATGCCCAGGAACATGAAGATGATGGTCTCCGCCCCACTGGCCAGCATCTTCATCGTGTAGCGCACCGTGGTGGCTGACTGCTCTGAGATGTTGGCCTTCACGTACTTCTGACAGCAGATGCCACAGAAGGTGATCCTGGAGGAAGGGCAGTGTGAGGTCTTCCTGCCTCTCGCTCCTGCTGTCTCCAGCTCCTCGGGTGGCATTGCAGCCCTCTGCATTGCAGGAGATGTAACTTAAAGTGGCCAGTGCTCTGTTGTGCGAGCCCTGTTCTTCTGGAGGGTTGTTACCCTGAGTTTGGCCTACCTAGCTGCTTCCTTGCTCTAAGACTAGACATGGAGTCCCAGTGAAGGAACCGCCTTCACACACAGCCGTGTGTGCCTGTTGGTAGCTGAGGGGTGACCAGGTCATACTAGCTTTAGAAGCTTGGGGCCAACACTGGTGTCCTGTCTGAGGCTGCACGCCAACAGAGGCTCTGACAGGGTCTCTGGACAGATCATTCTTAAATCATAAGCCATAGCACATACCAACCTCTCACCAGGTACCTGTGTAGCCAAGGAAAACTCTGAGGACTTTATCAACTTCTTATTTAAAAAAAAAGAAAATTAGATTGTAAGGCAGAGGTAGGTGAATCTCTGTGAGTTCAATGCCAGCCTGGTCTAGAAAGCAAGTCCAGGACAGTCAAAGCTACACAGAGAAACCCTGTCTCAAAACAACAAAACAAAAAGTTAGATTGACTTATTTGCCCCTGCCAATGAATTTCTATCCAACTGTGAAATCCATGGAGGTGGCAGCTACCTGCTGGCTTGAAATTTGTCCTCCAAGGTGGAGACAATTGGCAGGGACCATGGGCTCATTCTCACAGCCCCTTCACGAGGATGATGGCAAGAAGCCCAAGGTACCCTTTGCTCACACTGTCCACCTACTGCCAGAGTCTGGATGCAGGGGATCTCTGGCACATCACCAGCTGGAAAGTCACCTACCCAGACTAACCAACAGCAGGAGGTTGTTTCTTGAGGGGCACTTACGCCAGGATGGCTGACAAGGACAGCATCTCGGAGGTCAGATAGGACAGGTAGGAAATGACAAAGACGAAGCCAGGTTCGATGATGCGCACATGCTTGGTGAAGCGAGTCACTAAGGACAGCAGGAAGGCAAAAATAACACCCACCAGAGTGCCTCCTAGGCTCACCACGAAGAAGGACACTGTGAGAGAAAGGAATGAATGGTCCTTTGTGGCTGGTGATATGAGTGAAGCTGACCAGGTTGGCCAGTCATTCCTCGTGGAGAGATCCTGGTAACTACTCACATCAATGCAGAAGTTTAGGAAATAAGGCAACTTTGCTGTTTATAGCTAGAATTTCTGGCCTCCAAGTTTAGTGCAGGAGGCAGAGGGAAGAGCCATGGTACCCAGTAGACAGGACCCAGGTTAGGGAGTATTACCTTGAGAGCCCTGCAGACTTGGGTCAGTAGCAAGGTCTGAACCCTGTGCCCTAATATATTGTCCATCAGTCATTGCCTAAGGAGACCTGGGTTGATTGTCCATATCCCTCGCGGGAGAGTACACAGGATTCGCCCTGGCCTTCATCCAGTAGTGTTTGTGTGCTGGTCTGGGAAAGAAACCTAGCCTGGTAATTACTAGGACATAAGCTGGAGACCCCAGGATAGCAGAGGCCACAGGGATGCCATTCTAGAGAGGAAACTAGCCTCTGCTACTCTTTGACCACTATATCTGAGACCGGCCAGACAGGAACACTCCCAATACATACCTATGCCTTTCACACAATCCACGCCAGTCACCTTGTCACCGCCCAGTGTCACAAAAGATTCAAAGACGTTGTATAAGACCTAAGGGTACAGAAGACAGGAACACAATTATCTGCCCTGCAGCCACGCTGACCCCTCCCTATCCGGTGTCCTCTCTTTCCTGGGTTTGAGCCCCAGAGTTGACTTGTAGAGCAGCTAAAAACACTTGTAAAGTCAGCACAAGGTGACAATGGTCAGCAAGGCTCAGAGGGATGTGATCAGCAGGTGGGATGTGCAGACAAGCGAGCATCCCAGATCCAGGGAAACTGGTCCAGTTTCTGACCCGTGTTCTGTGTGCTCTCAGACATGTTTAAGAAACATCAGGACACAGCCATGGTGAGCACCGAGTCCTCAGCAAGCCCTCCGTGGAGTTGTGCTTCTTTGTGAGGATGAAGGAGGAAGAGGCATGAACCATGAGGGCATGAAGGAACCCTGGTCCTCCACAGGAAGCTCACCCAACTACATACACAGGAAATCCTCAGGGCCACTGTGGCTCAGGAAGGCAGAGAGCTACTTTCTGAGTATCATACTAGGTCTCAAATAGGCCTGAGAGTCTCCTACACACACAGAAATCTGATACCATGCACCTTACTGTACTCCTGCATAAGACATGGGCAAGTTCTTAGGAACCACAGGCAATTTCAGAGGGCAGAAGAAACCAAACACACTTCCTCAGGTGTCAGCTAAGTGCTTGGGCCCTTTCTTTCCAGCTAATCCTTCATCTCCTCCCACAGACCTGTAGTCCATCTGGGGACAGGTTTTGCAATTTCCACAGAGCTGCACTAAAGCGGTAGTAATGATCATGTTTCGTGAACATGCTTCTCACTGCCAGGATGAACACAGCCTCATCTTTGTGGCCCCCTCATGCCTACCTACTCCACTGCACAGGTCTGAGAAACCCCAGATGCCACCAGGGGAATCTTGACTCACGGAAGGAGCTGAATGTATTCGCTCCACTTAAATGTTAAGTCCTGACCACAAGACCTCAGAGTGTAGATGTTTGATAGAAAGTCTTCAAGAAGTAGTCAAGGTTAAATGAGAGCAATAGGGTAGATATTGATGTATAAGAAGAGAGCAGCACATAGACAAACACAGATGAGTATGCAAGGATACAGGGAGAGGAAAGCTTCTACAGGTTAAGAAAAAAGGCCTCCAGAGCCAGATGCTATGCTCGGTTCTCAGCCTCTAGCCTTCAGCATGGAAACAATAAATTCTCACTATTTAAGCTTCAGGCTTCTGTAGTATTTTGTTATGGTAGGGCCAACAGATTAATGCAATTTCTGTAAAACTTTATTTGTTCATTTATTCATCCATTTGTTTCTTAGGAAATGGTAATATCAAATGTGATCCAAAGTTATAGACCTCTGCTCTGGGTGGGGGGATGTATAAGGGGATTTCAACACGGCAGCATTACTGCCAAAGTCATGAAATGGTTGGGCCTAAGACTGTGAAAGAGAGAAATCAGATGAAAGTGAGTTAGGGATCCAGAAGAGGGTCAGAACCTGTGCCTCCTCAACTCATTCCCCAAGGCTGTTGCACCAAAGAGAAGTAATGGATGACAGACATACCCTGCAGGAGCTGGACATAGATTACAAACATGGCTGTAAAGGGAGGCTGTGTTCAGATAGTGGGCCCCTTTCTAGCTTACCTATTCGAGGCATATGGGTAATGCCCACTTGGCAAGGTATCCTAGAACCTCCAAGCAATTGAAGTATTCTGTAGCTACCACCCCCAAGGGACCCCACCATCACTCACCACAGTCACTGCATCATTCAGCAGTGACTCCCCAAAAACAATGATGAACAGAACTTCATTGACATGGACTTCTTCAAACACAGCCAGCACAGCCACTGGGTCCACAGCTGCAATGAGGCTACCAAACAACAAGAAATCGAGGAGTCCGATCTTCAACTCACCTGCAAGAGATGCAGACCGTGGGACAAGCGCTTGCCACGTGGTTCCTTCTCTACACATCTTCCAGGTCTCTGGAAGGTCAGAGACCTCAGAAATAAAGGCAAGGTGCAAATCTTCCCAGGGCTACCCAGTGACAAACAGGAGCTTAGGGACTATCTCACAGCCAGATACCCCAGAATGTGTAAGGCTTACACAATTCACCAATGTGGTGCTTCACTCTCTTTTTTGAGCTGGGGTAGAACTTGCCATCCTTTAAGGCCAAGGAATGAATGTTAGGAAGTAAGTGCCCCAGGAAGGAGTAGTGGGCCTAGGGCAGAGTGGTCTCTGTAGTGATTTGAGCCTATATGTCTGTGATTACTAAATTTTGTTGCCTTCAGCTAGTACCAGAGCCTTTTGGACTTTCCACTTAGATGTGGACCACACACCTAACTGCCACACTATGTAAACTCTGACCAGCTTTCCAGAGCAAACTAGCTGCTGGGCCAGCCTTGGAATACTTCAGCAGGGCCAGCTTCTCATCTAGAATCTTGACAGACCCAGAGTACATTCCAAAAACAAGCTGGATTCCAGCAGATGTTTAGACCACTGAATCAGGGCTGGCTTCCCTGCCTGGGCAGAGTACCCACATTTTCCTTGTGCCTGGAGCTGACTCTCCCAGTAAGGGTGAGACCCAGCCTTGAGCTGACCTCTACATAGACTGACTGCTGCCTAGGCAAATGTGGGCACACCATCAGCCAAAGTCACAAAAGAAACAGAGCTCATGGAATGAGGATGGTCTTTCTGGTCAGCCTTGACCAGGTAGGTCCCAAAGGTGGAGCACAAGCCAACATCCTATGTCTGTTATGAGAGAGTGACCCTAACTGCAGACAGTGATGTACAATTAAAAGACATTGCAGTGTAACATTTTTTTTTCATGGTTATGGCATGGTTGGAAGATTGGCATGGGATGTCCCTGGAGATTAAAATGCTCTAGAGTTTCATGACCATGTAATTTCCTGTGTAGGCACATTTGCCAAGGTTCAGCCAACTGTACTTAAAGGCCTATGCTTACATCATAAGCCAGTTAGTTAGAGCCTTCTCCATGTACCCTAAAAACAGCTCCAGGAACATCACATGCTGAAATCTTATGGGTGACAAAGCTGTTAAATGAGGGCCAGCATGTAATCCAGAAGTCTTTTCTCTATATCTCTAGACTCAGAAGCCAGAGGCAGCCAGCCATCTGAGATCCAAATCACCTTATGGCGTCACCAATGTGACCAGTAGTACCCACAACAGAGCAAGATGCCTATGGTTTTAGAAGCCAGGCATGTCCTTGTCCTTGAGGTTTAGTGACGATGGATAGCAGGAATAAAAGGGGGCGGGGCTCCCTAAAATTATAGGATCTGAAGTAATTGATAGCTCCTGGTTTTACTGCTCACTGTTTCTCCTTGGTCTCTAAGCTTTCAAGGGTATCATTCGCTCAGTGAAGGTTCCAATGGGAACATTCTGACTCTGAGTCCTCCTGTAAAGATCTACTCACATCTGTTCAGGCCTCACCTGCTGTCCTCCAGCTGGACAAAGATTCAACACAGAGGGATGGTTGTTCTTGGGAGGTAACCAAGGCTAAGTAAAGTAACCACCAGCATATAAGAGCAGAAACAGCACCAAGCCACACAAGACTTTGGGGTGCTCAACTCTGTAATTCACTGATGAGGCTAGAAGTCCACTTTCACCTCCTTCTCCCATGGGGCTTGAACAGCTGGTTCCCACCATTCTGCTAACTGTGACAAGAGTAGTAACAGCTACCTATACACACCTACTCACCCTGATGTCTGTGTGGTCACACATCTGTTCTGAACATGACACAAAAGCCTTTGGCTTACAGATGTTCCAAGGAAACTGAACGTAGATTGAACCCTTTTATACATACTAGGCCCTTTACTTAAGTAGTCCACAGAGACGCTGCCCATTACCCTTAGCCCCAGCTCTTCTATATCTGTGATCTGCATTGTTACCTTGGCTACACAGAGTGACTTGAACTCACCCACAGACTTACCCATTAGGCCACTGAGGAAGACACCATAGAGGGACAATCCTGTCGTGGCTGCATTCCATATAGTGCCAATGACAGCATAAAGTAGAATGGTGCCCAAGTTTCCAAAGAAGAGCCGATTGGGCATGAAGTATCCAGCGTCCAATACAATGGGGGGTAGCAGATAGAAGAAGAAGAGCGTGGGTGTGAGTGTGAAGGAGGCGATGTGGTCAGCTGCCCAGACGATGCCGCCCAGCACCAGGCCCAGAACGATGAGCAGGGCACTCTCGGGGACAACACTGGTGACCTTGTGGGACAGGTGAAAGACTGTGGAAAAGAAAGAGGGTCAGGGAGATCAGAGCCCATAGGGGACCCCAGCAGCAAAGAGAATATCTGGAGACAAGGTCCACCAGAGAAGTGGGTGGAGTCAGGGGGCCAGAACCCACCCCCACAGCAAGGTCCCCATGAGATCAGGCTGGTCACTGGTGTCTTGCAAGCTTGAAGACACTTGCTATAGGAACAGCTATCAGCAGTTCTCAATCTGTGGGTTGCAACCCCCAAAGACCATCGGAAAACACATAGATTTACTTGCATTACAATTCATAACAGCAGCAAAATTAGCTATGAAGTAATAATGAAAATTTTATGGTTTGGTTGTCACTACAACATGGGGTGCTGTATTAAAGGGTCTCAGCACCAGGAAGACTGGGAATCACTGCCCTGGGTGGACCTCCTCCTAGGTACCTGGGATAATGTAAAGATCTACCTTCGCAGCCACCCACAGCTAATAATGGATGAGAGCAATGCTGATGATGAGTAGGTCCCTCTAGGGATGAGTTGTTCCCACCCAAAGCTGGCACACATACATAGAGCCAAGGCCAAGAGCAGGATAGAACTCAGCCACACCAAGCCAGTGTCTTTATCTTATGGATTGTCCAGGTTCACACAAGGGTAGCAAAGTATGCGTGCCAGATGACAGACCCTTCCACCCCATGACAGACGCAGCAGGTGGAGGCTACATAGAAATCGAGAGGAAGTGGCCTAGGTTGGGAAGATGGACATCTTTTGCCCCCCAGGTAGATGCGCCCCCCATTTGGCCTAGGTGTTCCTGAGATTAAACCTATCCTGTCGCTGTCATCTTTAGGAGACTCACGCTCCTCATATCCTCCAGGATCCCTTTGGGGTCACAGCCACCTAGGAGTAGCAGCTACTACAACAAATGTCTCCAGAACACCAGGCAGGAACTAGTTGGATTCCACATATTCAAGTTTGCAGGAAACCAATGACCTCCTTCCTTAGAACCTTCAGGAAACCTCTGACCTCCTTCCTTAGAACCTTCAGGAAACCTATGACCTCTGACCTCCTTCCTTAGAACCTTCAGGCTCCTCAGTCTTCTCAGCCATCATCAACCTTGCTAGGAGCTCGGCAGAGTGGTGTTGGTAATCCACCAGAGTCTAGTCTCAGAAAAAGCATTTCCTGGTTGGGTAATGATGGTGGAGCCTCCAGGATGTTTTTGGACCCATCCTTCTGAACTGGATAGCCTTGACAGCGCTCCCTGGCTGGTTTCTCCACAGGTAATTACGAGGATTACAGGGATTAGGTGGGCTCCTCCACCCAAGGGGTGGAGGTCACTTCTGTCCTTAACCATGACAGTCCTGAACTGCATACAAATGGTGCCCTAGCCCTTTCCAAGCCTGGAGAGAAGAAAGTGTCACATCAGCTTGGCACCTGACACTGTCAACCTTCTAGCCTTTCACCAAAAATCATTTCCGTAATAGAGACTCTGTCACATCCCTCGTTACCACCTACAGTCCCCATCCAGACTCTGAGCTCCAGGGAGGGTCGGGTCATAGCCGGCGCAGACAAATGGCTTATGCTTTGGGGATTGGAGGCACTGCCTGTCTGTGCTCCACAGATGCTTTCCAATCCCAGCACTTCTTACCAATTTGAAGTTTCTCTTCTCTGAGAGCTATGCGGCCACAAACATGATATAATTTCCAGAACATGTCGGGTGCCTGAGACGAGTACGTAACAGAAGGCACCAACTTGGAATGGCGGAAACTGCTGAAGGGGGTTGCCGAGGGTACCTCAGGGTTAATCAGTGTTTGGCGGTACCAGGACCACCAGCAGAAAAATATCTGAGAGGTCTGGTGTTGCTGGGGTTTACATTACATTCTCTCACAAGGTGCCATCTCCATTCCAGGGAAAGGCCATGATGTGGATGAGAAAATCCTAAATATGGGCTGCCCACAGGGATCCGGGGAAAATATGTATGGCATCACCAGCCCCACACAGAAAGCTTGCATCTTTCATTTGGACCCTATGGGCATGGGCATTGGCAGCCGAAGAATCTCAGAAAGTCTTGACATCCAACTTGGGACCTTAGACTCAACAGATCCTGAACCATCTTAGGGCTCTGAATTCTTAGATCCAGGGCAGTTGTGCTGAGTTCTTGTGGACCTTAGAGAGAGACTGTGCCGCCAGAGGAACTCTAAGAGCCCAAGCCTTGGCATCCCACTTCTCTGAGTCAAGAGAAGAGTCTTACTTCCTATTCTTCCCAGTGACTATAAATGTTGGGCTCTGGGTCCAAAGGCTGTATTCAAAAATGTCTGAAGCCATTGTGTCCCCAAAGATTGACAGCAGCTGCTCCATGACCATAGCTTCCATGTGTTCTGGTTGTGGTTCAACTTCTTTCCAAAGGGGAAAAGCCATGCCTTACCTTGGCTCTCTTCTCCAATCCCAATCCCATAAGACCCAGGCTTCCAGGAAGTTATGTAGCAGGCACAGAGTCCATGTGCATGTCCCGCCTTTCTCCATACTCTGGGCTGGCTCCAGCTGGGGGTCTCATTTCTGCTGTGCTCATAATCGCAGCCTGAAAACTGGTGCCCTGTGCCCTTTGGGTCACTGGAGTGTGAGTCTCTTTGGAAGACCGTGAAAAAGGACCAGAAAACCTCTGAGCTCTGACCACACCTAAGCTGTGAGGTTGCCTTCTGCTCAGGACTTTGGTCTTTTCCTACACCCTCTGTCTATTGTACAGACCACAAATATCTCACTTCTGTTGAGTTCCCTTTGATAGTCAAGACTAGGAAACGTACCAGAGCCATTCTTAGCTCTAGAACAACAAGGCAAGTCTGCCCCTTAGACACTATTACCTAATCCTTCCTGTGTGGTTGCTGGTGACTGTGTGGTTGCTGGTGACTGTGAGGTCTAAACAGCTGGAGTCTAGAGGCATGGAAGACAGGCTTGCTTCAGGTCAACTGCTCTTCCTCAGAGGTAGGCTCTGAAAAACCCCAGGAAAATGACTACTTCATTTTCTCAGAATACCCATTTGTGTGTGGTGTGGGTGGGGGAAAGACTACATCTCTCCCTTGCCATCTCTGTGACAGGACCAAGCCTGAACATAATTTACACACATGAAAGACGCCAGAAGAGTGAAGGACTCTATGTTCTCAGGTCCAAAGTGTCCCTTGGAAGAATGCTGCTGCCCCCTGCCTACCTCATAGTCCACTATCTCATTGAAGACTGACCCACTCACTTTCTTTTTACTGTTTGTGGGTGCTGGCTATCTTTTCATGATTAAGATACTGCTGTTATGGTCTGTGAGCTGTTATTTACAGAATTTGATAGCTTCTTCATTGGAGTGAAGAGTCCTAATCCTTTTCATAAATTAAGCTATAAAATCCTATTCCTTCCTTGACTGCCAAATAGCCCTTTTCAAGCACGCCAATGTAGCCCTTATAATGTCCTGGTCTTACCAAGATTTGTCTTGATGTGTTCTGGGTGATCTGTTCCTAGAACCTCGAGTAGACATTGCTCCTTGTGCTTCAGGAAGGGCTCGTGCCTGCCGGCTCTGCTTATTTCATTTTTAATACCACAAGTTTGCTGTAAAAGATATATTTCATCCTTAAGAATAACTTGAGGGCAGATCTTAACACGAACGCTCCCCCTTTCAGCCTGTGGTCTTTGCTCCTTCTATTTGCAGGGGATCGTCCTGAGCTCCAGAGCAGGTGGCTGGTTCTGTGTGCTTTGATGGTTCCTCATAGTGTTCCTATAAGGTATCTACATATGGACCTATCTACCCTAGGTCTCCTCCTCTGTGCTATCCCTTGGATCATCTTATTTTCATTGTTAAGTCTCAAGCTTTTTACCTTGTAGTTGTGTGGGCTGAGCCATCTTTCACTGTTTTCTGCTATTCTTATTTATTTCTTGGTCCTGATGTTGGTGGGCTCGTGCATCATTTTCAAAGCTCTGAAAATCCTGTCCAGGTTATCACATCTAACAATGGACTCTAGGTCCTGAAATACACAACCTGACCCTGTATCTCTGGCGAATCTGAGGTTTTATTCATCTTCCTTAGGTGTGGACCCTTTCTTGGTTCATGGTGTCACTAAGTTGCCCTTGAGCAATCTCTGTGCATTGTGTTCCTGCCTGACTCGGACAGCTCTCCTGCTGATTTCAGCCACCTTTTCTGGGGCCTGTGTGTTCTTCTGGGCTGGGTGACTCCTCTACTCCTCATTCTTCTGCAGCCAAGAGTTTTGCCATGACCACAGGGAAGAACGTCAGAGAGACCTGGCTCTGGGCCCAGTGGCCCTGGGTTGTCAACTGACCATCTGTTATAGTCTGGGATCACCCTCACTCAGTGGAATACCTGGTGGATTGGGGCCCAGTCTGTTCTGGCTCTTGAATGTCCCTTAACTCCTGAGCAGTAATCTGCATGGTAATTAGCTACTTAAGCTAGAGGTTCAATTAGCTTTAAGTATCAATTTGCTAGTAGCTCAGCAATTACAGACATACTGGGCATTCTAGAAATCCAGGCAGAGTCCATGTGCATGTTCCGCCTTTCTCCATACTCGGGGTTGGCTCCAGCTGGGGGGTCTCATTTCTACTGTACCCTACTTAGTAATTTAGTAATCCAGCTGCTGTAGAACAATCCTACAGTAAGCAGTGATTGCTTCCTGTTGCTGGAAGGGTGAAGGCCTGTAGTTGGCCACACAGGTCTGACATGTGGCAGGAGACATTCGCACACAGGAATGGCCCGAGCATGAGTTATTGCAGGTCAGGGCCAGCTTCTTCCAAGGTGCTGGGTGCATCTCTACTGTGGTCTGCTGCTTTAGGGATGGCCATACAGGTTGCAGCTTTCTGTAGTGAAATACACACTACATCCCAGGCCTTTCTTCCTTCCTATACGTGCTGCCCATACCTCAGATGTGCTCATCATTTGGTGTACCCCTGTCACCTGAGAAGTAGGTGCTACTGCGCCTGTACTGTGGCTTGAGGAAGCAAGGCAGAAAGAGGACCTGGTGGGGCCTAAGGAATAGGTTTCAGTAGCCCCTCATGATGGCCTTCATCTGTGTAAGGCTGGAAGCCCAGCCTTGGGGACATGGAGATGCTGGTGCAGTATGGAAGGAGAATTTCCTCCCCACAGGGGAGAGCCGGGCTCCTCAGCCCGTACCCCTGCAGAGGACAGGAGTTTGTGGCTGTGACATAAGGAATAGGTATGCAGTGTGGCCTTCCACACGAAAATTCTCAAGTCCACTCGTCTGTTAGGGAAGGTGTGGCCTATAGGCTACAAAAGCTGTGCTGGGCTTGACACTCTAAACATCCCTGAAGGCTATGGGATGAAAGCTTGGTTCCCAGGATGATGGCATTATGCAGCTTGTAGAAGGTAGTGTTACAGAGAGGCCTACATCGTTGGATATCTGGGCTTGAGGGAGTTTATAAGAGTTTCCTTTCCTTTGCGTTTTTTTTCCCCTTTCTCTTCAAAGATGTATTTTTTTATGTGTATATGTGTAGCTGCGTGTGTTTTTATATGTGCCACACAGAAGTCAGAAGGTACTGAACGCTCTGGAACTGAAGTTACAGGAGTTTTCAAGAGACCGGATGTGGGTGCTGGGTATGGAATTTGAGCCCTCTACAAGAGCAGTCAGTGTGGTTAACCCCTAAGCCATTCTCTATCCAATCTCTATCCTTTGTTTCTTTATGCCATTATGGGGCTGGAGAAATGGCTTAGTAGTTAAGAGCACTCACTGCTCTTCCAAAGGCCCTGAGTTCGATTCCCAGCACCCACATGGTAGCTCCCTACTGTCTGATGCTGTTTTCTGACATAAAACTGCAGATATACATGCAGGTGAAGTTCCCATATACATAAAATACATAAATAAATCTTTATGCCATTAGCCACAAGGTTAGAGGTTTTGCTTGACCACACGATCCTGTCATGATGCATTGCCATGGTTTCAGAGCAATAGGCCAGCTATGCTATGGTCAGGAACCTCCAAAGCCATAAACCTAAACAAGTGTTTTGTTTTGATTTTTAAATCTTTGTAACTAGATCATCTCAGGCACTTGTTACAGTGACAGAAAGCTTAGGACCGCTGCAGAAGATGTCTGAGGGTAACCCAAAGAGAACAAATACCCTGCTGTCCTGGGGCAGACAGTGGTCCAGGATCTATCAGCATGTGTCCTGCTGGGATTGGGCTTAGATGTGTAACTTACAAAGCCAAAACTAAAGCAAACTTCATGGAAACAATAGCCAATAGCAGCAGGAAACAGGGAGAGGGTCTCTTTAGAGAAAAAAAAAATACTCCAGGAACAGGAAAGCCAGTGTGGGCCCTGATCCTCTGTGTCAGCTGAGAATAGTTTACGGGGCAGGTGTAGCAGAGAGACATCCAAGCACACAAGTAACTTATTGCTGAGGCTCAGAGTCACAGCTAATTAAGCACAAAATAGCACAACCATTTGATGGTGACAACAGACAGCAAATGCTTTAGTTATAATTACAAATTCTCTGACTGAAGTAAAAGGTCCAAGCATTCGTAAGCAGACACTTTGAGACTAGGCACCAGAGAGAGCAGCCACTTCTCAGGGAGGCACCAGCTGACCCTGACCCCCTCATGCCCTGGGAATGCAGCCGGGGACAGGCCTTGGTCAGGCCCAGGGTCAGCCCCACTGCCAAGGATCTTTCAAGGTGACAGGCAGATTTAGCTGAGTCCTTGCAAATGCAGCAGCACAGTAAATCCCTTGGTTTTACTTTAACAGCTACAAGCCTTTGAGAATTAAACTCTGCCTAACAGAGCAACTGGACCGAGCAGTGAAAACCTGCCCAGAGGAAAGAAGAGGAAGCGCCTGACACAGGGGTCCCTCCTGTGCAGCAGAGCAGGTCAGGGTCAGACATGAGCTCACACATGCATGTGCAGTTTCCTATGCTCCCGTGGACATACAGAGGCAAGCATATGGATGGCATAAGCCCACTCACACAACAGACACCTGTGGGCCCAAAAAGATTCTCAAGTGATCCTGAAGGGGCCAGAGTCTGTAAAGCCAACAAGTCCAACCCAACTACCTGGCCTACACACAGAAGACCCTAATGTTTGACCTGAATATTACTTCTGTTCTTAGCTGTGCCCACTGGGCACCTTGCAGGAATTTCAGTAAGTGTGCCAGGTATAGATCCAGGGCAGGAGGTA
This sequence comes from Pachyuromys duprasi, assembly GCA_028658305.1. Taxonomy (NCBI): domain Eukaryota; kingdom Metazoa; phylum Chordata; class Mammalia; order Rodentia; family Muridae; genus Pachyuromys; species Pachyuromys duprasi. The sequence goes on along the minus strand of CM053743.1, from coordinate 79,999,105 downwards.
AAGATATTTATAGTTCAGCTGGAGTCTAGCCAATTCTTCCTCTTGCCTGCATCCCACTAGGCAAGTACCTGGAAGCTCTCAGCAGTCAGAGTGGACCTGCTTTCTCCTGTTGTGGGCAGGGAGCCCTTCTATGAGCCAGGCCTTCTTTAGGCCCGAACAACTTGGAGAACAAATTCTCAGGATTAGCCCTGCTGCTTACAAATGGCAAGGTATTTTCAACATTGCTCATTTATAAAACCTAGGCAAACACTGCTAATTTCTAAATTGATGATTTGTTGATGGCTTTGTGTGTGTGTGTGTGTGTGTGTGTGTGTATGTGTGAGCAGGCTGGCCTCGAACTCACAGCCATCTGTCTGCCTCTGCCTCCCCGAGTGCTGGGATTAAAGGTGTGCACCACCATGCCTGGTTTGTTGATGGCTTTCCAGGGAAGCAGTGCCTCCTTCTACTGTAAGCCATGGTGAGAAACTGCAGCAAGTTTCTCCTGCAGCCCCACAGCGCTCCAGAGCAGTGCAGATAAGTGTCTCTGGACCTGGACCTGCCACAGCTTTTGGTCCAGACAGACAGGAAACTTGCAGCCTTTGTCATTATCAAGTGGGAAGCCCAGGTGTCCTTAGGTCTGTACTGAGAGATGGTTCCAGAGCCTTTCATGTGTCTGGGGGTTCCCCTCACTGGCCATCAACTCTGCAAGTTACTCTTTTGGCTTGTTTCATGTCTTCATTACCAGACAGCTCTATTTTACATATACTCAGACTAATATTTTTGAGGAAAGTTGCTCAGGTAGGCTGGAGTACAGCTCCTTAAGGACTTGCTTCCCTGTGACCTGAGCTAACTCAAAATTCTTGTCGAAGCTGAAAACCTCAGGGACTGTTTGCCTTGGGTGGCTTCGAAGGGTCACTATAGAAGATTGGAGTAGGGTGTTGACCTGAACAGAATGTAAGGGAAAGTAGTTCATCAGAGCCTGGAGTCAGGAGAAAGCACTGGGAAGGGCCCAAAGCCTAGTGGCTGCCTCATCCTGTGCATACTCCATTGCCCTATGGTACTGCCTACCAATGTGGCAGGCACCTACCATGTTTCTAATGGTATTGAACACAAATTTGTGCCTTAATAGCAACAGATAACTGCTTATATATAAGAATGGGAATAGCTCAAGCCTGCGGTGTAGCCAAAAGCCAGCCTTGTCCCTCTTTACCAAAGTATCTTCCCAGAGGCACCATACCCTCACCTGCTCTGCAGTCATGTGACTCCTGAAGCTCACCACTTACAAAGGATGATGAGTTTCTGGGTTTACTTTATGATCTCACAATTGGATGTAACTTAAAACTTGGGAGAAGCCACATCTAATGACTGGGTGTTGGAGAAGCTTCTGTAGTTCCAATTTACCCACAAGCAACATCTAAAAACTCTGAAAGAAATATGCAAACAATGGGCCCAAACTGGAGGGATATTCAAACTTAAGAAGGGAACAGCCTGGAGGCTTCCCACCATCCTGAATTCTCCTAAGCACAGTGCCCAGCCTCAGCTGAGCCATCAAATGAGCCCAGCAGAAACCTCTAGACCACTAGCCAGAAAGCCAGGGAACAAAGATCTAAGCAGCTACTATAAAAGAGAGCCAGAGATGGGAACCCCATATTCTCTGTGAGAAATCTTTATCCCCAGCCAGTCCCTGTAATCTCCTGTGAATCACACAGGAGGATGGTGGCTCCCATGCTGTCGACTAGAGGTAAAGGAGCAGAATAAAATATCAGTCACAATAGGAACACAAAGTACTTGGAGTTTCAGTCCACACAAAGGTCAATTGCCTGCTAAGATCAGCACCTCAAAAAGCAGTTATCTACAGAGGAAAACAGTAGCACACAGTCTCTCTGGGGTACAAATCACAGTGTCTTGAACACAATTCAAAAATTACTAGACATATGAAAAAGTAGGAAAGTAGGATCAACCATAAAACAACAGATGATGACCTCAAAATGATGCAGATGCAGATACTGGAACTATCAAGTAAGGACTTTAAAATAGCTGTTCAAAACTATTAGAATAAAATGTAATTGTTAATTGAAAAGGATGACCACTCTAGGAATTGGAGTAGGATATAGGTTAGCTGGTTTTTTTCCCTGAAAGGAAAGTAGTAATACCACAAGATTTATGGGATATACAATCGATTAACTGCAGAACACTGCTGTATTATATGGAAACAAAAGGGCAAGGCTATACAAAATTGTTCTAATAAAACTTTATTTAAATAAATAAGTGTCTAGTCCATGTACCGTGATTTCTTGACCCCTAAAATATGTTATCAAAAACGTTCAAGTGGGCTGGGCAGTGGTGACACATGTTTTTAATCTCTTGCCTTAGCAGAGGCAGGCAGATCTCTGAGTTCAAGGCCAGCCTGGTCTACACAGCAAGTTCCAGGACAGCCAAGGCTACACAAAGAAACCTTGTCTTGAAACACCAAAAAAAAAAATCAAGTGGAAATTTTGGAATTGAAGAATGCAATATCTGAAATAAAAATTTAGACTGACTTCACAGCATAGCAATAATACAAAAGTTAGCAGTTTGGAGGCAGGCCAGTAGAAACAGCATAATCTGAGGCACAAGGAGAAAACACTTTTTTTTTTAAGAGGAAAATACCATGATCTGCAGGGCAATATCAAAAGGTTTAATGTGTGTGTGTGTGTGTGTGTGTGTAGTAAGGGCTCAAGAATGAGGGGGAAAGCAAGCAATGAGAGAATTTTGGAAAAAAAATATAGCAGAAAATGACCCCAACTTGGTGGAAGATTTTCTTCCAGAGTTGAGAAAATCTGCCAACTTTGAACAGTAAATTTTTTAAAATTATACTCCATAGGACCATTAAGTTTAACTAGTTAAAAACTAAAAGTGAGCAAGTTGTAAATACAAACAACTGGGCTTTGTTATTGTTGTTATTGTTTTTATTCCATCAAAGGACAATAAAAGAACACGGGTCTGTTGTAAGCCTATCAGTGCTTGGCCTCTCTTGCCTCAGAGAGCTTCTGTCTTCAGGGGCGGGTGGTCTTGACGGGGGTCTGGAACCTGACTCTGTTAAATGTATCGTACATCCTCAGGGCCCCTCCACGTTTCAACTTCCACTGCACTACGTTTTTGAAATCATGCTTTTGAACACCACGATTGGTGTTCTAACTGATCTCAAATGCTCAGCAATTCTGCTTTCCCTTTGGTTTATCAACAACCACACAGTGCTGTGCCGAAGCTGCCGACAAGCAGGACAAAGTCCCCCATGCTACTTGAAGGAAAGGTCATTGCCAGCACATCCTGTGGTGGCTGGGCCTCTGACACAGGCAGCCTCCACACAACGTGCACCCACACCTCCATGGTGCTACAGAAATTCTTTATGTACTTTCTGACCAATGGATGCTTCAGGAGGACTTCGGGCTGGCTGGGACAGTGACAGGCACACAGGTGTCTCTGAGGACAGCGTCCAGGAAGCACCCTTCCACTGTCTTAGTTTCTCTTCCATCATTTGAGCAAATAGCTACCTGGGAGGACCTAAGGTGCTGGACACATGAAATTCAGGATGGATGGGCTTTGGCCCACTAAGGTTCCTATGGCAGAAAAGTGGAGCTCTGGATGCAGCTTCAGTGTGCTGTGTACCCACAGAGGAGGCACTTAAAATTACAGGTTCCCTGTGGCCTCCACAGCTGCAGGCTCTGCCCTTGTTCCCATCATAACTGGCCCTCCCTGAGGCCATAGTCCTCCAGGAGATCCCTGGCATTTATTATGACGGGCTGAGAAGGCACTGGAGGAACCCTGGGCTCTCAGGTAGGAACTGCGGAAGAGCCTTGGCTTTCTGAAGCAGGTCTCTTGGGGCCCTCAGGCACCTAGACTCTAATCCTTAGGGTTGACCACATTGCATATTTTAAATGTAGGGACTGAAAGGCAAGCAGAAGAATCAGCCAGCTCCTGGCCAGCAATGAGACATGGCCAGAGTGACTTTTTCTCATGCCCCTTGAGCCCAGAGCAGGGCCTTCAGGGACACCCCTAATCCTCTTTCACCTAGATCTCCTGTCCCATCTGTGCCTACAAATGATGGGTTAGCTGGCCATCAGCTTCCTACGAGCAGAACCAACTGACAGAGTGTCTGGTAGGGATCTTGCATAGAGAATGTGCTCAGTTGGTACCAGGGAGTAACTCTGGACAGTGGCATAGAGACAACTATGATGGCTGCAGCTAACACGCTTGAGGATTGGAGGAGCAGAGCTCCCATCAGAGTCAACAACAGTGGCCTGTCACCACCCAGGACATCCCCAAAGCATGAAAAATGCCAGAAGCCAGGCAAGCCAGGGCCAACTCCTTTTCATGGCTTTGAGCTTGAAGAAAAGAATCTGTCACATCACAGGAGAACGCTGCAAGTGGAAGAGGAGCCTGAAGGTCAGAAGAGTGACCCCAAGGTTAAATTGATATAAGCAAAGATCCTCGCACAGGACAGGTCAGGAGACAGGCTTTAAGAGCTCCAAAGAGTTCACAAATACAATTCTGGCGAATCTTTCTGACCTTCATACCTTCATGTGAAAAATTCTAGCAAGGCATTTTCTCTGAGGACTTCTTTTGTGCAGATGAACTGTGTGGCAATGTCCCCAGGCTGCTGTTCACTGGGCTTGTGCCCACTCACCTGGTTATGTTTCTACCCTGGGATCTCACAACTTTTCTCCAAAGCCAGGACTTTGTCACTCTTCATTTGCTGGACACAAAGCAGGAACTCATCAGGACTATTGAGCTTTGCTATTGATATATATAGTACAGGCAGCTGATAAGTTGGAATGCAAAAGATTTAAAAGGAGAAGGAGGGAGAGGAGGAGGAGCAGGAGAAGGAGGAGAACAAGAACAAGAAACCATAAAGTGGTCCAGAAGCACAAGCCCTCCATGAGGGGCTTGGAGACACTGGGCAGTGTTATGTGAAAAAGTTGATGGGTTAGTGGCATGCCTCATGCCAACAGTCCACCCATCAGCTAGTTTCTCCTCCGAGCTCATAGGGGCCTCCTGAGGGCCCCCACCAACACCTACTTCCCTGGGGCAAGGTGCTCCCGCAAGGTACAGGCAGCCCCTATCTGTGGAGCCAAGGGCACGGTCCCTGCTCACCCAAGGGCTCTCTGTTCCCAGGACTCGCCTGTGCACTTTCTAACTGGCAGTTTTATCTTTGGACTTTGCTTCCTGGTGTAAGATGGCAATCTCATCTTTTCTGGATGTTGTGAGGGTGAAGACTGGATCCCCAGAAAGCAGATGCACTACTTTATTCTTGAACCCAAAGAAGACAAAAGGGCAAAGGGCTTATTTGTTGTTTTTATTCCAAGCTTTTGGCATGGGCCAGAGAGAAGTAGGGAGCTAAAGACCCTGGCATTCCTGTCTCTCCACAGACACCACATTAGCATACCCCTGCTCCAGGTTCTGATGAGATTTTATGCCCCTAGTACATGGCCCAGGCCAAGGACTGGCTCTGAGAATCTCAGGGAATAGCAAGCTATGAAGGGAGGTGCAGGGACTCAACACCTCTTGGAGTGGGTATGGTGGCGCATGCCTGTAATCCCAGCATGTGGCCAGGAGGCAGGCAGAGGGATCATCAAAGAAAGAGAAAGAGAAGGAAGAGAAATGGAAAAAAGAGGGGAAAGAGACCTCTGAAAAGTTACCAACACAAGAACAGTCATTTTCAAAATCAGCAGAAGAGCTGAAAGAAGAAATTCTACCAGAAAACAGAAGGAAGAAAATACATATGTTGAAGAGCCATGATTCTAGACTGGATGGCAGAAACTATATGAGCCCATAAGGCAAGTAGAGCTGCCCCCCCCAAATACTGTTTTAAACAGAATTGATCTCACATCACGAAGAGGAATCCCCGTCCAAAGAATGCTGAGGAAGGTTTCCAAGGTCAGAAATCAACCACGAAAGAGGCCAAGCAATGCCTCAAACTCGAGACAGGAAAGCATTTACACCTTACACCTCTCTATCCCCAGAGTGGCCAAGTTCCATCAGTGATCAGCAGGTTGCTCCACAGGCCCAGCCCTGCAGCTCTGACCCGCAGAAGGCTAAGTGAAAGCTTCAGAAGAAAATATATTTAAGAGAAGGACCTCAGCACAAAAGCAGAGGATACAAAGATGGTACAGTCAACAGAGACAATGTCAGGGGACCAGACACAGCTGGGCAAGGAGACTCTGAATTCCTCAAGAAGAAGACAAGAGAATCCTAGAGCTCAAGCAGAACACAGCAGCATATGGCTTGAGAAAAATTCCCTAACAAGCACATAGAAAATGTTGCCAGCAGTGATGGCAAGATGAATCAGCAGGTAGAAGCACTTGCCACCAAGCCAAGTGACCTGAGTTTGATGCTTGGGGCCCACAAGGTAGAAGGAGAGAACTAACTCCTGAAAGTTGTTGTCTGGCTGTGAGTCTCCAAACTTTGGGCAGAGCACAGGGAGTCTTATGGAGGGGGGGGGCGGAATAGAAGGACACAGAGGGGACAGGGGCTCCACAAGGAGACAAACAAAGCTAAACAAATCTGAGCCCAGGGGGTCCTTCAGAGACTGATGCACCAACCAAGGGCCATGCATGGAGAGGACCTAGACTCCCTGCTCAGATGTAGCCAATAGGCAGCTCAGTCTTCATATGGGTTCCTGAGTAAGGAGGGCAGGGGTTGCCTCTATCATGAACTCGGTTGCCTGTTCTTTGATCACTTCCCCCTGGTGATGCGGCCTTGCCAGTCCACAGAGAAAGAGGATCCAGGCAGTCCTGATGAGACTTAACAAGCTTTGGACAGATGGCAGAGGAGAACTACTCCCCCTTTCAGTGGACTAGGGGAAGGGAATGGGGGGAAGAAAGAGGGAGGGTGCGACCGGGAGGAGTTGAGGGAGGGGGCTACAATTAGGATATAAAATGAGTAAATTGTAAAAAAATAAAAATAAAAAATGAAAGTTGTTCTTTGGCCATCATACACACGCTATGTCATGAGCACATCCACTTACACAGATAGGGACGCACACACAATAATATATAATTATATCAATAACAAAAAGGGGCCTAATAACTTCAGGCAAAATGGAAAACTACATGGGCAATGGAGAAGCAGTTGTATGTGTCACATGCTATAGAGACTTTTGCAGGTAGAGTAAATACAACCCTGGAATGTTATGGAATACAGCAGACTTAAGGACGTGGTATGAGTTGAGTAGCAGAATAGTCCAAGATCAACCTGGGCAAGAGGACAGCTGACCATGACACTGTCCTCTGAGATTACTTGATCATCTTGGGCAGTAAGGGACAAGAAAAGAGGGGAAGATCCTCTCCAGCAAATCCTAGAACTGTTTGGGTCTCAGTGAGGACAGCCAAAAGAGAGAAAGATGACTCAGCTTCTGTGTTAGTAGCTCTCTGCTAGCTGCCGAGGATTTGCAGAATGCAATGTGTTTACTCAGTGACTCTGGGCCCTCTTCTACACTGAGACACATGCAGTGCATTCAAGGCCCAAGAAGGCAGTCATGAGTTGAAGGATCAGCTGCTTGATGGGACCCAGAAAGATACAAGACAAGAGAAGGAAATACGCAGAGCAGAGTACAGAAAGGCCCCTTGGGGGAGGAGGTATAACAAGAGGTTCCATCTGTAGAGCCTGCAGTTAACTTCCTCTGTTAACTACGGTACTCCCAAGATTTCCATGGCTCCCAATGTACTGTATCTGTGTTGCGCCTCTGTGACTATGTCACCTGTCACCCCAGATCTTGTGTATTTCTTGGCCAGATTCTCTTCCCCTATTAACTTTAAAGGCCATCTTCTTACCTCATGAGCTTACATCAAAATTCCTTCCCAGGAAGGAATGGCATTCATATACTTACTCACGTGTGGTATTTTGGCCACAATACACTAAATTACCTAACACGTAGCAAAGCCACAGGCCAGAGCCAAGTCCCCACAGCTCCTGTTGGCTGATATTAAGAGAGTCACAGATAATGTGTTGTCAATGTAGAAAGTAAAAAGAAATTTCTGGAGCTGAGTGACTGAAGCAAGGGTTACAGAATGCAACACTCACACAGAAAGTCCACTGCTTTTCTGCATACCAGAAAAAAGAACTACAGCATTTGAAATTTTTTTGGTTCCATGTGGGAGGTTTATTAAGGGAAGGGGGAAGGAGAAAGGAAAGAGGAAAGGGAAGGGGAAATAGCATTTGAAATGTAAAACACTCTCCTATATATCTTAGCACAAAACTGAGGCATTATTCACCCTCCCCCAAATGACAAAACACACACCATTAAAGCCATAAACTTTGATGGGATAAATTAGAAAATAATAAATTAGGGTGTTCCATGTTTGTGGATTAGAAGTCTGAATTTTGTAAAAATGTCTATTCTTCCCACTTCACTGCAGCGAGTTACTTTGTCTATTCAGACATCCTGGTCTACAGTTCATTTAGAGGGCAGAAGCCTGGGAAAAGACGCTTGGTGTTAAAGGAAAACTGATGCCGAAACTGCCAGATCTGTGGCTTTCAGAACCGCCCAGTGCTGGGAGAGCAGAAAGATCACTGCCAAAGACCCACAGCAGAGAGACACCTGCAAATCCAGCACAGGCAGAGGAGCGTGGAGATTCAACAGAGAGAGGTTACAGAGGAGCGCGGAGATTCAACAGAGGTTACAGAGGACCACGGAGATTCAATAGAGATAGATTATTTTTCAACAAATAGTACTGAAATAATTAGATAAATAGATATATAAATATGAATCTAGACCCAGAACCTACAACCTTCATAAAAAAAACCCCATAAAACTACTAACTCAAAACAGACTAAAGACATGAAAGCTAAACACAAAATTTTACAATTTCTAGAAAGAAAATAACATGGGGAAAAGGTCTAGATTATCTCAGGTTTAACGATGAATCTTTAGGTAAAATACCTAAAGCATGAAACATGAAAAAAATGGATAAGTTAGACCTGACTAAAATTTAAAACTTTGAAAAGCTAGGGATGTCAGGCATTGAAGAAGCAATTGCTTGGTATGCATAAAACATTGAGTTCAACCCCTTAACACTCCCCCAATTTTATTAATTAAAAAATTTGGGAGAAAGTCTATAGCTATTCATCTGACAAAAATTAATATCTAGAATATCTTTAAACATCAAACATCAAAAGAACTTCTTAAAAGAAATAAAGTGGCCAATAAACATTAACACATGAAAAATGTCCAACATCCTTAATTATCACATAAACAAAATTAAAACTACATCGAAATTCCATCTTTCTCCTGCCAAAATGGTAATCAAGAAAACAAACAACAAATACTGCAGAGGATGTCAGGGGTCAGGGAGAAACCCTTATACACTGCTGGTGGGAATGTAAACTTGGCAGTCACAAAAATGTGATATCTAAACAAAGTTCCATTTATAAAGAACAAAATTATATCATTCAGAATAAACTAGAAACGGAGATCATCATGTTAAACAAAATAAGACAGACACAGAAATACAAACACGGCATGTTTTCTCTAACACGTGGCTCTGGTTAGCCTTGACGTTCAACTTAATGGGATTTAGAGTTGCCTGGGAGGCAAACCTCTGGCTGTCTGTGAGGGTCTTTCTAGAGGGGTTTGACCAAGGTGAGAAGACATCCCAGATGTGGACAGCACCATTCCAAAGGCTGAAGAAAGTGGCTGACACGAGCATTCATCTCCTCCGCTTCCTACCTGTGGATGCCTTGTGACCAGCTGCCTTACATTGCTGTTGCCATGCCTTGAACAAACCTTCAAATTGTGAGCCAAAATCAACCCCTCTTCTTTTTTGTTTTTGTTTTGAGGCATTTTTTCCACAGCAGTGTGAACAATAATTAACACATACACACAGATTCTAGTTTTCTATTTATTTGTAATAAACTATACACAGTAAGAACAGTTATGAAACAATCAGGAAAGCCATATATAAGAGTTAGATTCAAAAATGTTTAGCTCATTTGTATTTAGCAACCTTGAAGAAAATACTATCTATCCTATCTAGGTAAGTTGAAAGTTTTGTATCTAAATCATTCTCTATCATATCTTGTATCTATCAACTTACAAAATCTTTCTAGACCTTAAAACATTTCCTTAAATTCTAGACAACTTAAAGATTCTAGAATTTTTTTTAAGACCCAGAAGTAAGGTCAGTAAGAAGATAAGCAGAAAATTGCTGGAGGGGGTTGGGGGAGCAAGAGAGGGCAACTGGGGTGGCAAAGCCAAGTACATAAGACATGTATGTGTAAATGTCAAAATAAACTCACATGAAACAGTTCACTAGAAATCTGAAAATTAAAAACCCTTATTTTAAAGAGACAGGTTCTTACTAGCTGTAGCTCAGGCTGGTCCTAGACTCATCATCATTTTGCTTTGGACTCCAAGTCTAGTATTACATTCATGTACCACTGTTCCCAGCTAAAAGGAAATACTTTTGCTTCGCAAAAGACACGATTAAGGGAATTAAAAGGTAAGAGAGACTAGAACAAAATACTTGTAAAACACATTTGATAAAGGCTTCTTTCCAAAATATAAAAAAACTCCTTAAAATTAATAAGAAAACAAAGGACTCAATTAAAAGTGAGTCGAATGTCAAGCAAGAAACTTTATCAGAGATGCACAGATGTCAAATAAAGCACACGAAGACACATCCCTCCCAGAATAGGGAGAAGAAAAGGAGCGAGCTGGAAGAACGGCTGAAGGAAGGCTATGAAAATGGCTGCTGGACATGAACAGCTGCCGCTCTCAGGCGCTTCCGCGGCCATAACCCCTCCCCCACCCCCACCCCCCATCCCCCGAACAAACCTGCACAAGAGAAACCTGCCACCATTCCAGCTGAGGGGGACAGGGGCTCCTGAGGATCCATCTACCAACTGAGGACCAACTGGCAACTGATGGCTGTTGGGGGAAAGGGAGTCGTGTTTCTTCAAAGGGTATGGCCACTGGAAAATTGGCCATGTTCTGGTGGATGGCTCTACAACCACGGGCTTTCAGGCAGCGCTATCTGAACTTGGTGAGTTATGAAAATTTTTAAATAAGAAAAGGAAATAAAGGTGGGAGGGAGGTATTAGAGGGGTTAAGGAAAATGAGAGGAAAGGTTAGGGTTGAATACAGCCAAGATACACTGAAGATGTGCCTAAGACTGTCAAAGAATAAAAATAGTCCATACAAAGAGGAAGAAGAAAAGATCTTCCACATTACTAGGTATTAACGGAGAACTGTAGGCTTCAACATGAGGGTCCACTGTATACCAAGCAAAGTTGCAACAGCCCACATCACTGTCCACTCACTGTTGCTGAGGAGTTGGAGTTACAGACTCTCACCGCTGCTGTTACAAAATGGCGAAGCCGCTTGGGAAAGCAGTTGGCTGTTTCTTCCAGCACTACAGGTATCCATAGCACCTGCTTTCAGAACCATCACTGTCCTTGGTACTTTCCAAAGACGTCGAAAACTGTTCACACAAATGCTTGCACACATGTCTTTATGCTAGCTTTATTCAAAATTGCCTAAGTTTAAATATTTGCTCCAGTGGATAAATGAATAAACGGCAGTACATCCATATAATGGAATATTATTTAGCACTAAAAGGAATTGCAGTATCAAGCCATTAAAGGGGAGCAACCTTAAACATGTTACTAACTTAAAAGATCACAGACCACCTGATTCCATTTTAGAAAAGACAAAACTTTAGCAACAGTGAAAAGATGGATGGTTGGCAGGAGTCTGGG
>CM053743.1:79974877-79986890 GCA_028658305.1 Pachyuromys duprasi | reverse complement strand
CCGGGAGCTTTACCTCGCAATCGTAAAGGTCGAGTGGAAACGACATCTGCAGAATCCAGCCCATAGGAATGCAAAGGCTATGAGGCTGGACCTCAAGGCAACAGATGAACTGGGGTCATGCAATAGGGTCCTCCTCAAACTCCTATACCAAGGAGAACGTTTGTGTGCTGGGTGCCCTCGTGCTGAAATGGGCATTGTATGTGTAGGGAATGAGTTGAACAGTGTGGGCAGAGGGAATCACCGTCCCAAGAAACCAGCTGCTAGCCGCTCTAACATACACAAATCCAGGGTTACCTTCTGTTTATAGCATGCCCGAATCCATCTCACTTTGTTGTCTTTCTACTTTCAGAAAAGGGAACCCTTTTGAGAGTTTAAGATGGCCCTAGTGCAACACCATGCCTAGATATAGAAATCACATGGGCTACCCAGACATCCTTCACTGCCTCCACTCTGTAATAGAGCCCAGCAGCCTTTCTGAGGACACAGAGCGTGGCAGGAACAGAGAGGTTAGTAGTAAGGCCAGGGTCAACTAATTTATGCACAGGGCAGGCATGCTGGCCAACCCCACAGTCAGCCCAGTAAGTTCCTCACTCGCCTACACACTGCTGATGCACAGTTGTCCCTGTGACGTGTGTACGCTCCACAACACACAGCTTTTCCTCCATTGTGAGCCATTGCTGTCCGTGTGCCTCACACTGTACCAAATGCCATGGCAGCCACAACTGCGCATCCACAGTGTTCATGCATGTGCATCCTGAGAGGGCTGGGTACCAGGGTCACCCTAGCAACTCCAGTGGGTGAGACAATGGCCACAGCACAGGCTTCCTGAGCAAAGACCCCTTCGCCTTCTCTGTGATGCTGCTGGCAGCCATCCCTGTCCCCAGGAGAGAGTGAGTTCATTTTTAAACGCTTTTCATGCACTATATTTTGATCATTTTCTGTTCCCTCATCCAACTCCCCACAATCCTCACTACCGCCTAACTTCATGCTCTTTCTGTTTAATAAAAAAGAGCCACAGGAATATGGTGTCCATTTGTGCTAGCCAATTACTCCTGACCATGGAGCCTGTCCTGCAGTGTAGCAGATAGAATTAGGGTAACTTCACTGAAGAAAACCAATTTCTCCCCTCCCAGAAGCTATCACATGCAAATAGCTTCTTGGTTAGGTTGGGACTTTGTGCTCACTTCCCCTTCTGCACGCTGGGATTTTTGTCTGGCTTGAACTCAGGCAGGGGCTGTGCATTCTGTCACAGTCTTGGTGAGTTCATATGGGCATCAGCTCTGTTGTGTCTGGAAAACACTGTATCCTTGGAGTCGCCCGCCACTCTTCTGCCTAAATCCCTGAACCTTGAAGGGAAGGGTGTGATAAAGGCATCCTATTTAAGGCTGAATGTTCCCAAGTAAGACTGTGAATTCTTAAACATCTCAGAATTGGAGCCTATGAAATGGCTCCATGGGTAAAAGTACTTGCCACATGAGCCTGATGACTTGAGTTTGATCCCTTAAATGCACAGTGGAAGGGAAATAACCCCTGAAAGTTGGGCTTCCATCTACACGCATATGTTGTGCATTGTGCCTCTAAACACACAAAAACATGTATTACTCACAAGCACATATACACTTACACACAGACAGATACACACACACACACACACACAGAATTTAAAAATAATTAAAAAAAATTTAACCTTCCCATAGTTGGGGTCAGGATGCCATGCTTGGGGTTGGGTTATAAACAGCCAAACACAGCTCCGTGGCTCTCACAGGCCACCCTGCTGGCAAAAGGCCATTTGTTCTCTGACCCTTCCCCTGATAGAACACCAGGGGCTAGTCTGTCCTCACAGTGAGTGAATGACCCCAGAGCAGCCATAGTACAATGTAGGAGGTACTGTGCCCTCAAAGCTCGTCTGGTCTTTGTGAGTTCCCACGTGCACCTTCAGATTTCAAAGAAAAGAATTAAAAACTGAACGTTAGGTTGGCAAGATGGCTCAGCAAATGAAGCTGCCACTACCAACCCGAGAACCTGAAATCTATTTTGGAGACTCATATAATGGAAGGAAAGAACCAACTTCTGAAAGTTGTTCTCCCCCTCCACACATACGCCAACACACACATGCCTGGGTACACATACTTTCAAAAGAAAGATATACTTTTTATTACATTTATTTGCTCATTGCATGGATTAGTGTGTATGAGTGCATGCATGGGTGCATGGGTGTGTGTGCATGTGTATATGTGTGTGTGCATGTGCCCGTGTGTGTGTGTGTGTACATGCATACAGGGCTCTGAAGATAACTTGCAGGAATCAGTTCTCTTATTCTACCACGTGAGTCCTGGAAATCGAAGTTGGGTGCTCAGTCTTTTTAAAAAAAAATCAGGCTAGTGAGCAGGTAAAGGTGCCTGCTACCAAACCCAATGGCCTCAGTTCAACCCCTAGGACCAACATAGAGGAATAAAGAAAGAACTGACTCCCACGGGTTGTTCTCTGACCTTCACAAACATTCCTTAGCACACACGCATACACAATGTCCAGCTTGGAAATGCTGTTTCTATGTTTGTGTGACTCTCTTGGCAGTTTTGTTTGTTGTCTGCCGCCAAGTTTTGTAGCCCTTATAAGTATCTCATCTGCTGAGCCCATTCCTTCCTTTCCCCTCCTTTTTAAAAAATGTATTTTACATCCCAAAGGTGTCTCCTCCTAGTCCTCCCCTTTCTTTTCCCTCTCTGTCCCCCTCCCCAGAAAAGGAGATCCCCCTTCCCACACTGTATCAACTTTCCCCAGCACATCAAGTCACATCAAGACTGAGCAAAGACCAACAGAGCCCAATTCTTAACACCTCTTCACAGAGAGATGCAGGTGCTGGCTCACGTCCTGTGAAGAGCCCAGGCATTGGAGAGCTAGGAGCCTGTCCCCAGACGGACAGTTAAACCAGGCTGCAATGAATGCTTTTCAGATGCAGCGACATACACAGGTAGTTAACAGAGTGCCCAAGTCCAGCTGTGGGAGGTGTTTCCAGGAGCCCTGTGTGTTTTTCCAGGAACCCTGAAGGCACAGTGCCTCCTTGAAGAATCTACCATCCATCTTCACACGTCCCCTCAAGGTCCTGGAACTCTTCTCCCAGTTCTGTATTACTCTGAGGGTTTCTAATTTCAGAGGTTTGGAGCCACCACCATGGGTTGACCTGGATTGGGGAAGCACAAGCTCCTAGAGGAGATTTGAAAAGATGAGGCCCAGGGATGGCCCTACCCGTACAAAGTATGCTTACACACTCATTCAGTGGAGTCTAGGTGTGGGAACAAGAATATGAGCAGTCTGAGTTTGCCCATGCAAAATCACGAATACTTGTATACACACAGGTGGCTGTGTGTGCATCCACGTGCTCAGCAAACTCATTAATAGGTCTGTGCTGTTGGTACACACAGGCACACTCTCCTAAGAGGGCTCTGGCCTCCTGTACCCCCTTCTCACCTGTTGCTAGCTTGTCAGTCTCCCTGTGGGACTGAGATAAACCACCTTGCTTCCACCCTGCAGCTGGGGTGCCCCAAGTCCCAGGGTCCTCACGTTCAAAGGAGCAGTCATGCTCACTTCCCTGTGTCACCTCCTCAGACAGCTGTCTCTAGGGCAGCTTCTCCCAAGTTGGAGGCCCAGGATGCCCAGAGAGGGCCCAGGAGAAAAGCCTAGCTGATGCTAAGAGCTTAAGTTGAGGGACTCAGTGCAGCCTCAGAACAACAGGAGAGCTGGTCCACGTCCCCGAACAAACATGGGCCAAATCTAAGAACAAAGCCCCCAGCAACTCGTAGTTTTCCACTCCTCCTTTTCTTCAAAAAGTGCATAAAACCAGGCCTTTTAACTTTCCCATTTTGGCTTGCAAGAAACTGTTTCCCAGCAGAGAACTCAAAAGTAACTGGACTTTGGCACATCAACTCAGCAGGTGGTAAATCCAGCAGGTTTCCTGACCTGCCCAGGAGGGGAGACAGAACAAGACCACTCCTCCTATGGAGACTTCCCTCTTCAGGGAGAGTTTGAAAGTCCGACCTGCAAACGATGCTGGCTCTGTCCTCATCTAGGGATAACTCCCAGGCTGAACTGCTGGCCCCACACAAAGCCTTCAAAATATACGTCTAGGGACATGAGCCTGGCAGGTGCTCCTAACCATCTCCTTCCCAGGTGCTGAATGTTTTTTTTCAGGGGCCCCAGATAAAGTCCACACTATTACCCAACAATGAGCCTCCTCCATCTGTCCCTGACCACACTCTCTCCAATTGACGATGCCACCCGAATGACCCTGATCCTTATATTCCCAGAATTTACCCCATCAGCCCCTATTTCTTGGGTCCCCAGGGCTTGAGCTAGTGTCCAGTACCTTTACCCTGAAGGTCTCTTACTGTGTCTAAGATGGGCCACTCCCTCTGCGTTTCCAGCAGCTCTCCAGCTACTCAGTCTGAACTCTGCCCCTTGTAGCCAGCAGTCTGAGGGCTCTCCTTCAGACAGGAGATCCTTCTTAGATAAATGGCACTCAGTGATAGACAGTGACAAGAGGAGCAACCAGCTAGAAGCAAAGCCCAGTGTACTCAGCCTGACAGACCTCACCTGTCCAGCTGCTAGGGTGACACTCGGATGTGACAGCACAGTACTCTAAGCCTATGGGAGCGCCCCTTGCCTGCCATGCCTGAAAATGTGTTGTCAGCCAGGGATGTCATGCGCAGAAAACCGGGTGACAGTTTAGGGAAGAATTTGGCTAAGGACTTAGGAACCTCTTCCTTGGACTCAGGACCAGAGTGGTACTGGGAGCTTAAGGGTGGAGCCCACCAGGTTTACCCACATGTCATTTATTCAGCTATGCATGTACACATCTACGGATGCAACCAGCTGTTTGTGCCGAACCTCACATGCATTCACTCCCAGAAGCCTTGCTAGGTACAGACAGGACAGCCACAAGAGACTTTAACAAGAGCAAAATTGCACACTTGCTTGAGAAAAAAGAGCTTGGAGTTAGGGAAAGTATCCTCAAGAGCTGGGGTAGCCTAGGGATTTCTAAGCTAGGACAAGGTGGGGAAGTAGGAGGTAGGAAGCTAGGTGTGAAAGGATAAGCTGGGGATGAGGGAGGTAGATTCTAGGCTCCAGCTGAGCCGGGAGAAGGACATGGCTGGAACTCAGCTGGCACCCATCTCAGAGCCATGAGACACTCACTGACAGCCCTCAACCTTATTCCTTCTTGTCACTCACTGTCCCTCCCATGACATTCCACTGTCCTGGCCATGACTCCTCAAGGCAGGTGAGGTTAGGAAGAACTGGGGCACATCCTAAACTCACCAGTTCTTACCCATTCAGGCTGGACACCTGAAACAAGTAAAGCCTAGAGAAGAGCAAAAAGAAAGGAGTGCTGAGGGGAGAGGTTAGTGGGCACGAGGGAGCAGCTCAGGCTCGCAGCTGGGGCCTGCCTAGCTCCTCTTGGTAGGGAGGTATCCGGGAGAGTGGACAAGGACTCCCAGCTGTACACATTGACCACAGAAGCCACACCCATCTCAGCCTCAACACTGAGATGTGGCACCCTGAAACATGGTGCCCTGAGCCCTAGCAGCCATGGCACAGTGATCCTAGGGCTAGCTATATCCTAGCACAGAAAAGATAAAAAGCCTTTCTCTAAGGGGCTGGGTGGAGAAAGGACAGCTGAGTGATCCTTACCTGGGCAGGCTCATTCAAATACACTAGGATCCCATGGGAGACTTGGGGTACACACACTCATGAGAACCCTAACTTTCAAGCACCCCAAGTTCAGACTCTTGTTTAAAGAAACTGAAAGGAGAGTGCCTTCCCGGCACATGACAGGGATAGATCAGAATCCCACAGCCATGACCTGACTTGAAGCCAGCTGAATGTGAGGGTATCAGGGCCCAGAGGTACACTGTATCAGACTGGCTCGTTGTGGTGAGCAGTTTGTAGAGGGCTTTCGGGCTGCTTGTGCTCCACAGAGGGGTTTCACAGAACGAGAGTCCTAGAAAGCAGCAGGAGGAGCAGGGTGGCCTGGCCATCTGTGCAAACAGGCCGAGCTAGTCAGGGCTCATCCCTGCAATGCTGCAACACTTCCTAACCTTTGTTCTCTTTCCTCCAGGTGCTTCAGCTTCAAAATGGTGCATGATTTTTACAGCTCAAGCAACTGCCCAGGGTCAGTTTCCAAAAATAACATTTTATACCTTCAGTGTCTCCCAGCAGATTCTAGAGAGTCCCCTCAGCTACATGAACTCTGCTCCATGGCCTGCTCCTAGACTGTCTCCCCTCAGTGCCTCTGTCTCACTGACCAGTATAGTCCCCATGTCATTCTGGTCTGGTCTGAGAGGCTCCTGATTCCATTATGTTGGGATGGGGGGGTTGGTCACAGTTACTGCCTCGATCCCCTTCACTGAGCTCCTCTGGATGTTCTGGCAGATGTCATTTTTGCCCTCTACAATGACCTCCTCTACTTTTCCCAGTCTCCTCCATCAATCCTAGTTCCCTCTCTGGCTTTAGACAGAAGGTTTGGATGCTATGCCTTGAGGCTCAGGGACCGTGAGTTGGGATCTGTGCTACAGAAGCTGCAACTGCTCCCAGCACAGTGGCACAGACCCAAAGCTGTGTGCTAATAGTGCTGCTTCCAGAGTGCTTCCTTCCGGCAAATCTGGGCAACTTCCTCATCTTCCTGAAGCCCAGAGGCTGACTGTTCTCCACACAGCCTCTCTGGTCTTAGACCCTGTCTTGCAACCAAAGCAGTGGTCTGAGAGGTCGGTCATGACTGAGGCCCACCCTCTTCACAAATTCAGCAAGGACCAAAGTCCTCTAAGGCCCGCATATAAACTGGTTCAGTCTTCCCCCAGCATTGTCTCAGTCTCTCCTAGTTTATTTTCAGTTCCTTTTCAGCCTTCCGAAAGTTGTCCCTTTGCCTCCCCTCACCCTCTCTTGGTCTCTCCTAGTCTCCCTTCAATCTCTCCACCAACTCCCCTGGAATCCCTTCAGACTCCTGCCCCTGCTTTTCCCCATCCTCAACAACTTCCTACTACATGCTCCTGAAGCTGCCTGGGTCCACCCTAGGTGGAGTCTGACACCCAGTTCTTCCTGTGCCCTGATGTGGGTCCTTGTAGCCTAGCACCTACCCAGCTTTGACTCCCAACACTGTGGCTGGAGGCTGGGACTCCCAAATGGCAGTGTGTAGGCAGAGAAGGGGGCACCTCCTACACCTTGAGTGGACTCTAGCCTTCCACCACAGACAATTAGACCTTTCAGCCTACCAACCCTGTCCCTGTAGACAGGCCTTGATATCCCTGCCCTTGGCCTTCCTCAGTCCCCAACTGTAATACTTACACTACTTGTGTTCCAGGGTCTGTGTCTTACTCCCTAGCTGGGTCAAAACTGGCAGGAAGAATCATAACCTCCTAACCACAAGGTTGGGCTGGGGGTTAGAAACAAAAGAAAATGTGAATCTCTTCAGCATAAGACCTTCCCATCTTCTCCTGGAAGGCAGTTCCTGTACAACTTGAGGATGAGGAAGTGTGGACAGTCCTAAGTGGGAATTAACCAGTGAAAGCCATGTCCTTATATCGAAGATGTGGAAGATCCAGCTATACTACCCGAATTTACACACGTATCAGCTATATGCCCACGGAGTTATGCATGAGGATCTGCGATGGTGCTGAGGCTGATTGTAAAGGGAGGGAGTCTGGGAGACTTCTGAAGAACAGATCAAGGTCAACAGGGGTCTGAAAAAATTCAGAGTTCACAGCTGAGAGAAGAGTTGTAAGGCAAAGGCTAGGTATGGGAGTCCCTGCTACCAAGACGGTGGTTCTTAGAACTGGGAAGGGCAGAGCTGAACCTGCAGGGTGCTTCTCTTCCTTCTTGTGTCTGTATTGAGTCTTCAGGGTGTACAATGGGTGCCTGG
Source organism: Pachyuromys duprasi (assembly GCA_028658305.1). NCBI lineage: Eukaryota > Metazoa > Chordata > Mammalia > Rodentia > Muridae > Pachyuromys > Pachyuromys duprasi. The sequence goes on along the minus strand of CM053743.1, from coordinate 79,978,984 downwards.
TAGGGTCTTATTAGAGCAAATCTGCCTCAAGAGATAGACCAGTGAAGATTTGATGTGATTGCCTATTGTTGGGGCTGAAAGGGATGGAATTGAGGGACAGCAGCTTTGGTCCTTACAGGAGAGGGTCAGACGGATGAAGTCTGAAAGGTGCGGAGATATCTGCTGTGATGCCTGAAATGCAGCCGTACTTGAGGAACCTCCAGGGTAAAAGACCCCAGTGTGAGGTCTTAGCCGAACAAGCTGGTGACTTGCAGGAAGAGGACCAACATGGCCAAGTTCTGCAGGCTTAATCGGGGAAGGAATTTGGGGGACAAAGTAGGATCTGGTGGAGGTACTAGGATCAGTAAGAGCCACTCAGCCACCATGAGGCCTTGGGGACCTGGGAAGGATCATCCCCATAGTCAGGGGTGGGGTAAAATTGAATGACAGGGAACACCTGAGCCCACTAAACTACTTAAAATGGAGAGGTCCTTCTGCAGAGCTGCATGTCCACTGATGATCCTCTTCACTAATAATTGGTGAGAGTTGCTACTGACTTATTGGGGCCAATTCAAGGCCCTTAGGGACCTGCAGAGCTATAGCCCTTAGGGATCTAGCTGCCCCTTAGTCAATGTGCTGTCCCAGCACAGAGCATGGCAGAGAAACCTGGTTGCTGCTGAGATGAGATGGTAAACTCCAGGGTACAGAGAAAAGCAACTAGACAACAAAGAAGGCACACACTCACTTCACGTTCTGGGATGCTGCAGCCCATGGAGAAGTAGATGAATGTGATGAAAGAGCATCCTTCCAACCTCCCTGACCCTTCCTGAGTACTCTGTATGACGAAGTCAGTACTGTCTAGCCACAGCGACATTAACCTTACTGAAACACCCAATCAGACACCATATACAAGGAGAACCCAGTACTAGATCCACAGTCGAAATGAATGGAAGGAGGAGGCAGCAAGAAATACAAAAAAAAAAAAAAAAGAAGACGAAAGAAAGAAAGAAAGAAAGAAGAAAGAAAAGAAAAAAGAAAAGAAAGAAGAGGGGGAAAAGATGAGGAGAAGGAGAGGAAGAAGAAGAGAAAGAGGAAGAAGAAGCTTACCAAACAGGCATTCTGAGTCTGAGCTCTCCAAATGTTGTCTTCATAGCTCACCCCTCCCCTGCCCTGCTAAAGAGGCATGCCCTCTTCTTTCTTTTCTATTCCAGAACCTTAAAGGAAATTGCAGTCTAGGGATCTCTTGCCTCTGCTCTTGCTCTTCTGGAATAGGTGTCTGGTGAATCCCTCGGGGGCCACATCCCCACTGCCTCCAGAAAGAGAATGAAGCTTTGATCCTCTTAGAACTTTTAAGAGGTCTGACCTTCCTCTCACCTTGGCAGGAGCTCCTTCAATCCTACCTCCCAGATTCACTGAACCATCCAAGAGGAGAACCATCCTCCCTCCAGACAAGGGGTCATGAGTTTCCCTGGATTTAATCATAAGTGACGTTTGTTTGCTTGTTTGTTTGTTTGACTACTCTGGACCCAGACTTCACTTACAAATAAGTTTTCTCAGTGCAATATCAAGTCCCAAGATACCAAGAAGGGCAGCATCCAGAGAAGGATTTGGGCACAACAGGGCCATGAGCTAGACGGTGGAGCAATGCCTATCCTGTAGGATGGAGTGTGGTGCCTCTGGGTTAGCTGGTGTGTCCCCTTCTCCGCTTCTCCAACCAACTCCCCGCACCAACTCCCGCTCTTCCCCAGAAGGGGATAGAAAGGGCAAAGGCAGGTGGTACAGACTCTGAGTGCATGGCTAAGTCTCAGTCACAGGATGCCATGATCCCCCAAACCACCGTGCCGCTTACCGATTTTGGCCAAGCTGGCCACAAGGATCCAAAGCGCGATGATGTACGGATCCTGGACGTGGTGCCATTTGAACGTGACCACCTGGAAGCTCCCACCTTCGCTCGGTTCCTCCTCAAAGCCTCTTGCCCCTCGCAGGCTGGTCAGAGCCAGCGCCAGCGCCAGCAGCGGCTTCCAGCCTGGTCCCAGAGCCTGGTGCCACATCGCCGCCTCTCAGCTCTGGGAGCCAAAACGCATACCTTGGTGAGTGCCTGCTGCGCTCTCTGTCGCAGCCCTCTGCGTGCTCCCGGAGCTGGCAGCAGTCAGGTCCCCTGGCCGGCCCGGGTGGCCTTTAATCCCGCTGCCCCCTCCCGCGCCAGGGCGGGGCCTTCCCGCCCCCGCTGCGCACACGTGAATGCAAACAGTGCTGCATTAGAGGCGCTCGCGACTGCCCTGCTCACGCCCACCTAGTTGGTTGACCCCTTGCTTGGAAGTCTGGGCAACCTGGGTGCCTCGGGCTCCTGAAACAACTGCCAGGACCTGTGGATTTCGAGGCCCCAAGGTCGAGCGGCACCCAGCCCACAAGCAGCCGCTTCCCTCCCAGCGGGGCGCAGCGCGAGGCATGTCACTGCCATTGCCGACTCTACCTGACAAGTGGGACCTACTTCTCCCACCGTGGCGCCCTCAGCAACCGGATGGTCTGCCGCACCCCTTTATATACACGGGGCAAGGCTCCTCTCCATTGGGTCCACCTGGTCATCTAAGTAAACATGAGGCATTATAGAAAGACAGAAAATTAAGGGGACACAGGACAGGAAAGGGACTCTTCTCATTTCAGAGTATCCGCAAGCCTCTGGCCAAGTGAGTCAAGAATTCCATTACAATTAAAAATGGCCTTGAACTTTGCATACGTACAGTATCCTATATGGAAAATCTTTAATGTTAAAATGGCAGTGAACCATCCTTAATGCCTAAGCATATACGACTCCCTTTCCCAGCTATAAGCCTGCAATTCTCTGGGAATCTCACAAATAAGACTATAAACATTGTTTACAGAAAAGACAAAAACAAAAATATTATCATAGCTGGGGTGGTGATTCCTGTGTTTTATATCAGCATTTGGGAGGTGGAGGAAGTAATTCAAAGCAAGCGTTGACTGTGTAAGCAAATTTAAGGCTGGTTTGGGATATATGAGACCCTGACTCAAACAAACACAACAGAAAGCCGTGTCTTAACCCCCTTGCACAAGCTTTGTGATCCAAGGTTTCACCTTATCATCGGTAATCCTACTTAGTGTACCCTAAAACCTACCCTACGATCGCATTTAGGAAAAAAGAAAAACTTCTCAGCAACCCTTTAAGATATAACTGTAAAGACACTTTAAAGACAACTTTAAGAGACGCCCATACACATATACTCATAATGTCCTCTCCCCTGGGTACCTTTTTTGGTTAACCCATATGCCTAAATCTGCTACAATCTTTCTATACACTCCAGCTTTGCTTCACACTGACCTCCTCTAAAATTCTTTCTGTGTCACAATCAAGAAGCCCAACTCCACCTGAGTAGAGCGCTCTTAGGCTACAGGTGCTGTCTCCAGCCAGTGTTGCCAAGCAGTTCACACCACAATTCAGGGCTCATCAGCTCCTGAGCCCTGCATATTGCGGTCTGGGAGTCTGCTCCTTCCATGACAGCAGCTCTTACCTATGGCCTGTGAGCACAGGGCTCACTCCATTGTCCTCCAATGTTCTTTATGCCCATGGGTGTTAGAATTTCTCCTTGGCCAGGGTTGCAATCTAGGTATTCACTTGTGCGACTTAGCTCCCAATAAGAGCTGACATTCCAGGCCCTTTCTACTTTCCAAACTTACCCTTCAATCACAGCCCCTGGCAGCTCCTCTTCCAACCTCACTCAAGCCTTGAAAGCCCTTGGCTAGACACCCTTCAGCTGTCCCTTTAGGACTTCCTGTTAGGTTACCCAACCCAGAAGATAGATCAAATTCTCCCTGGATTCAATCCATCTTCAGACCATAGTCCCTTGCTGATAGCCCCCTGCTCTGCTTGCCCAGGCAGGCAACAGCCTTCTCTGAGGCTTCAGGCATTCCCCATGCTTGCCACCTGAGCTCCCTGAGGTCTTGATCTAGTGTCTAGTGTTTTGATACTGAGCTCCTGACTTCCTGACAGCTCCGCTCCTCAGCTTAGCTCAGTCACCAGCCACTAGGCTATACTTCCATGGGCTGTCCCCTGTAGAATGTGTGCTTTGTAAGTGAGGGTCAGTAGCCGTAGAATGGCTGATCTCCGGG
>CM053743.1:79952319-79974777 GCA_028658305.1 Pachyuromys duprasi | reverse complement strand
GCTTGCATCGCAGGGTGGTAGGGTTGGGTTGTTGGGTGATGAGTGTTGAGGCAGAAGATGGGTGGTTGGACTGAGCCAATCACGGGGCCTGGCACAGAACAGGGCATCATAACTCTGTAATTGGCCATCAGACTTGCATAATTGGTGCTTACTTGGTCATCTTGTATAGTGAGTTGCTGGAATTGCTCCCAGTTCATATGGTCAACCTGAAACTGCTGTTCCCAGTCACATTCCCAGCCTTCTGTCTCAGAGGAAGGCTGGGAGAATGAGAACAGTGTTGTTCCTAGTTCAGATGCTCCTGGGTAAAGCTGGATGCTGCTGTTGTGTTACACAGGAGGACCAGAACATGTGACAAGAATGTGCCTATGATGTCCAATGGCCTTCCAAGGATTTTATCTGTACCTGCCTAACCTGAGGCAGTCAGGAGCCCAGGCAATTCAAACTAAGCTGAATAACATTGCAATGCACGTGTGAGAGCTCAAGCTGAACACTGAGGCCGTGCATGGCTGTTAACACGATGTGCCCCTTACACTACAGGCCTCCCAAGACAAGGTGAAACATGTCTAATTGGGGGAGAGAACGCACAGAGCCCCTACAGTGTCACAGATAAACAGCAAGGCACCCCCATCACCCACTACTCTTTTTTTTAAGTAATTTATTTATTTTTATATTAATCACAGGCTATGTACTTTGTATCCCAGCCGTAGACCCCTCCTTCATTCCCTCCCACTCTCCCCATCCCTCCCTCATCTTCTCCCTGACCCCCTCCAAGTCCACTGATAGGGGAGGACCTGCCCCCCTTCCATCTGACCCTAGCTTATCATGTCTCTTCATGGCTGGCTGCAATGCCCTCTTCTGGGATCTAGCTAGGCTGCTCCTCCCTCAGGGAGGGGTGGAGGGTCGAAGAGCCAGCCATTGAATTCATGACAGAAATAGTCCCTGTTCCCCTTGCTAGGGTACCCAGTTGGATACAGAGCTAACATGGAACCCACTTCTCTTTATTCAGGTGAGAGCTGGGCTGTGTGGCGGGGTCTGTAGGCACTTGAGGGTTAAGTTATACGTGCCCCAGGCTTGCTAGAAGCCTCCAGCAGCGAGTGTTCCCACACTCTGGTGACAGAAAGGAGTGAAGCAGTGGTCATGGACACCAGCCATGGCAGAAGCTGTCCTGATAGGTATGTGGTGTTGTATCTCAGCAGTGGACCGGGGCCAGGCTGCAGGCAGCTCTCACGGCAGTTTTCTCCTGAGAGCCTGCGGTTTTAGAAAGCCCATGCCGTCCCACCAGGCCAAGGCACCCACATTTGGAAAACAGTATGAATAGTGACACCACTAGCTATGCTTGGGGAAAGGAGGGTTCATTTCAGAGACGCCCTGCCCTTCTTTCTTGGGCTGTGTATTGAAGTTGCCCACGGGGTACTAAGCATAGTTCGAAGAGGTCCACCTGGGAACTCTTCCAGAAACCAAAACCAAAATCACCACTCAAGGCAGAGTTATTGTTACTTTTTTTTCTTGGTTGCTAGCATACAATTGAAGATTGCATTTCTCAAAAACAAATGAGCATCGTGTTTTATGTCTGTCTGTTAGTGCCTTTGACACTCCCTGCTCAAACCTGGGCCTCTGCCCAGCCTGGAACTTGCAGGAGAGTCACTCTGGACACTTGACCTGTGTTCAGCTCCAGACTGCGCCAGGGAAGCCCGGGGTCCCAGCCCATGTGGCAGATGGGCAGGCCACTATCACAGGGATGAGCGCTGTGTCTCTGGCTCCTGGGAAATGTGGGAGCTGCTCAGGCTGGCCACATCAGAACCTAAGCCAGCAGCAGCCACTGCAGGGAAATGGAGTATTGCTGTGTTGCCAATCCCAGATGGCTCAGTGGGCTGAGCCGAGGCCAGAGGCTGCTCTGGCTCTGCTGCTTTGCATTCTTTTTTAATTGATTAATTAATTAATTCACTTTACATCCTAGTCATAGTTCCCTCCCTCCCCCCTCTCCCACCCTCCCTTCCTCCCCCTCTCCTACCCTCCCCTCTCCCACCCTCCCTATCCCCTCTCCCACCCTCCCTATCCCCTCTCCCACCCTCCCTATCCCCTCTCCCACCCTCCCACCCTCCCTCCCTCCCCTCTCCCACCCTCCCACCCTATCCCCTCTCCCTTATTCCTCAGAAAAGGGGTTTCCCCTACCCACCCACCCCAGTTTATCAAATTGCATGAGGACTGATTTTGTCCTCTTCCCAACCCAGATGTCTCTCAACTGAAGAATGGATAAAGAAACTGTGATGTATTTACAGAAAGGAATACTACTCAGCCATTAAAAATAAGGGAAACATGAAATTTGCAGGAAAATAGATGGAACTAGATAAGATTATCCTGAGTGGGGTAACACAAACCTAGAAGGGCACACATGGCATATACTCACTTTTAGCAGATTTTAGCTAGATAGCACACACTATAATTCACAGATCCAAATAAGATAAATAAGGAGGAGGGCCCAAGGGAGGATACTTAAATCTCACTCAGAAGGGGAAACAGAATAGACAAAAGTAGTGGCTGACAAGAGGGAACAAGGTAGGAGAGGGCATGCAGAGAAATAAGGGCGGCTATCAGACCTGGGGAGAGCAGGGGCCGGAGGACAGAGGACCTGCAGAGAAAAGAGAAACTGTGACAAGCTGGAGAGCTAAGTCAGGATAGGCCTCTGGGAGGATCTGAGGGGGACTCTAGCTGGGAATCCTAGCAGCAGAGGCCATGGAGACTGAAGAGGACACCCTCTACTATATAAGACTCTTAGTAAAGGGAGGAGAATACCAACCCACCCACAAAAAACTTCAATCCAAAACTTACCGTGCCTATGAGACCTGCAGAGACAAAGATAGAACAGATAGACGAGAGATTGAGGGAACGTCCAGCCAATGCCTGGCCCAACCCAAGACCCACCCCATGGAAGAGAGCCAGGCCCTGACACTGTTACCGATAGTCTGTTATGCTTGCAGACAGGAGCCTAGTGCATTACATTCTGAAGTGAAGGTTAGAGGCGGTAGGGTCTCAGGACCACAACTTTCCCAGCCCCTAGTCCTGCCCTGCTCTTCTTGTCACCTGTTCATCTTCCAGTTGTCACATGTCACCCACCTACTCACACTCTGGGAGGCACCATCTTTCCTGGGGAAGTCTCGTAGTTCTTGATCTACTCAGTGGGATTTTTCAGCTCTCTTCCTTGGTAGATCTGATTCCCAGAGGGCCACATTTGGTGCCCTGGTATGTGGATATTATTAAGTCCCTCTTTTTTTCCCCCAGCCCCTGAGCTGGGTCCCCATCTGTCTGGTCCTCTGTTGACAGAGAGCCCCACAGATCCTGCATAGGCCCCATGGTACAGCCAAGACTCTGAGGCCCTTACAGAAAAGGACTACATGGACCTGGGACCCATATTTCCCAAGCTAACCTCAAGTGGCGGTCAGCAAAGCAAACCGCTGTGGGAAAGCACAAGGCCTAAAATGTGTTGTGGACTGAACTGGGACACAAAGCCACCAAACTGCATTCAGTAGATGAAAAACTCAACAGGCTGTGGCCAAGCTGGACAGGCAGGCAGGACAACTTGCAAACTGGAAAAAAAAATAATTTCTCTAACCTGCCAACTGGAAGATGAACTGTGGACTCCAAGCAGCAGGAGGAGCTTGAAAGCAGGGGACGTGGTGGGTACCTCAGCCCTCTCGGCATCCTGGCGTTTGAGCTCAGTCTCCTGTTCTGAAAACTGCACTTTGAGAATAGGAAGGGGAATACTCCAAATTCTGAAGAACTCTCAGGCAAATCACCATCACGCAGGCACAGTTTTCCATAATGTGGTCATAGATTATACGGCCTAGTGACCTCAGCTTAGGTTTGGTTGGTATGGGCACACTTAGATGTTTGCAAGGAGCCGAATGTCCACCTTCCACCGTCTGGGCTGGCTCTCCTCTATGCACTGCTGTGCTCCCTCTTCTTGTTCACGCAAAACTTGGTGGGAACTGATGCCCCTCAGGTCACACACACTTGGGTGATCATCCAGACATTGTCCTTCAACTTCCCTCTGGGTCTCTCAGGATCTTTGGAGTGTGTCCAGCCAGATGCAGGACAATCTTGCAGGCTAGGCTTGTGCATCGGCTTCATTCCAGGGATCATGACCTTGATCATTTTCTTGCATTTCCCTGGGGGGGGGTACCACTAATCACACTGAAGACATGGCAGTTCTTTCAACTGTAAGCTTGGCTGAAACCCCAGACTGCCATGTGGTCTTCAGAGCCCCTAGAAACACCTGTAATCAAGTGTAGCTGGTAGGCACAGATTGAGGACAAGTGACCTGGCGTCTCAGGGGTCGGGTATTACAGGAATGTCCCATCCTTCTGATTTTCCTATTCTCCTCTGTAAAATGAGGAATCCTTAACTACAATGTCCGCATGGGGTTTCCTCTTGAATACCAGACTGTGTGCAGTGTGACGGACAAGAGTGCTCTGGACCTGGCTGGCCTCAGATCCCACCTGTCTTGGACAAGACTTGATTTTATCCATCAGTTGTTCCATGTGTCTGTGTCTTCCTTTTGTGAGCAGCAACCATGTGTTTGCATTGTACCCCTTGAAGATCCCTGACAACATAACCAGGACCTACTGCAGGCAGGGCCAGCCCACCACCTGTACTTCAGACCTCCCAGAACAGCAACAACATGCAGCTCCCCTATCAGTCAAGAAGAAAGCTCCAGAGAAGGGAACAACTCAGGGTGCTGGAGAGCGGCCAGGTCCCCTTGAGCCTGAGAAGTGCAGCTGTCCCAGTTGTTAAGGGCCTCGGCCTTGTCTAGAGATCAATGGTCTTAAGCCTTGAAAAGCTGGATGACAATAGTCCCCAAAGAAGAATGCTGCTGGACTTTGTCTATGTCTGATATGGTGTATGCCGAAGGATTTAGGGTGGCACTGCCTCAGGAGCACTGTGCATTTGAAGAAATTCCACCCTTTGGGCCCAGCAAGGGACCCCAGCTGTTGGGATGAGCTCTATTCATGACAAGCAGACACAGCTTTGTTTGCAGAATCACTGCTAATAGGCTTTCTTAAGACTACATGGGATTTCCCTGATGAATGACACTTTTGTTTATAGGACCATGTCCAGAGGTCCCAATAGCATGTCGTAGAAATGGTAATGCATTTGTCACCAGTGGCATTCTTAAGTACCAGCAAAGGCTAAAGTCTGTCTGCAGGCTTCCATATCACATGGTGTTGTAAATCCACAGGGGGCCAGGAGTTAAACCGAGCCCCCAGTTAGACCTCTGCCCCAGGTACTAGGGAGGCTTGTTGGAGTGATAATGACCCTTCTTACTCTCTGGAAGGTGAGACATGGCCACCTCCAGGAGCAGGGTGGATACAACTTCTCCATCAGAAGTTCAGGTAGGGGCTGACTGCAGAGGGTATGGAAAATGCAGCCCTTGTCAGGTCTATTTCATGTGTTGATCTGGATTGGTGGGAGCCACAGCATCAATCCCTTGGCTGCCCACCAAGCCCAGAGTTATCAGAACAGGAAGGAATCTGGCCGCACACCTGGCTTGTTGGGCCTCTTTAAGTACCAGAAAAGGAATTAGGGCCTTTTAACAACAGTCTCTGACCCAGGTCTGCACTCCAAAGACCTAACAGAGGACAGCAGACAAAGGGCCTCAGGGGAAACCCCAGGCCTCCTATCCCTGGACACCACCATCAAGGGTTCTGTCCACAAGGTAGAGCAAAGGCATCAGCCAAACCAAAATTAGCGCTAGACCCTGAAAGCAGGGCAGCATCAAAATTGCTGAGCAGAGGGTGGAAATTTTTCAGCAAGGAATGTCTGCAGTTGTGGAGGGATGGGGAATTCCTAGGCAGAGGCCAGGGCACAACTCATTTGCACATATTAGCCTTTCAGATTGGAATGTCACTCATGCCAGACCCTGGTGGCACAGAACAGTTTCTGGGGCAGGACTCCATGTCCTAGCACAGGAGGACCCCCTGGCTCCTTCCAACCCCACAGACTCTTCTCTTAAATCTGTCATCACCTTCAGGGATTATAGATGTGGGACTCCACATACTAGCCCAACTCAAGCAGGGAAAGGAGAGGAATGCCAACTGAGCCAATCATTCCAGGGGACAGCAAGTGGGCTGCCAGCCAGCATTCCCTATGCAGCTGGGCCTGGGAATTCTGTGGGATGTACACAGCCCAGGCTTGAGCTGGCCCTTCCTGAGACCCCGCTTCACCCCAGTCCTCTGTTCTTTCTCCACCAGAAGGGGACCTATTCCATCATGTGTGCAATTCTTCAGCCCCACCCAGACCCACCTGAGACCTTGCAGGAGGAACTCGGCCATACTCTCACCCCAGGTGGGTACAGGCTGTCCTAGACCAGCCCTGGCTGGGCTTAGGTCAATTGGGTTGTAAAGGAGACATGGTCGTGCTGGGCATAAACCCTGACTTCTTCCCAGAACCAGGAGTTGTGGGTTTATGGAGAGTAATCCCGAGGGAGGATTAGGCTGGCAGCACCACCTGAGTCACCATTTAGTGGCCCTGGACAGGGTGTGGAAGCCTCTCCCCACCTGGACAGCCCACCTGAGCAGGAGGAGCCTGGAGTGAGAGGAGGAAGAGCCCTCTTTCAAGATCTGCAGGGCAAGACATCATTCAGAAACGCCTTCCCCGGCAGCTTAAACTGAGGGAGAGGGGCACCAGTGACCAGATTTGAAGCCTTGCTGCCAGGAACACCAGCTGTGAGTTTATATTTCAGGAATAATATTTTCAAAGATCAATCTCATGCTTCCGCTATTTCAGCTTGTAAAAACAAGGGTGTTTTCCTTGGACGTGGGTGTGGGGTATGTTCCCCTCCCTGAGTGAAGTGACCTTTTGGCAGCTTTAGATGCGAGCTGACACATCGTTCCTACCCTATCCTTACTGCCCTAGTGTCAGAGCGTCTGAACACATGTCCCATGGATTCTGGTTCTCAGCTGAATTGAGGTGTGTTGCACTCTAGTTCAACAGTATCTCCCTGATAAGGATGGCTCTCAGGATCCCTCCTCAGCATCTGGCAGGGGCACAGCCAGGGTGCCCTGACTGTGCAAGAGATAAGGGACTGCTGGAAAGGAATGTACGGTCCTGCAGCTGAACACCCACTGGTGCGCCTCTCCCACGGCACTGGCTGCTGTGGGCCCCTGTAGTAGGCCACGTGGATGGCCCTTTGTGCTTGTCTGCACATGAATGCACTCATTGTTCTGTCTATGAGTTTCCCTATTTAGAGGCTGGTATTATAGACACAGAAAAACAACAACAGCCTCTAGCTGGCACCCCCTTACATACCCTCACCTGGATTTCATTTGATACCCCTGGGAACATGAAGGCAGGCTGGCCTGGCATTCACATTCTACACCTAATCCCATTTTAAAGCCAGAAAGCTGAAGGTTTTGGTGGCAGGCCTAGAGCCACACGGTCACAGAGTCAGTGCCCTGCACTCACCTAGCCCTGATGCCCACCCTCTGCTGCTTATGTCTTGGGCATTCTCACTAAGATTCAAGAATTCTGTCCATGCCAAAAGCCTGTGCAATTTATGCCATAACTGCTGTGTGGGAGATCAACAATTGTTTGGCCACCTGCTCTAGGAAAAAGGCAAGAATCCAAGCTTAGTGAAGGCAAATATGGGTAAATGGCACCCTGACTGCGAGTCCTATGAAGGTGTTCTACAGGCACAGGAGGCTATTTGTAATGAGTCCAAACAAGACATCTTCTGGGTGCATAGCTAAGATGGAGCTCCTCTAGTACAACACAAGGGGTAGCAAGTTGTCAGACAAGTTGGTGACAAGGACAATGAATTGGTTTATTTATCCCAATAGCTCTGATGGCAATGTTCTGTTAGTCATTGGTTGGTCACAGTTCGTGTTGATCTGAATAAGAGTGTCTCCCATAGGCTCATATGTTTGAATGCTTAGTCATCAGGGAGTGGCAATATTTGAAAGGATTAGAAGGATTAGGTGGTGTGGCTTTGTTGGAAGAAGTATATCACTGGGTGCACTTTGAGGTTTCAAAAGCACGTGCCCAGGGTCTCTTGTTTTGTCTATAGATCAGTATGTAGTATGTATTGTTGTGACAGGCCTGACCATGCTTTTATCTGGAGGAATATGGAAGAGTTTGGAACTTTGGGCTAGAAAAGTGGTTGAATGCTTTAAGCAGGGGTTTAATAGACCATTCTAGTAGGAGGATGGAAAGCATTAAGGCTGAGAGTGATGTATATCATAATGGCCCAGCTCCAGAGACTTTGGTGAGAAAGAATATTACTAAGTGGTCTGGAAACAAAGAATGTGGCTGCTTTTTCCATTCATAAAAATTTTCCTGAGAATAAATTGAAGAGTTTTGTATTAATGGACTTGGCAGTGAAGATTTCAAGAGAGCCTAGTATCGACTGTGTCATATGGTTACTAGTGATCAGTCTTATGAAGATCTATAATAAAAAGAAGCAAGCTAGACAAAGAGAAATACAAAATATACAGTTTGAGCAGAAAATGAGCACCAGGAAAGGTTATCTTGGAGCCAAGTCCTTTGCTCAAAGAAATAAAAAGTTTAAAGAAAAGCTCGATGCTAAATGGGATAAAGAAAATAGTGACATCAGGGCAAGACCTCACCTAGCTAAGCTTCCAACTTGTGAAAAGGAATTAAAGAAAAGCTTAAGCCATGAAGGAAACCATCAACAACAGAAAACTGGTGCAAAAGTAATTGAACAAGAGGAAAAGCTCTAGCCCCATCAGGCAGCAGAACTTGACAGCTTCAGCCACATGGTTCTGACTTTGTCAAAAATACAAGAAAGGGATTGTGGACTCACTCTCCATGGCTAAGGAAAACTGCTGAGGGTATATGACAGGTTATCTCTGCATAGAGGCCTAGAAAGGTCATTACATGAAACTATGAAAGTAAAGTCTAAGTTGTGTTGGAAATCCTAAAATGTCAAGGAGAGCTGTAGACTAGGTGTAAAACAAGCCCAAGGGATACAAGTATGTTTCAGTCAACAAAGCTGAAAGGAGTTGGAGATCCAAAGAACGCTTTGACATGAGACATGAAGATGCAAATTTGGAGTTTGCCTTCTTTGTTTCTGGTTTTGCTTTGGTCCAGTATTTCCTCACTACACTTCCTTTCCTCCCTTTTAGAAGGGTAATGCATAGTCTGTGCCATTGTATGTTAGAAGTATGTGATCTGTTTTTTATTTTCATTTTCCAGGGGGTTACAGTTAAGAGAGTGTCTTGAGGCTCAGAAGAGACTTAGGACTTTTAAACAATCCTGAGACTGTGATAGACAATAGAGACTTTTAAAAATTACTTATTTTCATTTTTATGTTCATTGATGCATGCATGTATATCTGTGTGAGGGTGTCAGAGCTTGGAGTTACAGACAATTGTGAACTGCCATGTAGTTGCTGGGATTTGAACCCAGGTCTTCTGGGAGAACAGTCAGTGCTCTTAACCACTAAGCCATCTCTACAGCCCCAACTATGGAGACTTTGGAAGTTGGACTGAATGCGCTTTTACATTGTGATACGGCTACAAACCTATGGGGGCCAGGAGTGAAATTTGGTGGTTTGAATAAGAATGGCTCCCAAAAGCTCATATATTTGAAAGCTTAGTCACCAGGAAGTGGCAATATTTGAAAGGATTAGAAGGATTAGGAGGTGTGGCTTTGTTGGAGGAAATGTGTCACTAGTGGTAGACTTTGAGGTTTTAAAATCTCATGCCAAGCAACCCAGAGTCTCTCTCTCTCTCTCTCTTTCTTTTTCTCTTTCTCTCTCTGCCTGTAGATTAATATTTGGTGTTCAGCATCTGCTCCAACACCTGCCTGCATGCCGCCATGCTTACTACCATGATGATAATGGATTAAACCTCTGAAACTGTAAGTAAGCCCAAAACTAAATGCTCTTTCTTCTAATAGTTTCCTTGGTCATAGTGTCTATTCACAGAAATAAAATAATGACTAGGACACAGACCAGTGTCATTGTCCCCAGCCTCAGCACAGAGCCTCAACTCAGAGCTACCTAGTGCCCTGCCATATGCTCTTCAAACCAGTAGTCAGCATGTCAGAGGCATTACATGGGGTGCCCAGGGGGTGTTGGGGTAAGGACCTAGGAGTCCTGATTGTCCCTGAGCATCATATAGGCATTCAAGAAAAGAATAAGAATCATCAGTCTACTGGGGTTGGATGGAAGGGGAGAAGGTCCTCCCCCATTGGTGGACTTGGAGGGGGCAGGGAGGAGATGAGGGAGGGATGGGGAGGGTAGGAAGGAATGAGGGAGGGGGCTATGCCTGGGATGCAAAGTACCTAACCTGTGATTGATATAAAAAAAGAAATTAAAAAAAAGAATCATCGGTTACTGCAAGTACCTTTGTAATGTTGCTGCCTAGGTGCAGGCTTGACCTGCCAGGTGTGCATGGGACAGTTATACACAAGCCACAGCCTCTTCTGACTTTATTCTGGCTCTGGCTGGCCAAGTGACTAAATATTTGCTGAAGAGCAGAGTTGCTTCTCTGTTACTGCCACAAGTTCCCTCAAGCTATAATCCATGCTTCAAGGTTGTGACAGCTATGGTATAGATTGGCTGGTGAATATAGAATATTACCAGAATGTCTTCTTCTAGATTTCTTCTCAGGTGTTCCTAAATCTAGGCTCATGAAACCCATAACATGCCTGCAGTCAGCTGGCTCAAATGTCAGAGCATCCAACACCAGTGAAGGGTCAGCCCTGTTGTATAGCAGCTTCTCCAGCAGCTTGGCCCACTAGCCTGATCACAGGAGATGGAACAGGGTAGGGCAGGGCATAGAGCCAATCCTCAGCTGCCTCTTCAAGGAAACTGTCCTTCACAGGTCTAGTCGACTGAAACAGAGCATGTTACAGCACATATGTGCTGGTGTATGTATGATCTAGGAAGATGACAGAAGTTTTGCTTTAACCTCTTCAGCTCAAGGACCTCAGGCAGGAGCTAGCTCTGTGGTATCAGGGCTCATGAGCCTGATTTGCTTTTACGTTTTGGTGCTTGAACATAACTTCCCAGTTTTCCCTCCTATATCAGCTCACGTAGGAAGCAGTGGCCTCAGAGAGTGCTACCAGAGGCTCTGCCTGCCTTTCTGAGGAAAGAAGTTTCAACTTCCTACCCTCCCCCCAGAACAAGGACTACTAGGTTAGCGCAAAATTATTTCACTGGAAGAATGATCGTGACAGAAGGGCAGAGTTGAAAAGAGGCCTATCAGCTCCTTTTCCTGAAATTAATTCCCTTGTGCCCTTGGAAGGGAGGAAGTGCCTGCCCCGGAGTGTGTATTTCTTTGCTGGCAGCCAGGTCTCTCCACAGTCCACTTATCTACTATAGCACCCTGTCATCTCTCATGCTCTCAGGACAGGCTGGGAGGAGCCTAGTTTATGGCAGACTATATTCCTACCATAACCTGTCTGCAGGAAGGGACCTACCAGACCACAAACTGAATAATTGTGATGACAAAATGGGCTTCTGTAGGCAAGAAGACCCTGACTTCAGCCTGGGCCCCTGTGGCAGCAGCTTATATAAATGAGCATCTCACCATGACCTGAGGACTGAGGTGGACAATGGTATGAGATAATGCCAAATATGCAACCCCTAGAAGAGCTTTCAATAGAGAAAGGGCCAAAGAATCCCAAAGCGGGGGAGGGGCATGGTTGGAGGTGGTGTGGCGGATAATGACAGGAGAGGGACAAGGCCTAGGGAATGCCACATCCTCCCCTGGTGTGTGGTCAGAAGTTGTTGGCTCCCTTCCCTCATGACCTTGGCATCTCACAATGAGAGAAGGCTCTTATCAGCTTTCCTTCTCATTAAATCCTTATCGAACAATAGCTCTGGCATTGATGAGATACCGAAGGGTGTGGAATTATATATTAACTTGTGCTAATTAATGTTTATGACACAGGGTGCTGTGTGCCACTAGCCACAACTACAGCTCTCACTCAGTGGAGGCTAGGACCTCTCTTACCCTCCTAAGCCATAGTGCGGGTCAGCCTGGAAAGCTGCCTCTGTAGTCCTTCCAGGCTGCCTGAGGTTCCTCACCAGAATCCTTCCCCCTCCGTTCCCATGAAGTTGTCCTCAGATGCCGCCCATGCTTCACTTCTGAGAATTTGAGCAGCATAGTAGAGAAGCCTCTACCTTGAATCCAGCCACTGTCTCTACACTAAGCCTGCAAAGGGTCTGGTTGCAGTGGAAAGAAACGCTTCAACACATCCCAAGTTCCTCATTTATGTCATTTACCGTGACTCCAGATACAAGTGATCCCCTCTGCTTTTATTCAAGTGTCCAGCCTCCGCCTTCCAATGCTCTTTGACAACCTCTCCCAATGTAGTTTTTCCAAGGTTATGTGTGGCTTCCACACTGCCATCTCTGACCACTGGAGCAGAATTCCACTGCCCTCCACTTCTTGCCTTGCCTTCCACTTCCAATGGAACCAAGGAAGCCTCTGTATCTCTCAGGCCTCAGGGCCTTTTCTCGTTGAAGGGTCTCAGCTTTCAGAGGTATCCTCTCACCTTGGGACCCTCCCAGCCTCTCTTCTAAATAGTACTTTCTCTCCTGGGCTCCCAGCTTGCAGATTGCTCTGGATTCATCCAGACATGATATGATTTCATCCACAAAAATAAAGACAGTAGTTATGTCTGTGGCAAGTAGGTCAGGCCAACAGTGAGCTACTTACAGGAGCAAGCCTGGGAGATCAATCCAGAATGCCCAGAGAGAATTCAGTGAAGTAAGCTGTGTAATAGGCTGTACAGAACACTGTGGCTTGCTGTGGCTATGCAAGGGCATTTCCAGGATCCCAGACACACTGCAGGTCTGAACAGCTTGAGTGGGGAAGGTGCATGCTGGGAAGCCTCAGGGTGACCTTGACTGGAAAGGAGCCAGTTGCCAGGTATGACTATGAAGGCGAGGAATCCTCAGGATAGATATGCTAAGCATCAAAGTCAGAGGGCCACCAAGGGACAGGAATATTACCAGTACAGAGACAAATACTGCCTGGCTTTGAGGAAGTTTGGGAACACTAGAACAGAGGTGACTCCAAAGGAAGAAGCCTAGTGCTAGGGACTATCCGCTGCTGTCCTGATGGCCCAGAGCTAGGGACTACCACGAAGGGATTCCCAGGAAATGCGCTACTTTCATAAGACTGTGCCTTCTATGAACAGGCCTCCAGGTCATCAAAGCATGGCTTTTAGTTTCCAAGAACATGCGATGCAGGTAGTGCTACCCATGACCCAGCTTAAAAGTTTTTTTTTTTTCCTCCTCGGCATAGTGGATTCCAAAGTTCCAGCCAGGCCAGCCAGGGAAAGAAGCCTCAAGGTGACACTGAAGAGGCAGGCTATGACACAGGTTGAGATTACACTGAAAGGCAGTCAGGTTGTCCCTACCTGTCTGCTCTGAGCCCTCATCAGGTGCCCCGTCTTCAATCTTAGGGCTTCTTTTCTCTTCCAGTGAAGCTTCTTCCAAGATCACTAGGAAGGGATTCTATGGGTGTGTCTACAGCCTTCCCAAGGAGAAGCACTTTGTGAATGACACAGGTCCTACAGGCTGTTGCCAGGCCATACCACAGCAAATCTGTGAATGCAAATCTGGATTATGCTCACTTTGTTGGAAGGCTCTCCCACTGACTAGACATAGGCCAGTCAGTGTCTTCAGGATGGGGTGATGACCCGTGATGGCCTCTGAGGTTGCTGTAATTTGTTCCTAGAGTCAGTCATATATGGGTACTTATGACAGGGCTAGGACCTGACTCTCCTATCCTAGCCTCCTGGTATTCTTCCACCCCACAAAACATGCTGGGTTGGAAGCATCAGATGTATAAAAGGAGGGAAGAGTGGGATAGAAAACCAGAGAGCCTGGGCCTCTCTGATAGACCTTACATACACCCATCAAGGCAGAACTACATTTAGATAACTTCTTGATAAAATCTCTGTATTCATACTGCAGAGCAACACACATTTCTGGTTAAATACAGACAGAACTCAGAAGGTGGGGCTGTGTTCCAGCCTTCTTACCACTTCATAAGGAATCTAGAAGACCTAAGTCTGTGGGCGACACTGCCCTTGCCTTCCCACATGAATATATTGGCTGTTGCTTGTCCCTGCTGAGGATCTGGGACCAAGTTAAGGACCAGTGGTAGTCTTTATCTCCTGAATGGCTACATTCTGTGAGAAGCAGGTAACAAAGGAGAAGCTGAGCCCAGTGCCAGGTTCGTTCTGGATAGTCCAGCCATCACTGTTGCCCGGACTCCTTAACCAATGTCCCTTCTGGGCTACATCAGGCCTGTGGGTGGGGCCTAGAGGTCTAGAGTTCTAGCAGTGTCAAGACTGGGCAGAGCAGGCATCATTCTCTGAGCTGACCGAGGTGTGCATCATTGTTGGCTATAGGTAAGGCAATAAGAACAATACGAGTGTCTCAGGGCCACCTTGGTTCTACCCAAGGTTCTGCTGAGATTAGAGATGACCCAGATTCTCAAATGGTGATCCTGAGTCTGCCATCCACCCTGGAGAAGATCTGCTTTACAATCACAAGTGTGATATGCCTTTCTAAGTCTAGGCAGTCCTCAGCCCTAAAATTGATGGCAGGTCCCCCGGTTGACTTCCTTGGACCACAGATCAGAGCAGTTATACAAAGGGCAGTCCAGCAATGCCACTGTAGTAAGAATACTGCTCACTACAGTTGGATTCAACAGGAACAGAAGGAGGGACCAAGAAGGCTGAGCTCAGGATGCCAGGTGAGCCTTCCAGAAAGGAGACGGGCTCAGAGCCATGGGAGTGTCTGCGGGTGTAGGTTCTGGTGTGTGTGTGTGTGTGTGTGTGTGTGTGTGTGTGTGTGTGTGTGTGTTCAGGGGGAAAGACACAAAATGTGCATGTCAACATAAAATCATTAGATTATGGAGGAACAAGCTCAAGTCCCTGAAATCGAAGCAGGCAGACCATGGCCACGTACACAGTGGTCTGATGAGGATACAGAGGTCAGGAAGACTCATGGAAGAAAGCCTAAAAACACAGAGAATGTGGTTCTGTGGTGATTGTTGGAGAGGTGAGGTGCCTAGAGAAGGCACCAACACAGCTGAAGGGTCTTTCCAGGTATAGTGAGGCCTCATGGCACGCAATGAAACTGTCTCATTGAGATAAACAGAAAGAGAGTGCAGGGAGTAGAGTGGGAGCATACAGTGTGGGTGATCCTGTGACCAGGAAGGGAAAAGGAGGAAATACAACACAGTGCCTCTGTGAAGGAACCAAGTTTAGGTGAAAAGCTGAACCTGGCAGTGGAAGTAAAGACCCTCTAAAAGAGGCTAGAGGAGCCAGGCCATCATAGGAAGGAATCAAGGAACATGGCACCACAATGACTGCCAGGATATTGGAGGCATGAAAGCTGTTCTCCTTCAGGTCCCTAATCATGAAGCTCCGGGGATAGAGGCTCTGCCTGGTTCTCATCACAATGGACATTCTAGGAGATGAGAATTATCTGAGAAGCCAATGTGCCCTGTCCTTGAGGGAACCCTGAAAAACTGCTTTATGACACCTATAGCGAGTCCTATTGCTTCCTCTCTAGCCCTGGAGGCTGAGCTATTCTTTTAAATGCTACAACATCTTCCTGTTGTAGCCCTGTGAGAAATGCAAAGTCTATCCTGACCTGCCCCTTCTGAGGTAGTCAGAGCAGGGAGGACCCTCCTATTGGCCAGTACATTTCCCTCACACTCACATTCCTAAGCCTTCTAAGGTGGTAGCTCAGGACAGAGTGGGAATATGAGACAGAAGCTTGTGAATGCAATTGTGATAATTACCCCCAATAGCCCTGTCCAGGGCTCAGAGGAGACTCATGGCTCCTGGTCTACCCTTTGTAGGCTTCTCAAGGTCTTCTGAGTCTTAATCAGTTAAGGAGAAATGTTTCTCTTCTAGGAACTAGGCAATTCTCAAAAGCCACGTCCACATCCAGTCTCACCTGGATTCCGGTCAGCAGGACTACCATCAGGAATGTCAGGAAACTGGGAATCATTCCACCACCTCACCTTTAGCCACTCTCCTTACCGGGAGAAGGTGAAGAGCCAGGAAGTCAACAGGTCTGCCAAATTCAGGCCAGCGCTATATGGAGGAGATGGAGGCCTCTCACTTCCTCTTCCTCACCTCATTTTAGGTTTATAGGCTTTTAAACTGAACAGGTGGAGACAGACAGTGCTGTGCCCTGCAACTGGGTTGAAATCACAAGCTGGGCTTTGGGCCCTTGACCCTAGGGAGGACAGCAGACAGGGAAAAGTGCTTGGAAGTCTTCTTGGGCATCAGCCTCCTTCCCACAGACATGCTTTTGGTGATGCTGTGAGGACACTTTGGTGAGCCACAAAGCATAAACAGCTAACCAGAGACATTGCTATGTGATCAAGACTGTGGTGACTGACCCCTCCCTGGGTTCTATGCCATAAGGGAATTCCCAGTTATCACACAAACTAGATAGGGCCCAAAAGGCACCAAAGGAGTCTGCCCTCAGGCCAAAGTAGAGGAGTCAGCTGGTTCTGTCACTGTCTTCTTCTGCCAGACTATGGAACAGAGAGATCATTGCAGTATTTTCTCAAAGTCCCAAGCCCTCAAACAAACCATAAATGAATAAACATGCCTTAGCCTTCTTTCCTGTTTGTCTGTTTGCCTGTCTGTTTGTTTGTGGCATGCTCTGGCTATGTAACAGGCTGGCTTCAAGTTGACAATCTTCAGCTTCAGTCTCCCAACTGCTGGGATTTGAGATACACCTGGCTTTCTAGACTTTCTTTCTCTTTCTTCCCCATCTATGTCTCTATCTCTCCCTCTCTTTTTTTCTGGTGTATTTCATGTGTGCTTCTATATATGAAAGTATATACGTGTGTGTGAATAGGTATGTGGAAGCCAGAGGTCAGCCTCAGGTGTCATTCCTCTGAAGTTATCCATCTCTTTCTTAAATAAAGGACCTCTCTGCTGGCCCTGGGTTTCGCCAAGTACACTAGGCTAGCTGGCTAGAGAGCCTCAGGGATCTTCCTGTCTGCTTCCCCGATGCTAGGATTAAAAGCCCACACTAGCACACCTAGCTTTTTACCTGGGAAAACTCAGGTCCTCCTGATTTCATAGCAAGTACTTTATCATCTGAGCTATCTCCCTCAGTCCCAACACTATCTCTCTAAAAGTGTGGTCATGTGGGGATCCCTGTCAGAATTAGTCCCTGGCAGCCAAATTAGTTCATTGACCAGTCCTGGTTAGTGAGGGACCCTGGTCAATATGGAGCTCTGACAGTGCAAAGCTCCTGGATAGCTATCCAGGTGTCTTTTCCATGGATGATGTATTTGTGGGTACACAGGGTTGCCTTGTAGTGAAAGGTTCTGCTTCATGGTGGGGGGTTAGCAAGCACTCTGGGTTGGGTCACATAT
Source organism: Pachyuromys duprasi (assembly GCA_028658305.1). NCBI lineage: Eukaryota > Metazoa > Chordata > Mammalia > Rodentia > Muridae > Pachyuromys > Pachyuromys duprasi. The sequence goes on along the minus strand of CM053743.1, from coordinate 79,957,381 downwards.
TCTTATGCCTCAAAAATCTGCTCCAGTAATCGTTTCAGACTAGCAAACCTTCTACTGTCTAGTCCTAAATTTTTCTATCCTTCCCTTGATCAAGCATGCCCTAAGTCATCATCACAGGAAACAGTCTTATAGTTTATAGTTTTAAACTAGCTTGGTAATTTTATAACCAGTGGTCATCACTGGCTAGCTGCCCAAGCGGTCAGAGGGCCTATGCTTTGTGGGTGACTTCAGGCTAGTGTGTGCCTTGGACTACCTGCTAGCAAAACCAAGATAACCAGATTACTTCATGCCAGGACTGAGGTAAATGTCTAGCTTTCTATTAAAGCAATTTAAGGAGGCTCCTTCCCTCTTGGGACAAGGCCAGGGTCTACAACTGTGGCCAAGTCCTCAGGCTCCAGGGACCCTGCCCTCCCTAACCCCATCCATGTATTGTCATCTGTGGAGCTTACAAAGCCTATGCCTGTAGCTTAAACTGGTTTGTAAGCCTCTTGGTATTTAGTAGGCCCAGAGCTATAAGCCTATGCATCTGTCCAGGTCTCTGAAGTTCCTGGAAAGCTTGGATAGCTTTGGGAAGATACCAGGAAGAAGGAAGTAGAGAAAAGTCACCTTGTTGGTCTCTACCAAGGCCAGAGCAGCTGCCAGGGTCTTATCAGGAGGAAAGTCCACTCAAGGCCACACCTGTCCTGGTATGACCCCAATGTTGACATAAAAAAAATAGCAACAACTATGATTTTGCTTGGAGCGGGGAGGGGGGGTCTTAGTCTGAAGTATGGTGGGACACACAGTGACAACATATAATAGTGTCTCAATGGGACCCCTACACCAGCAGCTCCAGTCCCAGGAAGCCAGCCTTCAAGGTCTTCCTGTTTCTGTCCTATGCCCTTTTCCCCACTGGAGGCCAAGGCTTAGAGCCCCATGCACTCAACAGCCTTGCTTTGGGTTGGGACACCGCATGCTCAGGCCTGAATGAGTTTAGGATAGGGTGAGCATGTTTCGAGACAACCACTCCTACTAATAAAGTTCACAGAATTACAAGGTTTGGACTTTGTGACATCTGATTATTCCTGCCTCTCAGACAGCCACACAAATTTCCTGCTCCTGAATAAGGCAGGAAACTTTCCTTTGCTGCGTAGCCCAGATCCTCAGGGTGAGGCCCTCGAGATGCTCATAGCACAACTCCTACCTGTAGCTGCCTTCATCTACAAACAGATTGGACCTCAGTTTGTGTGGCAAGTGAAGAGGCTCCCAAGAGTTCAGCTAGAGGTCCTCAGTCCACAGAGAGAAACAAGACAGCTCAGAAAGTAGAAGAGATATTGCTGTGGGGACACCAAAGAGCCACAGGATCTAGGGAAGGAGGGAGCTGCCATGAATTAACAGACTAAACATTAGAATCACTGACATAAGGTTCTTTTGCATGTCAGATATGTAAGGCAGGCCTCACTCTCTTAGCAGCTTAGAGCCCATTCATGTCCCCAGGCTTAGTACACAGCACTGACATCAGCCTGACAGCCACAGCCCAGAGTTATGGGCTGTCAGTAGTAAGGCTGAGGTTCAACAGTAGACAGACCTCCAATCGTGGTCTAAGAATAAAAAGATGGAATGCTCGCTCTGGAAAAGCTCCAGGTCAATGTCCCCATCATCTAGGAACGTGTTAACTTGATGTGGCACCTTCCCTGGCAGTAGACATTCCCCCAGGTCCCTAAGGGTGGAAGTCCAGACTCAGGTGTGTTCTCTAGAGGGAATGAGCTGTTAAGTAAAGGAGAGAGAAAGGCCATCCTGGCAATCCGATGAGTATATACACATCTATCCCCATGTGGTGTGCCTCGACAGAAGGAATGGAGTGTGGTCCCTGCCTACCCTATTCCAAATGGTCAGCTGACAAGCAACCACCTTAAGGAGAGTAATTCGATTTCCACAGACCTATGAGCCACTTCTGTGACATGCTAGTCATCTATTTCTGGAGGTTGAGCTCCTTCCTGACCTACTGTCCCATCATCCTGGTTGAGTTATTATGTATCTAAAGTTCTGCTTAGTCAGCATAGGCCCTTATGTGAACCCAGGAAATAAAAAGTTATAAATAAGCAATGCTAACACAGAATTTTAAGGGTATAGAAAACTATTTGATGTCAGGAGAAAAAACTCAGACCCATATACACTGTGACTGTCATTAAATAGAAAAGTAATATCATATGTAGATGTATGCAAAAAAAAGCAACTGGGCAGACATGTAGTCTGGTCTTACTGTACACTGAAAGCTGAGATTTAGGATATATTGTACTTGTTTTTATTAACTTTCATATAAAGCTTTTTCATCTAAAGCTTCCCTTTCTTCTTTTTACATTGAACACATATGACATAGAAGCAATGAAAAAAAAAGGTTATTTTTTTAGAGTAAGGTATTTTAAAAGGTTATTTTTAACAACTATTTTAGCTGAGGCCCCTTTCCAAGTCAGAAGGAGTAACTAGGACAAAGACTACACTGCCAGCGATCTGAACCAAACAAGATCCAGAAATAAGACATGAAGCAGAAGCTCTTAAGACTCTAGACCTCAGGCGTGGTGTAACGTGATCTCTGAGAAATAGGAAGAAAACTATTACTGCGTAATACAAAGCACTGTAGCATATGTAGGGAAAGTGTGTGACAGAAACAACACAAAGGCCAAGAGGGAAGAAATAGAAAACGAAGCTGTAAGACCCTTAGTTCAGAGTTGTCACTTGGAGGTAGACTATAAGAATCCCAGATGTGCATCAGAGATACTAAGACAGTAAATATAAAACCAAGTCCCAAAGGAAACAAAATGGAACCACAGAAAAAGAGAAAACAAAATAAGACAGAACAAAGAATGGATGGAATAAATAGAAAACAAAAATTTCATGTTTAAACTCAGCCTTCACAACCACATTAAATAATTAACACTACAATCAAAAAAACAGAAAGAGTGCTGGATTGGAGGTGGGCCCAGTTAATCTGCTTCTTACAAAACAAACAAACGAAACCTTTAAATATAAAGGCAAAAGTTAAGCCAGAATTAAAGTATTGGAGGAAAACCACATTATGTTGGTCTTAATCGAAGCAAGTGAGAGAGGCTAAAACAATGTCAAAGTTGGAAAGAATTCGAGTGAGCACTATCAGGATGAAAGGTTATGGTACACTTATATAATGGAATACAACAGCCTTTTAACAGGACGAAGGCTGTGCCTCAGATCAGAGCTGGATCTCAGGACAGCTCTTCTGAGGAAAGGCAGAAAGACAAAAAAGTAAAAGTAACAATGTACAGTCACATTTCTGGAAGAGTTCTAGAAGGTGAATTGTAGCTATCAGTGACAGGGTGAGCCAGTTTGGCTCTGCTGAGATGGGTCATGGCCAGGGAGGGAGCTTCAAGGGACACAAAGACCTATGGGTGATGGAAACATCTCTTATCTTGTTTATGGAGGCATTTTCTTCAGTGGAGACACATGTCAGAACATTGAATTGAAGCTTTACAGGGTTGATTGTATGTCAATTACCCTTCAGTAAAGCTGTTAAATAAAAAGTGGATGAGTGAGGAACTTTATATTGGTTCTTACTTAAAACACACACACACAAATGACTGCCACATCCCAGTGCTTCTGCATAGGGCACTCCAGTTGCCCTGGCCAGAGTAAATGTCCACTCATTCCTAGTGCAAGGTCCCGTCTTTACTGTCTTTCCTTCTAAGCTATGTATGCAGGAGGAAAAGAATCCATCTGGCAACCTCCTTGAGGAGGAGGCTGCTGCCTTCTGAGTACCCTTCCCTGGGATCCCTGGAAGACAGGCAGCAGGCATATCTAGTCTTGCTCTACTCTTCCTACAAACTCGCCTCCCATTTTGAGTTTTGTATGCAAAATAGCAAGTGCTGCTTCCACCCCTTGGGACATCTCCCAGATTGTCAACTCTTGCTTCACTCAAATTGTAGATCACTTTTACAACAGGGGAAATAAACATGTATTACCTTTTGCCAAATCACAGGGCACCGTACGTAGTTACAGTGTACACCCCTACCCACGTCCTAGAGGAATTTCAAGCAGGTTATAAAATTATCCCCAACATAGAACAAGCTAACTATAAATAGAAAAGAAACCCGGCAGCCGGCCTCTTCTGAGGTTCCTGGGAGATTACAGAAGTGGGCTCTGAGATGACGTGTGGCCACTTCACTGAGTGACTTTGCACTCCCATGAGGCTCCACTTCCGCGCACACAGCCTGGGACAATGCTGTTTCCACACATTGCTATCTCCTGAATAATCAGCACAGCCATTCCAGTTAGCACAGGGCAGGTATGGCAACTGGGTAATCTGCCTCCGGGGACCACATTTTAACTTGCAGCAGCTGAGGAAATTGGTGGATTACCCCTTAAAAAAAAGAGAGAACTTTAGGGAATTGCCTCGTCCCTTAAGGAGGGTAGAGTGGTAGAACCTGTGGGAGAATACGGCCCACTGGATGCCTGTGGGATGGGGGCAAGACCTACCCAGATGTCTAGCCATGATGAAAAAATCCCTGACTTCAAGGCTCTTGGACCTAACCCTTATGTGTGAATCCCTAACACCCCCACCAACCTTTGCCCATACCCAGTGATAGAGGCTCTTTGCACACACAGAAACATGTGATCAGTGGCCACCTCCCCTATGTTACCAGTCTAGTATACTGTGTGAGAAAGGCCAGCTTCAACTGAGTATGGCTCTTACATGTATCCACGTAGGAACATGGGGGAGCATAAAATCTGGCTTGTGGCTGCAGTTGCTCCTGTCTCAAGCAAAAGAGATAGCCCAGGTGCTGGCATGTTCCTGTAATCCCAGCACCTAGGAGTCAGAAGCAGGAGGACTGCCACAAGTCTGAGGTCAGTGAGTTTGAGGCCAGCCAGGGCTACAAAGCAAGACTGTGTCTCAAAAGAGCCAAAGCCCAGGGGCCATTCCATAGTGAAAGCCTATCATTTCTGCTTCAAGAAGCCACAAGTTCCAGAAATGCCTAGTCCAGGTATGCACAGCATGTTCAGGGGACCTGAAAGTGACTAAGAAAAGACAGGATGTCTGCCGTGGTACCCACAG
>CM053743.1:79890082-79951819 GCA_028658305.1 Pachyuromys duprasi | reverse complement strand
GTCTATGTATATCATTGGTCTAAAGAACCTGCATGATCTTCTTTGACATAAATGGTTTGGAATGTACTCTAGTTTATTCAACTGTTTCTTGAGCAACTGTGGGTACCACGGCAGACATCCTGTCTTTTCTTAGTCACTTTCAGGTCCCCTGAACATGCTGTGCATACCTGGACTAGGCATTTCTGGAACTTGTGGCTTCCAGATTTAGCTTGAAACAGAAACAATAGGCTTGCATTGTGGAATGACCCTACATGACACACGGCCCCACAGGAGTATGTGAGCTGAGGGGCAGCAGTGCTGTCCTTTGATAAATTCTGAACTTCGTTCAAAAGTATGTTTCATTTTCGCTGAAACTTTTCTTTAAAAGATATTATCATATTCAGTGTAATTTCACTAGGCTCTGTCAAAGTATTACAACAATAACTCACTGAAGAAACCATTTATCTTTTCTGCTCTGAAGAAAATCTTTGTTTCCAGTCTCTAACTGGGATGACATGCCTGCTCCTTATAGTTTTGATTTGCATTTTTGTGGTAACTAATAATATTATTTTTTCATACATTTGTTGGCCAGTTGTATTTCTTCTTTTGTCTATTTAGCTCATCTGACTACTCACTAGTTTGGACTGATGGATTTGTGAGGTTTTCTGAATTTTTTATACAGTCTGGATGTTAATCCCTGTCAGATGAATACCTGACAAAGATTTTCTCCCAGTTGTTTTCTTAACACCACCTTTCAGTATGGATGCAATTCCATCTTCACCCCTTGATTCAGTTTCACTGCTCTGTACAAATATTAAAACATTTCTCTATGTTTTCCTCTAGTGGTTACAGAGTTTCCTCTTTTTCTTCTCCTCTTCCCCCTCCTTCTTCATCTTCTTCTTCCAGTGTTAGGAACAGAATGCAAGACTTAGCATATGTTAGGCAGGTGCTCTTCCAGATATATCTTCTGCCTGAGTTTCAGGTATTTGATCCATTGGTTGTTTATTTGCTGGACAGGACAAGAGAGAACATTTAAATTTCCATCTTCTACACGTAGATACCCAGTTTCTCAGCATCGCTTGTTGAAGAGGCTGTTTTACCAATGTGTATCTTGGGTGCCCTTGTTGAGATTCAGTTGGCTATAACTTGGTGAATTTATTCCTGGGTTCTGGGTTCTGTTCAATTCGTTTACCTGTCTATTTTTATGCCATGCTGCATAGTTTTCTCTACTCTTTCTCTGTCGTGTAGTTTGAGATTAGGTGTGGTGATAACGTCAGCACTGCAGTTCTTACTCAGATTTGATTGTTTTGGCTATTCTGAATCATTGTGAGTTTTAAGATCATTTTTTTTCTAGCTTTGTGAAGAATGTCATTGGCGCTTTGATGGTGGAGTGTGTTGAATATGCAGATTGCTTTTCAGTGCGCACAGTTTAGCAATAGCATTGTTTTTAACCCACTACCACAGGAGGCATTTCTGTTCTTTTGTTTATTTTCTTTCATTGAAATTCTATAATTACCGCTGTAGAGGTCTTTCACACCCTTGGTTAAATTTATTCTAGGTTTTATTTTACTTCTTTTTATGGTTATAGTAAACGTTATTGATGTTGTAATTTCTCTCTCAGCAAGTTTGTTATTGGCATATAGAAACCATACGGGTGAGGATGTGAGGAATGAGCTCTGCCCATGGCATTGCCTGGAATGTAAACCAGCAAGTGGAGGACATCATGGAGACCTCCCAAACACAAAAACTAGAACTTCCCTATGACTCTACTATCTGCCTCCATATACAAAGGAAATTAAATCACCATGCTAGAGAGACACCTACATACCTGTATTTATTGTTGTACTGTTCTCAGGAGCCAGCATATGGAATTAGCCTACATAGGTGTTCATCAATAGAAAAATGGATAAATAAAATGTGATGCACACAGTAGAATATTATTAAGCCATAAAGAAAATGTTATTTTTAGCAGAATACATGAAGCTGTAAGACATGTTAACAGGAGAGGAACCAGCTATACATGCTACCTATTCTTGCTTGTATGGAGCCTACAAATATTAATCTGGATGTAGGAAAGTGTTTGTTAGAGCTCAGAATAATGGAAGATGAATGAAGGGAGGATGTATTTGATCAGTACACACTGTGTGTCTGTGTGTGTGTGTAAATATTACACAGAATGCCACTAACGTGTATACTTAATGCATGTCAATAAAAACAAAATAACTTAAGGGGATTGTGTGGGCAAGAGGAGTTGCTTTATGTTCTCAGGCCTCTGAGGACCTCAAGTAAAGGTATATGAATAAGGACCCTCAGAGGAGTCCCCATCTTTCAAACCCAGTCCTTTGTAGTTGGGGGTCTGAGGAAGGGTGGGGAGAAGCCCTGGGACCACCAGTAAGATGATGGTCTCTAGAGTCTCTCTGATATTCCAAACTGTCCCCAAATGTTGGTGTTCAGTTGGACTTTAAAGAGAGTGATGAGGAAGAGAAAGTGAGTATGCTTCCATATAGGCTTGAGAGCAGAGTTCTGTCCCTGAGGAGCCAGAGCCCAGGAGGCCAAATACTGAAAGATAGGAAGGGTAGAATCCCAGAGCACACATACCCCTGATAGGTATACATGCTACCCCCCACACACTCCCCCTGGCAAGGCTACTGCACAGGCTGTGGCTGGCAGCTCTGGGCTAATGGGACAGGGTACACGGCCTGCACCCTCACCACAGTCATGGTCCTGTGCCAAGCAGGGTTCTTTAAATGCACATGAGTCCCCTGAGCACACTTGTGGCTGCGATCCTCTGTGGCCCTGCACTTCTCCCGAAATGGCACAGAGTGTTGGGAGGTCCTGGGTCTCTGACACAGTTGGAGAAAAACAAGTCCTTCCAAGGGCATCACTCCACATACTTTAGAACGACCTACTAGCTTATCATTAATGAAACAAACATATGCATACTTGTTAAAATAACAGCTTAGTAAGAACAGTGTGGGCTTCAGGGGAGGAAGGTTAGTGGAAAAGTACTATTGAACCATTCAAAGACATAAAGGAGAGTTTCACAGCAAATCAATTTCATGTTTTAATTCATTTCTTAAAGAAAACATGAAAATGAAAAAAAAAAAAGGCTACTGATCAGGAGAAGTTGAACACAGCTCAGAAAACTGACCAAAGATCCATAAATAGGGAGCAAACTTCTGTGAGGACATGCTATGATGCCCTGCTACTCTTGACCAGTGCTGCATGGCACTTCTGAAACTTCACCCTCCTGTGTAAATTTCAGCCCAACTGGCCGGTTTAGAATCAGAAGCCCCAATGGGATTAAGACTGGAACTGCGTTAAATTTATAAATAACTTTTGAAATTTATCTCCAAAGGAGTCAGAAGGAATTTACAGGTCACTGTCAAGAACTGTGTACTCTGGCTACTGTGTTTGTTTGTTTGTTTGTTTGTTTGTTTGTTTGTTTTTGTCAATTTGACACAAGCTAGAATGATTTGGGAAGAGGGACTCTTAATTGAGAAAATGCCTCAATAGGACTGACTGATAGGCAAAAGTACCAGGCATTTCCTTGATTAATGATTGATGTGGGAGGGCCCAGGCCACCATGGGAGGTGCCACCTAGAAAGATGGTGCAGTAAAGCAAACTGGGAAAGCCATGAGGAGAAAGCCAGCATATTCCTCCATGGCTTCTGCTTGAGTTCTGCCTTCAGGTTCCTTGCCTGACTTTCCCGGATGATAGACTACAAGCTGTAAGATGAAATAAGCCCTTTCTTCTCTGAGTTGCTTTGATCATAGTGTTTACTATGTATGTGCAGGTACATATGTGCATACATGAGTGTGGAGGCCAGAGGTCAACTTTGTGTGTTGCTCCTGAGAACTTATCCACCTGTTTTGGGATAGGGCCTCTCACTGGGGCCTGGGGCTTTCTGACCATGCCAGGCTGGCTGACTAGCGAGCTTCAGGGATCTGCCTAGCTCCACCTCACCAGCGTTGGTATTACAAGAGCACATAAACTTTTTATGTGAGTTTTGTGGATCAGATTTGGCTCTTCGTGCTTGTCCAGTAAGAGCTCTGCTGACTAAGCTACCTCTCCAGAACTAAACGGGAACTTCTGAAAAGGATCTCTGCCGGCTGACTCTGGATCCTGTTCCTGCCGCCACAAAGGGGGATGAGTGCAGATCCATTGCAGACATGATAGGGTCTCTTTGGGTGGAAGACAATAGAAATGGAAGCTCAGTGGTGGAGAACAGGGAGCAAATAAGAGTAGGCAATGACAGGGCCAGAGCCTGAGTCTCATTGCATAAGAAGTAACATCCATGTGCATAGGACTGGATGGAACAGAGGAGAGAGAGGGCACATCCTATGATGAAAGACATTGAAAGATGGATGGTACATGGCTAGATGGCATCCATAATTCTTCATGCAAGTTAGGTAAAAATCAGTCAGTTTTCACAGCTGAAACTTTTGGAGAAGTTTGCTAGTTATAACTTGACTAGTAAAACTTTTGTTTTGTTTTTGTTTTTCAAGACAGGGTTTCTCTGTGTAGCCATGACTAGAAATCACTTTGTAGACCAAGCTGACCTTGAACTCAAAGCCGCCTGCCTCTGCCTCCCAAGTGCAGGCATTAAAGTCATGTGCTACCACCACCCAGTGACTAGCAAAACATGCAACACGCACTCAGTTGGATAAACAGAAGTTAAATGATCCATTCAGCCTGGTAACTTCTCCTAGAGAGAAGAACATGACTGAGGGCTAGGTGATTCCCAAGTGAGGCCTGCTCCCTCCACTCCCCAGCTACTCCTAAAAATTGGAGCTTCCTTGCTGGAGATAAGATAGGAAGGAAAGCCGGTAGCAGGCTGGTTAGTCTAAAGGCCTTGCATTTCAGCAGGAGTCTCACTTGGTACAAACAGTGGAAGATTCTTGGGGAGGAAGGCTTGATAGTGTAAGAATAAGTTCACTGGAGGATTCAGTATAATCTTAGTTGGTTTGAGCCACACTAGGGGAATGCACTCCAAACAGTGCACAGACCCACACACACCTCTCACGATAATCTAGAGCACTCAAGAAGACAAGAAGGTCAGGAATACACGGCCCTTTGAGGATTTGCAAGATTATAGAGTAGGACAGCACACTTCTGCACAAAACTGAAGTACAGGAAAGTGTCACCACACAAGGCCACATGGGAATGGGCATAGTGGTGGGATTACTCTAGAAGGGGTGGAGAATGACGCAGGGTTCCCTCCCCGACTCTTCTGAGTATTTTTTGAAGAGTATTTTTCCCCTAACATAGATAATCCAATTCACAATAGCCAGAGGGTGGCCTCAGGGCCTCCTCTAAACCTCTCCACCTATGCAATACCCTCTAGTCTCCTCTTCCCAAGGTTCTACATCCCAGCCAACCTTCCCTGGGGCTAGATGGTGCCTCAGTTGCTTCTCCAGGTCTTTCATGAGCTGCCCACACACCATGAACTTCCACTACAGGCCTGTTTTAACTCCAGAAGGACCCTTCGTAGTCAAGAGCTATTCATCTATTTGTCCAGAGCACACAGGGACTCTGGGACAAGAATAAGTCCCTGAGATTGCAGAGGGCTATGAGCCCTTGGCACACAGAGACTCAGAGAAGGGTATGATTCCTTGGCACACAGGGACCCTGGGAAGTATGTGAGACCTTAATAAATAGGGACCACAAGAGGGTTGCAGGCTTTCGGCATACAGAGACCCTGGGAAAGGCATGAGACTTGGCACAAATGAAACCTGTGAAAAGTATGAAGAGTACATTACAAGAAAACTCTGGGAAGGGTGTGAGAAGCTGCCACAGGAAGAATGTGAGGTGGTGCCGATGGCCCTGTGAGGGCCATCAGACAGACCTCAGGCTCAGTATGTTTACTTTGCCCATACTGGAAGCTATGCTCTCTTGCCAAATGTCCCACTTTCCAAAGGACCAGTGAACCTCAGCTCTAGCCTGCCGCATCTTTCTGGTGTCCCACCTGAGAGGGGCAAGGCCTATCCTCTATGATTCTCATCTCCCAACTCTTCCTGCAAGTGTTCTGCTGAGGGAACTCTTCACCAGATGTTAACCCCAATGCCCTGAGTCCCCAAATCCAACTCCTGAGTGCTGCCATATATGGCTCCTACTAGTGGGCAGTGGGACACCAGGAGCCCACTTGCTCACTTGAAAATATTTGCAGCAAATGAAAAGAAAAGACGACATTATCTTACCCAGGCTTTGCACCTAAGCCACGAAAAACTGTTCAGGGTTGTTGGGTATCAAAAGGGCATATGAGGGATAATGAGGGCCTAGGTTTCTTTGGTTATGATAGATGATACTCACATACTCATCTGAAAGTCCGAAAGGATGGAGAGCCACAGCACCAGTCGTGGGACATTCCCTCTTCCTCAGAGAGAGATCAGTTCCTACCTTCTGTGTGGTGAGCTCATTTTCCCCAGATGTATGGCATGCACGGTTGCTGGGGATGTTGTGATTGGGGAGGAGTGGAGAAGGGCTGCCCCAGTCAAGGGATGACTTTTCTGTTGAAAATCTACGGTCTCAATCAGACTTCCACCTGACATGCCATTTCTTCATATTCCTTAATTTGTGTCAATGCTCCTAGTCCCCGAGTGGGTCTAGACCAGCTGCCAACAAGAGTGACCAGCAGACTGCACAGAAGTGTCCCAACTCAGCAGATCCTCCTTACAAGGGCAGACTCTTGTCCCCAACATTATGTTGTCTTCATCTTGATTTGACCATTTCCAGGTATTGGTCAGCTCTCCCTTAACCAGATACAACAACCCAGATCAAATTTTGCCTTAGATATGAGTTACTAATTCTGTGTAGTTTGACCCATTGAGTATATGGTTCAGTGCAAACAATGATGTTAGACCTCAATTTCTTTCTCTCTCCCTTGTGTGTTTTTTTTTTTGAGACAGGGTTTCTCTGTGTAGGTTTGGCTAGCCAGGACTTGCTTTGTAGACCAGGCTGGCTTTGAATTCTCAGCGATCTGCCTGCCTCTGCCTCCCTGAGTGATGGGATTACAGGCGTGCAAACCTGTGCCTGGCTTCCCTCAGTCTCTTTATAGGTAGCATAACATCTAAGGAAGATACCAAGCACTTAGATGGGACAGCTGACCTCATGCAAGGGACATGTACCTCTCTGTGCAGCTTGTACATGGATGGATAGCAGCCAGGCCGAGGGGCCTCCCCAACTGTAGAGAAAGGATTCCTGTAGAGCATCTTGTATGAACTCAAGAGCTACTCAACCTAGTGTATTCAGAACCAATTTCACCTCAGTGTCCAATCAAAATGCAACAGGCTTCAAACTGCAGCCTCTGTTTATCAGACCAGCTGAGAGATTCTTTGGACTGAGAGCTCAGAGGGCATCTGGGTCTCTGTGTAGCCTCAGGAAGATCACTGAGTGACTATGTCCAATAAACGCAAGCCAGGTCTTTGGAGGCCATTTCTATATGGAAAGGGTCAGGCTACTAGATTATTCATGATACCCAGAAAGTAGAACACAGAATAGAAAAGGCTCTGTTAATGAACATAGAACAACAACAAAACCCTCAAGCCAATACTGGCTGCTTACCTAAGACAGAGAAAAGGGCCACCAAGATCCATGCAGTGGTGAGGAAGGGAACCCGCACAGAGAGCCACTGTAGACTGACCACTGAGAGCCCACTGCTGTTCCAAGGATGGAAAAGCTCTGGCCCCATGCCCGGGCCAGAAAGTCCCTGGGGGTAAGCTGTGCCCACCAGCCAGGCCAGTAGAAAAAGGGCACACACACTGTCAGTCTCCCATGTCCACTTGCTGGGGGCTCCCACAAGGCTGAGTCTCCACCTGAGCTTGCCAACAGGCAGTCCTGATCTGAGAAGGCACATGCCCAGCTGCTCTATAGCTATCAGGGGACATCTGGCTCTCCCTCCTTTGCCCAGACCCTCCCTTTTGCTGACCACAGGCCCAGCCTTGTTCTGGGCAGCCCATGTCTCCTGCCATGTCAGACATCTCCCTACAAAGCAGCAAACCACTTCCTCCAGGCAGGAGTTCAAAGCCTTTGCCCACTTCCCTGTCCTGGAAGATAAAAAGCCACCTGTCTGCAGAGATTAGCTACTGCTGTCACATAAAATAACAGTAAATGAAGAAGCAGGGTTTAATGGGCTCTTTATCGAGGATATTGGCCTCTAATAGGAGCACACAGAAGACAAGAGAAACTTCAGATAACAATTCGAGGCAACACCATTGTGCAGACTATGGGGCTGCAGCAAAGTGTGTCCATAGAGCGCCAGCTCCTCCTTGGGTTTCCTTATCCTGTTTGGCACCCTCAACTCACCAGATTCTCTGTTCCTGACTCTCCAACTTAGTATGGTCAGTGTAAGATTTCTGTCAAGCCAGAGCATACCAGGAGAGCATACAGAAAACAACACATGACCTACTGTGTGGCTCAGGAAAAATGAGAATATAGGCATCCACAAAGCCTGGCGAGGTGGGGCCTGTGCTGAGGACAGCCGGTATCTTACTGTCAGAGAAGCTCGATTCACAAGCCAGACAGTGATGTTAAACTGACTCAGACTGGAACTGGAGGAACCCATATTACACCCAAAATGAATCGGGTATGTGGAAATAAATTCTGGATGTAAATAACAATGTGTCATCTGAGTGTGCACATGCACGTGCTCCTATTTCCAGCCTGGGAAAGGCAAGAAGTGAAATGCCAGGTGCAGTGCTCAGACTGTGTTATCTCTATGAGGAGGGAGCTGGGCTGGGCTTGGTGGCACACGCCTTTAATCCCAGAACTCAGGAGGCAGAGACAGGCAGACCTCTGAGTTTGATGCCAGCCTGGTCTACAGGGTGAGTTCCAGGACAGCCAAGGCTACCCAGAGAAACCCTATCTCAAACAAACAAATAACCAGGAACTTGTAAAAAGGAGAAGTCTGAAAAGGTCACCCTTTTGTCCCCTCTTTGTGCATCAATAAGGCTGATCCACCACCTAACATCCAACAGGTACATTGCACACCTCGGTGAGATGGCAAAGAAACTAGCAGAGTGGGATGTTTATAGGGCAAGTGATGACATGTAAGGGAGGTCTGTGTGCTAAACTGTATGTGACATGTGATGGTATGTTGAGTGTATGCTAAACTGTATGTGACATGTGAAGGTATGTTGAGTGATACAGAGAGCCAGTACAGCTCTCAAGCAACGTCACTGAATTATGGCAGCGTGAAATGCCTTGTCTCTCGCTTGACACAAATCCTCTCACCACAAAGCCAGATGAGGCTAATATGGCAAGCATGGCAGTGGTTGAAGGAAAGGTGGTGTCTGCGCATGGCTTTCCTACCTTGGTGCTGCTTGAGGTGTTATTTTGTCGTTAGCTCACAACTCTGACATCCAGGTACATATTGCGCACCGTGTGAAAAGATGTGGATCAAGGTCACTCCTATGAAGAACCGCTGCAACACTGACTTCTGACTTGTTCTAAGGGAAGCATGTAACAAATGACATTTCATTCTAACTAATAGCATTTCAATCTAATAATGGAAATGTAAAAAATTTTCTAGTTTTCCCCTGTGTGGAGTGAAAAGAGCCCATAGAACAAGAGAGTCAATGCTAGCTTCCCCCCTTCTCGGCTACTTCTTGGTTTCATGTCATGAATGTACCCAGATACACAGGCCAAAGACGGCCTACAGCTAGGACACAGAAGGTTCTGCTAAGGCCAGTGTCACCATCACGCTGCCCTTCTTTAACCGTCTCCACTCTATCTTAATGTTTTCTCATCCTCACACTTCAATCTTGCAGTTTTTCACCGTGTGTTTTCTGTACATTCCTCAACACTTTTGGCAATAACACCAATGACTATAAATATAGGTTATTTGTCCTTTCTCCAGAGAGATATTTACTGGTTGGGATATCTTTAATCTTGCACTATGTTTATTATAGAACTGTCAAAGATGTTTCTTTGACTGATTGTATGGGAGAAGCCAGCACATTTGGGCTAGAAAATTTCTGGGGAGCCAGAATTATCTCCTCAGTGAATTCCAGGACAGCTCAACTTCTTCAGGAATGGCTGTGTTCAGGGTCTAAATGACAAGCTCATAAATCTGCCAAGCCCACTGTCTTATTCACTGTTCTACTGCTGTGAAGAGACACCATGACTAAAGCAATTCTTACAAAAGAAAGCATTTAATTAGGGGTTTGCTTATAGTTTCAGAGGTTTACTCCATTATCATCATGGTGGGAAGCATGTGTGGCACACATGATTCTGGAGAAGAAGAGAGCTACTTTCTGATCTGTAGGCAGACAGAGAAAAAAAGAGATTGGGCCTGGCATGGGCTTTTGAAATCTCAAAGTCTACCTCCAGTAACATACTTCTTCCAACAAGGCCACACCTCCTAATCCTCCTAATCCTTTCTAAGTGTTACACTCCCTGGTGACTAAGAATTCAAATCTATGAGACTATGGAAGCCATTCTTACTCAGACTACCACCGTTCACTCCCTGACTACCATAGGCTTGTAGCCATATCATAATGTAAAAATGCATTCAGTCCAACTTCAAAAATCCCCATAGTCTAACGGTCTCGACACTGTATAAAAGTCGAAAGTTCAAAGTCTCTTCTGAGACTCAAAGCAATCTCTTAACTGTAAATGCCCTCCCCTGTAAAATAATATTAATTTAAAAAAAAACAGATCACATGTTTTCAACATAAAATGGTACAGAAAATACATTACCATTTCAAAAGGGAAGAAAGGCAGCATAGCGAGGAAATAGTGGATCAAAGAAAAATTCTGTATCTCCATGCCTGATGTCAAAATGCTCTTCAGATCTCTAGCTCCTTTCAGTTTTGATGTCTGACAGGGCAAAAATTCCTCCATCTTATCTCAGCTGGAGCCATCTTTTATCTAACCTGAAACTGGCCCCCTCATGAAAACTGTCCCATCATGAAAAGTCACATGGGAAAGTAGCTATCCGTAGTCTAGAAAACTTAGGGTTGAAAGGTCCCGGCTAATTGCATGTTTTTGGCTTCTGTTAAACTACATGCCTGCTTTACTTCTCCCTGCAACTGCCAACTAGCATGTAGTTTTCTGTATTTTTTGCCTTTAAAAGCTCCCTGTAAAATACTTTCAAGGGTGCTCTATAAGAACTACTTCTCTCTGGCTCAATACAATCTCTCAATTTGAACTTTTTTGTGTGTAACTGTTCAGTTTTCTATGCCTGACCTAGCTCTGAATAGTGACAAGGACACTTATGTTTATATATGATAGCTTTAGAACCGGGAGGGGAGGTTTGTGGAGACTTAAGTACCAACCAAGGACTATACATGGACTAGACGTAGGCCCCTTACACATATGTACCCATTGGGCAGCTTGGTCTTCATGTGGTTCCCTAATAAGAGGATCAGGGGCTGTCTCTGACTTGGACTCTGTTGCATGCTTTTCGATCATTTTCCTCTGATGATGGGGCTGTCTGGCCAGGCCACCTAGGAAGAAGATGTGCTCAGTCCTAATGTTAATTTATGTGCTGGGGTGGGTTAGTAGAAAGGGGGTGCTCCTCTTTTGAGGGGTAAGGAAAGGAGAAGAGGGGGAAGAGGGAGGGTAGGACCAGGAGAAAGAAGAGAGGAGGCTACAATTGGAATGGGACAACCCAGAACCAAAAAGATTCACATAGTATATGCTCACTTATAAGTGAATAATATGGGATAATCATACTAAAATCTACAGACCTAAAGAAGCTAAACAACAAGGAGGACCTTAGGGAAGATGCTTAATTCTCATTCAGAATGGCTAACAGGATAGACACCAGAAACAGTGGAAGAGAGGGAACAGGATGGGAGCTACCTTAGATGTCCTCTGAAAGGCTCCACCTAACAGGGGTGTACATGCAGAGACTCACAGCCAAGCTTTGGGCAGAGCACAGGGAGTCTTATCAAAGAAGGGAAGGACAGAAGGAAGGCACAGGAATCACAAAAGACCAACAAAGCCAAAATATCTGGGCCCAGGGGGGAGGTCCTTGAGAGACTGATGCACCAACCAAGGACCATGCATGGAGGACACCTAGACCCCCTGCTCAGTCTCTATGTGGGTTCCTAAGTAAGGGGAGAAGGGGCTGTCTCTGACAGAATCTCAGTTGCCTGCTCTTTGGTCACTTTCTCCTGGTGGTGCAGCTTTGCCTGAACACAGAGGAAGAGGATCCAGGCAGTCCTGTTGAGATTTGATAGGCAGGGTTAGATGGTAGGGGAGGAGGTCTCTCCCTTTCAGTGGAAAAGGGGAAGGAGGAAAGTGAGGTGGGGGAAACTGGGAGGAGATGAGGGAAGGGCTACAATCAGGATATAAAATGAATAAATTGCAAAAAATAAATATTAAAAAGTGAATAAACAAATAAATAGCCTTAGGCCTCGGCTTACTGTTGTTCCCAAATAGTTCTTATAACATACGTTCTAGCACATGGTCCTTTACCTCTCCTCAGTTTCATAAATCTGACTTTCTCCATGTCTCGTGGGTAAGTCTTCTCCAGCCCCTTTCTTTCCCAGACTTCCCTTTCTTTGCCCAGAAGCCCCACCTCCTAATCCTGCTTCAGTTTATTGGCCATTAGATTGTTTTTATTAAAACCATGATAGAGAACAATGTTTACAAAACATTGAGATACAAAAATGAAAATTCCAAAGTCCCACCTGTACTCAACTCTCTGGGTATAGAAGTCTGCATGACCCTTGAATACACAGTGCACAAAAACATCACTCCAACATTTGTGCTGAGTCAACTCCCACAACTGACAGCAACATGCTTCTCTCCCTTGGGCTGGTTCCACACCCAGTCTGCAGCTTTCCTTGCCAGGTATCCCGTAACTCTGCCATTTCCAACATCTTGTTGTGTTCCCAGCACAATCCAGGCTTTACATTCACAGCGACATGCAATGGCCTCTCTGGGCTTCCATGCAGGGACACACCTAGCTTCAGTGGTTTTCCTTAGCTGTGGAGGGAGGTTTCACAACCCTTGACTCTAAAGCCAGAACCCCATGGTGGAAGCTGTCATGTTTTGCTTCTTGATGGGACTGAAACTTGGCCGTTTGTTCAAATGTATTTTCATCAGTTTTCTATTGTTTATAGTTCCCTTGCTGCTAACATTTTCCTCTAACTCTTTTTTACAAGTTGGAAGGATGGTTGGATGGGGTCTTATCCTGAGGCCACCACTCTCTTTAGTCTATTTAGCTTCAGGATTTTCTTTAAACGTTTTAATTCCTTGAGCACTGTTCTTAGCTCCATTACACTTCCTGGTGTTCCTTTTCTCCTCAAAACATTCTGTATATCTCTTTGTCCAGCTTGCTCCTTTTCACTGTAGATCCACATAAGAGCAATTACTAATAACTACATGATAAAGTCAATACTAGGCTGTCTTGAAATCTCTTCTGCCAAAATCATTAATCCAAAAGTCTTCAATTTAGCCTCAGGCAGGGTTTGGGGGGCAAGGGTGGAGAAAAACCACATTCTTAACCAAAATATCACAAAACAGTCTCTAGGCCATTTAGTAATATTTTTCTCCTCTGAAAGCTCTTGAATAGTCTCTAGGCCACTTACTGATATTCTTCCCTTCTGAAATCCCTTGAGCTGGGACCATTATACTCTACATAATCTATACTCTCAAAACCACTGCCTTCCATGGTCCTAACAGGATGGCCCACTAAGCCCTCATTAAAGTGTTCAACTGCTTATCTAGTCCAAAGTCCCCAAGTCTTTTATATTTCTACAACAAACAGCAGCATGGCCAGGCCAGTCACAGCAATATCCCACTCTCTGGTACCAATTTCTGTCATAGTCACTGTTCTATTGCTGTGAAGAGATAAGATGACCAAAGCAATTCTCATTAAAAAAAAAGCATTTAATTGGGGGACTTGCTTACAGTTTCAGAGGTTTAGTCCATTATAATCTTGGTGAAAGGTATGGCAGCATATATGGTGTAGCTGAGAGCTACATTCTGATCCATAGGCAGAAAGAGAGAAAGAGAGATTGGGTTTGGCATGGGCTTTTGAAACTTCAAAGCCCACCTCCAGTGACATTCCTCCTCCAATAAGGCCATACCTTCTAATTCTTCTAATCCTACCAAATTTGACTCCTTGTGACTAAACATTCAACTATATGAGCCTGTGGGGGCAAATCTTATTAAAATCACCACACCCACTTTTTACTACTGCTTTCTTCTGCTGATTTAGTCTCAGGTGAAATCTGCCTTTTTCATAAATTGTTGGCTGAAACACTCAACCTTGAGTTTCCTATCGTGGGTATCCTTTGAAACCCATTTTCCTGTGGATAGAAAATAGAAAAGGCAATCCTAGGTGAAGTTCAAGAGGCTGACACCAGGTGAGGGGAGGCAGCACTAGACACTTTATGCATTCATCAGTGGGGGTGAATGAGAAGAGCATCCATATAAGCAGAGCCAAAAGCAAAAAGGCCAAGTGCGGTGATTTCTTTCAAGTAGAGAGCTGGGACTTTGCTGAAGGCAAGTGGCAGGAGCAATGAAATGTTTCAGTCACAGAATGAACATTCTACACTCTCTGCTGCCAGAGGCTTGTCATATCAATATCATGGGAGGCTTGGCATGATGACCAATGAATGGGTGTGTGCATAAATGGATATGTAAGTAGGGAAGTGTAAGGATAGGGTGGATGGATGAAAGGATGGTAGAAGCTAGAAATGATGTAGATGGATGGGTAGATGGGGCGGATGGATAAATGAAATGATAGTAAGTGGATGGTGGGTAGATGGTGAGTGGATGAAAGGATTTATTGACTGATGGTAGATGGATGGATTGTGGCTCTCATCATGTAATAGGCACCAATGGGACTCCTATGAGCAGATATCAGTCTTCCTTTACACTGTATAACAATTTAGTCTCCCAAACTTTTCTCGTCATGCCTAAATGCCTTCACCCTATATCATGCAGGGACCTAATTAAAAGAAATGGGAGCATTCAACTGCATTAAACTTTAATTTTTAAAAATTAGGTCCCTACATTCTTTTAATTAGGTCTCTGCCCAATACCCTCCTACATCACCCCGTAATAAAGTCCATGGTCACCTCTTTTCAAGGCACAATGATTCAGTACTTACATGACTCTTCATTATTCCCAGATATGGGCCACTACCATGGAAGTAGGGCAATCACAGGCATTTCAACTATAATCAGATTAAGGTACTGGCATGCCTTCCTCAACCATATTTGCTCTGGCTTAAACAGGGCATCAACCCATAACCAGTACAGTCCTCTCTAAAAAGTCACCTTGTTGTGCTCCAATATTTACCATTAAAACTACTCCTCAGATTGATCTCCCCACATCTCTTCAAAGCTATAATACTCCTTCCTTTATTTCCCAGATCTTTCGGTCTACAGCTAGATCTGTAGGAAATAAATAACCCTCATGCCTTTTGAAGACCTCAGTTAGGGGAAGGTGGGCTAATTAGAACTACAGTCACCTGTTAAAACACTTTTCCAGGAGTCTGGCCTTACCTGGAAGGTAATATATTCAGCTGTGTTCCTCAGAGTTCATATAGATTAGTATTTCTCAACCTTTCTAATGCTGTGATCCTTAAATACAAGTTCCTCATGTTTTGGTGACCCCCTCCGCCACCATAAAATCATTGTGTTGCTACTTTATAACTGTAATTTTGCTACTGTTGTGAATCATAATGTAAATATCTTATATGCAGGATATCTGATATTCAACTTCCAAGGAGGTCACAACCCACAGGTGAAGAACTGCTGATACAGACCCTCGGTCAGTTGAGGTGTTCTGATGGATGCCCTCTTTTATGTTCAGATCTGTTCTTAGATGAAGATACCCAATCTTTAAGCCACTTATTTCTAGACTCAACAAATTTCAGCAAAGTATCAAAGAATATGGATTGTAGACAGACAAGGATATACCGCCCAGTGAGCATAGAAAAGTCAGCACAGAAGTCACTGCACATGCTTAAATAAGCAGCCATGCCTCACTGTCTGTCTTTAGTTCTACTCAACTTTTTGTTACACTTATGTTACAAAAATAATTGTTTAATTGTTTCCCATTGGTATGATCATTTAGCTTCCACTTTTATTTCATCTATAGCACGGAGGACATCATTTGGCTTATTCAAACTCTTACTAAATATACTCAGAAGGCTTTACATGACATCACCAAAGGAATTTCTCTTCTTTTAAATTTTTTATAGTGTGTTTGTGTGTGTGTCTGATGTACATGTGTGAGTACAGGCACATGTGTCAGAGCAGAGGTGTGGAGATCAGAGGAAAACTTTCAGAAGTCGGTTTTCTCTTCTACTGTGGGATCTGGGGAAACTTAACTCGGGTTATCAGGATTATAGAGCCCATACTTCTGCCCGTTAGGCCATCTCCCCAGCCCTTGTTTCCCTTTTTAATTTCTAAAATCCAAGTGAAGAAAACAGCAGTTATAAAAGCCATATAGCTTTAGAGCTGGGGAGATGGTTCAACTGGTAAAATGTTTGCCACTTTACCAACTGAGAGCCTGAGTTTTTTCTGCATTCTCAGCACCCTTTTGTTGTTGTTGTTGTTGTTTTCGATTGTTGCTGTTACTGTTGTTGTTTGTTTGTTTGTTTTGTTTTGTGTTAAAGGTTTGGCCTCTAATCCCAGTGCTAGGGACTCACAGGATAATCCCCAGGGTTTGATGCTTTGGGCTGAATTGCAGAGCTCCAGGTTCACTGAGAGACAGGAGACTGCCTCAAAAACAAAACAAAACAAAACAAAACAAAACAAACAATAAAGACAGATCCTGGTGTGATGGCGCACACCTTTAGTCCAAGTCCTGGAAGGCAAAGGCAGCTCTGAGTTCGTGGCCAGACTTGTCTGTATAAGTGAATTTCAGGACATCTAGGACTATGTACAAAGACCTCTCAGGTCCAAAGGGAACCCCAATTCCCCAAAAGGCAGTGGATTACCCCAAGATGTCAGTCTTTGCTCAGTTTAAGATTGACTCTAGCAGAAGCAGCGTTCCTCAGGAACCTGTGAAATGGGTTTCTGCCTGCCAGAAAAGGCCACTGCTCTGTGATTACATATGAACACCTATTCACAAGTACCTCTTATTCATTTTCTGGTCCTTCTCATCTCCTCCTCTACCCTAGACTCCCAGGCTGTTCCGGTTCACAGGCTTTGCTCCCCTCAGCTATACACACATGATTACACACATGATTTTTCTATTCTCTGCTTTTCTAGTCCCGGCCGTGACCAGTCTCCTTTTTCTCTCTGCTCTAGACTCTTCCAGATGCCTCTAGCTGTTCTTTCTCTAACCTATAATAAAACTCTTCCCCATTCATGGACCATTTCAGTGACTTCTTTACTGATAACTTGCTTATAGGACCCCGTCTCAAAATAAAAATAAATTATAGATAGGTAGGTAGGTAGGTAGATGGATGGATAGATAGATAGATAGATAGATAGATAGATAGATAGATAGATAGATAGATGTGGACAGCGCTTGATGAAGACACCTGATATCAATCCCTGGCCTCTACATATATGTGTATACATAGACTCATGCATCCCTCCCTAAACAAACACAAACACAAAAACAAAACAATAATAGCAAAAAGAGAACCCCTAAGACTGCTCAGATGGGCATTCATACCATTATCAGGTTCAATGCTACATGTATATTTCTGGTAATTCCACCAATGTCTTCTATGTTTTACAAGATCTATAAAACCAGAGTCAAGCCTCATTAGATACTACCATCTCTTCTGAAGAAGAGCTTTGCAACTGAATCTTCAGACTTTCATGGTAGAAATGGGTTACATCTATTATAATCTTGGTGCTAAACCAATTAGTCTTTTGACCTGTGTGCTACTGTAATTTTATCTCCTCCTACTTGCAGCCAATTCACACTTTTATGACTATATAACCCTGCACGCCTGGGACCCCTTGATCATTCCAGGAGGCCTAAAAATAGACCGAAGAAAGCAACCATAGTCCACACCGGCCTTCGATTTGTTATAACTAAAGGCCAATTCGACATGTTCCATGCCACCCTTGTTGCGTATTTTTCCTATGTGAATGTTCCATATCCTTTCCCCATAAAGCCCATGCTATCATGGCCTGCTCTGTGTGTGTGTGCGTATGTCCTATCTCTCTCTATCTCTCACTGAAGCAGCCTTTCGCACCTCCCCCCAAACAAAACTCTTGTATGAGGTCTGTTGTGTGTTGTGATTTTTTTTTGAAGCTCTTCTCAGCCCTCTGATCACGAAGATACCCTTTTGCCACAAAACCTTTCATGCACCGTGTCAGATCAATGTGACATCCTTCTTCCCAACTCATTTTAGGGTCTCAGGTGTAGAGTGAGCATTGTCAGGAAGTTAGTTAGAAATTAGGAGGCTTGAAAGTTACTTTCATGATCAGCTTTGTGCTCCACGTCTGTGTCCTTGTTAATGCAATGATTTAAAGATGGGGAAAGTATCATAAATGTTGTCCTTCGGATTTAAAATATTATATGAAAAATATCTACAGATGAAGGGAAAGTGGAGGTAGCAGAACTTAAGACTCATTAAAGTTTCGCAGTAGTAAAAAGTGGCTATTTATATCAATTTGTTCTACTACATGATTTTTGATCTAAGGGATTTGAGTTGTGTCACTGGTCCTAGATGTAAGCACAACTTTGTGAACTACCAGAAAGATTGCAAGGTTATCTAGCAGCTGGGTTATTGTTAAAGAACAGAGACACACCGTTGTCCCCTCTTTAGGAGTGAATTCAAACAAGCCTGTCATGAAATAGGAAAAGGCCTCTCATGAAAGCTCTGTGCTCCATATGCTTTGAGATAGTACAAAGTTTACCTAAACACACATGCTGGCACAGTGGCCCCTTGGTTCCTTGTCCACTGTCATCCCTGAGAATGCCTCCTGCTGTTCTGCATAAAGTCTCTTTCTTCTGCACCACACTCTGAGTCTTTCCTGAAGTCATTTAGCAGAGAACTCAAGGACCAGAGAAAAAAGCCAGAGTGAGATCCTATTCCCCAAGTCTATAAAATGCCAAAGGCAGCTTGCTGAGTATCATAGGACCAAACAGGCATAACCAATTCCCCTCAGGACTGTGGTGAATCACAGGGATGGCATTGTTCTTGGCACTCAGCTCTCCCACAGTAGCATGGCCTAGCTTCTTCTTATGACCTACAGCTCGGATCTGCACTGCCTGGCGAGAAGGTAATTCTGTAATGTATGGTGGGTGGCTTTATGAACCCCAGGCTCAGCAGCATGTTACTGCCTAGAGTCTCACCTAAGTAGGTGATCCGCTACCTCCTTGCCTCACTGGCTTGAACTTTAAGTAACACAATTAGATGCACGCTGTTGGTCTGAAGACATAAGGCTCCTGAACCATCACTGAATATGAGAAGGAAGATGCCAAGCAGCTACAGAGCTTAAACTACCAACTCATTTCACCTGTGTCATCCAGTATTGACAAAAAACAAAGCTCTAAGACCTTGTCAACTTAAAACAGGAGCAAGCCTTGATGAAGCTTTATGAGGAATCTGGGAGGGCCGAGGAGGGCTGGCTCTGTGACAGGGTTTTATGTAGCTGTGTCAACTCTGGATAAAGCGGTATACCACTGAGAGCTGTGTCTTTTCCAGGTCATGTTCATGAAACCTCTCCTGAGGCTGCCAGCGCTGGCAATCCAAGAAAGCATTTAGGATGTCACTGCAGCCTTTTACAGTTGAATCTCAGGTGACACCCACCACATCTGATACCTTTAAAGGTATGCAAAGTCTAGCCCTGATGTGATGACAAGAAACCACCCACCTACATGGCTCCTGTAAACAGGACCTGTGTGGGGCTGACACTGTTTAGGCAGGTTTGCTTCGCTCTGAATAAATGCTGATTAACAGCCTAATGTGTGACCTTGAAAATGACAGTCATTCATCTTCCACAGGCTAACCCAAGCTCAAGTGTGGCATAAAGATAGTAAAAGAAAATCTTCAGAAATAGTTTTTAAATTGCACTCTCTTTCTGAGGGATACTTAAACACATGACTCTACCATGATAGTTAATCTGCCAACTGAGACACCTGCTCTATAATTAATAGGCATTGATTTCTTTAGTGAGAGCTGCAAGAAAGGCTTGATTCTTGTCCAATGCTGGGAGGACAAAGTCGAGCAGCCTGCGACTCAGGTGGCTACTCAGGGCAGCTTCCCATTGATCTCAGCAGGAAGGGGAGGAAAAGCACCCTACAGGGAGATGCTGAAGAGGACACTCACATGAGGTATGTTACAACACATGGTCACAATTGCTCTGTCTTCCTGTTGTTGTTGCTCTTTCTCTGTGCCTGATATATACATTAAGCCTAACCATATATGTATGTGTGTACGTGGTATGATATATGACATATTAGAACCAGTTGAAGCTCCAGGCACCCACTGAGACTCTTGGATATATCCCCAGGGACAGGGAGACAACTATGCATTGTTGGAGCTTCCTATCACTGCAAAAAGGATTATTGTTACCAAGAGAGACAGAGGTTTGCCACAATTAACTCGTGAAAGAGCTGTGATCAATATCTAATTCCGATTTATAGTTCAGCTCTGAAGAAAGACATATAGCCTTTGTCTTTAAGGATTCAGAAATGTTCTTAGGTTAATTTATATACAACAAAAAGATTTTTAAGTGCACAGATGAATGAAGATTAGTGGCTTTTGTGTTTCTATAAATTTTAGTAGTCAATGACAAATAAAAGAAGGTAAATGCAACTAGATATGTTCTGAGAATGGAAAGAATAATTTTCTTAAAAACATTATCCCTATTTTATGTTCAGTTATGTATGTGTGTCTCCATTGGGTATGTGTGAAACCTGAAGAGGGTGTTAGATCCCCTGGAACTGTAATTACAAGTGACTGTGAGTCATCTCATCTGGATGCTGAGAAGTAAACTCTGGTCCTCTGCAAGAGCAGTATGTGTTCTTAATTGCTGAACCATTTCTCCAGTCCTTAAATATTTTAATGGGTTTTTATTAGCTCGATCCCCTCCCATCCCCCTCTCCTCACCCTCCATCTCTCTGTTGCTTGTGTGTGTGCGCGTGTTCACTCATGCATATATCCATGCCGCAGCACACAAATGAAGGTCAGGGGAAACCTGTGGAAGTCAGCTCTTTCCTTCCACCATATAGATCCTCAGGTCATCAGGCTTAGCAGCAGGTGCCTTCAGCTGCTGAGCCATCTCACCAGCCCCAAAGAATTATTTTCTTATTAAAAATTGATGTAAGACAATATGTTATAAAGGAATTTAAATTTATACTTTAAAGTGTGAATTTCCACTTATATTAATAACAAATCGTTGTAGACTTTCTTCCATAAGAGCCAGTCAAGGGAGAAGAATTACCCTACACAAAGAGCTTCATCTATGCCAGGGAGTAACAGCCTGGCTAGATCCCAGGGGAGGACATTGCAGCCAGCCCTGAGGAGACAAGATGAACTGGGATGAGATGGAAGGGGAGGAGATCCTACCCTGTCGGTGGACTTAGAGGGGGCGGGGAGGAGATGAGGGCGGGATGGGGAGAGTGGGAGGGAATGAGAGAGGGGGCTACTCCTGGGATGCAAAGTACCTAACCTGTGATTGATATAAAAATAAATAAATTACATTAAAAAAAAGAAATTTCAGTCAAAAAAAAAAAAAAGAGAGCTTCATCTAAAGTATGCTCAGCTACCATAAGCTCGTATGAGCTGAGAAGCTTTACGGAGGCAGAAGGCCACAGGAAGTGGGCTCTGTGCCTATGGCTGGAAGACAGATGGGACATACAGGACATTATTATATCCTAGGGGCTCAGAAAAAAGGGTCTCATGATGAGGGGTGGATTTTTCTCCATGTGATATACAGTCAGTTCAGATTCTGAAAAGTTCTCATCTCCACTGCTCTGCCACTTCTGTGTTGTGTTCTTGGAAGTCTGATCTCTTTGTCATATAAAAATGTCATGCTTTAATGATATTTTTATAGTAAATAAATTTTAGCCCAGGAGTCATTTTTTTTTCTTGCAACATCTCAGGATGTTCATGGCCATGTGATTTCTCCTGGAATGTTGTTTTTTTTTTTTTTTTTTTACTTGATCTGATTCTGTCTACAAGTTGCCATTGTGATTTTGTTCTGTTTTACTTTTCTGCAGTTTCACTGTTATGTGCAAAACACATGGATTTCTTTCTAGCACATTGTGCCTAGACTCCAAATCTATTGATGTTATTTGAAGATTCTTGCTCATTCTCTCTCCCAATGCAGATTCAGTACCTACTAAATTTTCTCTCCTCCTCCCATGACCCTTTCTTTGATTTCTTTTTCATTTTTGGCCTCGGTTTTTTGTTTGTTTGTTTGTTTGTTTTTTATCTTTTCCTTTGATCTGTCTTTCAGGGCCTGAGATTTTTTTTCTTTGCTGCTGCCCTGCACATTATTGTATATATGTGTGTTTTAATTTTTTTTAGCTATTGTAGTAAAGCTCTAGAATTTCTGTTTGGGTCTTTGAACTTGATGGGTCAGTTTTCAGTGTCTCGCTCTCTATTTTCAACCTTACATTTATCCCCTTCAATACTCTGATAGGACAATTTGAAGATTTTAAGCTATAACCAGGCTAATTCCCTGCACAGTAGTCTGTCTTTTTATTGCTCATGGTTTCTTTTCTTCAGTTTTAGCCACTGGTACACATGCTAAATTGCTCACTGTGCGCATTGTCAGAGAAACAAGTTGAAACCATGTCATTCTCTCTTTCTCTACCTGGAACTTGTGTTGGATTCTTCATAAGTTTGGACACAACATCCCATCTGATGCTGCTCTGACCCAGCAGTAGGAACAGGGGCTACCTGAAACACTCAAGGCCAGGTGTTAGCCTTGACACCAGTAGACTCATTTAACCAGATGAAGGCTAGAAAGAAGAGCTTGCCTTCCTGTGGGTCCCAGTGACAACACTTGCCCCCTGACCTCAGGGTACCTTCAAAACAATAAGTTCAGCTTTGAGGACTGGCATATCCAGTGGCAAAGCTCACAGAAGTACAGCCCTATCCTAGACTCTTCAGATTTCCATTTCTCTCAGGAATCTCTATATGATTTCATTTACGTTCTAAGGCCTTCATTCACTCTAAACTAAGCCCTTAACATCAGGCTTAGTTTAAATTAACTAGGCTTTCATTCCTAGCTATTGTTCTTCAAGTTTGATATTTAAAGAGACACTGAATGGGGCTGAAGAGATAGTTTACCTATTAAGGGCACTTGTAGCTCTTTCGAAGGACCTGAGTTCAGATCCCAGACCCACACCAGGTGTCTCACAACTGCCTGTTATTCAAGTTCCACAGGATTTTACATCTTTTTCTGGCCTCCAAAGGTGCCTCTCCTATTCACATATACACATAGATATAAGTCTTTCTTTAAAGAAATAAAAAGACACTGCACAAGAAGTTCTGCTCTTATCATAGATTGCAAACACCGGAAATAACCCCAGCTAGTGTCACAAAACAAGGGGTGCCCAAGGCTCAGCCAAGGCGAAGGAGGAAGTGAAACCATTTGTCTGCTGAGGGCATCACTGTTTAATTCCAGGAAATTAGCAATGAGGCAAGCCCTGATAGAACTAGTTAGGCAAGGTCCCAAATCCCAGTGTTGACACACAGAGAACCAGCTCTGCTTTATTCATAGGCAGGGAGCACATAGGGATCACAGCTCAGAGTTCAGTGCCATCCTTTGTGAGAAGGATTAAAACTGAGAACACGAAAAGATGCTCATCCTCGTTAACCACAGAGTAAAAAGCTCTAAAATGATTATGTGATACCACTATGCATCTAGGAGAGAGCACAAGAGAGAGAAAAGAAAGGGAACAAGGTACACAAGACAGCAAAGCCTTGCCTTGGATTTACACAAAAGGAAACAGCTCATGGCGAAGAGAAACTGTCACACAACTCTAAGGTTCATGTAATGAACTAGAGAATGAGGCTCTTACTCAAATGAAATTAATATGAAACCTTTAAAAGCACTTGATCACGCTGTGAGTTTGAAGTCAGCCTGGTCTACAAAGTGAGTCTAGGACAGCCAAGGTTACACAGAGAAACCTTGTCTGGAAAAAAAATTCATTAAAAATACTTGATCACAAGTTTTGACTCCTTGTCTGTTCTACCTCATTGAAGTTCCGCTCTGAAACTTTGATTTTTCTTCAAATCCCTAAGCGTTTCTCTGTTTAAGGGTATTAAACTAGCCATTCAATGCACTGCATAATAATGCAATATTTATTTTGAAAATCAAAATAAAGCCAACTAAAGTATGTGGTATAGCTACCATTTGGTTTTGTATTTTGCAGATTGGCACAAAAGCAGAGAAAGACCAGATGCAGTGATTAGATAAAGAAATGGAGGCCGGCTGAAAAATAATCCCAAGCAGAAGAAACATGACATAGAAAGAGTGGAGTCTGGATCCTCACTTGGCAATGGTCAGCAACAGCAGAATTTGTTAAGAGTAAGACAGGTGCATACCCAACCCTACCCCCAGTCTTTCTGGCAAGCGGCACCAATTGCCTGAATCTTTCTTTGTTGGATGTCTCTCCCAAAGTCCCTAGCACCCACCTGATCAGCCTGTATTGTCCTTCCTCATTCAGCCACATTCTGGCCTACAGCTTTTTTAGGTCTGTAATCCCTCTCTATCATTTGCTTTTCTTTAAGAGCTTTGCATGCTTCACATCATAGAAGAGGACCTAGGGCCTGCGGGCCTTGCAACAGACACTTGAGAGCAAAGGGATGAGGCCCTTCTTGGAAGTGAGCCAGCAAAGAAATTTCTTAGGCTCTGGCCCAGAACACCTGCCTTCCCAGAACACAGGAAGCCAAGAAAGATAGCAGTCAGGGAACAAGGCCAAGGGTCAGAGGTTGAGGCCGCGTCAGGACCCTGAAACTGGGTGGAGAAGTTGGCAAGGGTGAGGGCCTCTGGGTTGGAGCTCCCTCCCCCACCATGCACACAATGACCCCCTGCCAGGTGGATCTTTCTGCCCATCCCTTCATCGCATGTCTTTTCATTTTTCTTGCTACTTCTTGTCATACTGTGCATCCCACCTTGGGATTCTAAGACATCAGTCATGTCGGTAGATCAAGAGCCAGTTGCTAAACACACCCCTTGAAGTTGCTGGGAATTCAGGTGTGTGCTGGCTGGCCCTGTTGGTGGACCAGGTGTGAGTGACTTAGGACTTCAAAGGTCTTGGGCAGGAAAGAGGTTGTGAGCTCAAATAGGTGAGTCAGGCCCATTGTTCCATGTATCTGAAAAATCAATTGAGTCCAAAGTAAAACATGTATTTAACCAGCAAAAGTGTATGGCTTATTGGTTTTTAAAGGATGTGCTTCCTGATCCTTGATACTAAAAGGGACCTGAGATGAGAGAGAGGGAGAGAGAGTGTGTGTTCCACAAGGACGGAGTTCTGGAAATGGCTGTCTGAGGCCAAGCAAGCACAGAAAATAGCAGAGTGCACAGAAGACAGCTCAGGCTTTTCTTGAAGCTAGTACTACTCCCACTGAGAGATAGCACAGAAAAACCTGCAGGCATATACCAACTGAAACAGCAGGCTGATAAGTGTTGGGGGGGGTAGGCCTTCCCAGGGATCCCTATGTCTAACAGATGAAAGCTTGGCCTTCTCTGCATGGGTTTTGGGTCAGACCTAGGCAGGCCTCTGGTTCCCTGGTTCCTCGGTTTCCTCTTCTGTAAGATGAGCTCTCAACTTCGATAGCATTCATAATGCTCCTGCACCAAAACAGCCCAAAGGTGAAGTTGCGGGCTACTTTGCCTCAAGTGTCCTCGGGGAAATGGTAGGTTTGGTGCCTCTTAGGATCCTAATCAACCTTAGACGCTCCTATGGGAAGGGGCAGAGGCAAGCGCTACAGCACGAGTCAGCTGGGCAGAGAGTTGATGCCAGCCTGGGCTCTGAGAGTCAGAGAGGTCTAGGGCTCTGAAGCCATGCATGCTGACATAGACTGGAGATGTGGATGAGAACTTTGCAAAACAGGGGTCCTTAAAGACTGCGGTGTGACCTGACCAGCCCTCCCTCGAGCTTCTGATGGACAGTGAACACCTGTGAACAGCTTTCTATGTTAGGACCTCATCAATCTGTCTTCTGTATTCTAATGTCTTGATACATTTTTGGATTTGGAGTGTATAAAGGTTGTCATAATCAAATAGAGTAGTTTGTACCAAAATTAACCAAAATAAATTGAAAACGACCTGAGGCTGTGAAGAAGGGGACTCTCATGCTCACGTGCCTGGAGCAGAAAAGAGTACCTGATAAACAACAGCTGTGGACTAAGACTCTGCCAGAGTCAGAGCAAGGCAGAAGAAGCTACTGCCTGTCCACTCTTGGACTATTAACATCCTGGTTTCTGATCCTGATACCCAAGGATTAGTGTTTCAAAACAACTTATGCAGGCTTTTCATTTTACCTTTGAAAGCTTTGTTTTACCTCATATCCTGAGTACGCCTCCAATGCATGGCTTACCTGGTCTCCTTGTGTTCAATTCCAAACGCAGCAGAGTCCGTAGAGACTCTCTGTGATTGAGGTTGACACGTGTGTGCATGTTGTTTCTGTGGCTACTTTATGAAATTACTAAAGACCTGCCCTGGAACAACCGAGCCTTCTTGTCTCACAGTCGTAGAGGCCACGAGCCCCACACAGAAGTGTGGCCATAACTGGGCTCCCTCTGTAACGCCAGGGAGGGTCTCTCCTGCTTCCTCCAGCTCCATGACCACAGGTGCTGTCAGACAAGGGATGCCTCACCTCAGCCTTGCCTCAGCTTCAATTGGTTCCTCCTTAAAGTATCTTTTGACTCCTACAAGGACTGTACATGGGCCAGCCTAGTAACCAAATTAAAGTCATCTCAAAATTCCTGGGCAACTTTGTCTTCTGTCCTATGAGGTGACGTTTGCCATGTGAGCACTTTTCAGGGCACCGCAGGCAATTCATGCTGTTGTGAGGTGCTGTGTGCTTCAACAGCATATGCTTCCTTCTCAGTCCCGGCATCCAGGATCAGGCCCCTGCTGAAAAGAAAAGCAGCTTGCTGCTGCCTCTTGGGAAGGACTGATCCCAGTGTAAGGCTCTGCTGTGTCATCTCCCCAAGGCCCCTAGAGCTGACCCTTTTCCACTATGGTTGACACTTTAACGTGTAGGTTTGGGGCTATACACATGCCATCCATAAAATAAAACACGAGTTAGCTTAACAAAGCTTTCCTCTCACATCACTCACTTAACTGAGAGCTTCTAAGAGCCAAAGTCTATTTTATTTTTCTGGATGCTATACTGACATATCCCTCAGCTCAGGGAAAGGAGTCTCATCCAAAGGATTGAGTCAACATGTGATTAGAAATGACAAAGGCCAGCATGAAGCTCTGTGACTACTCCCTGCCTATACAACTAGGAAACCAGGTAAACAACTTCCAAGTTTTTCTTTGTGCTTTGCCCAGATCCACCTTCACTTGCCCACATTGCCTGGACTTCAGCCAGCTGGATCCCTGTCAAGGGTGTCACATTCCTTCAGGTTCCCTTCTAAAGAAGCTTTAGCTCCTCACTCTTCTCTGTTCCCTCCTATCCCCATGCTCCAGATACTGGATCTCCTTAACTATGCCCAAGTCCCCCAAGTAGAGTCCTTAAAACCTTCCCTTAGTCACATCCTCTATGTGGTGGGTGTGGTCTATGACAAATGTATTGATTGCATCCACCACCTTGGCAGATCTCAGGATCAGCCTCGACGGCAGTCACACAATGCCTGTGCTTTCTCCCCTACGTTGAGCACCACTGTGATTCCATTTCTTCCCCTCCTTCTTCCAAGGTGGCTGATACAGCTCTGGGTACCACAGCTCTGGCCTCAAAGCATAGAGAGAAGGTATGTGGCTTGACTCTTTGTCTAGAAACTCAGCTTTAAAATGTTGTTGTAGCATTATACCTACATCCCACTTGTCAGAACCTGCTGATCTGAGCTGTAAGAGATAGGTCTCGTCCCCTGTGATGGGGAAGGCAAGGCTCAGAGGGTTAGGAGCCACTAGTTCCCTGAATAAAGTTGTTATTTTTTACAATTTTTTTTAGAGGGGAAGAAACTGAAGTTTGAAGTGAATCCAGTCCAGGGCCATAGAACCCATGAGTTCCCCACTCTTAGGACCCTGACAATATGCTGATATGTTCTAAAGCCAGGCCACCCTCTGACCTTTGCCCTAACCCCAGCCACATACTCAATATGAGAGGATACTTTGGCCCATGCCCCGTGACTTTTGCTGTCACATCAAGGTGCATGAATATAGAACAGAAAAGGGTGACAGTGCTCACCCGGGTCCTGGCCTCACAGTATATACACAGTGTTTTGTTCTATAATAGCCTTGAGAGCAGCTTTCCAGAGGTGTCAGGGCTGACACTGGGAATCCTGAGGACCAAGAGAGCAGAGCTTGGTTGGCATAGCCGGTAGGGTCTGGGCCTGCTGACTAAGGCTGCTAAGTGAAGGCAAGTTTGTGAGACGGTAACAGGGTGAGGCTGGGTGTAAGCTCCTACTTATAGGAGGCCATAGGCTTTCTACAACCTGGCTACCTGGGTCACACTGTCTACTCTAGATGGAGAGTGAATTCCCAACTCCGGAGTCTCTAGGGGAGGTGGTGCTCCCCTAGACAGAGTGGGCCTGGGTCTCAGGAGGTCTGGACTTTGGCAGAAGATGCCTGATCCACCTAGACTGGGACCTTACTCTGTCTCTTGTTGCACCTTACGGGCCTCAGCACAGTTTGTCCAAGTGCATGGTTGAGGTAAAGGCAGGGGTGGGCATAGGGTAGTTCCTGGTGAGGACAAGGGTACAAGTGTCTACGAGGTGTTGCGTGCCACAGCGTTCTTCAGACATCTCAGCACTGCAGTTGGTTATTATCTGAGAGTTGCAGATACAGCCCCAGAGTGTGGCTACTGCTTAGTTACCTGATCATCCTCTCTGAAGGCCACAGTTCAGCATTAGGGGCCAATGAGCACATCCATGGGGCAGCTCACTGCCTAACGGTGTCACACCAGGAAGGGCACAGCCATGAAAGTCACTGCCAGTGAAGAATCACCTCCTGAAGGGGCTCACATGTGGCACCACACCTGTGGGAACATGCCTGAGAGTTTGTGCCGTAGAGGTCACCGTCTGGGGACACATTTGGGTTGGATCCGCTTTAGAGGTCTGTTGGAAAGACGCTGCTATTTGAGGCTGCAGTCCTAGTGCGAACACCTATTCTGAGGTCAGCGTTAAGGTGCAGGACTCCCTCTCCCCAGCAGGGCCTCCTGCTCTCTGCCTGACTTAATCTGGAGAGTGTCTTTGGACATTGATGCCACTAACCACATTTGATATATGGCCTTTGACATAGCTTCCTGCTAGCTTACCCCTCCCTGTGTCTATAGGATAATTAGGTGCTGTGTTCCTGTTCATATAATAGGAGCTTGCTGTTTAATGCGAATCAAGCATCCTTGGTTCCAACCAATTCTGTACACCTATCCTTGGAGTCCCCACATACTCTCCATGGGTACATAGCCTTCGCTCTCTGGAATTAAAGTTGAACTAGCTCCCTGAAGTGGTTCCCGGAGTGTTTGATCTCTGTCATGCTCAAAGGCCTTCCAAGCTCTTTCGTCTCCTGCCCCTCCTGCCTATGCGGGCTAATGGGAAACAGCTCCCCAGGCAGGAGGAGAACCACAGGCTCTTCCTCATGGGGTGAGGCCCTGGGCAATTTCTGCCTAAAGGATAGAATCTTTGGGGCTCATGCCCAGGGAGCCTCTACCTGGAGGGTCATGCCTGGGGATTCTCCACCTGCAATGTCAGGACAGCAGGGTCACCATCTGGCAGGTCACAGGAAGAGTGTCATATCAGAAACTCATGCCAATGAGGACCCCCACCTGGTGAACACCATTGTGGTGCCTGTAAAAGGAACTTACATTCATCTGTTTGAGCTGTTGTGCTCACTTAGGGAGAATCATATCTCTTGGGCCCAGTGGTTACATTTGGAGCCTCCACCACTTATGCTGTTGTGATACAGAACTCAAGCAGTTGTAGAAACTGAAGTAGAGACATTTCACTTACATGAGCTTGCCGAGAACTAGCTCCTTCAGGCTCACTGCTAGATAACTGCTAAGGCTGTCCAGTCCTGGACAGAAGTGGCTTGGCTCTGGCCTATGCAACCATGGGGGAATCTTTTGGGTTTCTTGTCACTGTGGCCCAGACCCATTGGATTTGGGTGGTATGATTTTTGAAACAGGCTTTAATTTTAAATACTGACCAGAATGGACGCTGGTCAGGTTACTCTCTGGAATCTCAGCAAGTGGTTATGAGTCACATGTTGTAGAAGCTTTTTAAGGGTAAACCACATGGCCATTATATTTCCCATGTGGCTTTGTTATTTTCCAAGAACTACAATTCCTACAGGTAACCCAGCTACTATGGTCCAGCCTTGGGTTCCTCATGCTCACCATTGCTCCAGTGTTGATAACAGCGTTTTCAAATTCCCAGAGAGCCCAGCTTCAGGAACTCAGAAGGAGAAGTGACTTCATCCTGGCCTCAGCCGACTTTACAGGCTCTGCTTAGTGGAACCTGGGTCACTATTTTGAGCTTTCACCGTTTCATAAACAGGACAGAATTCAAACCAGAGATGTTTTCTAAATGTAATCAGAGGTAAGCTACAGCCCAGCCCAGACAGAGCAGACTCCCTCCCTGGCCACACCACCAGCCATGAGACCAAATGACCCCACAGTTTCTCCACACAGTATATCAAAGATTACTTCCTGCTCACATTCCTCACTAAACTGTTTCCCATGCTACTATGGGCAAAGTATAAGAGCAGGATGTGGTCTCCCTCACTGGAGTTAACTAATGAGTAAGGTAAGACACCATAATGCAGGCCCTTAGGCCAACACCAATTATGTTTATGCAAAGCAGCCATGACAAGGGTCTGGCGTGACATCTGTACATTTCAGTGGGCAGGGATGCGAGGTAATACAATGATAACTGCCAAGCACTAATGTTGATCTTGACTGGTGGAGATACAGCTAGGGAGAAGAGTTATAAAAACGAATAGTTGTGCTGGGTGTCGTGGTACACAGCTTTAATCCCAGCACTTGGGAGGCAGAGGCAGGCGTATCTCTGTGAATTTGAGGCAAAACTGGTCTACAAAGTGAATTTCAGGACAGCCAGAGAAGTTATACAGAGAAACTCTGTCTCGAAAAACAAACAAACAAAAACAAAAAGAATGGACAGTTGCAACAGGAGGCAAGCTGGCCCTGGATCAGAGCCTCCTCAAGAGGAGAAGCAATGGGAACAGGGTGGGAGCCCCCTCCACCCCCACCCTATTTCTGCTTCACTCCTTGAGATAGCAACAGCTTTTGCCTTCAAGGATGACAGGCATTGTGGGTTCAGCCACAGCTTTACTCTCTTCCCTCATGGAGCCCCTGCTTGAGGGTCTTCCTGATGTACTGCCTGTCTCTCTCATTGGCTCTTCATTGCCCTTTGCCCATAGCTACTGAGCACTAACACTAGTCTGGGGAGACACAGTCAGAGCCAGAGCCTCTAGTCTGTGTGCTTGTGCCAGTGGGAGGTCCACCTGTAAGCGTGGGAAGGTACCTTTCAGCATGACCAGCAGGAAGGTATGGCTCCTGACTGACTTTAGGAGGAACTACTGCTATATACTTCCTTGTGATGACACAGAGGCCCAGGTTTTGTAACAGGAAGGAAAGCTCTAACTCAGCTAACTTGGAGCACTAGAGTACTCCCCAACAAGTGGGATGAGATGTCCTGTTACCCATGGCTCTAAGAGGCCCACTGAGGACACAGGGCCAGGGGAACCTGGATAAGCCCTCCTCCTATCTAAAACTCTCAGTCAATACCATAGTCTCCTTTTAAGACAGCTTAAAACCTTTGGGTTTGGCTCACAATCTAATGTTTCCATTGCAGATGGTATTTAATATCCCACCTTAAAGAATATTTCGTAGTAATAATTAGCATAAACTCTTACTGAGGCTTGTAGGAAATCTCTTCAGGATGCATAACTAATGCTTGTCCTTCTTTCTTCAATGAAAATGCAAAGCTTTACTAAACAAAACGGTTATTTCCAAAGTTCTGCTGGCACTTCCCTTACAGTAGGAAGGCTAGTCCTGGGTGTCGGAAAACTCCTGTGCGCCACTTCTCTTAGACGGCAACCACAGAAGTCTTTATTTTCCCTCTGAAAAGCTTGGCTATCTATCTGTTCACTGCCTGGAAGTCTAGATGTACGAAGTTCTACGCAGTAGACCCGAGTTTGACGAAGGGACTTCTACGTGTCTTCAACGGGAGAACACTGCGAACCTTTTACACCCAGCCTGTCTCTCCACGTGGAAGCCTCTGTGAGGGGTCCTGGTGGGAAGCAGGAGGAGCACCCCAGGAGCTGCGGCGGGATGGCACCGGGGCCGACCGCTCCTGGAGGGAGTAGGGAAAGATGAACGGAAGTGGGAGTAGATCGAATGCTCCGGGCACTAGCTGCTACCACACTGCTCCTAATGGGGATGTCCTGGGGAGGGTCCAGCGCAGGGTGACACAGAACCCAGCCGGTTGGGCTAACCAAGGTGAAGGTGCCTGAAAGGTTCAGAGACAAACCGAGCTCCGCCCGCTCTCCCGGGTCCGCCCCCTGCACTGTTGGTCCTGCGCAGTCCAGTTCACCATACTGCGCAGGCGCCACGCGCCGGCGTCCGGTTTGAAAACATGGCGCCAGGCCAGCGGTTGGTTTTGAGCGAGGAGATTATCCGGGAGCGCAGCGCCTTGGGTCCCCACCGCGACCTGGGTGCGTGTGGGACCGACAGCTGGGGTTCAGGCCTCCCTCGGGGAGGTCTGCCTGGCCTGGTAGTTCTGCCTCACTGTGGAGGCGGCTTTGCCACCGACGGTCTCGGCCCGCGGGGCAGGGAGGCGGGGGCCGCTGGGCGGGTTTGTGGGGAAGGGCGCGGCTGTGGTCGCTGAGGGCCAGTGGACCTGGCCCGGTGTTTGTATGGCCAGGCTGAGTCAGTGTCTCTTTTGCAGCAGCTTCCTTCTCTGTCTTCCTACATTTCATTTCGATGAGGGTTTTGGTATTTGCGTTTATGAGGGATGCAGGTCTGTTTTTATATGGTTTGGACATCAGGGCCGTTTTATGGTCGTGTAGAATTTGTGCTGATTTTGTGACTTTATCACCACCTAGACGTTTCCAATGAAACCATGGAGGCCTAGACTTTTTCATTGTTGAAGAGTTTAGGTTACAAATTCGATTTTTAAAATTATAGTGGTTTTATCTAGAGTGAATTCTTTTTAATCTGGGATTTTTACTAAGTTATTTTTTTTCTTGGTTGTCAAACATGTACACAGAAGTGTCTATTGCATTCTCTTACTAATTTTTTAATGCTTGATCTATAAATTGCTCTTTAAGAATCACTTAGCTGCATACACATCTATTAGTGTTGTGTTTCCCTTCTGTTTGTAATGGTTCTGAAGGTAGAACCTAGGGTCTTGTGCATACTTAAGCAAACACTCTATCATGGAACTTCACCCCAACCTTTTATAATTTTTCAAGTGTATAATTTTTAAGCCAATATGATCTCCATATTTAGCCCAAGCTGGCCTTGGTTTTTAGTCAGATTCCCATGTAGCTAGGATTGCAGCCAGTTGCCACCATGACTTGTTCCGACTTTCATTGATTTCAATATGCTTTTAAAATCTCTCTTTAGATATCTTCTTAGACCTATGAATTATTTAGGAATTACTCATTTATATTTACTTTAGGAATGTATTTTTTAAGAATTATGTGTTTCTTGTTATTTTTCTGTTGATTCTGGTATAATTCTGTTATGGTCAGAGAACATATTGTATATGATTTTAAATTTGCAGAGGCTGTTTAATGACCAAGAATCCGGTGTCTCTTGGAGAGTGTTCCAAGTACACTTGAAAAGTGTGTTGTTGAAAGTCAGGTTGATCTTGGCTGATAATACTCAGTTCAGTCAGAAGGATTTTCTGCCCAGTGATTTTATTTGCTAAGAGGGTATATTAGCTGCTTTTCTCCTTTCCTATATGAAATACCCGATAAGAGTGGAAAGGGTTATTTGGAGGAGATAAAAATAAGGGTGAGGAAGGCAGAGTGGCTACATTATAATGTTCACATTGCATCTGTAGTTGGGAAGCAGACAGCAATGAGTACTAGTGCTCATCCCACTTCATTCATTCGTTTATTTATTCATTCTTTCAAAGACGGGGTCTCTCTCTGTAGCTCTGGCTGTCCAGGAGCTTGCTTAGAAGTGGTGGTGCAAACCTGTAATCCTGGCACTTGGGAGTCTGAGGCAAGAAGATCTAGCATTCCAGGCCATCCTTGGCTGCTTATATTTGTCTCAAAAGCAAACAAGCAAAAAAATCAAGAACATTAAAAAAGACTATTCAGGGCTGTTCGGATGGGCACAGGATGCAGTAGGATTTTGCAGTGTGAGGAGAGAAGATTCTGTCCCCAGTATGACGTGGGCAAGTAGACATTTTTAGCTGACAGGCAGGGTAGGGAAGCAGGGCTGTGGAATATTACTGAGAGAAGGGGAGGGAACAGAATGTTGCTGTGGTGCTGGGGCTGGTGAAGGAAAGTAACACGATGAGGGATCGAGGTGAGCAGACACCGAGGGCAGGGAATTCTTGCTGAAAGGACTTAGGAGGTTCTTTGCAAACCTTTATAAGAAGTACATTGATAGGCCTAGGATAGAATCTATAAGCCTGATTATACTTTGATCAAGCCAAGTCTGACTGTCAGTATCTGCTTCGTTTCTTAAAAATTTCTAAACTATTCCCTCAAATTGAATTTCTGTTATACTATTTCAAATTTTTAAGAAGCATTAAAATCTTATAATTTTCTATTCTTAGCTGAACTTCGATCTTTATCTATTCCGGGAACATACCAAGAGAAGATTACCCACCTAGGGAACTCTCTGATTCATCTGACAGCTCTAAAATCCTTAGATCTCTCACGGAACTCCTTGGTTAGTCTTGAGGTATGTTTTAGGCTTGTTTGTTAAAATTTATCACTCTTAGAATCAGAGGAACATAATTTAATGATTAAAAATGCAACATGTTTTGAAACTATAAAAGAATGCCTATAAATTATACATTTAAAATGATTGTCACTCATGTTTATCTAGAGCTAAGTGCCTAACCCATCCCATTATATCTTTAAACTACTCTGAAAGTAATAACTTTCTGAAGAAGGGAATGACCCAAAGACTATATTGTACGTGCCCGTTCCTCCTCCTCCCTTCAAATGCTTTGTTTCCTCTTTCTGTACTTTGTATCTATTAATGGCATCTATTCATGGCCTTCTACCCTAAATGACAGTTTGTGAATTTGAGGCTCATTGCATCAGTCATGATGAGAAAATAAGAAGTATCCCAAGGTGACACAAGTGAGAAGTTTATATAAATACTGCTTATGGCTCAATTCAGAGACGAGGGCCTTGCCCTGAAAGAATCATAGGCTGTCATTGCCCGGGAACATGGTACTTAATAGAGAACATTCCTGACATCTGTTTCAGAGTCTGACTCAGTTAGGTACAGACTCCAGTTTTGGCTAAACAAAGCCGGCTGTGGTGATGCACGCCTTTAATCCCCGTACTGGGGAGGCAGAGGCAGGTGGGTCTATGAGTTGGAGGTCAGCCTGGTCTACAAAGTGAGTCCAGGATAGCCAGGGTTACTTACGCAAAGAAACCCTGTCCTGAAAAACCAAACAAACAAACAAAAAACCACAAAACCAGCTTTAGCTAAAACCAAGGGTTGCGTCCTCTCAAAGCATTAGCCTAAGCGTAGCTTCCTAATCTGGGTGTGTGCAGGGTAAATGGAACTGTGTAAATCACCACTTGATTCATACTGGGCACTGAAGAGAGTAGCTGAGCTTGGTACTGTTGGGACTCACAGACCTCAATTCAGACACCCCATGTGGTTGCCGCCCTATATGGAACATGGAATTTCACAAATAAGAACATGCTGCATTGCTTTTTTTTTTTTCTAGCAATAGTATGAGTTTGTTGTATATTTAATTTGGTTAGCCCTTACCAGTGGTTTATTTTTCATGGTGAACTAACTGAGCTGTGTTCTTATTAACAGGGCATTCAGTATCTGGCCTCCTTGGAGAGTCTCAACATCTACTACAACTGTATTTCTTCATTAGCAGAAGTATTTAGGCTCCACTCCCTAACAGAGCTCCAGGACGTGGACTTCCGGCTTAACCCTGTTG
This sequence comes from Pachyuromys duprasi, assembly GCA_028658305.1. Classification (NCBI taxonomy): domain Eukaryota; kingdom Metazoa; phylum Chordata; class Mammalia; order Rodentia; family Muridae; genus Pachyuromys; species Pachyuromys duprasi. The sequence continues at coordinate 79,915,655 of CM053743.1, read as the reverse complement.
TGAAGAATGAATCCAACTACCGCCTGTTTGTCGTACACATGCTCCCCAAGCTCCGACAGCTAGGTAGGTGGCAGAGCGCTTGTGCGCACGCCCTTATGCAGTAGAGTCATTTTGTGGTCCTGGATAGGTTAGACTGCTGTTCCCTGTTGGAAACTGAAGCTAGTTTTTTGTTGTTGTTGTTTTTGCATGGATGGCCTAAATCCTTGTTAGTGCTGGGGTATCCTTCACCCTCAAGGACTCAGTCTTGCTAGCCAGCCTAATCCTCCCAACCTAATCACCAAATTCTAAGCCCAGTCAGAGGCCTTATCCCATAAAACAAGTTGGATAGCCCCTGAGAAAAGATACCCCAAGTGCTGAGCCTGGGGGCAAATGGACTAACTGCCCAGAGCACATTGTTTAATTAAAACATACTTGGAATTTCTGTGTTTAATTGGAAGATAGTTGGAAAGGATAAGTGCTTGTGTTCCATCCTTTGTTTGACTATGTAGGTGACTAATAAACAGTTGAGTTTGGCTTTGGTTTAGAAGCATTACAACTATGGGTAGTCTTGAGATTCTTCAGTTTAAAATCACTGCCTTCCTCTTGCCCAAAAAGTTTAGGTTTAGAATCATCCAGAGTTGATAGGGAGGAAGAATGTAAGAGCTATTTTCATCCATAGCAAACGGATATTACTGATATGAGGGTCACTGGAAAAATCCCAGCCAAAGGCCCTGCATCGGCAGATGCTGGAAGAAAAGCTTCTTGGTCCTGTATGGGGCCTGCAGAGTGGCTTGGTCCTGGTTGTAAGGTGGGAATTTGGAAGGCTCTGGATAGGTTGTGGAGAAAGGAGCAGAGGGGTAGCCTGGAAGTTGTAGGATGCAGTAGGTCAGAGAGGATGCTGCTGCTAGGGAGAAGTGGCTTCAGGGCTGGGGATAGGGTGGACTTTATTGGCTTTGGAAGTTTTGCGTTTGAGTTCTGGTGGAGGGATTTGCATTATCTCTGAGGGGAAAGACGCTCAGCTGAGACATGTTCTCCTAGCTCATGCGTAATTATGCAACATTGTGGGGGTTTTTTCCTATTTTTTACAATTTTGTGCCATAAAGTAAATACTGTCTAGAATACAGCATGGAACTTAACCACATGTGCAGCATGAATGCTGTGGTAAAGTGGGGAATGTTCCCAGAGAAAGGGCCTTCTTATCCTGAGGTATTACAGAAGAGGAGCCAGGAATTCTTGCCAGGGTTTGCTATATGGGACATTTGGGATTTCTCCTCCTTCTCTGTGTTCCAGCATTGGGCTTCTGAGGACTAAACTCACCCTTAAGAGCAAGCTTACCTAATGTCAGTCTTCTTCGTTGTGTTGAGAACTCTCTATGCAGACCCTTTAATGTCCTTATGTGACAAGACGTATCCAGTGTCTGGCATGCACATTTAATAAACATTTAAGAAGCATGTCTTAAGTGTGAGTGCACCTCACATGCGTCCTCCTTTTGCAAGGGCCATCTATGTGTTCCAGTAGCAGGTCATGGACAGTGGGCTTTGAAGGCATAGGCTAGCCTCTTGGCGTTGTACTTGGCATTGTTGGGAAGCTAAGTGTAGTTACCAGAGCTCTTCATTCCAGGATAATGCATGACATTCAGTGATGAGACCTGTGTCAGCCCTGAGGCACCAGAGTCTTTCTGTAGTGTGAGCTCCAGGATAGGGGAGTGAGATGTGTCCACTGTCAGGAAGCACATGGCCATCATCTGCCCCTGTTGTTCTCTACAGTTCTGGGAATTTTTTTTTTTTTAGATGACCGTCCTGTGAGAGAGAGTGAGCGGAAGGCTTCTCAGCTTCATTTTGCTTCAGAGGACTCATTGGACTCACAGGAGAACTTCTCAGCCACCTTGACAGTTGGAAGGTACAGACTGATGTTTCCATTCAGAGATGGATCTCAAACTTGCCTGATGACAGGACAGTCAGCCGTCAGTCAGGCACGAATGTCTATGTGCTAGCTGCCTCTGCGGGACAAGGATGCAGAATGGGTGGGAGAGTTTCTCAGTTCTGACTCGGGCTCAAGTAGGTGGTGATGCAGTCTATCTCTGTTTCTCCAGAAGTTCCTTCAGAATTGCCAGCCTGTTTCAAACAGGAAAGCTGGTGTGTAGACAACCATACCACATACCACAGAGTATTGCACGTTGGGTCTCTTGGTGTCTCTTGTGTTGGCTTTCTCTCTCATTTTGCTGTTCACATTATAGTACTAAGGGGAGCATTAGCACATCAGCAACAGGTCTTGGCTGCGATCTAGTTTATGGAGAAGATGTTTTTTTCTGTTTTTCAGAGTTTGTTTTCCTTTCATATATGTGTATTGTTTTAGTTACGGGTTTTGTTGCTGTGATGAAACCCTATGTCCAGGGCCACTTGGGGAAGAAAAGGTTTATTACAGCTTACACTTTCAGGTGACAGTCCATTACTAAAGTAAGTTAAGGCAAGAACTGAAGGCAGGAGCTGATGCAGAGGCCGTGGAGGAGTGCTGCTTACTGGCTTGCTCCTCATGGCTTGCTCAGCCTGCTTTCTTATAGAGCCCAGGGCTGGCACCACCCACAATGCACTGGGCCCTTCCCCATCAATTATTAATAAAGAAAATGCCCGACAAGCTTATCTACACCCCTGATCTTTTCAATGCATTTTCTTAATTGATATTTCCGCCTCTCAGAGATGACTTCAGCATGTGTCAAGTTGACAGAAACCTCTGTGTCATACACACTTTTAGGAAACTTCTACAGTAACCGATTTTTCATACAGCTCCTCAAATGGCCCTTGGTGTTAGTTGTCGCCCTCATAGTCCCTTCCTTACCCTTCTCTTCTGTCACCTTGCGCATTTAGTTCTCCCACTCAGGTCTCTTCCCCGTCTTTCCGTAACAACATGTTCCCCTTCCTTGGGAGATCCTCCCTTTTAGGCCCTTAGTAGTTACCTGATCTCTGTTGGTATCGTTCACATGGCATCTCTTTTTGCATCTTTGACTCTGGAGTGAGTGTCCTAACACACAGCATATAGTTGAATCATGATTTTCATTTATTCTGCCAATCTCTCCTTCAGTTGGAGAGTTCAGTCCATGTTTGTTTATTGTAGTGCTGATAAGAAAGGACCTGTTTTTCTCTTTTCTGTTCCTTATGCCAGTTTTTATTCCTTAGTGTCTGTTACTACTTTTGTGTGTGTGTGTGTGTGTTATATATGTATGTACCGTGTGTGTGTGTTTTGAGACAGGGTTTCTCTGTGTAGCCCTGGCTGTCCTGTACTTACTTTAGACCAGACTGGCCTCAAATTCACAGTGAAGTACCTGCTTCTGTCTCCCGAGTGCCGGGCTTAAAGGCATGCACCACACCTGAATATATACTTTTAGTGTACTGTCTTAATATTTTAAATTACTCTTCTCTCCTGTATTTATGAGTTGTTTTCACAACTGTCGATACCAAATGAGAGAACAACCTAAGGTATTGTTTTTCAGGTGCCACCCACCATTGTGTTTGTGGGTATGTATGTGTACATATTTGTGTGTATGTGTGTGTGTGCCTGTGTGCATGCATGTATGTTGAAGTGAAAAGTCAATTTCAGATACCTGTTAGTCACTCTCTGCCTTAGTCACACTCTGTCCTGGTTTTGACAGACTGGGTCTATCACTGAGCCTGGAATTCATTGAGTCTGATAGAGTAGTTAACCTGAAAATTACAGTGATCTACCATCTTCACTACTTATTTCCTACCTCATGCTGACCACAGATGCATGCTCTCATGCCCAGTTATCACATATGTGCATGTAAAGTTCGAACTCAGGTCCTCATGCTTACAAGGTAGGCACCGTACCAACGGAGCTGTCTTCTGAGGACCACAAACTTCCTCCCTTTTTCCACTTCATTTTTCTCCATTCCAATTCCTTTCTATTCCACCGCTTTTACCACTTTTTCTTCCTGTAACTTCATGTGTTTTTGTTTTATAACCCACTAAGTCCACTTCGTGTCTCCTCTGTGTGTGGGTATAAGATCATCTGCTGGAGTGTTTGAGTAGCTTCTCAGGGGCCACATCCTTGAGGAAAACTGACTTCCTTCTTCTAGCATTATCAGTTGCAATGACATCTCAGCACAAATGAGCTCCTCTCCTGTCTGCTGGGATTTGGCAGGCCCGCTGTGATACAGGTCTTCACAGCCACTATGAGTTCACATGTGAAACTGCACTGTCATGTCTGGCAAATGTAGTTCTTAGACTCTTCTTTCTTCCAAGGTGACCCCGAACACTGGGGGGTGGCGGGGGTGGGGGTTGTGATATATTGTCCCATTTAGAGATGAGCTCTCCACAGTCTCTTATTCTCCAAAGTCTGACTCTGAGGTACTGCTGCTGAGTCATAGGCTGAGGAGAGTCAAACTGGTGCTACCCTGGAAGCTTTGTCCTCCGGGGGATTTTATAGTGCTGGTGGCACTGTGCACAGTTGTGAAGGAGAAATAGCCAACAGTCTGAACTAGCTGGGTGCTCCGTCTTTCGTACCAGGCTCTCTCAGGAGCCTGGAGCTTCCCAAGTAGGCTGTTCTGGCCGGCCAGCTAGCCCAGGAATCCACTTATTTCTGTCTCACCAATTGTGGGATTATTAATCTTTTGTCAGATATGTAGCTGCCGGAGATTTTTCCCTCATTCTGTGGGATGCCTTTTTGGTAGATTAATAGTTTTCTTTGTAACTTGGAAGCTTTTGAATTTCATGAAGTCCCACTTGTTGATTGTTACTTTATTTCCTGGGTGACCATTGTCCTAGTCAGAAAGGCCTTAACTTGAAGCTCTGTCCCGAAGTGCACTCCCTGCACTTGTAGACTTTTCAGTTTCAAGTCTAACATTGAGATCTTTAATTCATTTGGAATTGATTTGTGTGCAGGATCAGAGAAAGGAATCAAGTTTCATTTTTCTAAATGTAGATACCCAGTTTCCCCAATACTATTTAAAGATGCTGTCCAGCTTGGTTATTTTAATACTTTGTGCTCATTGTTGATTTTCTCCGTTTAATGAGACCTTGTTCCTGTATTTTCTTCTAGTTCTCTGTGAAGGTTTCTTCCAGCCTGTTGAACAAGTTCTTTGTCTAGAAAGTCTATAATGTTTGCATTTTGTCAAGTAGTTTCTGAATTTGGTAGGCTGCTTTTTTGGTTTTTTACAGTCTGCCTTTTGGTTTGGTTTGGTTTGAGACAAAGTTTCTCTGGTTAGTCCTGGCTGTCCTGGAACTCACTCTGTAGACCAGGCTGGTTAAGTATTGGACATTTTGAATAGAAAGTTTGGTAGCATCTCTGGAAGTCAGTTTCTCTATTCAGTTGGATATATTGTTCTTGCTTGTTGAAGTTTGGTGGCAATTCTGAACAATTTCTGTGAACTTTCTTCTTTGTTGTATGTGGCCCCTGAAATCTGTCTTCAGTTAGTTTATTGAGTAGTGACTGGGCAGAGATTACCTTACATATATGGAAGGCTGTGTTAGCCATGCCTCAATCAGCTATAGATAATGTAAGGATCAGGAACCTGCAGTCCTTTACTTCTCTTGATCACATGTATTTCTTGTGGATATGCCAAGAAAAAAACAAGTTGAAATTTAATCTGTTAGAGGATTGTAGGAACATAGAAATAGTCTAGAAACTTTAATTTTTTTAGCTAATTTTACAGGACTTCTATTTAATCCAGGGTAACAGGATTGGTGCCATGTCATGACATTGCTTTTGGTTTCCAGTTGGGCTAAGTCCCTCTTCCAGGTTACTTTGTAATGAGAGTCATCCAATCAACAAATTCTTCCCAAGAGATGTGTGAGGGTCTCCTGTAGGGTAGAGTGTATATGGGTTTGCTGACACTGAAGCGCTTTCTTTTCCCTTGCAGACCATACCACTCCAGAAACAGATGTGCTGATATTTCAGCCAAGAAATGCTTGGTGATGGATGCTGATGATGAGGCTGTCCTGAACCTCATTGCTGAGTGTGAGTGGGACCTAAGCAATCCTCCTGGGAGCACGAGCTCCAGCCAGAAGGAACATGAGGCTGACCTCTATTATGTTCAAGGTGCGCTGTGTGGCACAGTGAAGGCTCCATGGTTCAGGAAGGCCTGGGCTTGAGCATATACTTACGATGCTTATAGTATTGTCTTTGAATACTAATTCTTGCACTGTTGAATTACAAAGGGAAAAGTTAATGGATCTAAGTTCAGTCTAGTCATAATTGCAGTTGTTTGAATTTCATTCTTTCTCAGAGCATAGGAAAAATAATGTCTGATATAAACAAGAACACTACATGTCCACAGCACCTGTGAGGAGCAATTGTTCACTTGGCTCTTACGATATGCCAGTGCTCCGGAGCTTGGTTAAGCCACTGTACCTATCAGGATCTCAGAGCCTCACAAACTATGCAAACTTAATGTGCACATCCTAGGTACTCTGCCTTTCACCAGAGACTTACAAGTTTTAACTTAATGTCTTGTACTCCATGATGAGTTTCCCAGAGCCATTCATGCTGTAGCCAGCAGCTCCTGAGCCACAGTCTTCCAATACCGCTGTCCTCACTCCTCTTCACCCTAATTCCTCTCATGGGTTTGTGGGTGTGTTATAGTTTTAACTTGCCTTTTCCTGGAGGGTGTTGATGCATTGTTGGCCAGCTGTGTTTTCTCCTATGATACTTTAAAGTCTGCCCACCCTTTTGTTGTTGTTGAATCATACAAACTATGTGTGAATTTTGGATCTGAGACCTTTCTCTCACTCAATTTGATTGATTGCCTTTCGCTTTAACAGTGCATCAAAGAACAACCAAGCCCAATTAGTCATTTTTCCTATATTAGAAGCGCTTTATTGTGTCCTAATGTGAGACCCTTTCCCACCTCATGCTACAGAAGGACTGCCCAGTTTGTTTCCAGGCCACAGTGGGAGCCAGTGCCGAGGGCTGTGAGAGTACTGTGTTGCTGGTTAGGACCTTTCCCTTCCAGATATTCCGAGCATCTGTTGAAAGGAGTCGTCTCTAATCACTCCAGACCTTTGTTAAGGCAGTTGACCCGCATCTGTTTCCCATTCTGTCTTCCATACACTGTCCCCTCATCTTGGTTACTTGGGACTGAGGCTTGTCATCCGTGAGCACTGCCGTTTTCCTGCCTATAGAACCACCAGGAATTCATTCCAGTGTTTACTGCTGTAGTAACTCAGTTGTTGGTTTGTTTTTTTTTTTTGTCTTATTTAATTGATTTAAGGAAAGTATACTTTATAGAGTCATATGTTCTCACAAACTTAAAATGTAATTTTTAATGAAGTAAGATTCAAATGTTTTTTAATAAAATAGAGTCCAGACATCTGTTGAGTCCTTTGTCCATCCAGCACCAATGTGGGGACTCAGTGAGGCGAGGCCACGAGAGGAAGAAAGTCACCTCCAGAGGATGCTGTCCCGCACACTCTCCACAGGACCAGCACTGTGGGGAGCTCCCCCAGCATGGCGTGCCGGAGGCCTGCCATGTGCATGTACAGCACAGCCGCGTCACTTCACAGCCAGGTAACCCCCAGGCCTGCCAGGGCTGAGCTGCCTTTCTGTGTGGTTACACGTCATTCGCAGTGTTTTTTCCGACTCTGAAATTTTCCCCAATGTCTTTATTCCTATTATATATGAAGTTCTAAAATATCTTTGGAAAGGATTTTGTACATCAGAGTTTCTCATATACCCATATTTTAGATTGCTGCTGTTTTCCCACTGTGTACACATACTTTTACTCTGCCTCTCACATTTCTCCCTAGCCCTCTTTAGCCCCTCATAGACACGTTTTCTTCTAAATACACAGGCCAAGCTCATGACAGTAGCTACATTTTTAATACCAAAGATGAGGAAAGTTAACTAAGTTAATTGAGAGTACCATGAACATCAAAAACTTCCCACATAAATGAACCTGTTATCTTGAGGCATTTATTTTGGTCACATTTGTAAGGCCTTCAGAAGTACCGTGGTCATGAAGGGTGGCTGTTTAGAGCTCTGATTAAGCCAGGGTCATGCTTCTGTACAGTGCCTTCCCTGCTTTTACTGTTCTTCCCTAGACAAGAGTATGTCTGCCCCTCCCAAAGGATATTAGTGAGAAAAGATAGGAGCTCCATGTCATTTGAGTATCCCAGCCCTTTACTCTCTTGGAAATGCACAAGTGTGATGTTGTATAGAGAACTTTGTTGACACATTTATTCAGTGAGCTAATGCAGAGCAAGGACTTTAAAATCTGCTATTTAACAAGGATGGATTCTGTCCACGTCATCAAGGCTCTTTTCAAAATCAATGCCTTACCGTGTTTGCTCCCTGTGTCCCTTCCTCCTTTTGCCTTCTGCCTCTTCCTCTTGTGTGTCTCGATATGTATGCATGTCCATAGATAATGCATGTGTTTGTTGTGTGTGCCTGATGGACACCTGCACGTTTATGGAAGTACTTTTTTAAATTGCAGTACCAGCCTCCAGATCCCAGAGAATTCAGTCTGACGAGGGCTCTGCTCATTTTCTCTGTATTACAGACTCTGTGTCTCTGTCTGATGAGGGCTCTGCTCATTTTCTCTGTATTACAGACTCTGCGGATGTTGGGGACTGTGCTTCATCCTCTCAGAAGTCGACTTTGTCATCACAAAAGATATTAAATCCTTTGCCTGTTCCTGAAAAGTACAGGAAGCGAAGGATGCCTGGTGGTCGATTCCAGGTGCCTTCAGACCGGGAGTGTCTGAGCTGCCTAGAGAGGGCTGATGGGCCTTCCGGTCTTGAGGACAGTCTGAGCCGACAGAATGGCTTGGAGAGCCACAGTCAGATGGCCTTGACTCACTCTGAGTCTTTGGAGGCCGAAGAGCTGACACCTCATGGCACAAGTGACCCCAGAGTGGTAAATAGCTATAGCAGAGGGTCAGCATGTGAAAACCTACCTCATTTCTGTTAAGTGTATTTTAGCAGCACAATTGTTTGGTCTCTTGCTTGCCGTATCTTATATTTTCAGTATTGTGACCCCCACAGTGAAAGTTGCTTTGAACAACTTCCTTGGTCTCATGCTCCACTGTTCCAGTGCTCTGGTTCTGAGAGGCAAACACAACACATAATAAGGATGATTTTTCGCATATTTACATTTGTCTCCAAATTTGGAATCTGGTTTATGGCAGGTTGAGTCATCAGTGACTCTGTCATGAGGGGAGAATCCTAGGAATACATTTTATGGTTTCCAAAGGATTCATTCCTAATGAGGGAATTAGGAGTTTTTTAAACCCTCAAGGACCTAGAGGTCCCAGAACTACTCCACTGTGTTAGTTGCAGCCAGCTGGCCCAGCTGGAGGCTTTGAGACTCAGGTCCGCCCACTGAAGTGATTGCTGCTGGGGCCGTGCAGGGAGATGGCGTTTTCTGAGCCTGTGGAAACGTAAGCAGGGAAGGTCTAGGAAGTAGAGCCCTTTGGCTTACGATCTAGAGAGCTTTCAAGGTGGTTAATTCTCTGATTGGTCCTAAGCTATACCTGAGGTAAAAACAAGCTGGCTATTTGAGGCCACAGTTAGGGTGCACTCTTTGGGTTTCTGGACCATGATAGACAGAGGCGGATGCCTCTGATAAGTGTTAGCTCTGTGGGCTGTTTTCATTTGTGATGTGACCATGTCCATTTGCAGCCTCTGTTTCTCAGGTTCTGGACTGAGAGAGAGGGAAAATGGGAGGGGAGAGCTGTGAGGCTGTTTCAGCTCCATGAGGAGCTAGCTTCAGAGATGGGTGTCTCAAAGGCAGGTGTCTATTATTCTCAGCTCAGGGTTGTGACCTCCTGGGCATGGGTTTTTTCCATTGTGGAGACAAGCATTTTAGATCCCGGAATATTGTGTTAGAGACCTCGTGTTTTGCAGTGAGCTGCTAACCAGCTGTAATTACTGTGTCTTTACCCTAGCTATCTCCTAAGCTCAGCTTGGCAGTGGGGTCTGAGCGAAGGTCCACTCTGGAAGTGGCGCTTCTGGAGGCTCTCCTCGACCTAATCGACAGGTGCGCTAGCGGCAATGGATCCCTGCATGGCAATGAGGCTTTCCTTGGTGAGTCCTGTCCTGGTGGCACCTGCTAGTAGATGCTGCTTGCCTGCTGGGTTTGGGCCTCTTGGTGTGGACACATTCTGGGGTTCCAGAGAAGTGGGTACTTGTCTCCAAAGTAGATAACAGATGCCCTCTTCTGAGTGTTACAGGTTTTATTACATGTCCTCTACATGTTGCCACCCTTCTCGGTGACTGGAGTGCTTTGTGACTATGGGCTACCACTTGCCAATGCTACAAATGCTGTGCCCAGTATTGGTTTCTAATTACTTGGTCTTCTTGTGGGCCTTTGGAAGGCTGGGAAACTCTCTCTTGTCTTTTGATTTTCTTTGTGCATCTGGCTGAGTACAGGGCCCTGGATTTCCAGGTTCAGGTATATGATGGGAACCCAGGTATATGTCATCCCTAGTGAGAACTCAGGTCTACAAATTGGAGATTCAGGGTGAAAGTGTTCTAGAGTTTCTCATTCAGTGTTATGCTCTGAGTCAAGGCAATGGCTGCTTTCCAGAAGCCTGGCCTACATGTTAGTGTCCTTTGGGAGCCAGGCCCATCAGTACTGAGCTGCCTAAGCCACTGCCTACCATGGTTCCTGTCTTACTAGTCAGGCTTACTGTTGCTATGGTAAAATACCATGACCAAAAGTAACCTGGGGAGGAAAGGGTTTATTCAGCTTACTCTTCCATATCACAGTTCATCATGAAAAAAAAGTCAGGACAGGAACTCAAACAGAGTAGGAACTTAGAGGCAGGAGCTCATGCAGAGGATATGGAGGAGTGTTACTTACTGGTTTACTCCTCATGACTTGCTCAATCTGCTTTCTTATGGAACCAGGGCTACCAGCCCAGGGATGGCTTCACCCCCAATTGGCTGGGCCCTTCCCCCATTAATCACTAACTAAAAAATTGCCCTAAAGGCCTGCCTTCATATAGAGCATATTTTTAATTGAGTTTCCCTTCTCTCAGGTGACTTTAGCTCAGGTGTAAGTCAGGTTGACTTACAGTAGCCAACATAATTCCTGACCACTCTCCCAGGGCCGTGACCCTTTTAGTTATTCCTGGATCAGAAACTTAGGGAACTGCAGCACTGGGTCCTGGACACTATGAATCTAGTCTTTAATGAGGGCAATTGTCTTGCCACAGCAGAAGTGCTCCATGGTAGCTGTGATGGCCGAGAGGCAGCTGCCACCCTGGAGTATTTAGGCCAGGCTACCTAATACATTCAGCACATCTTCCTGATGTGGCTACCTAGCATATGCAGCCTTGTCTTTAGGGTTGCCTTTTTCGTAAATTAAAGGCTATATCCATTATTCTCATAGCAAAGCTGAGCAAGGTAATTTCAAGGTGCCAGTGTTTCTGTGCTCTGCTTTCAAGTCATGTCTATGTAGTGAGCTTGTTGTTGTTGTTGTTATTCTTGTTTATATTCCATCCTTTAGCTACGATATGGTAACAGTATTTCCTTTTGACTCCTAGCTCAGGCCAGGCATGTTTTGTCATCTCTTCAAGAGTTCACAGCAGCTAGGGACAGTTCAGCACTTGAAAAGGAAGGACTTAGTTTCCTGTCTCTTGAAAATAAGTCTCTGCAAAGCCGCCTTGCTGAGCAGCAGCAACAGTACACTACTACCTTGAACAAGGTGACTGCAGAGCTCAACAATACCAGGAGGGAGCTGGTGAGCGTTCTTTGCTGTTTGTATTTGTTCATGGGACAAGGGAAAGACAGGCCCAGCCCCACAGAGTCAGGGCAGCCCTGCGGGCAGCCACTGTGGAGCTTCTTGCTGCTTCAGGATGAAGCAGTTTCCCCGTATTAGCAGCTGGTATGACTGCTTGACAGCCAGGTCCCAGAAAACAGTAACCTGTGACGGCAGTGCTGCTAGTTGCCAAAATTCTGCCTCGTGTTCTCTTCTCAGAGAGTCTAGATAGAAGAGATGGAGAAGACAAAGTGAACCATACTCATCCTGTCCCTGGCATAGGCTTAGTCAGCTGGGTCATCTGTGCTCTTTGCCTCTCTTTTGCACCAACCAGGCAACATTTGATGGTTGTGTCTGAGTCTACGGGACTCTCTAACATGAGTTGGAACTGTACACACTTGGACCTGGTGTCTAAGCTGATCCTGTGTGGTTACATCATGTTTAAATTGTTGGCGTGCTCTCACTTCCTTAAGTGTGTGCTAACGGCTATTTCAACGGCAGAAGGGCTGGGCTGCAGAGCCACCTACCAGTGCCCCCACCAGAGCAAGTACTGATCTTCTGCCTAGCCCTATGGCTTTGTACGTAACCCCAAAACGAAACAACGGGCGAACACTCTGTGGCCAGCTTCTGCAATGAACTGAGATTAGCTTAGCACAAATCAGCTGCCAAGACTCAGCACTTACCTGAAAGCCTGACAGGTCAGGATCTTCTTCCAGGCTCCCTCCCAGAAGGTCGTGATGCCACATGGGCTTCTGTAAGGGCTACAGGACTCTTCATGATACCAGTAAGGGGATGCCAGTCTGTCTCCTCTGTCAGGTTGTATTGGTCCACCTCTGACAAGGAGAGCACTTAGGGACCATGTATTCTGGGTCAGTGGGTCCCTGCAGCAGATGCCTGGCCTGCCTCCTGCTTTCGTCACCTCATTGGTAAAGTAGATGAACATACCACAGGATCCCTGGGTGAAAGTTTAAAGTTGCCTGACTAATAATATCTTCATTTTGGGAAGATATGTACAAGAGATGACAGTGGAAACTCCATTTTAGAGTTAAAAAAAAGAAAGCGCGAACTGGCACAGGTGATCTCTTGCATTGAAAACCCTGGCTCTCCTGCATGTGCACAGAGCTCTTGCATCTGCAGAGGGCCAGAGCCCAGTGTGCCTGGACTGCAGTGCTATGCAGAGTTTTGTCTATGTGGGGTCGTTGGCCCCGTGGGACACTGTATAGTCTCTCACAGGAAAATAACCAGCAGTACCTGTTAAGGAGACCTGTGAGACCTGGAGCAGTGGCACAAAAAGGGCCCAAGAGTTAGTGTTGCCCTGCTGCAGTATGGTTGTGATACAAAAAGTGTCTGTGCTGAGGGCAACCTTACGTGTCAAGACAGGAACTGCTTAAAGCTCCCTGTCTGAGTGAGCCAAGCCAGACTCCTGGTTATCCAGCCTTGGAGAAGGAGTATCCAGCAAGTGGACGAGGAGTTCATGTGGCAATAACCACCTCCTGGGACAGCTGGGAAAGTACATGTAATGGACCAAAGAGAGCCACCTTCCAGAATAACTGTTGCCAAGCTCTGTGAGCTCCGTAACATGGAGACATTAGCCTGCATGCAGCTTCCTGTGACGGCTAGAATTATGTCCTGAGGCAGAGGCGCCTGAGTACTTTTTCCAAGGCAGCTGTACCTGTCTGCTCTGGGTGTGTTCAGTCCACTGCTGCCTGTTCCCATCACAACCTGGAGTATGATTGAGGTAGGCCAGCATAACCCGCTGAGAGCTAGTGCCAGAGGAAGAGCCTGTATGGGGTCAGAGGTGCTTTGAAAGGAAGATTTAAAGCTGCTGCTGAAAGAAATGGTTTGGGGTCTGGGACTCAGCCTTTAACCGGAGACAGCACACTCTGGTGGGCATACAAGTGCAGTAAGGGTAGACTTGCCACATACTTAATAAACTCAACAATAAATTTATAAATTCAGTAGATAAGGGAAACTGGGCCTGGGCCATGGTGAGATGCTAGTTCTCACTCTTTCTTTCCCAGACCACCACTGTCTAGAGCCCAGACTTTTCCTTATGAGTATGCCTGCTGGTACCTGAGTTGCCGGCAGGTGCGTACAGATCTGTGGGAGCCCCGACTTTACAGGCAGCTTCCATAGCTCACCCATCAAAAAACACCTTTTTAATAGCTGCCATTACTGACTCTGATGGTAGTTTTGATGTCTGTTTCATGTCTCAGTCTTACTGCCCAGCTTGTGTTCAGCATTTTCCCTGCCTGTGAAAATACTAAGGGGCCCAGGGCAAGGTTCCTACTGAGCGATAGAGGATGCTGATGGAATTCCCGTATCTGTAGACTGAAGAGCCAGTGTTAGGATGCCTCTCACACCGAAGGGTGCAACAGCGCTGAGAATCTGCTGGGACAGTGGAATCCTCGTGGAGAGAGAGGACCCACCAACTACCAGCCATCGCCCCTCTAATATTGCACCCTAATACCCCGCCTCCCTTTCCTTGTGTCCTCCTCCCACTGGGTCAGGCTAAGGTGGCCTGCTGGTAGGCAAATACACTTTAGAGTGTGATTTTTGTTTTGGTTTTTGTTGTAATTTAGAGTTATACTGTGAAAATGGAAAGTTGAGTCTATGGTTATTGTCCAGAGTTTGATTACATTCATTAAATATGTTGACTGAATTTGAATTTGTTTTCTACGCCTCTAGGACACATTGAGACAACATTTGGACAAATCGTTGGAAGAGAATAGTAACTTAAAATCTCTTCTGTTCAATGTAAAAAAAGAAGTAAAAAATGCAGACACTTCAGCTGCATTAACTCTGCAGATCACTGGTAAGTGCTTAGCTTATTTGGTAACAGCACTTGGTAAAATTTGGGGGCTCACAGATGTGTAGGGTAGACATTGTTCTAAGTCACTTTATGCCAAGAGTTGGAATCAATACATACTGTCTGGGTGGGTCTGAAGACCCAATCCAGTTGTTAATGGCTGCCGATAGCAGCTAGTCTGGGGCGGTATGTGGAGGTAGCTTCTTGTTTGGCTTCTTCCACCACCATCTAGATCTTGGCCGTTGTGCTTCCTGAGAAAGCAGGGTCTTGACAGCTCTTATCACTCTTTCTTTCAGGTCCAGATAATTTTCATTTCTTTCTTCACTTCTTGGGGTGTTTTGTTTTTCCATTTTAAGAAGAGTCAAGGTCAAACGCCTAGGGTAGTCATCTGTATGCAGGAGGGCAGACTGCTGAGCACACGTTGCTCTTTTTTCAAGGGAAACTTTAAAGAGCCAGGAGTTAACTGCCTCCTGCCTGATCCTTTGTACCACAGCTTTTGCAACATGAAGCACCACAGGTGAGGAATGCAAGCCACATCTGACTCTTGGGCCAACTGTCTCCCCAGATGTCTTGTTGCTTGCTATTATTGGGGTGTTTGTTAAACAATAAGAGGGTTTTTGTTGTTGTTGTTTGTTTAGTTTTTTGGGCTTGTTGTTGTTTTTGAGACAGGGTTTCTCTGTGTAGCTTTTGTAGACCAGGCTGGCCTTGAACTCATAGTGATCTGCCTGCCTCTGCTTCCCTAAGTGCTGGAATATACCAGTATTTCAGATTTATGGCCTCTTTTTTCATTAATTGTTGTTACATGCATGTGTGTGTGTGTGTGTGTTATTTTTTCCTAAATACAACCTCAGACTAGATAATGTTACTTGGACGTGTGTTTTCAGGGCTTACCATTTGGTATTAGGTAACCAGTTAGTATACTCTTCCCTGGGGAAGACTTTCTTCTTCCAGCGTTCCTTAGTTGGCTGTAGTTCTTTGTATAAGATTGAAGCATTGTGGCCCATCGCTTAGTTACGTGTGTTGTTAAGCTCACGTTTAGGCAGTCATATTGACAAGACTCTGCCACTCCCTAGAGACACAGTCTCCCAGCGAGCCCTCTGACCCGTGGCTCTGAACAGTCTCCCCACCCCACCCTTACAGTGTTTTCTAAAACTTCAGTGTGGTGAGTTTTGTAGATGTATCCACTGGGACTGGGCCCACAACTTTGCCTTTTAATTGGTTGTTTTCTCCCTCTGTTGCAAAAGAGACATTTCCATGATGAGGGTGAGGACTACGCTTATCTGTGGATATTAGGACACAATGTGAAGTGTAGTGAGGGATCATGCTGGTTTAGTAACGTGGTGGTTGTAGGATTTTGTCTTTTTTCAAGATTCATGACTTCACTAGCCCTGGTAGTTGGCTTAGTTTCCCTCTTGTTATGGCCAAGGGTGGAGGGGTTCTTAGGTCTATATTGAAAACTTGTCTTAGGGTTTCATTGCTGTGAAGAGACACCATGACCATGGCAACTCTTAAAGAAAATATTTAATTGGGGACTGGTTTACAGTTCTGAGGTTTAGACCGATATAGTCATAGCAGACAACATGACAGCATGCAGGCAGACATGGTGCTAAAGAAGGAGCTGAGAGTTCTCTATCTTGATCTGCAGGCAGCAGGAGACTCCACACTGTTTATGTAGCTTGAGCAGAGGAAACCTCAAGGCCTGCCCACACGGTGATACACTTCTTCCAATAAGGCCACACCTTCTAATCGTGCCAAGCATTCAAACACATGGGTCTATGTTAAAACTACCACAGAGCTGTTGGTTTCTGTCAAGGGATGCATGCCAGTCTGTATACTCAGGGTAATCATGCCATGCTTGTCATTTATGTGTTGTTGTGGTTTTTTTTTTTTTCTTTCTAGCGTTGCCTTCACTTCTAGTGTAATGCTCTTTATTGCTAATGTAGCATGAGTTTTCTGACATTCTGCAATTCTGACTCAGATTGTTCTTTATTTCTTGTGTCATTTTCTATTTGTGTTTACTCGTTCTGAAATGGTGTGGGGTTGTTGAATCTACTCTGTGGACACAGCTCTCAGAAGTTGGATTTCTTTTTTTTTTTTTTTAATTTTTTATTACAATTTATTTACTTTGTATCCCAGCTGTAGCCCTGTCTCCTGTCCCCTCCCAATCCTGCCCTTCCTCCCTCCCATGCTCCTTCCCCAGTCCACTGATAGGGGAGGTCCTCCTCCCCTTCCATCTGACCCTAGCCTATCAGGTTTCATCAGGACTGTCTGCATTGTCTTCCTCTGTGGTCCAGTAAGGCTGCACCCCTCACCCCCCTCAGGGGGAGGTGATCAAAGAGCCAGCCACTGAGTTAATGTCAGAGACAGCCCCTTACTAGGAAGCCCATTTGGAGACTGAGCTGCCATAGGCTACATCAGGGGTTCTAGGTTATCTCCATAAATGGTCCTTGGTGGAGTATCAGTCTCAGAAAAGATCCCTGGGCCCAGATTTTTAGGTTCTGTTGCTCTCTTGTGGAGCTCCAGACCCTTCAGGTCTTTCTATCTCCCCCTTCTTTCATAGGATTCCCTGCACTCTGTCCAAAGTTTGGCTATGAGTCTCAGCATCTAGAAGCTGGATTTTTTACACCTGTGTTGTGTCTGCAGGACTTTTCCGTCAGTTGTTTTATATGACTCTTATCTTCCAGGGCTCTAAGAAGATAGGCCACAGCACCTTTTCTGAATATATGGATCAAAAATATAACTGGGAATATAACATATATAATATAATAATATAATATAATTGGGAATTTCTTGGTCCTTCCCTCCTTTCTCTCTGTTGTCAATTCTTTCCTATAGCAGTTATTTTTCCCAATGAAGACTCTGTTCTAAAAGAGACCGAGCTGGCTAGCTCCTTAGACTACATAGAACACCTGGTCCCCCCTTACTGGCAAGGTGAAACCTTCCCTTACTCTACACAGTGCTGTCATTGGCCCATGAGAATGTGTCCTTTGGGTTCTCTTCCACATGATATCTGGCAGATGCCTCATTAAGGACATATTGTCCCCACAGAACAGAGACATCATGACCTATCATAACTCTGAGGCTTGGCCCAGTCCCTTGGGTTAAGGAGATGAGACTCCTGGGGGTTTGGGGTTTTGTCTAGCTTCTCTTGATGTTTGGTTAATGTGAGGTTCCTGGGAGTCCCTAAGAGCAGGCTGCCATTGCTGTCTTCTCAGAATCCCTTTCACTTATGCTCTTAGAGAGGCTGTTGTCTTATCTCAAATCATCACAGATGTTTGTGCACTGCTAATTGGTGAGAAGAACTTTATGCAAGTGTCATTGTCAGCGTTTGCCATGCTTTTCTTTCTAGCATTTTGTTGTTGTTGTTTTGTTTTGTTTTTGGGGGGGGGTTGGTTGGTTTGTTTGGTTTCTTTGCTTTTCGAGGCAGGGTTTCTCTGTGTACCCTTGGCTGTCCTGGACTCACTTTGTAGACCAGGCTATCCTGGAACTCACAGAGTTCTGCCTGCCTCTGCCTCCCCAGGTGCCTTTCTGGTTCCCTTGATGTTAGTGATGCTACATGTTTTCACAGCCATGTGTTTGTATATGGATTTTTCTGTATCCTTTGTTCAGATGTAGGAAGCCAATCAATGGGGTATCTCTCTTCTTGAGTTGGAAACTCAGAGATAAGAATCTCATAGATTGAAGAGAATACCAGCTCTGGCGCTGGGAGGAAGGGATTGGTGGGTGTGTCCGGTGTGTGGCCACCACACACGTCATGATGCTTCTCCCTAAGCCGTAAAGGGAGACACATGTGGCTTTGATACTCTTCACCTCTTTGAATACCTGATATTCTTTTTCTGCCTTTAATTTAGACCATAATGGTCAAAATGTGTGAGTGAACATCACAGCACAATACTACTTCCTGTCTTTCTCCCTCAGGACTTCAGACAAGTATGAAGCAGCTCTCTGGGGAAGTTGTGGAGCTGAAGCAACACTTGGAACACTATGACAAGATCCAGCAACTCACACAGATGCTGCAAGAGAGCCACAGGTCCCTGCTTGAGTGGGCCACAGGGGGAGGCTGAGGCACAGAGTATGGGGCACCAAGAAATAGCTGGCAGTGTCTCTCAGAAGTTCAGGATCCACATGCATTGCCCTGTTGGCTTTGAGCATCAGTGAACATTTCCTTGGTAAAAGAGATATGATGATGACTGCAAGTATAGACTGGGTAGTGTACAGCCTGAGGTATGGCCCTGAGGTGAGCACGCTGAGGTGAACACCTTGAGGTGTATAGGAACCAGGAGGTACGGCCTAGGAACTGTAGGGATAAATGATGGTGAGGTATGGTACAGTGTTCTTCTCCCTGGTTGGTGAGAAGAACCTTATGCAAGTGTCATTGTGACCCTTTCATCCTTTGCCATGCTGTTCTTTCTGGCTTGCTTTTTCTGTTTTGTTTTGGCTTTGTTTTTTATTTGTTTGGTTGGTTGGTTTCTTTGCTTTTCAAGACAGGGTTTCTCTGTGTAGCCTTGGCTGTCCTAGACTCACTTTGTAGACCAGGCTGTCCTGGAACTCACAGAGATCTGCCTGCCTCTGCCCCCGCAAGTGCTTTTCTGGTGCCCTTGATGTTACTGATGCTACATGATTTCACAGCCTGTAGAGCTGTTCCTGTAGCGTGTAGGTTCCCTCTCACTGCAGTCCATGGTTGTTCCCTTATATTTCCACTTTTGCCGTATGGGCAGTGAAAGAGGGACCAGGACTGGAGAGATGGGCAAGGCAGATACCCATTTTAATTGAGGGAGTTCCCTCTGGAAAGGAAACGAGTGCTCAAGTAAGAACAGATCATCAGAGCAGCCCTTGTTCCTGAAGCTTCCTGTGAGACGTACTGGCCTGTAGTCACTGTTACCGCTCTCCCCCCTCTTCTCCCTTCTTCCTGCTAACCCCCCTTCTCATTGTTTTATAACTAGGTGACCACATTCCTGCATATAGGGTCAGACTACGCCAAGCTCTCCCTTTAAGGCATTACAGGCCAGTAACTCCATGGGCCGTTACAGGCGTTAGTTACAGTGGTTAGAGAGAAAGGCTTTTGGCAGAGAAGACTGAGCTGAGACTCAGCTGGGAGGAGTGGAAGGACAGAGTCTGAGCCACTAATTTCGAGGTCAAAGCAGTGGCAGGCAAAGCAATGCACTCCTGGAATCCAACAGGCCATCTTTGCGGCACCCAGTAACATTGCTGGTTGTGCTCCCTGACCCAGCATCCTGACCCAGATATGGGCAGGACAAGGTGTAGAAATCTGAAGACAGTGGGATTGGGCTTTTTCCCCACTCATGTGCATGCTGGTATGCACGTTTCTATGATTTAAACAAACAGGGCTAGCACCTACTTAGTAGAGTACTCAGTGGAGTGACCATCTTCAAAAGTGGCAGAGGTTAGTGTTGCCTTGCTTCATCTAAACTTGTGATATTATTCACTATGGCCACTTTGGGGGACAGGGCAGTATTGAGAAATTGTAAAATATGTGCTAGCACTTCTGAATCCAGCTCTGCACTGTACTGTTGCCACATCACAGTCAGCCGTGTATGACTAGGAATTAAACATTTGAGTAGTGGGTCTTTCTAACGTCAGATGATTTTACTAGCCATAAAGGTTGTTGTCTTGTCATAGAACTGTGGTACGTCGGAAAGACATCACTATTCACTCCTTCAACTTATTCCCAAGCTCAGCTCACAGTGACCAGCAGTGCCTTTTGGCTTGCTCAAGCCAAGGAATCTGGTTGTGTTCTGTGTGTGGTGTGGAAAGGTCATGTAAGGAATAGCAGTCAGTAAGAAGTGAAAGATAGTGGGGCCATGGACAAGCAGTGGCCTTGGCGCTGCTGCAGTTAGGAGAACCTGGCCAGAGGATGGGTGAGCTATGCCTTCATGCTGGTGGGCTTCCGGCCAGCCTGTGGCAGTTGGGACACCACAGCAGGCTGGGCACTGGCAGGGGCTCAGCAGGCTGTTGTTATTCTTTCCTCCTCCAGCTCCCTGGTCAGCACCAACGAACATCTCCTGCAGGAGTTGAGCCATACACGGGCGCAGCATAGAGCTGAGGTAGAGCAGATGCACTGGAGCTTCCAGGAGTTTAAGAAGACTGCTGCCTTGTTCCCACGCCATAGCTCCCGACTTGGTGGCCGGCAGTCCTGCTAGCTGCTGCTGAGCTGTGCCCTCCATCGGTTCTAGTCCCGGGGTAGCCCCTGGGCATGTATACCCTGTTGAGACTGCAGTCACCTTAGGATCCTCAAAATGTAGTCATGAGCTCAGCTTGTTTATGTGCTTTTTAAGTTGATGAGTTCCACCCCGAGGCTTTGTCATTTTGAGATGTTTTGTCATTACACATCCTGTTGTAAAGTACCTGCAGTATTTTTTCTTCCTAATGCAAGAAAGTTTTGTATGATTAAAATGTTTTCATGTGAGAAGCAGCCCTTATTTAAAGAACTAATATATTGTGTTATGTTTAAAAAGTTAAGTGTCGCTATAAACTATAACTTTCTCATTGACTTCTATAAAACAAGTTATACATAGTGAGCAAGAAGAAATAAGTTCCAAGTTGTAATAAAAATAACACTTATAGATGTGAGAAACATTCTAAGAATTTGTATGATATTAATGTCATAGTAAAAAAAAACAACCTCCCTACTTCACGCTTCGCCCTTTTGCCATAACTTCTGAAAATAAACAGACTATTCAACCAAAAATCAGGGGTAGATTTAAATACTGTGCAAAATGAAACCCAGGTGACTGACTATGAAAAGTGCTCATCAGAAGCAGTAAATTTAGTCCACCAGGACGACACTCCCAGAGTGAGGTCCTGCAGACAGAGGCTCTTGTGCACTAGTGCTGCTGAGTAAATCACTCTATAGATATCTTGAGGTTGTCTAGAAAAGCCATTGTGATTACCGTTAAGGAGTTGAAGGAAGCTCGAACATAAAGGAAATAGAACCTTACTAAGAATGGACTGAATGTCTGAAGCTCTCTGAGCACAGTTGTGTTGGTGTCCGAAGTGTAACTCTTAGATGAAGAGAGCACCTGCCGGGCACACAGAGGCTCGGGCTCCATCTCTGCACCGAAGGGAAACAAACACAAAAAACATGGTGCCCAGAAAGCTCTGTGTTTTTTCTGATTAGGAATGCTCACCTAAAACACTTGTCCCAAGCATGGATAAGGGAAATAGCCTATGATTCTGTGATGTGGGGACCACACTTATAAACAGCTGGTTTCCTTTTTATTTTTTAATAGTGTTTCTGAAGAGAATGTTCAAACTTTATTGTGATTCTTTTTATCAGTCTTTTTGTGATTAACTCATTCTGGGTACTAATTTTTTAAGAATTTTCTCTTTGTGGTCATTGTGATATTGTAAAATAAGTATTTGGTCCTTATTGGTTTCCAAACACAGAACTTATAATCTTTAGACTCTGAAGGATGGTATCACTGTGTGGTAGCTGTCTTCTGGCCAACTCCCAAGTGGCTTCAGGATGTGGCTGGCCACTGGAAAGATAAATGCAAGGGATGAGGGTTTTAGCATCACCCCAACCCCAAGTTCCTAGAAGTGAAGGTACTGATAGTTAAATTGATGACCAAGGACAAGAGTAATGCCTACACAATAGAGTTTCCTCAGAAAGACAAGAGGATTGGGCTCGGAGAACATCTGAGGAACTGAAGAGCTTTAGGACAGCGGCACCCAGAGACAGAGTTCCTCGCCTTCCCACACCTCATTCCACGCCTCTTCCATCTACTTCCATTGTGGTGACTTTGTAATAAATTACTAATGTGCTTTCTAAGTCCTGAGAGCTGCTTAAGCAAATTAATTGACTCTGAAGAGAGTGTTAAAGAGACCACAGTTCTTAGCCAGTCAGAAACAGGAGAAAATGTGGACTTTCGTTCTTTTGTGTTACTTTCTAAAGTTGGGGCCAGGCTTGACCCTCAACCTGTGAGATCCGCTGCTTCTTCCAAGCAGGTGGCATCAGGATGGATTGGAATTAGAGGATGGCTAGCTAATATCTGTGTTGGGATTGTTTGCTTATTAGAGGGCAGCTATCCAACATATTTCAAGATCACAAAAGTCTTCTGTGTTGACTGTTGTGTCGGTTATATGAGTCATAAGAGTTCATCTTTATCTTTTGAGTCATGAAGATAATCTGCTTTTTGCAGAATATTTGGTACTTTTGTCTATTTGGAGTTTTTAGGTATATATCTAGAATGGATTTTTGTGCCTGTTATGAAGGTTAAGGGTCTAATGCCCATTGTTCTCCAGGGATATGTACAGTTGTCCTAGCCCTGGATTCCCTGAAAACACCTGCATTTCCTCCCTCAGCCTTTCCTGGACTGTTACTTGGACACATCCCTCCATCTTATGTTCAGACTATCTACATAGTTTTGATCATTTGCACTTCACAATTTCCTGAGTACTGACTCCATGAATGAGTGGATATAAATACAATTCTGTAACAGTATCTGACACTAAGCCAGCACCGCCCTGTTCTGTGCTGCAGTACAGTGGCTTGTAGTCCCTGTCCTTGCTTTATCTGGATCTGCAGCACTGTGCTGTCAGCCTTCTTTAGAGAACGCGTTTGTAATCTTTTCATTCTTGGTAGGGCTTGCTGGTGAAGCCACTTGTGCCTGGAACTTCCTTTGTGGGTAGAATTTTTATACCAGTTTAGTATGATTGTTTTAAGATGTGGTAGAGCCTGTTCTCACCAACAACCCAGCCTCTCCTGAGTGGATTTTGGGTAATGTTGCTAATAATTAGAGCAAACAGTATGTGAGGAACTGAGGTGTGTCCTGGCAGGACCAGGCAGAGGAAGAGCCAGCTGCTGAGCCATTATAGTAGTTGCTCTAATGGACCTTGGTCTCTGTCTTATGAGGTCAGAAAGATTCTCCCATCCCACCCTCAACCCAGCTGGATTTTGTGTTCAAAGCAGTGAGTTTCCAGCCTCAACTTTGAAGCATTGGGGGCTGTCAGCTGTGTTCTGCAGCTCCGTATCCCAAGTCAGGAGTTGTACAGCTAGCTAGCTGTCTATTTCTGTTTGAGTTTTTGTAAGTCATGTATTAATTTATATTGCCTTAATTTTCAGATTATCCTTGGCACTGATAATCGTTCATTAATGTTTTAGTAGCTTCAGTATTTCAGTGTACCACTGTATAGACATGTTGTGACACTTGGGCTTTTAAATAAGACCTCGCTATCTGGTTAAGAAGATAGCCTCTGGCCACTGGCTCTACCTCAGCTTCCACACTGCAGACATGCTGGTTGAGCCAGTGAGCAAGCAGGCCTGGCACTGATGGGGAAACTCCAAAGCATGCTGTTGCCTGTCCTGGACTTTTTCAGCTGTATATCTGCTGACCAGCTTCCTGTCTGCCATCTCATTTTGTATATTTGTTTTGGTTTGTTTGTTTTGTTTTTCTGGCTCCAGTATTGTCATTTGTTTTGTTTGTTTGTTTAGTTGGTGGTTGGTTTTTCTTGGGTTTGTTTTTTGTTTTTGTTGTTTTCCTTTTAAGACAAGGTCCTTACCATATAGACTTAGCTGTCTTGGAGCTCACCATGTAGATCAGGTTGGCCTCAGACTCTTGCCTCTGCCTCCTGAAGCTGGGACTAAAGGTGTTGTACTCCCACTCGTGGCCATTTTTAGATTTTAACTGTTTAGCATTTCCACCCTTGCTAATCAGGAAACTGGTCAGCACTCTGAATACCTCCAAAATACACCAGTGTGGGTGAGCGTTAGCCTCTCTGTTCCCCTGCAAGTTTGTGTGTGATTGTTCCCACGTGTCTGAATGAACTATTTTTAGTTTCACAAAACATTTGCATAGCTACTATTATTAATCAGAACGTACCTGCCTTTTTGTTTTACTTGTTGTCAAAGAGATTTCACTTGTGATCACTTTCTGCATTTAGAATTTTTTTTTTTTACGTCTAGTGGTAACATTATTTCATTATTGAAAAAAAACCAAAAATTGTTTGTTTTTAGCAGCTCTTGAGCAGCAACCTTATTGGACTAGTATTTGAAGCTTACCGTAATTTAATCATCATCTTGATGTGCCTGCCTTTGGAATGCTGGTAATTTGTGATGCAGTTTATGACTAATTACCTTAAGTCTGGACCTCACCCAAGGGCTGCACCCTAGCCAGGCCTGGCCTTGAGTCTGACAGATGGCTGGTCTGCATGTTCTTGCAGTCCTGCCTAAGCTAGGAAGCAGAAAGTCCCTTGAGTGAAAATGATGCAAGGGTCTCTCCCGTGTGCTCTGATGCAAGGAAGACTCTAGGCACCTCTATGTTAGTACCCAAGTATGAAGACCCTGCCAGCCAGAGGGTGTGACCGCTAGTATAGACAGCATAATACTGTGAGAGAAGTAGAAATTACATTTGAACACCTTTATTCATCACTTTACCAACACGATGTTAATAACAGCAAACACAATGAACGAAATGTTGATAGACACAAGCTGTTTCACTAAAGCAGTATGAGCCAGGCCATGATCGTATGTCCATCAGGTGACTAGGTGCCTTGCACTCGAGAGGAGGGACAGCAGGCCCATCCTGACCTGACAGACTTTTTGAGAAAGCGTGGTTTAGATGTCAGCATTATGTGCCTTTCCGAGTCAGAACACCCATGACATCAACGTTACCCATCACACTGATAAAGTGATAAACTCTGTATTCCCTAACATTAATAAAATAGTGTAAAAATATATATCACATATATATAAACTTAACTCCCTTTCTTGAAAAAAACTTAGTACAAACTAGTAGTAGTAGCATATTACTCCTTTCAAGTTTAAGTTGTACAGGCTTCCTTTGTTGTTTGGCTTGGTGTAGTTTAAGAGGTCTAAAGGAAGAGATAATTTAAGTGTCCCAAGATGGCCACACCCGTGAACTATAAATTTCAGAATGGTCAGTAGTATGTTAGTGAAGAAGAGCAGTTTGGCTCAGTGTTGGGAGGATATTCTGATGTCTTCACAGTACAGCCCAAATGTCACCCTTGCCATTCTTAATTGGCAGGGCTTCCCCAATGTGTCCATGCTGTAGCCAGGTAGTACACAAGTCTGGAGAGAGGGGAGGGGGGGGG
>CM053743.1:79862894-79884375 GCA_028658305.1 Pachyuromys duprasi | reverse complement strand
ACTTGAAAAGCCACCCGAATGTCCTTTAGCAGGGCTCAGATAAGCATTCTGTGCTCAGCAGAATGTACTCTCCTGACACAATGACAAGCGCACCCTGGTGGCTGGGCTAAGGAAGTAGGCATGAAAATTCTACTGTTCCCACACACCCTGAATTTTTACTGGTGCCTGGAGGAGTCTCACACTTTACACAGGTCCTGAATATACAGGGAATTTTAATCAAACAACCAGAAGAGCTGAGCCAAATGTCCTTTGAGAAATACACAGGGTCCCATGCTGGGGTGGGGTGGGAGGGCACCCCTACTTGTCAGGAGATTGGAAAGCCACTGAAGCATTACACTCAGGTCAAGGATAGAACATAGGAGCTAGAGCCCCACAGTGGGACCGTGTGATCCTAGAACATGGTAGACCTGCCCGTGCTGTGGGTAATGGAGCCTCAGTAGACGCCTTGTGCCTTAGACGGTGAGGTCCAGTCCTTCATGCTCCGGCCCCAGCGCTCACCGCCTACCTTTGGGAGTACTGGAGCAGCTTGGCTTCGCAGTCCAGTGGTGCCTGGAGCTGACAGCTTTTCCCTCTCTCCTAGGACCTTGGGGGGGGGGGGGTGATCTAAGCCTCCCACACACACACACACCCAGGGCTGCTCTGTTTTGTCGTGAAAAGTCAAAGGCGCTCTTGTCTCCTACTCCCAACCCTTCCTGGGCTGACATGAGGATGCCAGGCCTAACGGCCAGCCTGGCAACCTGCTGCTGGAGCACACAGTCCTCTATGGGCAGCCTCGGCACCAGGCACCACCAGCATGAGTCACTGGGGGAAGCAGTAACTGGAGGGCTTCTCCCATCACAGGCCACATTCAGATAGAGCTGGCTGCCTGCTCCACTGGTACCAACAATCCCTTTCTGGCCTGGGTCCCCACAAGTCTAACTGTATTGTTGGGGAGAGGAGACTTGTCTCAGTTCACAGGGAACGCTCCCCAGGAGACCCAGGCACTTCTTGAAGCAGAATCCCCACCCAGCTCTGGGAAGACAATGCCCACTTCTAACTCACAGATAAAAACCTCTGTGGGATTCTCCTATGTAGCGAGCCTATATCTAGAGCTCTCCAGACTAAGGGCTCTTCCTGGGGTTTGCCCTTCCCTACCTTCAGTTCCCAAGCTGTCCAAAACTGGCCTACAAGTGGGTGTCTGCCCACTTGTACCCCAGGAGCCTGGGATTGCTTCCCAGGTCCTGTCCTCTATGTGCAGGGCACCTTCTCTGTCTCTTGGGGACCCTGGAACCTGGATAGGAGGGGTAGGACTCAGTCTCAGACAACAGAGACCTCTGAGGAAGGTCTGCTCCTCTCTATCCAATACCACAAACACTACCACTCCCCACCTCAGCTTTGGACTTTCATGGAGCCCCAGTCCACCCTATTCAGCACCTTTGTGAAGGGGTCCTTGTCAAGGCTTGAGTAACAGGAAAACTCTTAAGTGTTGAAGGAGTGGGGCACACGGATAAGACAAGGCTGCCTGTGTATGCTTCTTGGTTCCTGGGGTTTATAGAAACTTTTGCTTCTAGAGTAAACACCAGAGAGCATCTTCATCAGCCAGATACTATGCAGGCAGAGGAGGCGCTTCCGAGGGATGGAGAGCTATACCTTCCCTATATGTGTGGGGGTCAGAGAGCAGCTGAAGGACCAGGAAGGAGCTCCTGGGCAGTGGGAACATCTAGTCCAGGCTCCTTCCTGCTGCCTCTGGAGGCTTTCTGTAGAAACAGTGAGGGAGCTGACCTGAGCCTGCTGGACCACAGAATAGCCTCCGCTGCCATGGGCCTCAAGATACCTGTTGCTGCCAGTGTCTGCCTCTTTAGATGTGTTCAAGGAAGGTGCAGAAGTTTGGTCATTCTCTTCAGACACCGGTCTCCTGTTCCTTCCTCCTTAGGACTCTTCCATGCCCACTGACTGCCCATCTACCTCAGGACCCAGCCCTGGGCTCTGTGCCTAAAACAGTGGTAATGCTGCTAAAAGTCCAGGCCTGTCGGTTCTCTGTGCCCACAGCAGGTCACTAGATTCAAGAAATTTGCTTGAGAGCAGGTGATGTGCTCTTTGCCTAGAGGAGCCTGGATGCCACTTAGCCACAAGGACTCTGCCCATGTCAGGAAATCAGTCATCAAGGAGCAGCACCGCTATGGCCTTGCTCTGGACACCGTCCAGGTTACTGTTTACTGGCAGTTGCTGGTTGTCCTAGGGAAGGCATCTGCGACCTACAGTATTGATACTTCCCTCTCTCTTGGGAACATAGCATCCTTAAAGCCCCTTTTCACTTGTCATTTTGTGTTTTCTAAGGGGCCTGAGGTTATGGGATAAACATTCTCCAGGTGACCCTAAATGAACACCACATCTGCCAAATCCCACCTCCTCACATTTCTGGCCTGGATTAAGGAGGGGTAAGGCATGAGGATAGATTTGCCTCCAGTTGTTCAGCCAAGTTATGGATGTTTGACGGTGTTCATTCTCTTACATGGCCTTCATGTACTGGCCAGCCAGCTTCCCAAGGCAAGATAGAGGTGCTTATCTTCACAACAGCCTGATTCTTACCTGGCCACGGCAGACTAGCCAGAGCAGATGAAGCCCTGACCACACAGGCATGGGGACAACTAGCTCAATAACTATCAGGAAAAACAAAACAAGACAAAAGTCCATATCTCCTGCCTATCTCCCAACACAGGTCAGCCCTGAGTTTCCCAGCAGGCGTCTGAGTGGTCACACTGCACTGCTATATGCAGCCACTAGAGGGCCATGCAGAAGTAAGAATAGCAGCAAGGCTTCAGACACTGGGGCGTCTGAAGAGTAAGATGCGTGCTGGATCTTGCTCCATTCAAGGCCTGCAGGGTCAAGCCACTCTCCCCTGGAACATGTGACTGTTAGCTTTACCCAAGACTCAGGAAGCAGAGCCTGAAGGAGGAGCTCCAGGGACATGTGTGCCAGAGGTGAGTGGAACTGGCCCACAGCCAGGAACAGAGGCTGCCTCCAAGGGTCCTCACATATCTAGGGTCCTTGACGTCTGAATTCTCTGGGATGCTTGGATGGGTAGCACATACAGAAACCTATCCTTCCTGTGGGTTTCCAAAACTCTGGCCAGAACTCTGGAGACACGAGGCCTGTTCCTAGGAGCACTCGCCTACATTGGCTCAGGTGGCTGCTTTGCTGAGCGTCCTCAGCAGCACACAGACATCAGAAGAATCCCATCAGGCCTTGCTGACTAGCTGTGGCATGTAAGGAACATCAAGCAGCATATGAGCAGTGGCGACAAATCCTCAGTCTAAGCAAATCTAGTCCCTGCTTTCTACATGTAGAGACTGGCCTTGCTTCCTTCTGACCTGTATCCAGACATAATGGACACGGCCCTGATGCCCCCGCCAGGTTACTTTCTGACTCTGCAGTGTTGGCAGGAATCTCTGCATTTACTCTAGGAGGGTACCTAGAACCCAATCCGGGCCCAGGGAGGCCAAAGGTCTGGCAGAATGGCAGTCAAAGTAAGGAGGCCATAGGTGAGCCCAGCCCCACCCGGAGGCTCCTCTACCTCTCCTTCCACAAGCATATGCAGGTCCATACACAGGCACATAGACCCACTGCAGACAGTCACACACAGATTCAATGCCATCGGCGCCCAGTTGTTTCTCAAGCTGCACCACACTGGCCTTGCTTCAGCGTCAGATCTCTGTTAACTGTGTGGAGATTGGCCATGCTAAGCCTTTTGCAAGATGGAGAGTCTAGGTTAACAGTAGTCTACAATAAAACTTGGTATAGAGCTTCAAGAAATTTGTTTAAAATTTAACACATAGTAACATCAAAACAAACAAGCGCTGCCATGGTGACATGACCTAAACAAAGGCTGCAGATACCCCAGCTGGCGCCACGCCTGCAGAGCCATGGCAACCTGCCCCAAAACAGAAATAGTTGAACTTTTTTCTCTCTCAAGTCCTGTCAGAGTCAGCAACTTCCTGGAGGTACCTAAGCAATTTCCTCCCAAGCCCCAAACTCCCATAGGAGGCAAAGGCCTCTGCAGCTGCCATTGCTGCCCCTCAAGGGACCATAAACACCCAGCCCTCGCAATACAAACAGTGCCATTACAGCCACAAGTTTCCTGGAAGTCTCAGTTCCCCAGCCCTTCTTGCTTATCCCTTTCAGCATTCCCATGGTACTCAGGATACTGTCCCCCTACACTAGAGGACAACAGGACTCTGAATTTTCTGTTCACACATGCCTGTGAGGTGAGGCTCTTCCTCCAGAGCAGAGGTGTTCCAAGTGGGACATAGGTCACCAGGAACCTCAATGGAATCCAGGCTCTGAGAGGGAAAAATAATTCAAAGGTGGTGAGAGGTGAAGAAATGGCAGTGTCTAGGATCTCAAGGGGTCCAGGTGGGTAGGCAAAAGAAACATCAAAGTTTCTGGGCTTTACTTAGTGCAGGAGCCTCACCTGGGCTTCCCCAGGCACCCAGCTAGACATCTGCCCCGCAGTTTGAACCCACAGTGCCAGCAAACACAGCTGGCATTAGAATACAGCACTGATAGCCTGTCTGCCTAGACTATCATAGCCTTGAACCCTCTCTGAGCTTGGGCTACAGGTGCTTGCTCTCCAGGCCCTTGACTTGCAAGGCAGGGACACTCCAAGGTTCGCAGACAGCCCAAAGTCTACGATGGGGAACAGCCATGTCCTGGAGTTGGGGATGAAGTGTCTAAGCACCTGAAGTTCTGCATTCCCTTCACTTGCCTCACTCATACAAGTCTGGAGTTTTCAGTCCTCTGTGACCCTCATCATCTAAAAGACCTTATGCCCACACAGTACCATCTACTGGAAGGCTGTAAAAACACAGGTTCTACATGGGGGTGGAGAGCACATATGCAGGCACACGACACCTGGAAATTCCAGTTCTGATCATTTTGCCTGGGTCAGTGCCCCTCTCTCATGGCTGGCCAGCCTATCAGATCAGCCTTGTTTTTCAGGACCTTCCTGTCTGTCCCTGCCCAGAACTGTCCAATGGAATTCAAATGACCATGTGAGTTTCTTGAGGTGAAAGGACACCAGCAGGTGTCCCTACAGACCCGATCCTGAGCTTACCAGAATCCCTGGAAGCTGGTCCTACATCAGGAACATGCAGGATGTCTTTTAGGCAAGGCTAGTGAGCTTACCGAGCCCTTCTCCTCAGACATGTCCCTCAGGACAAGTCCCTGTGAAGAGGCTGCACATTTCCCAGCAGATTACAGGACAGACAGGCCAGAACATGTGACTAGCACAGTGAGTTTCACCAAGCCTGGGAAAGCCCACCCTCCCCCAAAGACAAGGCCTATGGTCGATACCCAAAATCAGGGGCAGTCACTTTGGTGAAATTTAGAGGGTCTCAGGAACTATAAGCATCAAGATTTTCCGGTCATCTATGAAGGAGCGGCAGCAGTATGGAGGCTCTGTGGCCTGATAGACATCTTGTTGCATGCATCTGCCTGGATCCTTATGACCTGTTCTGTATTTTGTAGGTTCCTTGTCCCCAATGGATTATGCTGTCCTTTGTGACTCATGGGCGAGAACCATCTCCTGACCCTTTGTCTTGGGTCTTTTCTATGAAAGCAATAGAATGAATGCATAATGTCATACAAGGTCACATAGGAGTCACTAGCACTGCACATAGATGAAGCTATGGAGAGAGAAGTGTTAAGAAAAGCCCAAGGACCACAGTCTAGAAGTACATAGGGTCCCTGGCCAAGGACCTTCCAGGTAGGCTTGGGAGGAACTAGTGCTGGTATTATCACAATGGACCCTGGCCAGAGTGGAGGTGAGGACTTCCACAGTGGGCATCAGGGTAAAGTGGCCCCACACATCTGAGCCTCTGGCCATGCCCTCCTCTCACACCCTGACCCACAATAATTGAACTTCAAGATAAGGTAGGTCTGAGATATCATAGGAACAGGGTCTGAGGTGGATGGGAAAGGGGGGATAGGGCTATTTACACACATCTGCTTTCAGAGCTGGAGGCTACACAGAGTTTCTTCTCTAGCTTCTCATTGGGGTTGGAAGCCTCAGGAGAATGAACAAGCAGGATGGACCATTTCACACCCCTCTTTGGAGTCCTCGGGGGTCAGCAGAGTCTGGAGAAGTTCAGGATACAGGGCCCCTTTGGGACATGTTTCTCAGCCTCTATAGTACAACCATTCAAACCTAAGATGCTCCAGACACAGTCTTGTTTACTATGTACAATAGGAGCATGGGGTTGAGATTTTCTTGTTTTGCAAAGGCCTCAAACTCCCAGTACACAGTGAAAGTGATATAAGAATTGGGATGTGTGGGGACAGCTAGGCTCTGGTTCAGTATTCTCCACAGAGCCACTTCCTAGGGGCTAAGACCTTGAAGATTCTGGCTTAGCCTTTTTTTCATCTCCCTCCTACAGGTTCTAGAGGAAGCTACATCTGGCTTCAGCTGGAACAGAAAGATGCCAATATCCTAAGTCCCTCAGTCATGGTGCCCTGCAACTGGTAATCTGACTTACGCCACCTCTTCCCTTTGGGACATACGTTAAATCCCTCCACCTTCCTAGGAATGTCTAAACTGGCATGAGATACTCGTTGAAGCTCTCAGGAGCCACCTGCCTTGCCACCTCTACCCTTCTGCTTGTTGCTCAAAGACTCCTCCAGGCACCAGCGCAGTACCTGGGGGGCAGGGAGGCCTAACTGTACCTGGAGAACACCAACAATTCCACCAGCAAAGCAGTGATTAGCAACCGCAATTGTGAAGACTACAGCACCCACCCCAAGGCAGATGAGGAAGTGATACCCGGCTAGTAGCACCCACAGATCAAACATGGGACCTGATAGCACACAGATGTCAGAGAACACAATGGATACATAGCCACTCTCTGACCTGTATCAGGATGGCTGCATATGTGAGCATTTCTCAAGTGCAAAATTAACAGACAGG
This sequence comes from Pachyuromys duprasi, assembly GCA_028658305.1. Lineage (NCBI taxonomy): Eukaryota > Metazoa > Chordata > Mammalia > Rodentia > Muridae > Pachyuromys > Pachyuromys duprasi. The sequence goes on along the minus strand of CM053743.1, from coordinate 79,877,435 downwards.
GGCTGTAGACAAGGGGATGGAAAAGGGTGTCCTCGCCACTGCTATATCCTGGACACAAAGCTACGGGGGTCCAGTCCACAGCAGATGGGTCTCTGTTCACCTGAGCAGATCCTGATCGTATCTAGCAACAGCTCGCTAACCTGGGTATTTGTTAGAGTTAACTAAGTATTCTCAAGGGCAGAAGCCCCCACCGTGGCCACATCCAAGGCCAAATGGACTGAGACCAGGACCACTGCTCAGAACATGGCCAAAGCACTTGAGACCAATGTACTCCCCAGACTGTTCCAGACACTACGGGTTCTGTGCCCGCTTCTTGCCTTCAAGCCTTCAGAATCTGCAAGCGAGATACTTCACAGACCATCATAGTTGCTGATAGGAGTTGTGCTACCTAAGCTTGCATGACACTTACTTGATCTTGCTGAAGACAATGTCCACATCAGTGACGGTCACATTCTTCCCATCGATCACGTGGCAGTCCTTGCACAGTTTGGACCAGTTCTTGCCATGCATCTCCTTTCCTGTTGCCCTGGTGTCCCCATGTACTGCAAACCGTCGGAAGGCCTCCTCCAGGGCACTGAGCTCAGAGGCTGCAGCTGCCCCCTCATTGGCACCCTCTGACTCCAGTGACAATCTCTTAGCAGCTTTGTCCTTGCCTGGGTCTCCTGGGGACTTGGGTGGTGTCTTGTTGGCAGCTTTGGCAGGTTTGGCCTTGCTGTCAGCCATGTTGCTAGGGAAGAAGGAGAAGAAAGGGGTCATTCTGCTGCTCATAGCCCATCTGTGTTCCTGCTTCTAGCTACAGCATGTGGTACCAGGCAACAAGATATGGCAAGAGCTGAAGAAGAGCACCCTTTCTGGGGCTGGGACCCCTTGGGAGTTGAATGCCCAGCAAGACAATGTTGGTCCAGCTGTTCAACCTGACATTGACCCTGCCAACCCAACACCTGCAAGCTCTGGGCAAAAGAGGCAGGGTCTGACTCAGCAACAGTGGGTTCTACGTTAGCCCCACTGGCCTCCTCCCTGGACCTCACCTGCTGTAGGTGAGTGCCTGGAGGGATGCTTAGGGTCTATAAAATGATGCCATCTTTAGGATCCATGCTTATTGTCCCTCAGATGTGAGCCTTCTAAGCAGAGACTGAGCCATGCCCAGGAGTGGTGAATGACCCTACCCTGGGATTCTAGAACATAAGGTTGGCCCTTGGGCTCAGAGGAGGGTCGCCATGGGGAAGCCTGAAGTATGGCCATTTACTTTGGGTTTTATGAGCTGCTGATTCCCAAGATAGGAAGACATCCCTGAGGGCTAAGAAGATTGAGGAAGTGGCACCACTTCCGAGCAAGACTCAGGAGCACAAACAAATGCAGATGATCCCACCGTGGCCACTGTTGTTCCAGCAAGGGCAGGCACCTGCCATATCCAGTACCCCCTAGGAAGCAGGGATGATGAGCTCACATTTAGCATCTCTTTGGGAACTGAGAGTTTAATAGCTCAGTGTAAGGAGAGGAACTCCTGGTATAGGCACACCCCACTGACACTCTGTGGAGAGTCAGCAACAAAGTTAAAACGTACAGGCCCTGTCCGGGCTGGAGATCTAAATGCCAGTGTGGCCAAGGCATGCCTTCATCACTAAGAGATGTGAAGTGTGGCCCTGCTGAACTCACAATGGTATGAGTTCCATAAACAGCCAGATTAACAAAAATGACAGTCAGCCACAAAGGCCAGGTCCCCTTCTTGCCCATTCCCTTTGAAATTAGTAATAAAAGCACAACAGAATAATTCAGCCTCTTTGATGAGAGGCTCTTCTAGCTTACCCCCAAAATAGGGCTTCTTGTGGGGGCCACAACAGGACAGATGAGGACAGCAAGATTAAATGGGAAGCTCTAGCTGAGCGTGAAGCCCAGGAGTTTCACAAGACCAGACTCATGGTGAAGCAACTCCATGTACCTGACAAGTTAACTAAGTTTCTGCCCCGGGTCCTCACAAGACAATGAAACATGAGAGGGTCTCTGCCCTTCTGAGGACTTCAGGGCACGAAGGTAGGTTGGAGCCTGGCAGGCAGCAAGTTCAAACCAAACCAAAGAATTGTGAGCAAACCAGCAGCAGAGGAATGCCAGTTTAGGCTAGCAAGGCCATGCTCTCACTGATGTGGCCACTCCTCATCAGACAGTTGCCAAGCTGTTCTGTCCAGGTTCCTACAGCACATTAGTCTCACGAGATACTGAACAGGTACCAGGGTGGGCTCTTAGCCACAGGTTCTCTTTTCTAGCTCACAGCAGCAGCAGTGAGAACAAATTGAATCTAAAGAGAATTGAGGCTGCACCCAAGGTACCCTGGAATCTGGAGGTACCTACAGGACTAATTCTCTCCATCACTCCTCCAGTGTTGTAGAATGGCCAGCTGCAGCCTTTCCCACCCTTACTCAAAGGTCCTGGCCTCCTGTTTTCCTGCCTCACAGCAGCCGAGGCAAACCTAAAGTTTAAGGCGACCTTGGTGTGTCCCACCATGTCACTACAATTTCCATAAGGGAAGTTAGGCCATTTAGAAGAGGTTCCAGGAATGCACCTGATCCACCAAATATGATAAAGGGACACCCTCTCAGGTGGACTCTGCACTTCCAAGGCGTGAGTCCTACACCTCAAGTATGTCTCCCTAGGTTATGCCTTATACTCCTTTCTTGATAGCCTGTAATTCACTGTTTCTCAGACAGAAGGGATGTACCCCCAACTTCATCCTATGGACTCTGTCTGTCAGCAGGTGCCCCTTCCTGAACACTCTTTCAGGAGTGATTGCCCTGGGAGCAAAGAGAGCAGTCGTGGTGGAGGAGGGGAGGGGCGCCAGCTGGTGACCCAGCAATGACTGCTTATGTTCCCTGAGGGGTCAGGAGAACAGGAGATGGTAACTTATCCACAGCAGCACTAAGTGTAGGGACAGACTATGTTACCAGATTTGCATCTTCAGACCAGGCCTAAGGAGGGCAGGGGAGGCCAGCTGGAGGTAGAATTACAGATCTCACAGCGGGAAGAGACACGGGCAAATTCCAGACAGGGCTTTTTGCAAACCCTGAGGACCCCTTTAGCCCAGACACAATTTCTTGTATCCCATATATCCCTAGTTTTCCTTGCCAACTCCAAAGAATTGACTTGTTCCCAACAAAACCTGTCAGAAATCAACTGGCCCCCATTTTTCCAAATGAAAAATACTGAAGCAAATTAAAAAAAAAATCTTAAAGAAAAATCTAACAGTAGGTTAGAACAATAGCTCAGTTGGTATTGAGGAAATGAATTTGATTTTTAGAACCCATGTTAAAAAAACCACACAGACAAACAAACAAAACCCAGGCATGGTGGTGTGTACTTACAATCCTCCTATACACTGGGGAGATGGAGACAGGCCAATAGCCAGCCAGCCTAGCCTAACTAGTGAGTGCTGAGAAATGACAGTGAGGTTGCTTTTTGGCCTCTCCATATATACAAACACATACACACTCACATACACACACACGGTACACTTGAACACATACCAACATGCACACATGTACCAAGGAAAAAAGAAGGAAGTAAAAAAGAAAAAAATCTAGAAGTGACAAAGAAGAGACTTGCATAAGCCAAGAATCAACTGCTACATACCTCAGGGCACAGCCCCATTATAGGAGGACTGGAAATGAGGGGATCAGTGAATTATCTGTAAGCAGGATAAGGACTAGGCATTATGACTAGGGTAGGTGCCCAAGAGTGCATGAAACAGATATCTGGGTTGGGGCAAGTGTCCATGAACAGGAAAGAATGTGGGAAAGAAGGAGAGAGCACTTCTGTCTCTCTGAGGAATCTCCACAGGCACACACAAGCCAGGAATACAACTCTTTCTCTAGAATGTTTCATGAACTTTATCTCATCTTTGTCACCAGAGGCTAACAGGGCATGGAGTCACATAGGCCATGAAAGAAGCAACCTCAAGATAAATCCAGGGAGGTGAGACTTTTATCCACTTGCAAGACACATACCACTCAGTCCCTAACCACCAGACAGGGTGCTCTCAGTTCTACAGGCCTCATCAGTAAAGGTAAGGTCAGACAGCCAATTAGAAAGACTATGACCTGAAGTTCAGGAGAGAGAGAAGTCTGTTTAAGGTGGAAAGAAGGAATGGAAAGTATCTACTTGGTGCTCATTTCTTCCTCACTACATCCCACCAGGGCTTGAGCCCAGTGGGACACCATGGAAGACCAGGGTGATCTGACTGTGTGGATCTAGACACATCCAGCTAGCCCTAGAGAGAGCTCATCAGAGGATGGGATTCAGGCAGCCTGCCCTATACACGCTCTGTGCTTCACAGTGTGCTTATACACAACACACCCTTTGATAATTGTTTGTTTCATTAATAATACAGCCATGCACCCTGCTCCTCATCAGGATACTTCATGTGAGTGGCCTCTTCTCTCAGTGGGGACTCTCATACCAGGCAAGGTGAACTCCCACAAGTGGGCTTCTTCTGAATGTGTATAACCCACAGGCACACAAGTTGTACCAGAAGCCCAAATCCACCAGGATGGAACACAGTCCCAGCCACTGCTCCAGAACAGTCACTAGGATTAAACCAACTGTCTACAGACTGACCTGGGACCAAACCTGTACTTCTCACTGTTTCTAGGTTAAACACAGCACAATTCTCCTGGGTGTTGCAGAGGAAAGGCACCCCAGTGTCCATGTCTATTCATTTCCTATATCCTAGACCTGGGCTCGACTGTAGGTAGAGCAGGACTACATGCTCTAGAAAACATCATACTGAAGTTAGGAGAGGGGAATCCTGGGCAAGGAAACTGGGTTAAGTTTAGAGTTCTATGCACGTTAGTCCTTTTTTTGTGTCCAAAATTTAGGGCAACAGAAATGAGCCCAGAACTCCCCAAAGCAACTGGATGTGCCACCCAGCTACCCAGCATTCCTAGCTTCCTGGAATTTTCATTTCAAGTCTTGCCCACAATGTTGCCTGCCCTGATTGCCCCTCAGTAGGAAATACAAGGATATGGCCACTTTCAAGAGTGACAATTTGAGCTTCTGGCTTACAGTCCTAGAATAAGAGAATGAGGATACCCATCATTCTTAGTTATGAGGGGGCACAGAAATATCTTCTAAAAATAATGAATGCGACAAGCCCCTGTGGCTAAGTGGAAGTCTAAGACTGAGCATGGAGAAGAATCATGCAACATTCCAGAGTGTTCAGTGATTCCTTAACGTTGTCCCCACTGCCCAGACAGAGACCAGGTTTTCCCTAGAACCCTGGATAGCTCTATAAATGTGAGTAGAAAGTAAGAAATTGGTAGCCCCCACACATCCAGCATTTAGTATGAGCTCCAGGCTCTAGACAACTGTCTAAAGGCCAGTAGTGAGTGCTAAAATCAAATTCCATCACATATCATCCAATCAAAAACTATTTCTAGGTCATCCTCCAAAATACTTACCAATACAGCATTCTGCATGAGTCCAAATGGGTAAAATCAAGATCAAGAGGGATAGTTACTGTGGGTCCATGTTCTGAGATCTAGTTACAACAGAGGTGCTGGAAGTCCACTACTGGCAGTGAGTGCCTGTCTCACAGTGACATGCCAGGGTCTGCCACCAGGCTCCCTCTAGGAGCTCCATGTGGCAGGTCCGGAGGATGCTGATGAACTTGTGAGTGACTGGTTCCTAACTCAGCATCAGCATGGCTTCCTAATCACCAAATGTTCATGGACATCCTAATTTGCATGCCACAGATCTCAGCATTGTTTGTGGCTAGTGGGAGGGGGCTATAAAAACTGGTCAGTGGGTGCAACTGACCTGGGGCCTCAAAATGTGTACCTACATCTTAATGCCAGAACTTCTGCACGAAACCTTGTTTGGAAATAGTATCATGACATGAAATCAACCTAAATGATCTACAGCTAAAAGGTAAATTATATGCCCCTGAAAGACAGAGACCAGTCAGAACTCTATCTTCACGCATTCCTTCAAAAGGATGAGACCTTGGGGGAAGGAATTAAATCAGATTCCTCCCATGAGTGGAGTAAGACTTCCCGGGAGGGTTGTAAAGAATTGTCTGATGCCTCTCTGCCATGTGGTGGCCTAGGGCCTGACCTCTCTGGAGCATGCTCCAAGAATGCACTATCTTGGGAGCAGCACCTTCGTCAGACCGTGAGCCTGTCATGCCTCGCTACTAAGCTTCAGCCCCAGACTGTGAGAAATACATTTCTGTTCGGTATAAATTCACCACCTTTGGCAGTTTGTTAGAGGAGCTTAAGTAGACTTGAGGGAGGGTTACATGGAGACCACAAGACTGTTAGAGTGTCAAGGCACAAGGGCATGCATGCCTGAGTAACATGAAGCTGAGAAGGACAGGAAGGCTCTGCCAGAGCCAGGGCAGGAACACAGCTTACCTGACACATTGAACTTCTGGCTTCCAGAACTGTAGAAGAATGGGTTTATGTCATGTTAAGTCACTCAGTGTGTCATTGTCATCACACAGCTTCTAAACTCTGACCAGAAGAGGTAGCCGGACAGGACTCTGAGACAGAGCAAATTTAGCAGAGGCCTCAACGGGGTAAAGCTATGGGAGAGGGCCAGAGGGTGGGATAGGGCTAGACCCAAAGGTCCTGGGAAATCAGCCCAAATAGGTTGGGTTTTGCATGGAACTGCATACGGCACGACCTTCTGTGAAACCCACCTCACCTTCAACTGTTATGTGCTGGGACAGAAAAAGAAAGGTGCACAGACCAGGTGAGCACATGACATACCTAAAGGGAACTGAGGAGGCTAAGCTTCTAAGTATTCTTGTGCCCACTCTCCAGAGCTGAGTACTCTTGGATAGGGAAGATTTGCCACGGGACACTCTCCCAAAAGGACTTCTGCTTATCAAAAAGTAGTAAGAGACTAAAATGGCGAGACTCAGACAAGGAAAGATTCTTGTTATATACAACAAACACTGGCTTGTCCAATATGGACAAAAAGCCTCTATAGTCAATAAGAGAAAAAAAGGAGATTGCTCAACAGAACAAAAATCGCAGTCCAGGGAGAGCCAGAGAACACAAGAAATGCCAAGCTTTGCTAATATAATCAGGACAGGACAGGCGCAACCCCAAACCAGATACCAGACACACCTTGCAAGGTGGGGACATTTAAGCCTGTCCTAGGCAGTGGTTGGTGGAATGCGGCACACAGAGCACTCTGTGGGGAAGGTAACTGGGGGACACTGAAAAGCAGCATCCCTGACTCACTCAATCAGAAGGTGCACACCACCTGACGCCCAGCGACTGCTGGTATTCAGGAGCCTTTCAGTTTGCAGGAGAGTTCAAGGCAGCTGTCTTCTTGATCTCCTAACACAGAAGTAATAACTGTACAGTTGAGGGAGGCCATAGACCCAAAGAGTTCTCATTCTTCATTAGGAAATAGCATTCTCTCCATTACTCTCCCCTGATAAAAGTAAGCTATTTGTGAGGCACAGAAATACAGGCTTCAGGTCACAGAAACCATACCCTCTGGGACCCGGGCAGGGCCACTCAAAGCCATTCCTGGGACTGGTCAGGACACTAAGGTTATTCTTTCCAAGTGCTGCAGAGGTAAGTTGCGGCACAGACCTAAAGGCTCTTTGGGAGGGTGCTGTGGGTCCTCGGTGGGGCCATCCTGGGTGGAGAATGTGCTAGGTGAAGAGTGCCGTTGGAGACTCTCCTGCCGGTCATGGATGGGGCTGGGCTGCCATGGGTGAGGTTGCTTTGATTGGGAAGTGTGGTAGGTAGGGGGATGTTGTGGACAAGGGAAGCCTGGCCATAGAGGATGCTAAGGTTGGAACACTGTGACCCTTCTCTAGGAGGATACTGATCTTCCCAGGGGCAAGAGACCCCATGAGGGTGTTAGGGGCTGGCAGTCATGTCTGATCCCAGGCTGTGGCTGAGCAGCACCAACCCTTCCTTTCAGTAGGAAGTGGGAAGCTCCATTCTCCTGCATGTGGTCTCTCAGCACAGCCTTGCTGGTGAACAGAGAAGAGCTGGACAAGACTGCAAGTCCCCCTTTCCTGGCAAAACTGAAATCACACCTCCTACAGGCTCCTCCTTCAGTGGTGCACTATAAATAGGCCAGCAGGCTCTGCTGAGGAAGCTAGTTCTCATCCTCCTAGTTCTCATCCTCCATGGAACCCAGCAGAGCTGTCTTCAACCCTTCATGGGTGGTTCCAGTTTTCTTAAATGAAATATTCTAATGCTTACAAAAATTTCTGAAACCTTAGGTGACAGTTAAAACAGACAACAGCCTCCAAGAATGGAGAAGGTGGATCCAAGGGAGCACCTGGAGGAAAACGTGCCTGTGCATGTCGGCCTGCCTTCACCATCAATAAAGACAGGGATTCTCAATCTGCCACTTGAATTAGGACACCTTTTCTAACGGTGGGTCCCCGTGGTAATCACGAGCTTTTCTGAATAGAAGAGTCCTTTGGAGACACTGAGCTCAGATTGTGCCCCTCCCCCTCGCCAGGCCTCCAGGGTCACGTGATGGGAGAGGGGCTGGCACGCGAGCAGAAACAGCAGAGCCCTGCCAGAGAACCCAGCTGAAGGCTAAGCAAGCAGGGTTTGGCCCCCCCTGACCTCCCTCCCATTGCTCCGCTTCTGGAGAGCTCCAGTTGCCTATGCAGGCCACCTACACGCCCAACAGAGGCCAGAGACGCAAGTGGGCGCTGGGCCGAACGCCATCACCCGCCGTAGGACACGCACAGGACCGATCACCAGGACGTCAGAGCCTGTCCAACGCCGCGCCACAAAGGGCGCTACTCGTCTTCCTCACCTCGTTCAGGCCTCGTTTACATAACCGAAACCGAGGAAGGGTCGGATCCTCCCTCCCCCGCGGGCAAACGTGGGCGTTCAAGATGCGACCCTGACAGAACCCTCGCCATCTCGACTGGGAGATGCAGACTCTAAAGGAGAGTGGCGGAGCGAATGGGCACTATCACCTGCAGGGCGTAGCGGCGCGCTCAGTATTCGGGACCGGCGGACGCCTGGGCAGCTCCTGCTCCCTTACGCGCTGCTGGGGCGGTGGCTTCTCCTGCCGCCGTTTCCCACCAGGTTCCAAGGGCAGCGAGGCCGGCGAGGCCTAGCACCTGGGTCTGATGGGGAACCGTGGGGTGCTTTCGGTCCATCATATTCAGGGACGACGCAATGAACCTGGTTCAGTAAACACTCATACCCATTCTTGGCACCACTGCCCCGAGGTCTCTGAGGACCCACTGCAGATGGAGCCGCTGCACAGAGTGGCAGGTGGCTAGCCTCGCAGACTGGAGGCGTCCCAAGCCAATGCTTCTCACACACACACTCACACACGCCCTTTCTCCCGGCCTCCCCCCTGCCCCCGAGCAGCGCCTCGGACCACGGACAGCGCCCGGCGCTAGCTTACCTCCAAGACGCGTCCACTGGTGCGCCTCCGCGACTAGACGCGCGCCCAGGGGCGCTGAGCTCTCGCAGCCGCCCGCCCGGGCCCCGCCCTCCAGCCCCGCCCACACGCCCCTCCTCCTCCCGCTCCGCCTAGGCGCGCAAGGAGGCCCCTCCCAGCGGGATCGCGGCGCGCTTGAGACCCGAGGCAGCCACTGCCTTACAAGGCTGCTACGGGCACCGCCGGCCTATGGACGCAGCTCGACCCAGGGTGCGGTCGTCTGTGGAACTGCGAAGCGTGGGAACCGGGCGGAGGTTGGGGAAGAGCGAGTGGGGCACACCTGGCCCTGGGGCCTCGGGCGTAAGCGAGTCCTAAGTGGGGAAGCTGAAGCTGGTGGCGCAGTCGCACCCTACTCTGCGCACAGCCAGTTGCTGATCCCTAGGTGCGCGGAGAGCGTGGATAAGCGTGGTGAGATGCTGGCCACTCCGGTTACCTGCGTGAAAAGAACCCTGAGAGTCTCTGCTGATTCTCCTTCCTTCTAGGGACACTTGCCACGGGATCTCCACCCCGCTGACTCTGTGGTGAGGTCAGGGCCACACTGCCTCAGTAGAAGGTGGTAAGGAAGCGCAGTGGGGCTAGTTTGGGTGCAGTAGGCGGCGCTGTCCTTCAGGTTCTGTCTCAGGGCTCAGCGTCTACCTTCAATTCAGACTATAGCCAAGTCAACCCCAAAGCGTGGGGGGAGGGGTATGTCTGACGAACTAATTCATACTTGAGGGAACCTTATTCTGAAACTTCAGAAACGAGGCCCACCTGGGCATTTGGAGGAACTTACCCTCCCCCACGGTAGTCGCTGACCCTCAAATCCCTCAGACTCCTCGCTTTCTTCAGCTACTCAAAAATGACTAAAAAGTCACTTCTATTTCTTGCTCTCCTGGGAATTCCTGTTGCGGAAGCCATGGGAGTTCAGGATTGTGGGGAATGAGGAACGGAGAAGGAGACCCAGGCCCTTTTCTGGTACCCAGCTCTTTTTTATTGGGTCCTGGCTTGGCCACCTGCCTTATGTCCCGCAAAGCTCCCAGCCCTGCCATCTCCTGGAAATCAACAGTGTAAATGAAGTACAGAAAACCGACGTTCATGCTTATGTTCCTACATACTAGCATATTTTCAAAAGGTGACTATTTTTAAATTTGATTTTTCTTTATTGCATTGTGTATGCCTGTTTGTCAGTTTGTGCGCCACATTCATACCGGTTGCCCTGGGAGGCCAGAACTGGAGTTACAGCTAATTGTGGGATGCCTCATGTGGCTGCTGGGAACCAAACGCAGTTCTTCTGCAGACTTGTATCAATATGATAAAGTTCTGAACTAAATATTAATAAATAAACAAACAAACCCACCTACAGCAACAAAAAGCCAGTTGTGGTGGTGCATTTCTGTAATCCCAGCACTTGGGAAGCAGAGGCAGGCGGGCCTCTATTATAAGTTTGACACCAGCCTTGTCTACAAAGTGATTTCCAGGACAGTCAAGGCTACACAGAAAAACAAACAACAGAGCTCTGGGGGCCCTGCTGTTAAAACCATGGTCCAAGAGGCCAGCTTCATGGATTTGGATAGTGTCTTCCTGCAGAATGGCAGCTGCTAAAGCTGTCCCAGCTCTCACCTGCAAACAGCCATCAGAGGGGACCTGCACCAGATCTGAATGGGAGTGCTTCTGGTGGGTGTCCCTCATAGTGATCCAGTAAAACACTTCCACAGCAGTGAGGGTGAACCCTCAAATTCCCTACATTCGGAGCCTCAAAATGTGACCTTATGTGTAAACAGGGTCTTAGTCTGGGGATGTATTTCTGTGGAAAAGGCTCCTGCCTGCCTGGATCCCCAGGACCACAAAAAGTGCAGTGTGTGCACAAAAAGGAATGTGTGCAGATATGGTTCTCAGTATCTTTAGCTGAGACCTTGTCCTAGATTATCCTAGCAAGGCCTAAATCCAGTGACAAGTGTTTCTATATGACCCCTGCAGCAACAGAGTACCTAGGCAGACCGCTATGTGCAGGTCCAGGCTCTTGGTGATTCAAATGCTGCAGACCAAGGTGAGGTCCAGCTGTCTCCTTTGTGACCCAGGCTTAGGGGAAATACTAAAGGCAGAACAGTAGCGTGGCTAAGAAGGGCCCTAGCTGGGAACAGCATGGAGTTCAGGGAGTGGACAAATCATCATTGGCAGCTTTCAAAGACTGAGGACAATGGCTGGGGGATGGGAGCTCTGCCGAGTTGCAGAGACGAGCTGGATGTGGCAGAGGAGCCTGGACGCTGGCAGGTTTCCAGCTGGACTGTGCAGGTGTTCCTGTCTCCTCTGTGGAGGGCCTCAGCAGCCCATGTCCTAGGAACCTGCTACAAGAGACTCCATCAGGGTCACACAAAGACCAGGAGGTGCAGCCTACCACAAGAGCCTACTAAGCAAAGTCTTCAGACAGGCTTGGAAATGGAGCCTGCTGAGGGAGAGCAGCTAGTGCCCCAGGGTCTCCAAGCAAACAGCTCCAGAGACTTGTTACTGCCTGGCAAGAGCCTTTGTCTGTAGCCTTTTGTATCTCTCTAATGTCCTGAGGCAGGCACATAGGAAGTCACCTGCAGCTGCTGGCAGCCCTAGCCTGGACCTAGCCTAAATTCTGGGGTATCTTCTAGTTGATTTTGCAGGATGTACATCTTCAAAGCCAAATCACCTATCTTTGTAGGTGTGAGCAGGCAGGTGAGGTCTGGTAGGCCCTAGCTCCCTAGTCCTTTCTACCCTTATGGAGACTAGGCAGGCTGGTGACATTGGCCGAAGGGAGGCAGACCCAGCAACAAAAGAACAAGGCTGCTAAAGGCAAAGACTGATTCTGGGTGGATTAGGACCTTGATGGCCATGGACTTGGGTCCTCCTTTACAACAGGGATGTACACAGACCTCAGAACAAGACAGTTCCAGGAAAGTGATAAGGGTGGCTAGGCTGTGGGGTGTGTGGATGATTCTGAGGAGGAGGGGCTGTGGGCATGCTTACTGTTGGGGAAAGCTTGGCCTATTTCAAGCCACCATGGACAGATATGGCCAGTTTCTTTTCATACCACCACTGAAGATGCCAGGGATGTCCCACTTCTGGCTCTCACTGACAATAGGCCAGGAGCAAATTTTAGCCCTGCTGTGGCTGTCAAATGTGATCAAATCCTGGCAGCTAGACTGAGACTAGGGACCTCATAGCTCTGGGGCCTGGGTCAGAGGTTAAAGTCCAAAGGAAAAGAGGAATGCCCAGCCTTGGAACCTCGCTACCCCTCTGCTCAGTGTGATCCTGGTAGTGTTCTCAGAACCAGGCAGGGCTGGACACTGCCAGCACTCACAGGCCTTGTGACCAGGCAGGCCTGAAGATGGCAGCATGCTCTACCTGTATACCACACTCATATTTCTACCCACACAGGGCCAAATTCAGAGACCCTTAAACAAGGATGTGCTTTGGACCCCAGCTTCATTTCCATCTAGCATGGAAGGCTCCATGCAGAGAACTTGTCTCCTAGAGTCACTGGCCTGGGGTCAGGTTGTCACTGAGTTACAGTGTAGCCCAGCTAAGGAGACATAGAAAATTCTATTAAGGGGTGAGCTTCTCTAAGCCTGCGGTTCTTCTGACTGTCCCCCTTACCAGCCACAGTGATACTTCTGGTTGGCTTTGACCCCCAGAAATACCACCTGAGACTGAGAAGAAGCACATTGGAGGCAGCTTGGCCCGTAAAGAGCATAGAGGTGGACAAATGTCCCTTTCCATATGGAGGCATCTGAGCAGCCCAGCAAGCCCTTGTTACCTGGCCAGTAGTTTTCACTGGACTTCTCCATGACAAAGTTTGTTATGTTTCTGTATTTATCCCATATAAAAAATCATTTATGCATTCTATTGACTAAAGTATTGCATTTTATTTTCAGCTATAACTCTATGAATTTAGTATTAAAAATAATTCAAGTCTTAAGAGCCTACAGTTTTGCTTTTGGCTAAAAACATTCTTGACCATACAGCAGCCTCAACACTGAGAACAGCGTCCCCCTCCATGAGAGATAACTCAGCTTATGTGGCTTGCATTTGTAGCCCACGGAGACAAAATGTGGCTCAGACTGGCCACAGACACCTATCTTGCCTAAGGAGAACATTTTTAAGAGCTTCCTTCAGAGCATTACACACTGAAATTTGCCTATGCAGCCATGTCCTGGAATTCTAGTCACACTGATCAACAATGCAGGCTCCAAGATAATGGAAGATGAGATCCAAATGGAGGTACAGTAACCTCTTGTGGCCAGGAAGTCCATCCCTGTAGGAGGGGAACCTGCAGCCAGCTCCGCTTTTCCTTCTGTGCCCATGGTGTTGATGCAGAGAATAACATCTTTGGACTCCATGTGGTGGTCATCTACTACACCCACCTTCCTGTGTATAGAGGGGGAATATAGGTCTGAAGGGCCTTGATATTGGATGATGTGTGCTTCACAGCTGAGGCAATAACAGGAGGAGCCTGAGTATGTCTGAACAATGCTTTGCTCATAAGCAATATTTGTATAAAGACATGTAGTACCTAACAGTGAATAACTGTCACAAAGGGCCTTCCAACAAGATGGAGCTCTCTCTTCCTATGAATTAACACAAAACAAATATGATACCTGAAAGCCAGACAGCGAAGGACTATGATCTCTGAAAGATGACATCCAGCTCTGATAGCTTCCCAACTGTGGAGTAGAGAGAAGAACCAGGCAGTGATCTCCATGTTGGGAAAGCCAGGAGACCTAGAGAGGGTACGTCATAAGGTCCTTTAAGTGTTCAGCTGAGCATAGACCACAGATTAGAGGAAACCATCTAATCCTGGATGAGAAGGTGAGAGAATGTTAGAGAGAGCAGGGCTGGGACAGATCCTTCCCTGATGAGTCCAGGAGGTTCAAGATTCACGGTCACTGATTAAAACTGAACTGCATGATCTTGATGGCTGACTCTTTGACCCTCCCCCATATAAGCCGGGGAGTGACAGACTGGCTAGATCCCAGGGGAGGACTTTGCAGCCAGCCCTGAGGAGACATGATAAGTTGGGGTTGGATGGAAGGGAAGGAGGTCCTCCCCTGTTGGTGGACTTGGAGGGGGCGGGGAAGAAGGAGATGAGGGAGGGAATGGGAG
>CM053743.1:79811266-79855519 GCA_028658305.1 Pachyuromys duprasi | reverse complement strand
GTGGACTTGGAGTGGGCGGGGAGGAGATGAGGGAGGGTTGGGGAGGGTGGGAGGGAGTGGGCGGGCTGGGCATGGGATGCAAAGTACCTAACCTGTGATTGATAACAAAAAATAAAAAAATTAAAAAAAAAAAAACAAAAAAAAGAAAAACAAAAGAAAACAAAAAAATCAGAATAAAAAGAAAAGGTACTAGTAATTTGAAATGGAAACACAGGAGGTGATATGGTGAAAGACTGGGGTGAGGCCTTGTGGAAAAGACTACAGATGGTTCTACCAGGAGTACATGTGCCTGCGTGAATCTAACACAAAACACATGTGTCCAAGGGTATCAGTGTGATTCCTGAAGCCCTAGAGAGAGGCTATTGCTATGTAGCTATTTCCTTTGAATTGAAACAATTCCTCCTGAAAGGAAGTTCCTAAAACTCAGGTAAGCTAACTGAACTTAGAAAGTTTAGGAAGCTCATGAAATTCATGAAACTTTGGAAACCCAGAAAGTCACAAGATTCACAAAGGCCCCTCCAGAAAGGTTATAAAAGCAGTAAACAGTTGCTATTGAGAGATTCTCCAGACAGCTGAATTGGCTGCAAGTTCTAAGGATAATTCTAAAGGTACAACTTTTGTGAGTCACCACCCATGCTGGGATGGACTTTATATCAATGCCCCTGTAAGCAATCTCTCATATTGTTGTAAGTAACTACAGTAAGCCGTAATGGCTCACTAAGATAGTCTTGGGTGGAGTTTCTTTCTTTCATAGGTAAATCTGTCAGGGATGAACAGATGTTTATGTCTCCCCAGCAAAAAATAAATAAATAATAAAAAAATTGCACCACAGCAACCCTGAAGCTATGAGCAGCAGCTGGATTCTGGAATTTGCTAAGTACATGAAACAATGGGTAAACATGTGAAGGAGAGAGAGGCTGCTGCTTTTTCCTGAGTGGAAGGCATTGTTCTCCAAAGGTTTACATGATGCATTTCAGTTTGCTAAGGGGTCCCCCGAAGGGCCAGTACAAGTACCTGCCTTCTCTTGTTGCTCTTGGCAGTATGTTTGTTTCCCTAGCAGCAGCTACTAGAGGATTTGAAATGACTTTGAAGATTTAAAATGGCCTGTTACTTTAAATTTTGACAGACCTTTAAGGAATTTTTTAATCCCTGACTTGATAATGACAGAAAAGTTTCAATATTAGTAACATACATTTTAAAATTTCATCAGGAAAAATCACAAAGGGATGGTTTTAGCTATCAACAAATGAAAACTCACAATTCCTATTCTGGAATTATCAATTTAATTTTGAGACCACATTTTAATTCTTGGAGTTATCTAGTTCTCAACATAAAATTACGAAACACACAAAGAAACAAAACACAACACATTCCTAGGAGAAAAAAAAAAAACAACAGAAGCCATCTCTGAGGAAGCTTAGACATTTTATTTAATAGGCAAAAACCATTTCACTAACTATCTTAAATGTGCTCAATGATGAGCTAAAGGAAATAACAGCAGAGAAATAAAAGAAACTAGGAAAGCAAACCAGACAGATGAAAATACTAACACAAAGAGGAGTTACAAAAAGAAAGAAAGAAATAAAACTCATGAGCTAAAGAGTACAATTAATTACTGAAACAAAGCATTCACTCAAGAAGTTCAACAGATTTGAGCAGAGGAAAGAAATAAGAGAGCCCAAAGACAAATGGAATTAGCCAATCTAAAGACCTCAAAGAAACAAAAGTGAAGAACACAAACAGCGCAGACTCCCAGGAACCCACGACATAGCAAGAATATCAATACGTACATCATAGGAGTCTGAGGAGTAAAAGAGTGAGGGAAAGGCACAGAAAAAAAAAGATGGGTGAAAGAAAAATTTCCAAATAAGATCAAAGTCATAAATTTCCACATCTAGCTGGGTGTGGCAGCACACGCTTGTAATCCCAGCACGCCAGAGGAAGAGGCAGACAGATCTCTCTGAGTTTGAGGCCAGCCTGGTCTACAAAGTGAGTCCAGGACAACCAAGGACACAGAGAAACCCTATCTCCAAAAAAACCAAAAAAATTCCACATCTAAAAATTCTAGAAAAAATACACTCCAAAACTCTAAACCAAGACACACTGCATTCAGATTATCAAGACATAGATAATGAGAGAATTTAGAAAGAAGCAAGAGAAAAGTGACTAATCACAAAAAAAGGGACCCTCAATGAGGTTAATAACTGATTTTATGTCAGAAACTATCATTGCTGAAGGCAACGGGTTAAGGTATTTAAACCTCTGAAAGGAAAAGAAAAGACAACAATAACCTGTTGGATAAAAGTTCTACACTGACCAAAAAAAAAAAATGCTCAAACAAGGCAAGATGAGGCTAAAAGTTTACAAAAATACCACTGAGTTTTGTTTTGTGTTGGCCGTCTGCTATTGAGCATCCGACCTACCCTGAAATGTGGTTGATATAACCAACCAGTGAGATGACACTGGAGAAAACTTAGGTTTGTTTGTTTGTTTGTTTGTTTGTTTGGGAGTGTGTGTGTGTTTCTTTTTTGTTTTGATTTTTGGGTATTTTGTTTTGTTTTGTTTAAAGATTGAGAAAGGGAATGGAATTCATCAGGTGGCAGGAAGAGGGGAAGGATCTTGGAAGAGCTAGGAGAAGGGAAAAGCATTGTCAGAATATATTGCATGAAAAAATTAAATTAAGAAACTTAAAAGGCTAAAAAATTTTCTACACCTGGCAAGTCTATCCTTCAAAAATGAAGGCGAAACTAATACAAAAAAAACAACTCAGGAAATGTGTTACCAGTAAAACTAGCTTTAAAAAACTGCTAAGGAAATTCTTCAGACCAAAGCAGTACTGTACAAAGCTGTGAGAAATAGAGAACAGGTTACAGAAAGTGCAACAATAGTTCAAGAGCTATACTCACATTTTAACCCTCTGTTTTCTATATAGTCTAAAAGACAACTCATAAAACAATGACAAATGGTTGTTACTGGGTCCCTAATGAATAAATATAATCCAAGGCAATCACAAAATAGTAAAAACCATGAAGTCTTCTTAACAGTAATTATGTCAGATGTGTGTAACATCCTGTTGGTCATCTGCTGACTTCTACTTTATCTTTAAACACACAAAACCAAAAACAAACAAAAAACAGTGTTCATAGAAGTACATTAAGTATTATTATTGACAAAAAACTCAGTTTACACACCTAAAGACATTGTCCTAAAATTTTTGGAGCAAAAAAATGGCAGAGTTGGAGGGAGAAATAGACAATTCTGCAATAATTATGGAAGACTTCAAAATAACATTTTCATTAATTAACAGGGCAATCAAACATTCATCAAAATGAAAAAGAAGAACTTGAGAACACCATAAACTAAATATACCCAACAGACATGAACCAAACAGTGGTACATAGAACATTCTCCAGAGCAGACCATAGCAAATTCATACCAAAAGAACCCTCAGTACATTTAAAACACTGTATATCACTCTAATTATACTTTTTTAATTATAGTAGAATAAAACTAGAAGTCATTAATAAAAAGGTATAACACACATAAAGCACTCCTGAAGGCCAAACAATGGCACTGGATGCCCTGGATGCCCTGGAGCCAGAGTTATAGTTGTGAGCATCCCAAATGGGTGTTGGGAACTTAGATCCTCTGCTAGAGCAGTGTATGCTCTTAACCACTGAACCATCTCTCCAGACCCTAAGAAGAAAACTTTTAAATAAATAGGTGACACAGCTTCTGGTTGAACATGCATTTGGAACAAACTTGTTCACAGTCCTTGCAGCGATATGCAGGAACAGCAGCAAACACTATATCATGCTGGTGATACTGGGTCAGGGAGTCAAAGAGATGAACAACACATCAAGCACACTTTTGAAGGAGGAGAAGCTGGAGTACGGAGAAGACACTTACAGGATTGCAAGCAGATCCTTAACCAAGGACAATCATCTTTGCCACAGAGAACAAGAAAGGGTCCAGACCTAGGAGGAGCGTGACAGCAGGAGCAATGAGGGATGGGGTGATGAGGGATGAAGTGAGATGTGCAGTTGAGCACAGGTCTAGGCCCATTGCATCCATGCAGAATATTCAGCAGACCCTAGCAGACAGCCTCTTCTGCATAAGCAGGGAGGAAAAACATGAGCACAGGTAGTGGAGAAAGGCCAAGGAAGCCACAAATGAAGCAGGAAAAAGGAAGCAGGTAGTATCTTCTCCCCTGATGTTGTCCCTCCTCAGGCAGCAAATGGGCACTCTCAGGTGCTGGCCTCCCCAGGACACAGATCCTGGGAAGGTCCTAAAAGCAGGAGTCGGGGTGAAGGCCTGTGACATTGCAGGGCTTCGGTCTGGGGCGATGTCAAAGGTGTCTACTCTATGATGTTCCACTAGGCCTCAGTCATGTGGAAGCTTAGCAGTGCCCACCAACACATGTATACACACACACACACACACACACACGGGATAAATACAGCCACTTGTCTTTTCAAATGTTAACTGTGCCCTCGTGTCTGTCTGATGTCTGGTCCTCTCAAAAGGACCAGACCACACCACGGGGAAAAAGGAGACTCTGCAACTATCAGGACACTAAACAAAGGGAGCCCCCACAGAGAAAAGAGACTAGAAATGGCAATCCTGGAGGTGAGGGGCCTTCCTGGAGGAGATTCTTGCTCATCAGAATTTAGAAGGCTTGGAATATAGAACTAGAGCTGGGCGAGAAAGGCAGATAAGGGGTATTGATCAAAGAGGGCAGAAACAGAATTGTGTGTGTCCATATGTGGTGCTTTAATAGAATAGAAGTAGTGAGGACTATACTTGAAAGGAACAGGACAAAATGGAGATCTGGTCCAGAGGGAGTCGGATCCCTACTTCACAGCCTATAACCAAATGGACCATGGGGAAAGGACTTAAACCACAATAAAAACTTTTGTTAAGTGTTAACATAAAAGATGGCTGCTGCTGTTCTCTCAGGTATTTGAGTAGAAAGACGTATTAGTCAAGACCAAAACTGTGTTATCTATAAGGTAAGCTAAAGTGTGGCTGTATTGGCACTTGTGGCCTGGTTCATTGGATGGTGTTAAATGATAAACAGTCAAGTTGCACACCTGAAAACTCAACCTGTAGTTTACCCAGCTGACAAAGGGTGTGTCTCATGTTCTCCAGAATCATTAAAGCAAAAGCCAGGTGTGGTGGTGCACTCCTATAGTCTCAGCACTCGGGTAGTTTGAGGACAGCCCGGGCAGCATGAGAAATCGTCTCAAATGAAAAAGAATGAAATGAGAAAGGGGGGGGGGGGGAGAGGAGGAAAAAAAAGCACCAAGAACCCATGGTAAAATGGGCTCAAGACAGAAGCAATCGCTTCACAGAAGAGAAAGCTCGGCTGACAAGTATGTTCGGCCTCATGAGTGATGACAGAAATGCTGGGGATACCCTAGCAGTCACCTATCCGTGACACCGGCAGTGCTGAGGTGTTCTAAACTGTCAGGGCTTTCTGCACACTGCCGGCAGAGTACTTTAGAAAGTACTTTGGCCTCCTTTGCAGAGCTGAACATTCAGAAACTCAGCAGTTTGACTGCCCAGGAGAAGCCGCCTCACATCTAGCATGGCAACATATTTTGACAGCAACAATACAGAGGCCATGATAGTGCCCACCAAGGAAGGGACCACAGGATGTCAAACACAGCAAGATTTGGCAATCTGGTATTAAGTAAAAAGTACAAATTTCCAAATATTCATAACATTACATAACAATGAATTACATTTACGTCCTTTTTTGAAGAATATGTGCAAAGGCCTAAGAAATGAGAACAAGAGGAACACAGGAGAAAAAAAGGGGACAAGTCTAAGAAGGCAGGCCACAGAAGCTGGCCCCACGTGGGATCCTGCTCCAGCTCCAGGCGGAAAGCACTACATCTTCCATTATCAAAAATAAGTACTGTGTTAGTCAAGGTTCTCTGAAGGAATAAAATCTATAGAATGAATATATATTCATTAACACATACTATATGTATATGTGGTGTTTATTAGATTAGAATGGCTTACAGGCTCTGGTCCAGCTAGTCCAACAATGGCTGACTGATGGAAACCCAAGAATCCAGTTTTGCAGTCCAGTCAGCTCCATGTCTCATCTGGTCTTCAGTATAGGCCTCCTTCCTAAAGAAGTAGGTTCTAACGCCAGTGAAGGCAGAAAGAACAAGCTTCTTCTTCCATGTTCCTACATAGGCTGCCAGCAGAATAAACTCAGAATAAAAGATGTATCTTCCACCTCAAAAGATCTGTATTAAAAGTGGATCTTCCCACTTCAAATTATTTAATTTAAAAATTCTTCACAAGTGTACCCAGCCCCTTGGGTTTTAGCTAATTCCAGATGCCGTCAAGCTGACAACCAGGAATAGCATCACAAGTAGCTAGAACACGGAGGCTATTTAAAAGCAAGTTGTTCCCAGAGGCTGTCTCCAACCAAGAACTGCAATCCCCATTCTGTGAGCCCAAAGTCTAATACGAGAGAGGAGCTGCAACAGCATTCCCAATCCCTTTCACGTCTCAAATTGACGTTCTCAAATTGACTGCAACATCCCCTTATTTCCTGATGAAATAGGAGCCCAGAGAAGTTTCAGAACCTTGAGGTTGTAGATGAACCTTCCCCAGATATCCCTGGAGTGGGGTCTTCGTGACACCCAGGGCCATGAGTATTGCCCTTACTCACCAGTCTCCAGCACAGAAGCCCCAGAACTGGGTGAACAGGAGCAGCTGGGGACCTTGAGCAACTGAATTAGATGCGAGCTGAGCCTGGGGCTCTGACCAGCTTCTGCTTTCACTCTCAGTAACTGTGGCCTCCAGGTTCAGGGCCACAGCTGGGCTTGCTGATGTCAGGAAGGGTTTTTATAAGTAGATGTTTCCAAAATTCTGACCTGTAGTTTCTCCAGTGGAAGCATCTCAGCCACCTGACTACGAGCACTCATGCTCCCTTGTTCCTGTCCGTGCCTCCTAGTGTGGTCGTGCTCCAACACCTGTGCTCGGATGCCCAGACTTGCCGACACGTGCTGCTTCATCAGCATCTTACATGACATCCACATGCTCATACAAAATTATGTCACTAATACATGCTCATGAATGAACTTAACAAAACTGGCACTAAACGTGTACAGAATCTAAAAATCATTGGTTAGAGAAATGAGACAGCATCCATCTATAGCTCCTGGATTAGAACATAAAATATTGTTAAAATGGTAGACCTCCCACAATCCAGTGAATCCTCTTTAGGCTTTTTAAAGGTAAAACTGAGGTCTATCCTAAGTGCGCATGGGAATCTTTAGCAGCCAAAATGATTCTGAGAGCAAGTCAAGGGCATAAGAATTCCAGTTTCTCCACATTGCCACAAATAGTTGAGATATTTCTAAGCTTTATTATTTTTAAGTATGTAACCATCCTAATGGGTGTGAGATGGCTTCCCTCTATAGTTTTTAAATGACTGTTACTGAGTTTGTGCTTTGGCAAGGTCATATACTCTGATGATTGTAACTCCCACTGCTTTAATCTCCCTTCTCTGCAGGTAAGAGCCCAGGCTGACCTTGAAATCAATGATCCCCATGCCTCATAATTATTTTTTAGTATCTTCAGACAATTCTACATTTCTGGAATAAATTTTAATCAGTTGTGAAATGTAATGGTGTCTTTATGGTGCTAGAGGCTCAAGATACTCCTATTTTGTTCATTTTTCAACAGTCTTGATGTTTTCTATTCAGGTGAAGCATAAGCAAGTTAGAGGTGGAAATAGCATTGACATTTCCATTTCTGTAAAACACAAATGGGTTAAAGATGGAAAGTTCCTTCTGTCTTAAGTCACAGTGGCCTTTCTCTACTGATGACTGCCAAGGCCATCCTGAGATTTCATCCACTTCAGTCTCGCTGGATATGGACTGAAGTGAGGGGATGTTTATAGAAAGTGACCTGGAAGTGATGGCATCGCTCTGTCTACAACACACTGACAAAGGTCAGTATGCGATACTGACCACATAAGGGAAGGCTGAGGAGTGCAGGGAAAGGAGTGCAGTAGGAAACACATAACCCTACATTCATGACCCTCCTCCCTCATTTCACTCAGGTGAGAGTCCCAGTGCTCACCACACAGACACTGCTTCTCCCGTGTGAATTCAGTGAGCCCTGCTGAGGTGTGGCTCTTGGAGAAAGCTTTTCCACACTCACCACCTTCTCAGGAATTTGTCTTTGTAGCATTCACTGGAGGCAGCCTTTCATTGGTATTTTTATTAAAAATATTGACTTAGGGCACTTGCAATGACCATGTTACAGAGTCTTTGTGTCAGACAGAAACAGAATGAGTTGGAGTATTTTTCTTGCTTTTCCATTTCCTGAAAAGGGCTGTTATATAAAGTATTATTACTTAAATTTTTGTTTTGTGTAATTAAATTTTGTTTTGTGTAATTCACAAGTCAAGTCACTAACTCAGAACTATCATTGGGTGGAAAATTCAAATGCACACTTGGGCTTCCTGCTATAAACAACAAGATTTTCGATTGAACCTGAACAAGATGTTTTATTGAACCTGCAATAACAATTTGTGTTTGTTGCCTGGAAATGCAACATGCGTCAGTCAGAAATCGCATGTTAACTTGGAAAAATTTAGAACTAGCTCAAGATCTCTGAGGCTGGATCCATTAACATCTCTGCACCCACATTAGCATATTGCTGTCTGTACTTGGCACTCAGGTTTTTAAATGCAGATGAAAATTTGTCCCACAGCAGGTGGAATGAAAAGTGTGAGCTCTTGGGTCTTTTTCCAAGGAATGAAAAGTGTGAGCTCTTGGGTCTTTTCCAAGTAGATAGGTATGGTGGTATGAAAGGGAATGGTTCCCATAGACTCATGTGTTTGAATGCTTGGCCTACAGGGAGTGGCACTATCGGGAGGTGTGGTCTTGCTGGAGTGGGTGTGACCTTGTTGGAGGAAGTGTGTCCCTGTGGAGGTGGGTTTTGAGGTCTCAGATAAGCTCACGCTATGTGGCTCAGTCTCCTACTGCCTGAGGATGAAGATGTAGAACTCTCAGCTCCTTTTCGAGCACTGTTGTCTGCCTGCACACTGCCATGTTTTCCTCCATGATGATAATGAACTGAACCTCTGAACTGTCAGCCAGCCACAATTCGATATTTTTCTTTATAAGAGTTGTGATAGTCATGGTGTCTCTTCACAGCAATAAAACCCTAAGACAATAGGTCTCATCAATTAGCCCTAATCATCACAGTGGCAGCGATGAGAGCTTCTTTCACATAACTTATCAGAATTATACCTGATAACAAACAAGCAAGAGGCAGATAGTGATCACACACGCAATGTACACCCCAAATGAGACTGGGGATCAATATGCAGAGGAATATCTGGGTTAGCTTATCTGGATGCAAGTGACCTAGGTGAGCTACAGTCAGTCTTGTCATTTGCTTCCTCAAAATTCCCTCTCTGAGACTCTGGGCAAGCTATCTGCGGATGAGCTCTGACAGGTACTTCACAGGCAGGGTAGTCAGCATTGGGTTTCATTGGGATGCACCACAGGCACACTTGTGCCTTGGGAAGAACACTGCACTGATCTTCCCAGTATCTGGTTCTAGCTGAGGCTCCATTAGTGGAAAGTGTAGGGTCCTCACAGTGGATGAGCCCAAGAGCAGCTGGGAATGGGGAGCGATCATGTCAGATTCTAACAGGCTAAGGAAGTATATTAGGATTTGATTAGTCACATTCAATCCTACTTTGGACTTGCTCTGTATGCAAGAAGTGCTTCAGAGTAAACTTATCAGACCAGGCATGTCCTTCCTAGGTGGATTTCATCTCTCCTAATGGCCTGAGAGACTGCAAGGAAAAAGCAATCAGTTTATTGATGCTCTGAGGAACACAGAGCCTACTTGCACTGGTGCTTCTCAGGAGTTGGTTGCCACTCTCAGCAGAACTGGTTGGAACTATGGCCTTAAGTGACAGTTTCAGCAGGGACCCAACTAGATGAATAGGGAGATGTTTGTGAACATTATCTCAGCAAGCGTTGTTCAGGTATAGTTCAGAGTTAGAAAGACTCCTCACACCCCAGTGAAACCTTTTGTCCTCTACATACATGCCTTCCCAGTGTCCCAGGAAGACCCCCATGAAGACTTTGCTCTAGCCTCAGGGTCACTTCATGCAGCTGTGGGGCCCTCTGTAAGTTAGCAAGCACCTCTCTGAGGGCATCAGAGACTAGAGCAAACTGAATTTCTTCCCACAAAAATGAAGCTCCAGTAACCTTCAACATTTTCAAAATTAATACCTCTTCAGCAACCACCACCAGAAGCCCACCAGCAGCTGCCCTCTGGGGTGGAGCATGAGCACAAATGGGCCTGACGCAGTCAACTCTCTTGGCCTGTTCCACAAGGAAAGAAGTGAGATTCTGCAACACACACACACATGCACTCACACACACACACACTATACACCATATATACCACAGACCATACAGACACACACCAACACATCCATGTACATCATATGCCACAGAAACGCCACACACATCAAACACCACAAAGGTGCAGCACACAGCACTTCTGCATTTACCATATCCATCACACACCACACAGATGCATCACAGAAATATCTCACACCTCACAGATGCATCACACAACAAAAAGCCACATACAACACATGACACACATTGCGCATAACACTCCAACAGGCATATCATATGCCCCATAGGTGGACCGCACACCACAGACATACCCAGCACAAGTATCACACAGAAGACATCACTTAGCATACTCCAGACACACCACACAAACACATCACAGATGTGTCACACACCACATGAACACACAATACTCCACATACTGCATGGATACAGCAGATACTACAGGTACTACCTACCACATATCACACAAAATAACTGCACATACATTACACACTTACATACAACATAACACTCATAAAACATAAACTTTTGCCATGTTTATTTTTTACCAAGTCATACCTCAACATTTTATTGTGAAAATCTTCAAACATCTAGAAAATTTGAAAGTGAAAATGTATACGTACTTAACACCTAGATTCTATCATTGCTAACATTCTTCTATATAGATGATTCTTGAAAGACAATGGGGTTTGCATTCCGAGGAACTCATCACAAATTGAGAACATCATAAGTCCAAAATACACATACTACACATACTCTTCTGAAGGCCATGGCTCAGCAGCGTCATGTACCGCAGAGTAGAGACATCTCCTCATGATCTTGGGCCGACGGCTTGATACTGTCCATCCTGAGAGAGGCTCATCCTTGTCACTAGCCCAGGAAAAGATAAAAATTCTAAGTTAACAGTATGATTTCTAGTATGACTTTTGTACCAGAGCAAAACCAGATCCTTCTAAGTGACGCCATTATATCAGGGAACATTATTGGTCTCTTCATCATCTGTTTTAGTCACTTAACTGCAAATCTTATTTCATGGTGTATGTTACAATTGTAGGCTTCAGTGTGCTTCATTAACATGTACAACTATTGCTTCAATTTTAGTAGTTTCATTTCCGTACTTCATTTTCCACCCCTACTTCCTCTTGTCTCTCATGGTTAAGATTTTTCTGTCCCTCAGTTTTCCTTGTTTTTTACTTTTGTTCCTATCTGAATACCATTCCACAACTATAAACCTTAATATCAGTCAAGGAGGAGTTCAATGCATTGTTTTCCTCTGATTGGGGGAAGTGTAATTTAAGCCTTGTCCTAGAGACCCCGTCAACTTTCTGTATTCACCTTTACTGTGGAGGAGTCTTTGGATCTGTAGCCAGGAAACACGCATTTGACTGCTGTGGAAGAGTAGACAGCAGGAACTTCTGGGACTCCACTCTGAAGAGGAAAGACAGACACATCAGCTTGGGAAAGACCCCACAGTTGAAGCTGAAGACTCTCAGATACCAGCATCCTGGGGCAGTAGCCATGTGTACTGCATAATGGGACACCATGACTGGATTCTAATATGATAGACCCTGACTTCCAGTCAGTGGTATACACAGAAAGGTACGTCTTTACACTGTTTGAGCTCTGTGTCAGACCCATCTTTTGCCAAATATAATTTTCAGTCTTTGCAAATGGATAAAAGGTCACACCATGCACCCCACAGCATCTCTAACTCATAGGAGTTTCTTGCAGCAGATCCAGAAACCTAATGTAGGAAGCTGGCCTGGAACATCCATGGAGCTCTGATGTAATCACATTAAGTAGAGGAAGGCAGAAAAACTCAAAGAAACTCAAATATGAGAACTACAGGGCTAGCTATACTGCCTACAGGGTTGAGGGTGAAAGCAGGAATCTCGGGGAAAGTAAGTTCCAGAAGCTTCCTGAGTACACTGAGCCAGGTTCTTCCTCAGCCCCACTGGGTAATGTTGACTGACAAGAGGCAATGCTGCCCGTGGGACACTGGAGAGCCCAGCCGTGTACGGAGACAATGACTCTGTGCTAATGTCTTCTGCAGGTCCAGAGAACCAATTCAAGCCACATGGCAAGCAGCAGCTGACCGGAACCCCTCAAAATCAGACAAGAACATTCTTCCTATGTGAAATCCCAGCCTTTGTTCCTGTTTCCTTCCTATCTTTATCCATCTATTTCATGGAGCATTTCACAACAGATACAGATGCCAAAGGAAATGTTCCCAGTAAATAGTCTAACAACACTTAGAAAAAGTCCTCTCTGAAGAAGTGACCAGAATTCTCCACTAACCAATACCTGTAATTGATACCTGTACCCATGGGCACTTCCTTGTGTTTGTGATTGGTGCAGTGTCACATAGGGCTAAGACAATAACCACGGTCTCTGGAACTTGGGCTGTGATGTGCCAAAGCAGATCAGTGTCTGTTTATTATCTACATCCACACTGTTAGGTTGTCATAGAAACAGTTTCTGTATTTGAAAGTTTAGGAACCCAAGAAAGCCTTGAGTGTGTCAAGTACTGGGTAAATGTGTGTGTTGACAACAAGTCAGCCATGTCAAGGACCCCAGAGGCCAGATCCATGGTGTAATGGCAAAGCCTTCTTGCTGGGGTGAGGTTCAGAGGCATGTCGAAGTGTTCCTCAGGGGACTGTGAACAAATGTGGACAGTGTGTGCAGAGTATGTCCACTATAGCTTCCTTCCTCCTGGGTGTTTATGGCCTGAAGACTGCCCACCCACCCCACAGAGGCTGCACCAACTGATGCTATCTAAACCTGTCCCCTTGATCCAGATGTGTATCATAAACTTTGCCTCCTTTATTATCTGTACATAGCAACACTGTCTCCTTAGCTGGCTGCATGCAATGACTCTACCTTTTTGTTCAACTCTATGTAAGAAACACATTGAGTTTCCAGGGTACTGTGGTTGTTCCGGAAGAGAGCCCATACCACCTGAGGCCAGCTTTCTGTGTGCCCACCTGTGTTTGCCCTTCCTTCATTACTTCACCACACCCATTAGGTCCCAAAGTCTCTGGAGCCATGCTGGATATGGCACTAAAGTGCAAGTAGTATTATATTGACCATTGTATTTTGAGAGTGGTGACTATGCACTGTGTTTCACGTGCACACACACTGACCTTTCCAATACAAGGTAAACTCATTATCATGCTGGAAAATAATACGATAAAGTAAAAATAATATTTCAGAAATGAGGCATGTGTACACCCCAAAGATGAAGTCATTTATATCCACAAAACATGATTCTTTTTCTTTAACAGTGTTGATAATATGTGGAGTTTAAAAAGTAGGATGTTTTATTTTTTTCTTTATTATTATTATTTATTACAATTTATTCACTTTGTATCCTGGCTGTAGCCCCTTCCCACTCCAACCCTCCCTTCTTCTTCCCCCCCTCTATGTTCCTCTTCTAGTCCATTGATAGGGGAGGTCCTCCTCCCCCTACTATCTCTCCCTAGCCTATCAGGTCTTATCAAGACTGTCTGGATCCTCTTTCTCTATGGACTAGTTAGGCTACCTTGCCAGGAAGAGGTGATCAAAGAGCTGGCCACTGAGTCCATGTCAGAGACAGCCCCTGCACCCCTTACTAGGGAAACCACATGGAGAATGAGCTGCCCATGGGCTACATGTGAGCAGGGGGTCTAAGTCCTCTCCATGCATGGTCCTTGCTTGATTCATCAGCCTCTGCAGGACCCACTAAGCCCAGATTTTTCAGCTCTGTTGGTTTACTTGCGGAGCTTCTGTCCCTTCCAGGTCCTTCTATCTCCCCCTTCCATAAGATTCCCTGTACTCTTCCCAAAGTTTGGTTATGAGTTTCAGCATCAGTTTCTATATCCTGATAGGTAGAGTCTTTCAGAGGCCCCTGTTGAAGGCTCCTGACCTGCTCCCTGTCTTTTCCTGCTTCTATTGTCTATCCTGTTTGTCCTTCTGAATGAGGATTAAGCTTCTTCCCTAGGGTCCTCCTTGTTGTTTAGCTTTCTTTGGACTATAGATTTTAGTATGTTTATCCTATATTATATGGCTAATATCCACTTATAAGTAACTATATACCATGTGTGTCTTTCTGCTTCTGGGATACCTCACTCAGGATGATCTTTTTTTTAGTTCCATCTGCAAATTTCATGATTTTCTTGTTTTTATTATCACCCTGCACAAAAGTTAAGTCCAAATGGACCAAAGACCTCAACATAAAACAAGTCATACTAAACTGTTAGAATAAAAGGTGGGGAAGAGCCTTGATCTCATTGGCACAGGAGACAACATCCTGAACAGAACACCAACAATATAGGCTTTAAGATCAACAATCAATAAATAGAACCTCATGAAACTGAAAAGCTTCTGTAAGGCAAAGGACACTGTCAACAGAACAAAATGACAGCCTACACACTGGGAAAGGATCTTCACCAACCCTATATCTGACAGAGGGTTAATATATAGACTATATAAAGAAGTCAAGGAGTTCAACACCAACAAACCAACTAATTCAATTAAAATTCAACAGAGAATTCTCAACAGAGGAATATCAAATGACAAAGAAACAAAAAAATGTTCAGAGTCCTTAGTCATTAGGGAAATGCAAATCAAAACGACCCTGAGATTCTACTTTACACCCATCAGAATGGTTAAGATCAAAAACTCAAGTGACTACACTTGCTGGAGAGGTTGTGGAGAAAGGGGAACCCTCCTCCGTTGCTGGTGGGAATGTAAACTTGTACAACCACTTTGGAAATCAATCTGGCACTTTCTTAGAAAATTAGGAATAGTGCTAACTATTATTATCAAGACCTAGCTACACCACCTCTGGGCCTATATCCAAAAGATGCTCTACCATACAACGAGGATATTTGTTCAGCTATGTTCACAACACCTTTATTTGTAATAGCCAGAATCTGGAAGCAATGTAGATGTCCCTCAACTGAAGAATGGATACAGGAATCGTGGTACATTTACACAATAAAATACTACTCAGCAATTAAAAAATAGGCTCTTAGAGCAAGAGGTATGATTACAGCTTGATTAAGAGGAGTAAATATACAATGAAAAAGAATAACAACAACAATAAAAAAGACCTTGGAAATGCCAGCAGTGGGCTCTGATGGGAGGAGACTTGGGTGAGGAGACATTTAGTTTTACTTATAAAAATTTGCAATCTTCAAAAGTTTTTTATAATGTAGATGTATACTCTGTAGCCAGAAACAGAATGAAGTGATTTTGGGTTTGGAGTGGTACTACAGCCTTGGCCACAGATTCTGCCAGCCTTCAGGAAGAAGGAAAAAAAGAACACTCTGGAAAGCTGCTTGAAGAATTAGACAACATTTTAAACTGACATTCACAATAGTTTGGTTACACACTAGCATTGCCAATCAAATTTCTAAGAAAGGCAATTTGGACCAAAAATATTTATTTAAAAGAAAATGATTTTCCCCCAGAACAAGCTATGCTCACTGACCAATGAATGGAAAAACCTAAAGCAACTCTCAGTATTTGCATGAAGTATGAACCTTCAGCTATGCTTTTAGGCCCAGGAGTACCTCTGACTCTGAACTGCAGGGAGAAATGGGCTAATGAGCAGAAAAGTTCTATAAGATTATAAACTTCCTGGGCACAGAAGACAAGAAGGGGCCAGAGTGCCAGTCTATTCTTCACCTTGTAGACACAGGCCACTGGGGTCTTCGCCATTCCTCTCTGTATAGACACTAGCTTCTCCTCAAGAAAAAGGAGTAATTAACCCAATCCCAGCCCCCAAATTCATGTTTTTCAGCAAAACAAAGTGATTTTAAAGCTTACATGGAAGAAATAAGTGTAAAAGAATTGCCAAAAGTAGAGAGAAGTGTTAGGAGGGAAATTTGCCCACTGAAGATTAAAACAGGAAAATGAAATCTTATGATACAAAAACACAGAAGTGCTAGAGAACCGATGAACAGCAGAAGCACACAAGCTGAATTGTGGGCCTGTGTGTAAGGGAACTGGAGTATTAGGAAATGTGTATTTGTAATAAAGTGGCAACTAATAGCTATTTTGAAGTGATAAGATAATCTTATCTCTTGTATTATCAAATAAAATATTAAGATAACTTAAAAATAAAAATGTAAAAAATTAAACAAAACTATGAAAATGTTAGCAAAGTGTACAAAAGAAAGTGTTTTTACAGCCTTAGGTGAGGATGGTTTTTTAAAAGCAAAACAGAAGGAAACTTTTGTAGCTTCCAAAATTTTATGGCTTCTGCATTATGAGAAGGCACAAAAAACACATTTTGAAAACTATCTACTGCTTCTTTAGTGAAAAAGGGCCCTTCTTATTAACCAAGAAAAAAAATGGCTAACTGGCCATCTCTGATTTTAAAAATGTTCTTGAGTCAGGCTCTGTAACATGGGCTTGTATCCCCACTTATAAGGTGGCAAATGCAGGGATCCCTTGAGTTTAGAAGCTTGAGGCAGCCCGAGGGATGCGGTGAGAGACGTGACGGTTTATTCTCAATGTCTTCATTGCTAGTAAAATGATGTATTACACATTTTATCTGGATAAAACTAACAATGATACTGTTAGTATCTATAAAGTTTGGCATACATTTGTCTGTATACTCAAGTGATAATGTTTGGACCATAGCAAACTGTGTGTATTGTATGAACAAGTGTAATCTAAGAACACATGTGACCACTCAACTCAGCATCAGCCAGTCAGGTGCCAAGAGCTGCCCACATGACTATCCAACAGCAATCAAGCCTTTCTGAACTAACGTCATGTCTAGCTAGGGGTTTTTGGGGCCATTTAGCTAGTCATGGCTACTGTCTGATTCTTGAATCCCTATCAAAGCTGATAAAGACCTGCAAAGATGGGTCAGCACTTTGTCTTTTGACAGCTGAAGAGTGGAGTTGAAAAGAATATGAATTACTTGACTTTTATGGAAAGAATGAGAAAAAAACATGGAGAAATTCAGAATGGACATCTTCCAAGCTTCTATTACCTCTGCCTGACAGGCAATGCTTCATGGGACTGTTTGTAAAGTCAATCCCAGACACAGCCTGAAGACACACTAGGAGCAATGGCTCACATAACACCATGCTGCAGTCACAGTGTGGGAGGGTGGGGACTTTTGTCCAGAACAGACTGTATCCTTATAGAGTATAGTGAAGGGGCATCTGTGGTATGTTCTGAAAACAGTAAGAAGCTTCAGACTCGTGTGGGAGTGAATTTTTTCTATATGATTTTTTAAAAGATTTATTGTTTGTGTATGAATGTTCTGCTTACATGTACGTATGTGTACCACATCTGTGACTGATGCCTATGGATGCCTGGGACTAGAGTTACAGATGGCTGTGAACCACTGTGTGTGTGGATGCTAAGAACCCAGGTCCTCTTCAAGAGCAGTAAGTGATCTTAACCTCTGGGCCATCCTATTTGTGATGGCCTATAGATGGTAGGGTGGATTTTTGTTGTTGTTATTGTTTTTTTTTTTCTTTTTGAGGCAGAGTCTCATTCTGTAATCCAGGCTGGTCTTGAACTCACTATGTAACCATGTCTCTGTTGCAATCTTTCTTGGCTATACAAAAAAACTTTTTTTTTCCCATGAGAACAGTACACTATAAAATGTGTGTCCTCCTCTGTGTTGTGGCCAATTTCTGTCTTGGGGTCTGGTGGCTTGTATGTTGTGCTCAGGCAGAGCACTCTTACCCAATACCTCCTTGACTCAAGAATTAGTTGAATGACAAGATCTGACTCTTGGGATCTTATAATCTAAGCCAAACACTGTCAGAGATTGACAGGCACACAGCTTCCCACATGGCTATACAAGGATGTATGATATATGCAGATCTGGGGTAAAATATTTGCTCTGCAAACATGAGGGTATGAATTTCATCCCTAGCACCCATGGAAAAAGCTGGATGTGGCGGCACATGCCTATAATCCCAGCACTGTGGAAGCAGAGATGGGAAGATTCCTAGAGTTCATTGCCTGCCAGTCTAGCTAGGTCAGCAAGCACACGGTGGGGGAGGGGAGGAGAAGAGATAAAGAGAGGAACAGAGAGAGATACTGGGTCATCTAAGGAAGACAGCAATCTCTGGCCTCCATACACATGGAAACACATACACATGAACACACATGCTCACAAAGCAGTCTTATTTTATGTTCACTTATTTTATGTTCCTTCACAGCTGTGAAAGAAATTCCTCAGTTGTTCAGCCACATCTGCGAATGTCAGTAAGCTAAGTGAAACAACTGTACTTTATACTAGGTCATTCCATCATTTAAAACATCATAGTACAGATGGACTATTTTCTAAAGCTCTTTGAGCTAAGGAGAGGCTATAGCTGTTTTTCAGATAAACTGTCACCAGGAAGCTAGCACTCACCTGGGTGAGGACTGAGACCAGCTTGTGTTGTTACTCTTTTCCTGTGGAGCAAATAAAAACCCACATCAGAGACAAGAAGCTACTTATGGTGGGCTTCCTGCCTGTTCTTCATGGCTAGAGCCGATCTCCAGACTGAGAGAGAGCAGCTAGGAAGGACATCCTAGGGATAGTTCCCTTTCTCAGATGGCACTCTTCCTCAAAACCATTTATGTGTGCACTTGTGTTTTCCTTTCTCACGGCTGGGTGGGAGACACGGCAGCTGGCCAGGTGGAAATATTGATGCAGCCTTCTAAGGACTGCCTACTGCTTTCAATGCTGGTAAATTTATATTCCCAGTTCACCTTCTGCACCTTGGGGCAAGCCTTCTGGTCCCTCCCTCTGCCTTGTCACTAACACTAGTATTGTCAGACATTTAGCTGGTGGGTATGTGGGTATCTTATCATGGTATTATCAAATGATGTCTAACATCTTCCATAGGCTTCCTTACCATCCATGGGCTCCTTAGCAAAGGATTTTTATAAGATTTAGGACCATTTTATTAGTATGCTGTACTAATGGTACAAATAAGTGGTTTAGAAACACCTTGACAATGGCTTGTATTTCATTTGCTTAATGACAATTTTTGAAAATAAAATTTTGTATTTCATAAATTCCATTATATCATTTATCTAGACATTGATCTCATGTTATATTGGTGGAAATTTCTGAGTCCAAGGTCACGAAGATTTTGTTTTCTCTAGAAGTCTTATAATTTCACTCTCAAACTTAGACCTGGCTTTGGATTTTCTGTCAGAATAGTTAACCTTGCTGTCTTTGAGAAGTGAGAGGCGTAATTTCATTTGTTTGGTACAAGGCTGTTGTAAAGCTGATAAGCTACTAGTTTACACATTTTCGTGGATTATGTTGCCTATAAACATTTTCTTGTTGTTCACTGTATGCCTTAAGCTGTCATTGCCCTAGCTGCAGTATGATGTCAAAGGTGCTGAGATTGAATGCCCTTGCTTGTTCCCAGCTTGAGGGGGCAGGGGAAGGAAGATCGGTCTTTCATCATGAAGTGACAGACAGTGAGTTCTTCATAGTTTTCATTTTATTCTTGAGCTGTGGGTGTTGTCTTTTTAACCAGAAATAGGGTTTTAGCATAGTCCACATTAGTTTTCTGTATGGGCTAAAGTTCTTGATTTTATTAGTATTTTATTACAATAATTGATTTACAGTTGCCAAACAAATGCATTTCTAGAATAGACATCATGTATTCCATGGTGTACAACCAATCCTATGTGTATATTCACTATATGTGTTGGTTTTGTTAGTGTTTTATGTGTTTTGCTTGTATTTCCTGAATATCTTTGGCTTAGTATAGTCTTCTCTTATGCTAGTGTTTTCGGGTTTTAGTATCAAGTTAATCCTGGTGTTACTGAATAGATTACTCCCTCCTCTGTGATCTGAGTTTGTGTGCAACTTCTTCCTTCCTCCTCCTTCCTCTCTTCGTCCACTTCTTGTTTTTATTTATTTATTAAGAATTTCATACAACATACTTTAACCATATTCTTTTCTCCCCGACCCCAAGTTCCCCCAGATTACCCATAATGTTTTCTCTATCTCTTAAAAAAACAAAATAAAACACACACATACTCATGCACACACACAAAACATGGAGTCTGGTTTGTATTGGCTAACTACTCCTGAGAATAAGGCCTGCCCTGGGGTTCGGGTGACACAGAGCTACTCCACCACAGACAGTATCTACATACAGGCATACCGCACAAACACATAATATGCTTCACATCATGTAATCACACTATCCGTGCCATACACCACAGTCGTATACTACACACCACATAGAAACATCACACAAACATACCGACACCTCACACACCGTGCACATGCATAGACCACATAGACACATCATAAAACTCACAGACCTATCACACAAACCCACCACACACCCCACTCACCACACAGGCATACCACATACCATACACATCACACACTACACAAACACAACTTGTAGATACTTGTAGATACAGACATACCACACAGATGTAGATAGATACACACCACATACAAGACATACCACATATAGACATACCACACAATGTACTATATGCCACATAAACATACTATGCACTGTGCAAAAACATCACACACCACAAAGACATATCATTTACCATACCATATATCACATAGTACACACATAACATATATCCATTATATGCCATACATAGACATACACATTGCACATGAACACAGCCAAACTATACTCACACCATGTACCACATACATCACAACACACAGAAACACCGTACATGAACACACTCACATACGCACATACACATTAGGCACTATGCAGATATACACAAAAAGTACCACATGGACACAGATACTCTACACACCACACACTCCCAGTGAGTTTCAGGACAGTATCAATGGTGAAACTCAGTGCAAAGCTGGGCAGCCCCTGTGTGGGGTACAGCCACACAATGTCCCCCACCCCTTCCACAGCATGACACAGAGGGACAGGCACACCTGAGGAAGGCTTGCTTTCTTCCGCAGAGGCAGCTCCTTCTTCTCTGCGGAATGTGGGCTCTTCTGGAATCGGGTCTGCATCATGTAGTCAAATGTGCTCAGGTTCTTGGCGACTGCAAAGGGGAGGGCAGGAGAGGGCAGGGTCACCCAGCAGCCATGCAGCATGACACATAGCCCCCCACGTGCAATATGTAGTCCACCTTCCCAGGGAGTGGCTTCCCTGCCTTCTATGTCCCAAGACCATGGAGGACCAGGTATGTTGGGCCAGATAAGCAATGCTCTGCATATTTGGTGGGAGACAGGATCGGACTGCTCCCTGTTGTTCAGGAAAAAGCCTTGAATTTAGCACAGAACTGGGGTGTCCCAAAGGAGTTGGACTGTGGCACCTCTTCTGGGTACCTTGCTTTCTGCATTACAACATACTTCTCTAAAACTGTCTGGATGGCTCTAGGAGGCCAGGTTCAGGAAAAACTACTCTGTCCAAGGGTTCTAGGAGCCTATCATTTTCAGGGCAATATCTACCTAGGGGCAATAGAAGTCTTGCTTGTAGGAATACTGGATCCCTGAGCTGACCCTGCCTGTTACCTATCCATTCTAGGCCTGCTTCCCCACCCCATACAGCCACCTCACCCTATATTCTCTTACACAGAGAACAACACAGGGCTACCAACAAATGAGGACCATGGCAAGCAACCCTAGGACAGGTTGAGACTTTGGCGACCTTACCTAGAAGAAGCAATTCGGGTTCTTGCAATAACAACAAGATTGGATGTGTTTTTGAAAAAAAAGAGTTGTAAGTGCCTCTTCCAGCCTCATGCTTCTAGGGAAGGGGTCTAACTTTTCAAAACCAACACGTGTGAGAGCAGGTGGTTTGCAAGTATTTCTGAGAAACTACAGGGCCACACAACGGCCCTATCTGTGGCTCAAGTAGGAGGTGGTCCTGTTCTCAGCCCTGTGAGCCCATCCTGAGTGTCATGGGTAATCATGGTGGTAGCTACCCCTGGCTTGTTCTCCAGGGTATGGTGTGACAGATGTAGTATTATCCACAGTGCACGTGGACACTGTTGAAGAGTAATTCAGGTACCAATTCTGTACATGTCCCTGGGCCACAGAGGATGCCCTGAAATGGCAATACTCTCATGGCCATGACAGGTCCCTCTCAGCACAATTTTCTCTCAAGGGCTACAAAAGTGATCATACCATTCTTCAGGAAATACAGCACCATGGCTTGCTATGAATCCCCTACCCACCATACAAGGGACAGAGCAGGCATACTGTGTCACATGGGGAAAAAAGATAACCTGTATGCACAGCTACAAGAACAGAAGTCTAGATCTGTGGCCACACCCCACACACATTTCCAGCCCATTCACAGGCCTTTGGCTTTGGAGTAGCTGACCAGTGGGATTAGTTTGGCCATCATACAGTTTGGTTACCTTCACCTTGCTGGAATACCCACATCACAACCCTTTCCTAAGAGGTCTGGTTTACCCTGAGTTGTGAGAACAAGTCATTTCTAGCACCAAGGATCTTGGGGCCATAATGCTAGTAGGTGGTCAGTTCTTACGCCTTGGAGCTGGGAAGTGCTATCAAGAAGTACATCTAGCATATGTGGGCCCAGGCAGTAGAGAGTCAGTCAGGGCTCTCTGTACCATACCACCCTCTCCATCTGTGAGTTCTGCCTGCACAGAGCCCTTGGTTTTTGCAGTTTTCATCCTGGGGTCTATGTTTGCAGAGCCGGGTAAAGACATCATGGGCAGCTGCAGCGCATCATGGCACGTGTCTGCCTGTCTTGGGTCATGTGAGGCCTCCTCGCTCTTTCTGGTCCTGACAAAAGCTGCTATGATGTATCTTTGTCCCTGAAGCTACTTTGAGAGGGCAGGCATGGTGGTAGTAGATGAAACAACTGGGAGTCAGCATCCTGACTAAGTCTTCGAACCAGCATTCCTCAGGAAGTATGTGTCTCTTTTATGGGGTTTGGTACTCTGACACAACACTCCTGGCACAAATGAACTATGCTATATCTAGGGCCCCCAAAAGTTCTGGGTAAGTCTTTAAGATTCATTAAAATGACTGTCTGGCCTCCTGGGGGTGTTGGATAAAGAAGTGAGAATGGTGCAGGCATTAAGCTCTGAAGCTTCAGTTTAGGCAGCTTCATGTGTGGGCTAGACTATGGAGTCCCAGAACCTGGTCCTAAGAGTTTCTATGTGAAAGAGTACAGACAGGAACAGATGATAGCTACTGGGTCCTTGCTGCTGAGTGTCTCCTACATGGCACAGGTGGGACAAGGCAGATCATGGTGCCTGGCATCTAGATAAAGAAGGAAAGGAGTTCTGCATGAGGTCAAGTGCTAGCAAATACGGCATCACTGATAAATCTGAAAGCATTTAGACATGAGAAAAAAATGCCAGATAAACTTAGAAAGTAATGTTTTTTTTTAATTCCTATTTATAAAAGTAGTGGGGAAATTTAAAAGTAATCCAAAAGGATGCACCATTCGGAGGTTTAAGTCACAGGGAATGTCATATGCCTGCCTAGTCTTGTTACTGATAAAGTAGCACATGGTGTTGTGTTGAAACATACAGGCTAAGCTGAAGTCAGTTTAAGGCTTGGTTCTCTCCCACTCTACAAATCCATCAAACACAAGTAAATGGAAATGAGCCAGGTTCTTCCTATCTAAAGCCTAAAAAACATAACTTCAAATTGCACCAACAAGATTTAATCCAGGGGTCTTCACTATCATAGGAGGAGGAGGAGGTGGTGGAGGAGGAGGAAGAAGAAGAATCTAAGTCTCAAGTAATCACAATGGTGAAGTCGGGAGTCTGTATTAATAAGCACACTCATAGGTCTATAGTTACACTGCTGGTAAGGACCACCGGTTGTAAGTGAGCTTTTTCCATTGAAGGAGGGCAGGACTCTGTGGGCCACCGTGGTCACAGCCATGGGCAGGCTCTGTGCCACCCCTGAGGTTCTGATAAATCAAGCTGCAGGAAACTAGCACTGGAGGAATGGCCCTGCCTCCCACGGCCAGAGACCAAACAGGTTTCCTGGCCAGTTCCTCACAGCAGAAACCACATGTTCAGAAGAGGCAGCTCTAACTCAGCACTCTTAGGCAGCTGATCTTAGCAGCAGCAATCAGGTGTCTGACACATATTTGTGGATACAGTGTCTCCTCTTTGGCTCTATTTGGATGAGGGAAACCAGTCCCTTGACCTTATAATTTCTACTTTTTGCTTTGCTAAATCCTCCTCCCCTACTGTCCTGTTCTTGCATAGTAGCCATATTCCTGTATCTTTCTCCTGTGCTTTCCTTTCTGCGGGCTTCTCAATATGCCCTACTTTTAGTATCTCCTTCCCGAAGTCTGTCCTTTTCCTATGGACTCATTTCTGGCAAGGCTTCCCAAGGCACCATCTGCCTTGAGACAGGTGAAGGAAAGTGGCAGGACCAGAGTGGGTACGTACTCAGGTACAAGTGGAAGATGAGCAGGTGCCCGAGCAGCACAAAGCTGGCAATGGCTAGCAGCAGTACCAACACCACGATGGAAAGGACCACGGGGGTCTTCACAGGCACGGGGCACAGTGGGAGGAACAGCAGCCATATGTTCTCAGAGCTGATCTCTACGAATACAGAGAGACATGTCCGTCCAGCACCTGTCCAAACTGTAGCGCCTGTAGTCAGGTAAGCAGAAGGACAGAAGGACAGTGCTTGCTAGGGTGAGTGAGGACAGTCAGCCGAGGGATGCACTTTTGCCCTACATTTGCCCTGCTCTCCTGTGGGTCCCCGCGGGCACACTGGCTATGTCTAGCAGTATGATCCCTACTTCATGTATTTAAGATGATGGATGGAAAGAAGTTCCTGGATACTGGAATGCAGAGCCAGGCCCTCTCCTGCCCTTCCCTGGATCCCTGGGGCCTCGATCTTCTGTTTCACATCAATCGCTCAACAGACAATGAAGACAAAGCCCTCTTTGTGCATTTCTTGAGCACTGTCCACCATGGCCCTCAAAATCAAGACCTTGGAGAAGGGGTTTCCCAGGCTGTGTGGCAGGTAGAACTTCTTCTGTTTCACATCAATCGCTCAACAGACAATGAAGACAAAGCCCTCTTTGTGCATTTCTTGAGCACTGTCCACCATGGCCCTCAAAATCAAGACCTTGGAGAAGGGGTTTCCCAGGCTGTGTGGCAGGTAGAACTGTGAAACCAAAGCATCTGGACCCATGTCACATTCTAGAATGGTGCTAAGCTCTTCCTAGAATGGACTCCTATGTGCGCTATCTGAAAAGGGGGTACTACATGCTGCCTTGTGGGCTGGGCCATGGGATGTCAACACACAAATGTCCCTTACTCAGTGATGACAAGATGAACTCCAGCCCATGAGATGCTGAGTTCAGGCCGTGGTATCTGTAGGGTTCTGGAATGGCGAGCCAGGAATTGACCTCCACCCAACACTCAAAGAACCACCATTCTGCTCCTAGGAAAGACATGACCCGCTTCCCTGCACCACATCTAATGTCATGGTCAGTGGCCCAGTTAGGCCACCACTCTGGATTTTCTTCTTGCTTCCCTTTTGCTTTCTTTTTCCTGTCCCCTGCTTGCTCAGCACGTCAATTATTTAGCTAAATGTAATATTACTAATGAAGAGGACATTATGGTGGTTTCCAAAGAGTGCTCATGAGTAGTACCAAGAAGTCCTAAGTGTTTTCAGATGATGCAAAAGCTGAGGTCCTTCCACACGGAACTCACAAAGATTTTTCTTAAAAAAACATTCTTTCATGTTGACTCCAGGGATGCCCCAAGACAAGCGGCATACAGGTCCTAACCTCTGCTGTTGCAAGGCTTGGACAGATGCCTATGATGCTTGGAACAGAGATGGGGTGGCTTCCCTCTGACCCATAGCATAGCCAGCAAAGGAACATCTCATCAGTCACCTGCATCAGTATCTTGGGGCTGTGTTGGGGCTGTGTATAAGCTGGTGGCACTTGGACAATAGATAATCCTCTCATATCTGTAAGCCACAAGCCTGAAATCAGAGTACCCTCTCTCCGAGGTTCCAGGGAGACAGCCCTTCCATCTTCTTCATGTTATGAGGGCCACAGACCCTCCTGGGCTCATAGTCACATTGCCCAGCCTCTGGATTCTACCTCCAAAAGTCTGCATTTTCTCTTGTTTCTCCCAAAGACACTGGCATTGTATTTGGGCAATGGAGAGGCTAGGAGAGGCTCCTTAGCTCAGAATTCATAACTATATCCATAGAGGCCCTTTTCCCAAATAATGTGCTATCTCATGACTGGGTCAGGATTTGGACACATTTTGGAGGCCATGTTCAGCCCAATCCCTTTCCCTCTTGCTTATTTCAGACATTTATGTCATGGGCGTGGGCTTCTGGACCTATTTAATCATGGAATCTTTGAGCTTCCCCTCAGGGTATATAGCTCAGAATAATAGCCCCACTCTCTGCTGTTCTTCTTTACAAGTAATTGTCTCCTACAACATAAGCTCCTGCCTTCTCCATCCAGCACCGCTAAAAAGTCCTGTCTAGGTGCTCAAGACTGACTGAAGGATCAGGGTATACCTCACTCTAATCCCTGGATGTTAGGTCTTAGAGGATCTCAGGTCAACTAAAGAGTCAGGGAACATAGATGGGAGGAGATGAGGCTGGGAAGCCTGATGCTTGATACATGGGAAACAGGGAGAAGCAGTACCTGAGCATCAGAAGGGTACCTTTATACAGGGGGTCGGTGTGAAGCTCCTTGGGGTTGATAGAGTACTGAATCAAGACGTACAACAAGATAACCATCACGCCAAGAAGCCCAACTGCAGCTGAGGCAACAGAGCAGAAGAAGAACCTGCATGAGAGGAGCAAGCAGGGGGTCAGGACACACTCACACCCAGCCAAGCACATGAGAGCAACATGCAAGTTTGATGTGGGTAATATGAAGGCAGAGAGCCCAAAGTCTCCTGGTGTCTTCCCAACCCTTCCTTCTTGTGTTCTTTCTACCATGCCTTTCACATACCCTAGGCAGATGCTGGCTCCTGATTACATTGATCACACTCCACATTCCCCACAGCCTTCTACCTGGGCCCCCATATCCTTCCACCTTGCAATATAGACAAGAATACCATTACCATCCAATGGGAAAAGTTAAGCCCCAAGATGGCAGACTAATACCTAGTCAGACAGAACATCTTTCAGCAAGCATGCTCTAATCATGGCTGCTCAGGAACCACAGCCATTCTTCTTCTCTTCTTCTTGTCCTCCTCCTTCTTCTTCCTCCTCCTCCTCTTCCTCCTCTTCCTTCCCCTCTTCCCTCCTCCTTCTCTTCCTCCCTCCTCTTCCCTCCTCCTCCACCTTCTTCCTTCACTGCCTTCCCATGCACTGGGCTGGGCTTCTTCAGCCTTTATTGTACCCCATTTTGCAAGACTGAAGTGGCTTCCTATTTATTAGGACTGTAAGACATGTGACTCTCTTTCAGGGCATCTGTTAAACTTTGGGGCCCAAATATATCAAAATATCATTGAGGGACTAGAGAGATGGCTCAGCGGTTAAGAGCACCAACTGTTCTTTCAAAAGATCAGAGTTCAGTTTCCAGCACATACATGGTGGCTCAAAACTGTCTCTAACACCAGTTCCAGAAGGATATGATGACATTTTCTGGTCTCTGAGGGCAAGAGGTGCCCAGACATACATGCAAGCAAAACATCCATATACATGGAATGGAAATAAAATTAAAAAAAAATTTTAATGTCATTGCCCCTTCTTATTTTTTGGGGGGGGGGCCCTGGAGAATGAGGGGAAGAAAAGTGAAGATGCTAAGAATCAGTGCTATTTAGTGAGAATGGGTGGTACCTCTCAACCTCTGCTCTTCCTCTGACCCCAGTTTTGTCACACAAAGGCCAAAACTCTTTTGGGAAACCTTTATCACCAAAATACTTACATTATAATTCATAACATGAGAAAAATTACAGTTATGAAGTAGCAACAAAATTAATTTATGGTTGGGGGTCACAACAACCAAAGGAACTGTATTAAAGGGTTCATAGCATTAGGAATGGTCACTGACCTACACCCTGACCTGATGCCCAACAGCTCTCTGAATTCTATACTCATGACCAGGGAAATGCCTTAGGATGGCCGAGGTGCTTACTCCTGTGTTCAATGTTCTAGCAACTGCTCTTGGGTTGGTAGCCGTGGCATTGAGAAGGTAGATATGCCTGAAACAGCAAATTTGGGAGGCTCAGCCAGGCTTTGATTGCCCCACTGTTCATGATGATGGGCTTCGTAAGTGCGAACTTGACCCCCATGTTTAGGAACAGCCACGCCAAACACTTCTCAGAACCAGAAGCACAAGTGCCTGAAGCTCTGCCATAGCTAGAAACAGAAATATGGCTCAGAGGCCACCCTTGCCTGTCCCTGGGAGTCTACGGCCC
Organism: Pachyuromys duprasi; assembly: GCA_028658305.1. Taxonomy (NCBI): domain Eukaryota; kingdom Metazoa; phylum Chordata; class Mammalia; order Rodentia; family Muridae; genus Pachyuromys; species Pachyuromys duprasi. Next base: position 79,826,768 of record CM053743.1, on the reverse strand, counting down.
TCTCCTCTCCGCCACCTGCCACCCACTCCTGCAAATTCCATGCCAGAGATCCCTCCCCTAGTCACAGCCTTGACCTCAAGAATGCCTCACCGGTAGTTTCTGCTGCCCACACAGTTGTTCAGCCATTTGCAGTGGTGGTCAAAGCCAGAGACACATTTGTTGCAGGAGCTGCAATGTTTGGCTTTCTTGCTCCTGGAAGAAAAATTGATAGAAACAGCCTGTTGGCCCCAAATGCACCATGGGAACTGAGTGTCTACCATGACTCATGGAGGGTGGGGCCTTCATCTGAAATCAGTGGGGGGCTGGATGTCTGTGGGAAACACAAGGCCACCTGTGCCCATGGAAGGTGAACCTTGGACTTCCCTGAGTAGGCTTGTTTGCTAGATGGGAGCCTGAAAGTTCTATATAGGAGTTAAAGGCTGGTAGTTCACCTAGTGCCTACAGCGCTTTCCTGTAGCCAAGTCAGTGTGCGGCCCTCCTCAGGTCCTGGAGACCTTGGACTCCACCAGGCATCAGCTGAAATTGCCTTCCCTCCTCCCCAGTTGGGGATGTGAGGTTTAACAGAAAAACCACAAAGAAGTGGTACAACTTACCAACCTCCCACCACCACCACAACCACCACAAAGAAGGGCCTGTGTGTACCTGAGACCGACACAGCTGGACCTCGGACTAGAGCTCGTCACACCGGAGGAGAGAGGTATTGGGAACCAGAAGGCAGGACTGTCAGCTTACAGGGCAGGGCAGTATGTACGGTGTGGCCTGCGAGGAGGCTGCGAGCACATGACCGAGCCTCCCATGGAGTGTCACGAAGGGCAAGTGCCCAGTAACAGCAGACTCAGCTAGGCAACTGTAGGGCCATGGGTCAAGCAGTACCCTATACCCAAACTCCTACTCCACTCACACAGTGACCTCACACAGGTGGCAATACTGGTTCTGAATCACATGTGCGTGTTTGGACCGGTCGAAGGTCGGCACAGGCTCCGAGTAGTCCTTTTTGAGTCGGACATTGGTGTCAGCTGGATCGATGGTAATTGCGACCAAGTGCACGAAGAGGTGGAATATGAACACCCCACCCATCACCTGGGCTGTCAAGGAACACACAGCCCTGGGCCTGGCTGACATGGTGCAAGGTGTCTCCCAGCAGGACAGACGGCATCGGGGACTAAGGGAAGACCCTGGGGCTCCTAATCATTGGTGTCTGCAGCAACTGAGGGCAGGTCCCTTAAAGACACTCCCTTTGGAGACACAGCCAAGCCAGTAACTACTGGCCACTGTGTGCATACACCCTGAAATACCTTACATGGCCAGAACAAAGAAAAGCTATGGAAAAGAGTACTTTATACCTTGGAATGATAGCTTCAGAGGCTCAAAGTGGTTCACCTGATGGCTGGTGTTTTCCAGATGGGGAAAAGCCTTAGATATAAAAGTGGGACCAGGCCAGACCAGGCCAGACCAGGCCAGACCAGGCCAGACCAGGCCAGACCAGGCCAGGCCATGCAAGATGTGTGGGCTCCATGGGCAGTGGAGTTACTGTGAGTCACAGTACAGGCTAAAGCTGTGTCCACCAGAAACATGAAGACTAGGCAGCAGTTGGAGCATACTCCCTGACCTCAGCTTGAGTTGGAGCTTCAGGGGCCACCAGACTCTCAGGGACCATTGGGCTTTGTCTATCTAAGCATACATGACCATGAGAGGAAACGTTTTGTTTCCTCCATTCCTTCTCCTGTCCCTAGGATAATATACAAAAGGAGGTACTGATCCCAAGGGCTCCCATCTCTGGCCCTGCCTCTGGGCCAAGTGGGCCAGAATTTACAGAACTCTAGAGGAAGCCAACAGTGGCCTATGCACCACAGCCTAAGATTGTGCCGGCAGATAGGGTACTTGGTGTCCAGGCAAGACAAAGGCCATGGGCATATACAAGAGGCTCTGCCTGGATTTTAAAAGGGTACAAATGGTTAACTCATGAAGAAGCCCTTTCTCCAGCCCTTCTAAAGTTTCAGGGTTACTGGCCTGGCTTGCAGTGCTGAGTCCCAACACCACTCTGTATGCTAGGTTGGGTTTTGTGCACAATAGGTGTTGAGGGAGCCCTAATGAAGTTCCCAAAAGAATGAATGATGTAGGACAAGCCTGAAAGAGACCTGTATACTGATCCAAACCCTGATGTAGGTCCTGTCTTGCTCACCCCATCTTCCTGCGTGAGCTGGACAGTGCCCAGGGTTCTGGGCATGGACACAGGACTGAGAAGCAGGTTCAGTGCATAGAGAAGTGACTCTGAGGAAGACAGAGAGAGACCAGGAGGACCAGAGTAGGAACTGGTGCAGAGCTGGGCGAGTGTGTGACAGAAGGAGCTGGCACCACCTGGTTTATTGCGGAACAGGTTGCAGTTATAATATAAGCCAGTGGGGCTGGGCACAAGGTCACTCTCAGCTGTTGATATTATTAGGACCAAGAGCATGGTCCAGCAGCTGCTCCCACTCCTTCAGGCTGATCTGAGGGCTAATGTGCTGCCCTTCTGGTGATGAGTAGTGAGAAGCGTGTTGAGAGCCCGGGACATTGGTGGCTGAGGGCTGAGGACATGGGAAGTCTTACACTGCCTGAGTGCTGACTCTTCCTGTAACACTAGGATAGACCTGGTCTAATGGAAACCAGTAGGCAGGTATGAAGCCCAAGAGGCCCTTCGAGGAACAAATGAGGTAAGGCTGAGGAAAACCGCCCAGGCCCTTTGTGACCACACCTCGTGCTACCCTGACCTCTTCTTTAAACCACCCGTGTCTATACTCTACACACACATGTAGGCCCCACTGTTGGGGCCTCTTGGGACACAGGCTGAACATGAGGAGACTTTGGCTGCAAAGTAATTCACAGGGTGCCACTGAGCCAGGTTTCCTTGAACCTGGACCTTCCACACAGACCCTATAGGACAACCAGTTCCTACCAGGAGGCCACATTAAAAGCATATATCTGGTACAAAAGGGCTCGGGTCCAGTGGGGACTCAGATCTCAAAAGGCCTTCATCTGTCCCTCTAGGACATGGAGCACATCTTTTATCACATTCTCCTGCGCAAAGCTTGTCCAGTCACACTTCAGCAGCAAATTGGGTACCACTCAAGGAATCCCTCACAGGAATCAGGCTGAAGACCTTATTATACTATATTTTGTCCCAACTGGCATGGCTGGCCACTCCCTGCCACACATCAAAGTGACATTCCCAAGGGCTGAAAAGAAACTTCTTCAAGATCTGCCCCTGCCTTCACTAGAGCCCTGTCTTGGATAGCTGAGTGTGAAAGAAGCAGGGTGAGGCGTCCTCCATGGAGGCCTCCCTCCAACTCCCTCTGGAAGTTTCCATGTGAAAGCCTATGAGAACCACAGCTGGCTGGAACATTACCTAGCAACAATCTGTGTTTAGTAAACAAACAAAGGAAGGGCGCCAGCTCAGGACACCACCCTCCTCAGCCTCCTCGAACTAGTGACCTCTCCCTCGTCCTGTTTCCGCAGGAAGAGGGGTGGCCCAGGAGAAGCCAACATTCTGGTACTGCCTGGGCTCATGATCCCTCCAGGGCAAATTCTGTGGATGAGCTACAACAGCGGCCTAAGACACCCTGCTTTATGACCCCGCCCCCCAGTTCACACTGCCTTGGCACAACCCAGGACTCTAAAAGAGATTAAAGGTTATGATTAAAGGTTTGCTATTGCACAGTGGGCCCTGTTGGCTAAGATTTGTATCTGTTCCCTTGACAGCAGGGTGGAAGTCCTACTGGTTACAGGACCCTCACAAGCCACCAGTATTGCTGGTCCTTTTCCCTTCTGAACCACAGGAGGATCTTCAGTCTTTTCTGTGGTCTCAGGGTTCCCTCAGGTCTCCTCCACAGAAAGTCCTTGCTCTCCTAGCCCAGACCCTCGCTTCCAAGCCCTTCAGAGTGCCTAGCAGGTGCCAAGTGACGCTTGTGCCCTCTAGTGGCTACAAACTAGTACTACGTGCTGTGGCTTGAGCAGACTGTCAGTGTGGCCAGACTTGGGACGGGCTAGTAAAAGGATTCTAGACCTGAAAGGCCCAGGAAGCTGCAGGATCTGCAGCGGCTCTGGATACTAGCTGGGGACTGAGCTACTGAATGGGTGTGGCATGGCTCTGGGAAGAAACGGAGGGTGTGCAAGCAGGAATGGGGCAGATAGAACTCAGGCCCACTGCACTGAACACAGAATCACCTGAGAAGATCCAGGGCCAAGCAGGGGCCAAGTTGGAAATAAAAAAAAGCAAGCAGTGCACATCTCCTAGAAGTATCCATGTCCCAGCACCAAAGCTGGCAGACCTCACTTGCAAAATGGAGTCATCACAAACCAGGGAAATGAGGCCGTTGGGACCAATCTTGATCTACTGTGATCACAGACCGTATAAAGATGGGACCTATAGACCAACAAGGTGATTAAGTGATTCAGCAGCTGAAAGAGCTGTGTGAGCCTGACAACCTGGATCCGGTGGTAGAAGGAGAGAACTGACTTCTGAAAGCTGTCCTCTGAACTCCACACACATGCTATGATGCATCTCTCTCTCTCCCTCACTCGAGCACATGCACACTCATGCACACACACGCGCGCGTGCACACACACACACACTAAATGTTTTTATGAGAAACACAGCAGACTGAATTGCCAGGGCAGAGGATGGGCAAGCACAGGGAGAAGACTGCATCCCTATGCCAAGGACCAGGTGACAAAGTACATCCTCCCCCGCCCCCCCCCCAGTGCCTTTCAGAAGACTGTGGCCCCATGTCACCTTCATTTTAGATTGCCATCTCAGAACTAAGAGAAAAACATCATCTCTCACCTAAGACACCTTAAGTAGCTCTGTTAGGACAGCCATAGGTCTCACACACATTATTCTACACTACTGAGAGAGATCCAGGAGAAAGGATGCAAGATGCAAGAAAGGCCCCCCATCATGGGGCATAGGTGGGCAAATTCAGGGAGAATGGCAGATGTAGAGATTCAGCACTGACTGCAGCTACGCCCCCAATAGGTACTACACCCAATGGCAGCTGGTTGTGCTAACACTTCGATCATGCTCTTGCTGAAACTTCCTGGCCAACCTGACAGGCCACAGGCTACCTGACATCTCAGAAATGCTACAGCCAAGCACAGAGTAGCAAACATTCCATTAGAAAGACAGAGAGGCTCTATAGCCATGTTCAAGACTCAGAGATGACTCTATTCTGGATTTTAAAAACTCTTATAAAGGACATTTGGGAGACATTAGAAATTGCTGCACTGTTGCCTGTTTTTAACCCATGCTGAGGCACTTAGTGAGGCTGCCTGTCTGGTGCTGCATGGACAGAAGAAGCAGGGCACTGAGCTACGGTACTGATGACTTCATCTCTTATCATGGTTGTGGGCTCAGAGGGCCAACACACTACACTGCAGAGCACACAGTAATCATTGACATTGCTTTTCAACTCTGCAGACCTAGGGGGCTTGAGGGCTCTTGGTTAGAGGATACTAGCTCAGATAGATGCTATTGGAGGACAGAGGGCCTGGGTGCCAGGACACAGTGGAAGCTCAGTAGACCAACAAGGCCTGGAGATTCTGGAGGACCAAGGAGGGTACAGCAGGGTTTGTGGAATCCATACTAGATATGGTGAGGTGGACCACCACTCAGAGTTGGCACCTGTCACCCTAAAGGGAAGAAGGGAACAAGGCTGATGAAGTGCTGTGTGTTTGAGGAGCATGATTCATAAAGCTACACCTTTCTGTCCTCTTCCTCATGGACACTTAAATTGCCACGTAGTTTAGTCTTTCATGGCTTGAATACCCTATTCTGGTGACTGGACAGAATCTGGGCTTTAGCAAAGGCTCCTCGTGGATCCTGGGTATGAGGCAGCCAGGAATCTGAAGTTGTTCACTGCACATGAGGTTGGTGTCTGCAGGTCATCCTCAGCCTGTCTCCCCCAAACAGATGCAGGATGGACTGAATAAAAGTGTGTCCAGAATTCATATGTCTGCGATGTATGTGCCTGGGATGTGTAGATATTCAGGGTGTATATTGCCAGGAGTGGGGCTATTCTTGGATGCAAGTATTCTTGGGATGTATGTATGTCCAGGGTATGTGTATCTGGGATATGTATGTGTGTGCCCTGGTATGTGTGTACCTAGAATCCATGTACAGGATGGAGGAAATCTTTCCAGAATGCATGTGTACCTAAGATATGTGTACCCAGGATGCTTTCATCTGAAGGGTGTGTATGTCTGCCCAGGATGCATGTGTGCCTGTGATGTGTGTGCTAGGATGTACATATAATCAGGGTGTTTGTACCTGGAATGCAAGTTCCCAAGGCATACGTGCTCATGTGTCCCAGGATATGTGTTGACCTGCCAATGGCACTTGTAGTTTCACTCTAAAAATAAGAGAGAAACTAACTAGCAAGACTGGATGGTCAACTGGTGTTGGCCTGCTCCAGAAGTACAGGCAATGGAGGGCCTGTCTTAGTTTATAATTTCTATGGCTGTGATAAAAACATCATGACCAAAAGCAACTTAGGGAAGAAAGGGTTTATTTCACTGTACATTTCCAGGTAGCAGTCAATCACTGAGGGAAGTCAGGGCAGGAAGTCCAGCAGGACAGGAACCTGGAGTCAGGAACTGAAGCAGAAGCCATGGAGGAACACTGCTTACTGTCGTGCTTACTATGGCTTGTTCAGTTTGCTGTCTTATAATAGCTAGGACAACCTGGCCCAGGGAAGGCACTGCCCACAGTCGGCTTAGCTCTCCCACATCAATTGTCAATCAAGAAAACGACCTGCAGACTTGCCTATGGGTCAATACTCTAGAGTCATTTTCTCAATTAAGCTTCCCTTTCTGAAATGACTCTAGTTTGTGTCAAACTGACATAAAAACTAGCCAGCACGGGGCCCCAACTTTCAGAAAAAAACATTGTAGCATAAGACATTTTTTTAAGGTGCAGAGATTGAACTCTAAGCCTGTGGTGAGGAAGCCAGTGACCTGCATTTCCACTTAATCATGATAATCTTGAAGTTAGTTGAAAGAAGGAATAACAAAAATGAAAGCTGAAAAATTAAAAATAGAAAGAGGCCAGTAGCAGAGAAAAGTAATAAATACAAAGGTGGTTCTCCACAAGAAAGCCAGGGCAGCGAGGCACACCTGCAATCCTAGTACCTGAGGGGGTTCGGCGGGAGGACCAAGAGCTCACAGCGAGCCCGGGCCTTCATTTACCAGATACTCTATTCACCTGATCCAATTTCAGGAAAATAGAAAGGGGTTGGGGTGGGGAAGGGGAGGGAGGGACAGGGAGAAAGGAAGGAAGGAAGGAAGGAAGGAAGGAAGGAAGGAAGGAAGGAAGGAAGGAAGGAAGGAAGGAAGGCCTGCTAGTAGGCAATGCAGCCAAGCAGCCAAAGAAGACACGTTACTATCTGTCCTGAACCCAGATGTGGTGGCGTAGTACACATCTAATTCTAACACCTGAGAAGCTGAGCCAGGAGGATCATAAGTTGATAGCCAGACTGGGCTACACAGAAAATCCCGTCCAAAAAGTATTCGTATCCTTTAGAGATGAAATGAAAGCATAGGAAATGCTTCATCCAGAGGCCTAGAGTCGCCGCACTGTGGGAAGCTCGGGGTGCTGCAACTACAAGCTATGGTACAGCAAGTGCCCTGGGTCCAACCCCCAGCACTCACTGTAAAATAATAAAGAAAATAGCGGTACTGGCAACAGGGATATTAGGAAATGAGCAGTAGAGTTTGCTGCGTGTTTTTCCAGGAGGCTAACAGCATAGTGGTAAGCGCATAAAAGCCAGGCTCTGAGAGTGAACCACAGCGTTTACATGGGATAGTTTCAAACATCTGAGGTTTTTAAAGATGCTCCCCTAAATGTGCATATGAAAACTGGAAGACTGGCCAGCCCTGACTGCTGAAAAGTGTGACTCTGAGACTACTGTGTCCCGTCTCAGCAAAGCAGACCCCAAGATGTGACAGTATCTGCCCTGCCTCCATCCTAACCACTGCACGCATGCCTGGCTCCCCTGACTCCTAGGACCTGCAGAATATCAGCCAAAGCAAAGTGCTCTAAAGCGCGTACAGCCAGAGTACATCCTTACTAAGATAAAGGCCACCTAGGGCTCATCTATAGTTTGTGTGTGCATAGGCCCACTTTGCACCAGCTTGGCACCAGCTCTAATGTGGACCCATCCCAAAGGGCCTGGTTTCCCTGATCAGATGCTAAGTGTGATGGTAGATCCCAGACGCCCACCCTGATATATACACCGTTCCACAAAGAAAGGAGTAACAATATAGGTCTTCCCACTTGCCTGGAGAACCATCTTTAAAGGCCTGTCCAGGAGCAGAGATCCTGTATACACTTTCCATGCCTTAGGACTGGGCTCTCTAGGACTATATAAGCACATTAGTAAGGTTGTGGGTCTGTGGCTTCTGAGGTCCTTCCTTATTGATCTAGATACTCTTCTAGAGCAATAGTGAGGGGCCGCTCTGCACACTGTAAGAAAGATGTAACTGGATTCTATAGCTGCTTCCCCCTCCTTGGGCCACCACTTCCAGGACCCCTACTGTCACCGTGTATCTAGCAGATTCTACATTCACAGTAACAAGAGCCCCTTCTATGGGGCAATGTGGGGTCATAGGGCTGACTTCAGGGCCACAGGAACAAGTAGTCTAGGCAGGGATAGAGCCCACTGCATAGGCATGACGGGGTTCAATTCTCTTGAAGACCTTCAGAAGCCCCTCCACCAGCCCAGGGGCCCACCCCACTAGCACAAAGGATACAACATAGGCAGCACATTTCCAGCTAGTTGGTAGAAAGGGGATGAAGATCCCAAAGGTGACAATGGACATGGCCAGGTAGGTGGTCCAGGATATTGCCTGGAATGAATGGAGGGGTGGTGACCAGCCATTCACCCTAGACAGAGGGCGTGGTAGGATCTTCTTCACATTGTTGGCCTGGGCTTCTGGGAGGACCCGGTTCTGTTTCATGCCACAGATGTTCATCTGAGAGATAAAAAGGGCACAATGCTGTCTGTCCCTGGGCATGGAATAAGTGGCCTGCAATACCATTTTCCATTTTCAGGGAGTTACCAGGGCCTGGGCCAAAAGCTGATATGGCAGGTTGGTTTGGCTGACTAGGGTTGGCAGGAGATCCCTATCTTGACAGGCAGATTTGCAGCCCCCAAAATAGTGGGCACAAGGCTGAGTATGTCTACCCCACCTCTGTGATCCCAGTTTCCCATGAATAGACCCCTGGTTGGGCTAGCTCTACTGGACTGCCACATCCGTCCTCGACAGAATTCTGTCCTGAACGCTCCAGTGACAAATATCAGACAACACGTAAAGAGAATACTGAGGCCTTTCTATGTAAGAACCCAAATGCATTCATTTCCCTAGGGCCCTTCCACCTGGTACACTTCCTTCTAGAAAGGTGCTGCTCTGAAGGGAGAGCACACAGAGAGGGGGCCTGGGACAAAGAGGAGAGCACAGTGCACTGATTTCACAGGAAAGGGGACCTGGCAGTGAGCCAACAAGGTGAGCCCTCATCTTCCTACCAGCCCCAAAGTTCACCTTTGAGAGTAGCTGTATAGGAACATTCTTGCACCATGCACACCACTCACAGACTATACAGCTCCACAATACACACAGAACACCACTCCCCATTTCATGCATGAGCACCGCACAGGTTCTTAGGACCCTGGATTCCTCCTCTTGCTACTTCACATGCCCACATTGTCTTCTCTGCCTGGCATCTGCCCATATTCCATACTTGGCAACACCCTGGGTTGCCTCCCTCCAAGTTACACCCCACCATCTGAACTGGAATCCCCTCATTCACTCAGCTCATAACAGAGAAACTGATATGTTCAAAATGTCAGGACCAAGGATGCCTGTGACTCTGGAAAGCTGGGAAATGTGATTTTAAAATCAAGAATCAGTGATGCTGGAAGTTTCTGGTATCTGTGACTATTTGGGCTCAGGTCTTTTGCTTGTAGGTTTCAGTGTGGGACTCTGCCATCAGTACTAACATAGCTACAGCTCCATTCCCAGAACTTTCTGCATATTACAGTCATGAATTCTGTCCTTATATCTGGCTTTAGGGGCCTCCCATAATTCTCTTTGAACTGTCCAACCCTGCTGTTATCCATCCTGCTCATGATTTCCATCAGTGCCTTCATTTCCCAGTCCTGGACCTCTCATTGTATGTCCCCATGGAGATGTTCGTAAGGCAGAAATCCTGCTAGCTCCAAGAGCCCAGAGAGGTCACATGATAGCTGGGATGTCCAATGGGCTGAGTCTGCACATGTGAGGCTTTGGCCCAGGGAGTTATGAGACGAAACCCTACTGCCACTGGCCAATGTCTACTCCACCTTCTCACCTCTCTCATCAGGTTGAGCAGCACAGGTCAGACACCTCTTGCTCAGCGCTGACATGTTAAAACAGTGGTGGAACATTCTCATGTACAAAGCAGATCTAGAATATGTCACAAAGGAAGGTTCCACAGCTCATAAAGCCGCAGCCCCTTCAACCAAGATTACCTGCTGGTGCCTGGGGAACAGAGCAGAGATAGGAAACAATGGGAGGCACAGCTAGGAGAGGTGGGAGTGGGAGGCTGGCTGGTTCCCACAGGTGGGACTCTGAAGGCAGAGCCTGGCTTCACCACCTACACCTGAATTTTCACATGAGTTTTGACTGGGAAACTATCATAAACGCTTAGTGAAGGCCATCCGCTTGTGTGTGGGTCTCTCTGACATGCACAGCCAACTCCAACTTCTTTACACTTGATCCTCATGTTTTTTTTTTCTGCAGAAGCTGAGGTGCACATGCTTCATAGAGAAACACAAAGCTCTACGCCTGACTACTACTACGTTGCAGACTGCTCCTCTCTGGAGGCCACGAGCTGTGTAGCCCAGGGAGGCTTCCTACACTATTGATGCTGAGTGGTGAGTTAATGAAGCCCCATGCTCTCCTGAGAATTTCCAAACACGGTTCTACTGAAGTCTTCTTTTCCCTCAGTGTCTCAAATTTTAGCTTAAATGTTTAGTTCTATGTGTGGGCTCCCAAGATGATCTGGATGCTTGCAGTGTGGGCTGAATGCTGATGCATCCCTGGACCAGAGCTAGGATGGACAGGATGCATTCCTTTCCATTCACAGCCCCTAGGGCGGCATGCATCACCTCTAGGAAGCCAAGCGCAGGCGGTATGTTGCAATGGCTGCTCTGCTGCTAGGTGCCCACACAGCCCAGGGGCTGGAGTCTAATCTGAAATCACTGTTGAGAATGTATGGGGAGCAGGTGGTCAAGAAACTGGAACCTACTGCAAGCAATGCATGGAATAGGGTAAGAACACAGTAGAGGGAAGGCCAGCCTGTTATGGTGTGCCACCAACCGTAACTCTGCTCTGGACAGTCTGGGGCTGGGGGAGTGAGCGGTGAGCTAGTTTCTTCAGGTGTTGCTGGGCTCTCAAAGGTGACAGGAAGCCTCCCAGAATGCATTTCCCCTCATGTCATCACTGTGTGGTTCTTGGGATCCTTCCATGTATTCATGACCTCTCTGCAGGGCTGGACTTTAGTCCTGGTAAAACGTCCTTATTCTCAATGAAAACTGCTGCCTCCTGCTGAACCCCAGTGTCTGGCCAGTATTCACTAAGGTCTGCGGTGATTGTCCCTGTTATAGCAAACTGTCCTGCCAATGCTCTTTACTCTTCCTTCCGAAGGTTTGGAGACAATCATCCTGTGTACATACACAGAATAGCCCATTTGTAGACTTCTATGTGCACACCTCTCACCTGCACTCCCTCACCTCCACCCTCTCACCTCTACCCTCTCACCTGCACTCCCTCACCTCCACCCTCTCACCTCCACCCTCTCACCTGCACTCCCTCACCTCCACCCTCTCACCTGCACACTCCCTCACCTCCACCCTCTCACCTGCACACTCCCTCACCTCCACCCTCTCACCTCCACCCTCTCACCTGCACACTCACCTGCACCCACTCACCTGCACACTCCCATACCTGTACATATCCTTGATGTTCACACACCCTCATCTGCACATAAACAGTGGCACACACCTTCAGCTGTGTAGTCTCCACCTGGAAGCATTCTGATACTTGCCCTCCCCTGCATATACACACGCCTCTACATACCTTCTTCACCTGAACACCTCTCATTTGACTTGTGCTATACACATTCCAGTCTAAAAGATACCTTACATCTTGACCTCACCTCTTCCTTTCCCGAGACATTGGTAGTTCCTAGGAGTGAGAAGCAGGTAGTGGACAAGCCCATGGGTGACACCCAGCCAGTGAGGTTCAAGATTCACCCTGTACCCTACCTAATCAGCTGATAGGAGTTTCTGGCTTGCCCAGGAGATGCCTGGCTTCCACGGCCTCCTCAGTACCCATGTCGAACAGTGGCTGCAGTGCTTGGTGAAGGGAGGGTCACCTAAGTGAGGCTAAACTCCACGATGTAACAGTGAAAGGCAAACACAATATCCTACTAATGTGGAATACCCAGAATTAGCAAGTCCAGAGAATTAGCTGGTGACCTCAGTGAACAATTTCTTTACAGAGTGATGGAATGTTCTGAAACTTACTGTGTGTAAGTGGCTTCATAATACTAGAAAGGTATCAAATCAATTATATAATTTAAGTGGTAAAGTAGTTTATGGAGTTAATTTCATCAAACTAAAGATAAAAGGTCTTTCAACAGTGAAGGCACTTGGTTAAGTTTTCCTCCTTTCCTCTGAAAAGGTGCCTGGATGCCCAACTGTCAAAAACAGCTCATGGGCCCATGGCTCTACCTGTAGCTCAGGTTGACGCCCAAAAAGCAACAGCATCTCCCAAGGCTCATGTACAGTCCTCCTACTGTGGGGACCACAGAACATGAATCTTCAGAGTACAGTCCAAATGCCCTTTGCTGGCCAGGCTCCCATTCTAGCTCATCACACTGAGGTCACCTTGGCCATGTGTAGAGGGCCTAAGGGAGAGTTCCAGTGAGAAAGAGGCCCTGAAGAAAAGCTCTGTGCTCCTCCAAGGCTGCCACTTAGATATGCTGCCGGATTGCCTAGGCTTGGGGGCTTCATGGAGACTGGTGCAGCACAGTTCATCTGTGATGCTGCAGACACAGAATCAGCTTTTCCGTTCTCCCTCCAGTGGGGCACTGGCCCAGAGCTAAGTTAGCCTCAACAGGGAGGCGGCAGTCTCAAAGCCAAGACATACTGGTACCAGGAAACAGGAAGTCTGTCCTGAGTGCTTCTCCCAGCTCAGACCAGACTTAGCTGCAATCCCTTACTAATGCTTTATCCATATGTGGGATGTTCTGGCCTTTGCCAATGACTGTGGCAAATCTCAAGGACTTCCATGTATTACTGTTGCTTCCAGCCCTGCTTGCTGTGCCAAGCACCTACTATACCTACACCTCTCTAGCCACAGCCCTTCTCCCCTCAAGACAGAACTTCCATCTATAGTTGGCCCGTGAAGGTAGGGTCTTCTTTGCTTTTTTTATTCCTGAAAAGGAGCAGGATGCCCAGCTGGTCTACAGGATACACCAGATGTCCCCACCATCACAGCAAGCGGGATGATCACACAGAGTCACACCTTAGGCATCTCTTTATTAGGACCCATGTTCACATATTTTGCAAATACAAACAGATACTCAGCAAATACATCCAGTTTTAAAACATTTTATGGCTCTGAATACTTCATTCTAAAAGGTGGGCTCGTTCATTATTTGTCAGGAGACAACTCCATCCTCAGGTTCAGTGACCAAATAGAAAACAGAAGCACCTCTGAAGGCCTGTTCTGCAGGCTCCCCTTCGAGAACTGCAGGGAGGCTGTGCAGAACTCACGTAGAATGACAACATTATTATAAGCAAGCTTGGTTTCTGGTGCTCAGAAGAGTCCACAGAGTTGAGCCATCTGGTTGCAACCCCATTGTGTTCTATTGTCACTGCTCAGAACTTATAGGACACGGTGCTGCTGGGCCTGTGCTGCAGACACGACAGTACAGACAAGCCACCATCTTCCTCAGGCTGCTACATGCCAGAGACAATGAGACAAAAGTTTCTGTCTTGTGACAAGAACTGTGTATCAAATAAAACTTAGGAAAAAGTTAAAACATCTGGAAAACCCACAAGTTAGTTCTTGGCAGAAACAGCAGGTTCTGGAGACTGAAGGAATTCGTAAGGGTCATGGGTGACATCCGGCTGCTCCCCAACACTAAGGCGAGAAGGACTTCCTGTAAGTTGGAAAGAACATGGCATTTAAGTATACCAAAACTGAACTGCAAAGCTCAGGAAGCCAACCTCTGTGGCTGGTATCTACAGAGACAAATGTCCTGCCTGGCAGCAGACACAGGTGCATTCACATCCAAGCTGAATCAGGGACATCTGCAACCTTCTCGAGCTCAACTCTGCTTAATATCCTGATCACAAGGTGATCACAGTAACAACTCTAGTTTTTCCTCTGGCAGCTGTAGCCAGGAGTCCTTTGAAGAGATCAGGATCCACTGTGTACACAGACTACTTCAGGATTGCATGTAAGATCAACAAATGGCAGTGGAGGCTAGGGAAAGTAGTTCCTAAAGGCCTGGCTCAGTTGCTCTGGTTAAGCAGACTTGAAAAAAAGACAGACATTATTGAAGAAAAAAGCATGAAAGAACTGCAGTCACCAGACTGAACAGTAATGTGCTCATAGGAAAGTTAAGTTGATTGAGCAGAGATCTTAGGACTGATATGGGTCTATAATGGCTTTGCTGAGTCCCATGTAGATGTGATCCATGTGGGAACAGGAGGCTTTACAAGATGTGAATGACTTACATTAGCATGTAAATGGTAAAGTGCAAAAGCAATCAAAAGGAAAAGCAAATAAAGCAGTCTGTCCAGGCTACTCAAAGGTAAACAGGGTAAGATTTGCATAAAGCCAAAATTCTCAAGGAAAAAAAAGCTTACAGAAAGTCAAATGTGATATTAGCCAGCTACTGGAAGTCTTTAAAGCCTGAGCAACAGTTCAGACATAAGTGATAAAACCTTAAATGAAAAAAAATTAAGCTGGTCCTAGAGATGGATAATCATCTTAATTATCCAGCCCTCCCTCCCTGAGTTTACTGTATATATTTCTCTCCTATAAAAAGTAGCCTTGGGGTGGGGTTTGTTTTGTTTTTAATCTAGACCTGGTTCAATGACGCATGGCCAGTGAAAAGACAAGAGCTGTGGGGCTAGCCCGGAGCCTGCCATAACTAGGCACCCAGCTGTGGCGGCAGGGGTGCAGCCCTGCTTCCCCTTGGTCTTCTGCCAGAACGAGCAACACAAGCTGCCCAACCAAGACCATCTGGGACATGGGGATGCACAGTGGATTTGTGGTGACAATAGTGTTGGGGGGGGCGGTGAGGAGGGTGAGGGCTCATGAAAAACAGCCATTTATAGAAGTCTGGAAAGGGTAGTGTCTCCGACATCGATGCTACCTCACAGCACAGTTCTGGGGAAACAACACAAATGGT
>CM053743.1:79630385-79810766 GCA_028658305.1 Pachyuromys duprasi | reverse complement strand
GTTAGTGGTGTGGCTCATCTCTCCTTAAAACACAGAAACCTCTCACCAGGGACAGGTACACGTTCTTGCAATAGAAAATGAACACTCCTTGGTTGATATACTCAAGGAATAAAATATGGAATGGCAGAGGACAGGTGGCAACAAATCTCTTATAAAAACAAATATCCTAGTCCCCAGGAATGCACAAGGGTAGAGAGACCTCCCTGTGCCAAGACTACTATCTTGGCTCCGAGGGCCTGATCCCAGCCCTACTGCAGGCTCCTCCTACTTACCTGGAGGGTGCTGCTCCCTCTCAGAGGCAGTGGACAGAGAGCTAAGATTGGAGGATGGCCGGGAGCCTCCTCGCTCTGCTTGTGCTTCATGCAGATCCTGCAGGAGCCTGGTTGTCTCATCCAAGTTCAAGTGGCCATCATCATGATCCAGCTCCTTCTTCACCTTCCCTATGTGACAAAAAGGATGCTGGTAAACGTAGTCAGCACACGGATTAGGCACACAGATCAACTGTTCTGTAAGATCACTGCTGATTGAGCTCACAGCAGAGGGAACCCCATCTGATGACATGCCAGGACTGGGTGTAGGGAAGGGAGCAGACCCAGTGTGTCTCACTCAAGCAGAATGCTACGCTGAATCTCAGCCACCCAATGCACCAACACCATGTGCAATTTTGTTGACGGGAAGTATGTGTCTGCTGCTGGCCTCCTGCCATAAACAGAGAACAAGGACAGAGTACACAAATAAGTACACTGAGCAGAGTCTCCACCCAGCTTCCAAGCCTAAGAACAGACTAGGATCCAGTGTTGTCTTGTCTCAGCAAAGGACTGAACCTTTGAAAGGACATAGTTTAGCCAGAGGATCTAGGAGTCTGCCTATAGCCTGTATTAAGAGTGGCCTTAGGAAAATTATGGAACAGGAGGCAGAAAGATTGTAGGAGCCAGAGAATCAGGGAGTTTTCTGTGAGATTATGTCTCCTAGTAATAGCAGAAACTACACTCATAGTATCACCAGCCTGACTGCCCAAACATGAGCTGAACAAGAATGACAGTAATGGTCATGCAAACACAGGAGAAAAGCCCATGAGGCCTCAACCCTACATAAAGAACTATAGGCAACTACAGAAAGCTGGGAAAGGGAGGTGTCCCTAAAAAGAGAACACCAACTGGTTGTTCAATGACAGATGGTTAGCCCTGAAAACATACATACAAGATAACACTATATGGACTGAACAGGTTACATATATCTTCTAAAAAGTTGGAAAGAAAAATCTTACAAGTGCCAACACAAAGGTAGTCTGTATGCAGGAGAATGCTCTAAGCAGCCTGGGCCACTGTTCCTAGGGAACGCTGGCATTCAGCCTTATTTCAGGGAGGCAGGAAGTCCCCACCACTAATACACACTACTATATGCAGAGTACGAGCCATATCTACTCCTGTGGGGTCTGGAACCCACAGAGGGCACATGGTGGCATTTGAACAGCTCCTACCCAATCAACACCCAGGTGCTGAGAACCTATCAAGCAGGCTGACACCGATCATCGAAGGACTGAAGCACGTGCCTTGTCACTCCTTGGGGGCTTGCATCTGGTTCCCTCTGGACTTTCTCTTTGTGCCCCTTCCCTCCAATGACTGCTTTGTTTTGTGTTATAAAATAAAATAGTATAACAAGAAAAAAAAGAAAAGATCTTAGCCCTGAATCCCAACAGGTCATGGCATCTGGGGTGTCTTGGGGACTCAAACAGAATTGACAAAAGACAATGAATAGAAAGATGGCAGATATGAACCAGATTCCTAAAAACTATTAAACACAAATTACCTAAAAATACTCCGGCCACAGCCAGTGTGAGGATGTGCACATTTCATTACATTACGTTTATAATGTTCACAAAGACCTATGCTCTCAGCCTGGCACTGCGGACTTTAGGGCCATCTTCACTATGAGATGTGCCGCTTCTCCATGTAGTAACTTAAAATGGCCCCTGGCACTGCTCTAAAGGAGAACCATAAGGCTAATCAGGTATATGCGAAGAGAAGCAAGGAAGGGATACAACACAAGACGCTGTCAAGGGACCTAGCTGTCCTCCATCTTAGGTGTCCTTAAGTGAAGGAAAACACGCCATACCTCATGGAAGATGGCATTTCCTAACAGTAGAGGGCTCATCTTTCAGGATATGAGCATGCTGAAACGTGGCTAACATACTGTGCACGTGACTAGCACCAAGCAGCTCTAAGTAAGAAAGGCCCAGGGGCACACGGCCAGGGCTATTTGGAGTTTCTCTTCAGAGTGGCATGCACCAGACCTGTGTGGGGTCAGTGACTGAGGTCATTTCAGTCCAAGGCTGGCAGTCTAACCAAAGGAATCTGAAGAAAACACACATTACTTTTACTTCCTAGTCTCTTACAAACCAATGCTGTATATCAGCTTTATTTATTTGGGTTTCTGTGTGTTTGTTTTTTGGCACTTTTGGTAAAAAGGATGAAACACAGGGCATTATTCATGCTAAGCAAGCACTCCACTGCTGAGTTGCACAATACTTGCGACACTAGGGTTTTGTTTTTTTTAATTTTAACATTTTTATTTTATATTAATCACAGGTTATGTACTTTGTATCCCAGCTGTAGCCCCCTCCCGCATTCCTTCCCTATCCTACCCTATCCTCCCTCATCTCCTCCCTGCCCCTTTCCAAGACCACTGATAGGGGAGGACCTCCTTCCCTTCCATCTAACTCTAGCTTATCAGGTCTCTTCGGGAATGGCTGCAATGTCCTCTTCTGTGGCCTAGCAAGGCTGCTCCTCCCTCGGGGGGCAGGGAGGTCAAAGAGCCAGCCATTGAGTTCATGTCCAAAATAGTCCCTGGTAGACACTAGGGTTTTTAACTAACTGGGCAACCAGCAGATATCAGCTAGGTGTCCTGTTCCTCTAGTCTCACACTGTCCCCTGGAGACAGCATCTGGGCTCATATGCCAAGGGTATAGATAGGCCTATAACACAGCCCCAGGGTAGCTCCTGTTCTGACTAGTGCTCAGTTGACTCCCCACAGGTCCTCCTGGGTTGTGTTATTCACCAGGGCAGCCCATGAACACAGAAACCAAACGACGCTTTCTTACAACACCACACATCACAGGTAAGAATGGAGTCCATGTGAGAAGCCACAAACAATAGTGCCCCGGATGCCTCACCAAGAGAGCTGAGCATGGACACATCCAGGGAGACATCAGGATATGGTTTCATCGACATGAAATCCAGAACAGGGCCACCATTATCTACCAGTGGGTCCCCAACCTGCAGAAGATGAGAAAAATACCGACTAACAGATGGTACAGATGTCAGCTGATGCCAGCTATTGTAAGTCAATAGGATGTGCTAAATTTGAGCCCACCTCTCGGTAAGTGACACAAATGAGCACTGATCTAGAGGCTTCAATCCAAGGCACATGGAATGTTAAGCTTATTAATGGAAGTGTAAATCCATGTCCAGAGACCTGCTCAGATCAACACAGCTCTGACAACTTTCCTCTCTACTAAGAGCAAAAAAAACCCTGCTAATGTCTTAGGGAATTCATTAGCACTACTGAATATGGGAGGTAGGGCACAAGAAGGCCAAACATACACATGGACTCAAGGGCCCACCACCACTCTTTTCAGGAGCAATGTGACAGATTCCCAAACCAAAGCTTTCTCTTCCCGTAAGGGTGGGACTGCGGTTCCCCAGGGCTCTGGAGCTCCTGCTGCCCAGCTTCTGCTCATGTTCCCGTACTTAGACCTCACAGCATTCCCTGTGAACTGAGACTCAACCCCATACTTGATCACCTCAGGTACACAGGTCACTGCTGGCCAGTGGATAAACTCTGTGGCACAAGTTCATGGTGCTGCCTACCACGGCACACACACAGGGAAACGCCCCCGCCCTCTAGGACAGTGCCTAGGTAACTGCTGTGAACTTGTTTCTGAGCTTAGAAGATTACAGCCCTCTGTCCATGTCACCATGGTAAGTAGATGAAGGGAAAGCAGTGCCACTGAAGTCCCTCACCAGGAACTAGCAGCTCCTAAACAGAAAGACAAGGGGCTGCAACAGCTAAGGATCATCACACAAACCACAAAGCTGCACTTCTATTCACATGCTTAGGAAACCTACCTTCACTTCATCTGCAGGTCTCATGGGAACACTCCGCCTCTGCAAAGTAACAAGATAGAAAACAAGTTTTTCCAGTGCAATTTTATATGATAGGGTAATTCATTTATATTACACTAACAGTGGCTCATTCACTGCCTGGGGTTCTGCTCATTATAGCTTCATTACATCCACAGCCAAAGAGGGGGTTTTACAGGACTCTTGGCAGGTGGCAGTGAAGGTAGACCATGGCTGGCCAACTCATTCCCTATCAGACAAGTGCTCAGATACCATGCTGGGGTTGGGGTGAAGAAGGACGTGGGTAAGAGGCTCCCCAAATTTACATCAAAGCCAACGTTTAAAACAAACCCAAATGGGCAAATTGAGAAAAGCAGGCCTGGCTATTTAGCCTGGAATGTGACCACGTCCCTGAGACTGGATGTGGCAGGATGGAGGCGGCAGTGGTACCCACTCCACTGCTGAAGTGGGAGGAGCTCTGGCAAGAGGAAGGCCCGAAAAACATCCTGCTTGTGTACAAATTCCTCAAAAAGGGCCACTCAACATGTACTTCTACATCCATGAATTTGGTCCCAATGTTTCTGAGATTCAGTTATGCAGTTATTTTCACCAACTTTTAACTAGAAACATGGGCCTTTATTTTACCATCTGCTGCTTGCAGAAGATTCCTCTAGCATTATATCCTGAGTGCTCAGGGGCAGTTTTACTGCTTCTGTATATATAAAATTATTCAACCCTAATGAAAGAACTCGCCTGTAGTCAATTAATCTAGAGTTCACCAACAGCAGAACCTCATTTCAGGGCCATAGGAGCAATTTCATACCAGACAAGGTGTAGGTAGAAATGGCCTATGGTGGGCCAGCAAGATGCCTCTTTGGGTAAAAGCACTTGCTGCTCAAGCCTAACAACGTGAGTTCTACCCTGGAACCCATGGTGAAAAAGGGAACTGACTCAAAAACTGTCCTCTTTTCAGGCTGGGCATGGTAGCACGTGCCTTCAATCCCTGCACTGGGGAGGCACAGGCAGGTGCATCTCTGTGAGTTCAAGGACAGCCTGATCTGCTGAGTGAGTTCCAGGATAGTTCCAGGACTACACAGAGAAACCGTGTCTGGAAAAACAAAACAAAAATTTGTCCTTATGTGCATCAGACATTCCACACCCATAAAGTAGTAAGAAAAGGTTTTAAATAAAGGACCTGTGCTGAGCTAGTTCCCACCTGGAAACAAACACATGTAGAGAATGCAACCTGCACAGGAGCCAAGCACATGGCTGACAGGGCTGCATTCTGGATGAGGCCCATCTCTTCAGACAAAGAAGAGGCTACGCATCCAGACAAAGAGCCAGGGGCCAAAACAGTCTCAGAACTAATGCTGAAACATACTTTTTAGAACTCCACCTAGCCAGAGCAGACACTCTCTGGGAAACTTTGGCCTTGAGAAGGGACCCAGTGATATCACCCTTTAGCATTATGTTCATACAGCCCTTGAATGATGGCTGCCCTATGCTAAAGATCACAAGTAACACCTTCCTGTCAAAATGAAGTTCAGTGCTCTTCAAATGAAGAAGAAAAAAATCTTATGGCCTTGAGAAACAGCTCAGCTGGTAAAGTACTTGTCTCACAAGTTTGAGGACCTGAGTTGGACCCCTAGAACTCACAAAAGTGCTGGACAAGGCATACACTTGTAGTTCCAGCACTGGAAGATGGAGACAGGTGAACCCCTGTGGTCTGCTGCTCAGCCAGCCTAGCCCATCCAGCTAGCTCCACATCAGTGAGACCATATATAAAAAAACATCAACCAACCAACCAAACCCAAAATTAAGTGCCTGAGGCACAACATCTGAGGCTTACCTCATATGCACTACACACACAAACACACACACACCACACCCCTCAATCATCCGTGGACTGGGGTATGCCTTGGTGGTAGAATACTTGTCTAGAATGTAAAAAGACCTATATTTGATCCTTAGTACTGGGGAAAAAAAAATCCTACCAGCACTGTCCAGAAGAAACATATTGTACACACAAGTCTAATTTGAACATAAACACATCTTGTTTATGGCTTGTGAACATATACACTGTGGATCTGAGCTGGCCTCAGGCTATGCTATGTCAGGCCTATTCTTGACAGACAGACATCACAAACAGAAAGCAAAGACACAAAGGGACACAGATGCTTCCTCAGAAACAATTAATGTTAGTCTTTGTTATAGTAGAAGGAAAAGTCCACCTAGACTCATGCCTACAGAAAATAAGTGTCAAAGGTATAGGCAAAGACTTTCAGACACAAAAGCGGACAAGAGCTCAGCCTTCAAATCTGTACTATAAGAAAACAGCACATTCACACAATGGAATACTATTCAGCTGATAAAAACAAGGACATCATGAAATTTTCAGGCAAATGGATGGAACTAGAAAAGATCATCCTGAGTGAGGTAACCCAGACCCAGAAAGACACACATGGCATGTACTCACTTATAAGCTAATGTTAGGCCTATAGTACACAATAACCATATTACAATCCAAAGAAATTAAGTAACAAGGAGGGCCCAGGAGAGGGTGATGGAATGTCACTCAGAAGGGGAAACAGAAGAGACAGCAGAAGCGGATGAAGAGAGGAAACTAGGCAGGACTCCACATGTCGTCAATGGGTGGCCTGGTCTTCATACTGCGCGCCTGGCAAGTGGAAGGGGTGCTGTTTCTAACATGGACTCTATTGCCTGCTTTTGGATCACATCCCCCTGGCAGGGCTGCCTTGCTGGGCCTCAGGGGATGAGGATATGCTCAGTCCTGATGTGACTCATGTGCTGGGGAAGGTTGATATGGCGAGATGGGGGCTCCCCTTTCCTGGTGGGAAAAGGAGCGGGGAAGGAGGAAGGAGGGAAATGGGGGGTTGGAGAGGGAGGGAAGGTGCACCCTTGGGATGTAAAGTAAGTAAACGGAAATAAAATTTTTTAAAAAAGGAGTCACAAAAATTTTCTCAAAAGTTAAAAAAAAAAAAGGAACAGCACATTCTTTAGGAGGAATAATGATGATAGCCAATGAAAGAAACACGGGCATAGGTTAAGGAAGAGATGACAATCAACTGCCAAACTTTTCTTTATAAGTTCTTAAAAGCAAAATGTAAAGCTCAATGAGCCAAGCAGTCAGCAATGACATCAAGAGCCTGCCTCCCTGGCATCTGGTGCGCTGGACAGCATTCTGCACAGGAGTGGCACCAAGCATGGGGCCCAGAGCCTGTGCCTGCAAAAGCTCACCAACTGCAAATCCCACCTGCTTCAGCTGGAAGATCATTCTTGAGTGATCTCCACCTGTGATTTGGTCCAGGAGGTCATCTACCATCTTCTTGCTATAGCTCCCAGCATCCTTCACAAATTCCTGCAGGCTGGAAGGAGAGTGTGTGAGAGAATGTGCTGAAAAAGCAGCCAATTTCAAGATTTGCCGCCAACCGTAACAATGATTCTGATTCCAGAAGTCCACTGCCAACACTTTTCCTCAGTCCTCTAGGAGTTTCCCAGATATATGTGGAAAAATAGACATATCTCTCAATTTTTAAAGTGGTTCATGGCAAAAAAAAAAAAAAAATCTCCAGGAAATTAAAGGAAAAACAAAAGGCAATAACACATGCAGGTACTCAATCCACATAAAATCTTAAGACATACTGGTTAGTCTCTAGAGAGGCTGTCTGTATCTACCAGTCTGGCATTTAAAGTATAGGTAGCATGGAACATAGCAGGGCTGGTGGTCTCAGGGCACACATTTGAAACACTTTGATTTCTGAACCATATGAATTTACAAGTATAAATATAAAACTTAAAACCTAGTAGTAGAGAATAAAAATCCCCTAGAATAAAGCATCAAGGATAGCCTCACAAGACTCCTGGACCTTGAAGACCTTCAGAGAGAAAAGCAAGCCTGCTGGCCTAGAGCTAAGACAGAGAAGCCCGCTGCTGACAGAACACAGGCCACCATCTGGAACACCACGACCATGTGTGCAAAGGGCACTTCTTGAGGACAGAGACCTGGGAAGCTCACAGATCAACCCTGCTCGCTTGTTTTTGTATCGCCTCTGCAGCTATGAGGTGGTGCCATCTTCAGGTGTTTCTGAGGGACCTGTGGAACTTGAACACATGCCAGGAGCACACACCTGGGGAGGACGGAATAGCAGAATGCTAATGGTGTGGGGACACTGCTCCCACTGCCCTCAAGGAGCAGAGCTGAGGAAAGGTGGCACGAAAGATTAGGGCTACTAGCCAGTAAGCACTCTGACTATGGAACTTACCTACCTGTTGACTTATCACACTTTTCTCTCCTGAAGGAAACCTCTTCTTTCACTTCTAAATGGGATTTTTCTGTTCTGTTTTGTTTTTTTTCAAAGAAGTTTTTAGAGGCTAGCAAAGTTTAGTTATCCATGAAAATTTAATAAAATTCTACAAAGATAACCCACTTCTATTTTGTATAGTAAACAAAACAAAATACAGACAATATGGAGATGCATTCTTGTATCTGTTTTTAAAACACATTATTGTTTAGTTACATGTGTACATTCATGAATGTGTGGAGTGCACAGCCATAAGTACAGGTGCCTGCTGAAGAGGGAGTTGGATCTCCTGGGACTGAAATTAGAGCAGTTTTGAGGTACCTGACATGGGTCCTGGGAACTGAACTCTGCAAGAGCAGCATGCACTCAATCTCGAGGCCATCTCTCTAGATTCATAACTGCAGTTTTAATTCTACATCCCAGGCTCTGTTATTGGCTGAATTCTTCCTCCACCATCCCACTTCACTTCACCCAAGTTCATCAGTTGCAGTCCTAACTCCAGCACCTGAGAATGTGACTGTATTTGAAGATGGAGTCTTTTGAGAAGTGATTAAAAAGGGGTCAATAGGGTAGCTGCTGGTGCAATTTAAGTATTGTCATAAGAAGAGGAGATGAGGATAGAGGGAAGGCTGTGTGAAGACAGGAGAGAAAGCAGGGTCTGCATTAAATCAAGATTGCCAAAAGCTGGGCCTTCGACCTCCTGACTTCAGCACAGTGAGGCCTTTGTGCTGGAACTTATTATTGTGGCTCCAGCTGACTGTCACTAGTATACCTCAAAAACAATTATGAAAAAGAACTCCTTGCAAGTATACACAGTTTGCTAAACACCCACCCGTTAACGCTATAGCCTGGATTGTTGCCTTTTCCAAACTGTGCTGAACTGCAAGATAGGCCTATGGCAGAGGAGTGGACAATGGCAAACAGTGCTGTAGTTTCTTCTGCCAGAGCTGTATTTCCCAGAGTGCTCACCTATGTGTGACCTGGCTTACCTCAGCGCACACTGCACACCAGTCTCATCTCCATAGGCAGAATACAGAAGCTCCATCTCATCTGATTTCAGGTCCCCAAACACAGAGTTGTTCTGCATTGAGAGTGCAGTGCTGGCACTGGAAAGGAATGTAACTAAAGAGAAGGAAGAGAGGGAAGGGCAGAGTCATGCTCAGTGCACATCCAGCATGGCCACAGCCATTTCATCATTCCTGCTGCCATGGACAAAGGTGACCACGACCTTTGTCCATGACTGGTTCTTCCTTTTTTCTTCCTGTTTGGAGACAAATACAAATGTAGAAACTGCCCATGGGTAACTTCAGTGTCAACTCAGCAACCCATTTCATACCTGTGAGCCACAGACTACAAAGCAAAGACTGACCCTTGCATAGAGATGAGCTTGAACAAAAAGAAGTGGTTCTTGGGACCAGTCAGTTCAGGCACCTCTCTGGTGAACAAGGCGCTGAGCTTGCCCAGGGTTGTAACAGTAAAGCAGGTTACGTTGGCTCAGTTTCTCAACCTGTGAGCAGCCACTATGGGTAGCAGTCATGCCGAGTCCTGAATGTGCGATAGCATTCTTTCCCTCTCCTGTTGGACAACAGCTGAACACACTCCTCTTCCCTGTACTCAAAATGCCTCCTAGGGACAAAATTGCTGAGCTTGGAACCAAAAGCAAGCAACAACTCAAAAGCAAAGTGTGAACAATATTAAGGGAGGGGCTGGGATGGAGGAAAGTGTGGGTAGATCACACAACACAGAAGGTACAATTTAACAGAAGGTCCAAATGCAGGTTGATTTCTTAGTTTGAGTTTTTATTGCTGCAATGAAACACCATGACCATAAAGCAAGTTGGGGATAAAGGGGTTAATTTGGCTGACATTTCTAGATTATAGGCTGTCCCTAGGGGAATTCAGGACAGGTGCTTAAGCAGGGATAGAACCTGAAGGCAGGAGCTGATGCAGAGGCCATGGAGAAGTGCTGCTTACTGGCTTGCTCCCTGTGGCTTCCTCAGCTTGTTTTTATAGGAACCAAGACCACCAGCCCCAGGAAGGCACCACCCACAATGGGCTGGGCCCTCCCCCACTGATCACTGATTGAGAAAATGGCTTACAGCTGGATTTCATGGAAGCATTTCCTCAACCTAGGCTCCTTCCTCTCTGATGTCTATAGTTTGTGTCAAGTACAATCTCTAATACTCAGAGATGTAGAAAATAACATTCCAGAAAGAAAATACCCTCTAGTGAGCTGTACCGAGGGGGAATACCAAGAAAAGCAGATGGTGTGCATGACTGAAGGGGTTAAGGAAGTATAGTAAAAGCTTACGGTGCAGAGGTGACTTGAGCTGGTTCTCCAGAGCCACAGTAAAAGTGATGGCCACAGGAAGCAACAATGAAGAAGCAATGACACAGAAAAGGACAATCCCAGGCCTGCCCCTGCCCCACCACTCAAGAAAGGATATGTCTGGAATAGCTAGGGACAGGAAATATAATGAAATGCCAAGTAGAGAAAGGGAATGCTAAAGTGTTCTATATGTTTCTAAAGCATCTCGGCACTTCAGTAAAGGCAGAAGAAATGTTATTAAAGCACATCTAGGCTTAGATCAGGGATGGCTACTGTGCCAAAAGAAAGGAAGTGATATTTCCTTCAGCTCCACAGAGAAGCATCAGCTTGAATGCTCTCCAGTCTTAAAGCACAAACCTGTGCACATATAGATATGTACACCCCAAAGCGAGCCTTCTGACACACATATGTACTAAAACAAACGAACAGGTCAAAGGAAGCCCTATAACCACACAAACACACATACTACTACACAGATACAACCACACATTCCAAAACACACTAGTAGACCCATTTTAAATGTACATAGATACAAACGCACCTTCCCCTCCCTCATGTCATACTGCCACCCACAACCACTTTGTCTAGGTCTCTTGGTTGCCACAAAGCGCCATCACTCTCCAAATGGTTAAAATTAAGTCTGTTGTAATAAATGAACCCCTCCATAAGAACCAGTAGGAGCCTGAACCAAGGCTCCTGTGGAGGAAGGAAATGACAGCCTGTAAGAGGAAGCCTGTGAGCTCAGTCTGCACTCACCTTCTGTGGAGAGCAGAATGCAAGCAGGAACTCTCCACCAAGTATGACTTTAATCCACCTACTTTAATGGATCTAAACTTCATTTGTCTTAAAAATCTGCATCCAGACATAGTAACAAAACCATGAAAAAAAAAAATCCTGGAGGAGAAACAGGC
Organism: Pachyuromys duprasi; assembly: GCA_028658305.1. Classification (NCBI taxonomy): domain Eukaryota; kingdom Metazoa; phylum Chordata; class Mammalia; order Rodentia; family Muridae; genus Pachyuromys; species Pachyuromys duprasi. The sequence continues at coordinate 79,799,084 of CM053743.1, read as the reverse complement.
AATTTCATCATTCCTGCTGCCAGCCAGGCCACTCAGCTCCTGAGTCTCCCAACAGTCACTGCACTCACCTTTACTTCTTCTCTCATCTTTGAAACCCAATGTCGTAAAACCTGGGAGCAACTTGCTAGACAGTGAACTCAGGTCCACAGGGTGCGTCTCCTCCTCTGCAGAATACACAGGAGACAGGGAATCATCAGGTAGGCTTAGCCTCAGCAGTAATGAGCAACTTCTCTATAGCACATCATAGAGATGCTACAAGGGACATTTAAAATTTATTTTGAAAAAGCAAGATATAATTCTTAAAACCAACACCATTTCAATCTGATTTTGTAATTGCCTGAAAGTCAACATCATGAAAAAAAAATGTCTGCAGAGAGATGATTCTACTGACAAAGTGTTTGCCTTGTAAGCATGAGTCTGAGTTCGATCTCCCAAATTTGTACTTATTTAAATAAACAAATAAAAATAAGATACAGTGGAGCATGCTTATAACCCGTGTTGGGAAGTAGAAACAGGAAGACTGCTGGGGCTCAGCTTACACTACTTGGCAAGTGCCAGACCAATGAGAGACCTTTACACATACACACATACACACAAAGATGATGCCTAACAAATGATACCTGAGGTTGTCCTCTGGCCCTAGATGGGAGTGTGTGGGTGCAGACATAGACGCACTCATGTTGCGCACACATACAATGTCATGTCTGGGGGCTATTATGTCAGCACGCTTTCATCTTTGCAATGTGCTTACTTAGCACCTACATGCTACTGTTAAAAACTCTTGCTGGCCATCCTCCTCATATTCATCTGGCTACACCCTGCAGATAGTTTTCACACGCACATGATTTCTCCACTTCTGTCAGGAACTTCAGTTTCCACACTGACTTTCTAGCCCAAGCATGGGCTACCTCATCTAGTTTCTCCTAAAGACCACAGAAATTTGTTTCCGCTAACAGTTAAAATCAGAGTGTCTATCCTGTACACACTAGAGAAAATGAAACACTTCTGTTGATTGAGGGCTGGGTAGAAGAATGTCAAGAATCCAAAGAGCTGAGGGAAATGTCCACCTGTGCAGGAAAGACTCAAGCAAAGCAGGAAAAGAGACATTCACCAAGTCTCACCCTCTTCAAAAATGTGTCTGTGGACATGCTGCAATCCCAGGGAATCATTCACAGGCACAGCTGCTACCTTCTCAAGATGTTCTAATGCATGAAATATCTTTCCAGGCTGCTGCGCCTGGTTGCATTCATGTTTCTACTAAACCTACCCTGACATGATCATCCAACCTTCCTTCCAGAACACATCTGAGCTTCAAGTGTATAGGTTAGCACTTGGCCCATGAGGAAGCAATGCTGGTAGAACTCAAGAGACAAAAACGTTCCTATATCATCATTTAGCCCTTAAGAATCTATCACCATCATAAGAAGCCAAATAAAGGCCTGATGACATCTTAGCCCCATGCATAACACAGGCTCTACTAAGCACACACATGCCACCAAGGATATATACAGAAATGGAAAGACAGGCAACTGTTCTCCAATCTCATTACCAGTGGTGGTGACATGTAAATGTGTGATACATGCTTCACAGCTCAAGCATGTAAAGTTCAGAGGACAACGTGCAAGCATCGAGGCCCTGCACAGAGCACCCACCATCAGCATCAGGCTCAGTTGCGTTCACCACACTGTAGAGCAGACTTCCATCTCCAAGCTTCTTCAGGTACCCCATCTGCAAGGAAGTAGCACCCAAGTGTCATCTCCCAGGGCAAACCTTGTGCCATCTACTAGAGACATGTGACATGCTAGTCACATCTCCACTAGTTTCTCCATGAGAAAGCACCAGAGACTCCCTCTCACATGCCCAAGTCTTAAAAGAGTGGCCTGCTTGTGACTGAGGGCAACTGCTCATGATCAATCATACCTGATTATGACTGAAGACAGCTACATATGGTCAAAGCATTGCTTAGGCACACAACCCCTTCCGAAGAGTTTCTGCAACAAAAGCCTTGCCTAGAAGCAAATATTTAAAACCATCTATATTCCTGAACAAAATGAGATAAAGAATGCCAGCTAGGTAAAAGCATCATACCACACTCTAGCGGTCTATAGCTCCATCTCTAAGGCAAGTAGAAACATGACTCCACTAAAAATCTACCACAAAAGGCCTTGACTATTGCCAGTCACCTGCAGTCTCATGCAGGGACAGTATGTCAGGGTGTGGAAGGTGTACATGTGCAGATGAGATATTCAAGGAACTGGCCAAATGCAGGAAGAGTGAGATCTTGTAATTGTGGAGGCTGCTGAGAGAAAGTCAGAAAGCAACTTAACAAGCAAGCAGAGGCAGGAGATGTGGCAGATCCTGGATGGAAGGCACCAACAATATACCTAGGGTACTAGGGCCAGGCTTCTCACTGCACTGCTAAAAGAGACATGCCATGCCCTGTGGTATTGGAGGGCACAAGGAAGTTTCACCAGACAGCACAGATTTCAGTATATGCAAACACAGTTCTCAATATAATTACATGATGTGTATATACACAGGTATATTTCCTGGCTCTGACAGCATTTTACCTACCACATGGATATCTGTCCTGGTTAGTTTTATGCCAACTTGACACAACCTAGAGTTATCTGAAATGAAGGAACCTCAATTGAGAAAATCCTCTGTAACATCTTGCTGTAGTCTGGAAGTTGTGGTGCAGGCCTTTAATCCTAACACTTGGGAGACAGAGGCAGGCACAGCTCTGTGAATTCAAGGCCAGCCTGGTCTACAGAGCGAGTTCCAGGACAGCAAAGGGTACAAAAGGAATCCGGTCTCCAAAAAACCCAAATTTAAAAAAGAAAAAAATCAGCTATTGGGCATTTTCTTAATTAGTGATCAATGTGGGAGGATCCAGTCCGTTGTGGGTGGTGCCATCCCTGGGCTGGTAATCTGGGTTTTTTTATAAGAAAGCAGGCTGAGCAAGCCATGGGGAGCAAGCCAGTAAGCAGCATCCTTCCATGGCCTCTACACCAGCTCTTGCCTACAGGCTCATGCCCTGTTTTGAGCGCCGTTCCTGACTTCCTTGACAATGCACAGTGATATGGAAGTGTAAGCCAAATAAACCCTTTCTTCCTTCCCCAATTTGCTTTATAGTCACAGTGTTTCATCATAGCAACAGAAACCTTAACTAAGACAATATCCATTTCTAAATAAGGTTTCCCACTGGAAGAACCATGGCTCTCCAGAGAAACAGCCAATTCCAAGGGTGGAACACAGCAGGAGCATAGGGCAATGCTGCCCACAGAACTGCCTGCAAGCTACACAGCTGATCCTGATCCTAGTAATAGGCAAATTTACAAAAACAAACAGGCAAAACTAACTTCAAGGTGTTTATGGATTTTTGTTTAATTTTGTTTTTCTTACAATGCTAGGGAGGGAAACCTAGAGTCTTATGTGGACTAAAGCAAGAGCTCTAGCACGAAGCCATTATTTTTAACTAGCATAAGGTATGTCCTATAATTGGAGGGACCAAAATGTTGTCATTTCAACATTTAGTATTTAAAATGTAATACATATTTGGAAGACTTGCTGTGACACAGAATGTAAAGTCCTGACTACTGTTAACATAGACCTTATATTCAGATAGTAAGATTTAGATTATGTCAGGTCCAGTGGAACACAACAGGCTCATCTTAACATATGCTCTCATTCTTGTTTCAGGGGCTTGTGCTATAGCCTAAAGTGCTCTGCACCAGGTCACCTTGTGCTAGGTAAGGTGCCCTGAGAGTGGTAGCATCTTGCGCTACAGAGAAGCAGGCAAATAGACAGGTAGATCCCTCTGCCATAGCAGGACTGCAGACAGCTACATTAGGACATGGCAGCAATAATCTATGAATGGCTCACAAAAAGGACAGAGTCACAGATGAACAAAGAGGTGGCAATGCTAACAACAACCCTGTGAATACTTACTATGAAGTAGGCTTTACCTGTAAGGAAGCCTGGAGGTCAGGGCGTCCCCTAACCAATAGGGTCAGTCACAAGTGGCCCCAACCCAAGCTGGATGTAGTGGGGACATACCACATTCCATGTTCATGGTGGTCCTGCCAGCATAGTGATCTCAGACCCTTCTGAGGAAATAAGACCAAGAAAACCACAAGAGCTAATCTGACTCTGGCCTGAGCCAATGGGACCCAGGAGGTACTCTGGCCAGACCCTAACACTCCCAATGTTGATGGTGATACCTGGTTGCAAAGACTTGAGTGTTTGAGGCCAAGTGGCATGGCCCTCAGGGGAGGGCCATAGATACTACCTTGCTACCTGGGAGAAACCGGTTAATCCTGTCCCGAGCCTCATCAGCTGCGTGCTCTACCAGGGCTAGCACATGTTCCTCTGCAGTGCTGTCTGTCAGGCTGCAGGCGTTCCCTTCAGGCTCAAACATGCAGCTGTAAGGCACGAAAACCAAGTGTTATCATAGGCACTGCCTATTACTTCCCATCAGTAGCTTTTATGAACAATGCCCTTGCAGAGGCCAGCAGGGCAGCACTGGGTGGAATTTACTCCTTCCACTTCTCATAGGATTCTTATGTGTTCTAATCATGTTCTTATACCTGGAGTAAAAAAGTACAAACCAAATAGAACCCTTTATGTATTCTACATCTCAGGGAGACATTTAAGCCTTCTTACAAAACAGAAGAAGTGACAGAAAGTGCATAGACATCAAAAGAAATGTGACAAAGTCCCCTTTGTGTGGAGTGTCACATCTGCAGTAATCTAGAGCTGCAGGAAGCCCTGGCTCTACATGGAGGCATAGTTCTGACTCAAAGTGAAAGTCCTGGCACAGGGGGGTGGGGGGGAGTGGGAGGGGGGGGTGTCTGTCCCCTGCAGACAGTACAGGTTCTTCTCTGCCCTGGCACAGATGGCTAAGAGATGTTGCAATGAGAGGAGCCCCACAGCCGACACAGCTGCTCCCCGGAAATCCAGCATAGGGCTAAGGGTGTCCCTTATCAGAGTTCCACACACTGGCACTGACACTCAAGCATTTAATGGACTTCAGTATGGAAACTCACTTTAAAATCTGGGAATTCAGAAAAACACTGCACAACTACCCATTCTATCTAAAAGCCATGGAACCTGCAAATAAGGGTAGAATCTTAGTGACAAGACCATCTACACCAAGGCCACTAGCTAGAAACTCGGCAAGTCTGAGGCAACCTGAGGAACCTGAAGGAAGAGAGGGCAGTGGGTGTGCTAGAAAGGACATCAAAAAGCGCTGCCTACTGTGAGGGAACCTGCCTTGGGAAAATATGCCCTTCTCTCGGCCTCATATGATCCCAGGCCACAGGAGGGCACTAACCCTAAGAGAGGTGTATGGCACAAACACAGCTGAGACCTCCCACTCATCACTTGTATGGTACTCATCCTTCTGTTCTGAGCTACTCAGGTGAGTCTCCCAACATAGCTCAAACCATAGTAAGGACAGCCACATGCGGGTTAGTGACAGGAAAGAAAAAAAACACAACAGCTCCAACTTTCTGATTGCCTAAATGCTCCTTGGGATCTGCTACTGAAGGGGTAATATCAGCTCAGTCTCAGTGCCCAGCATCCACGGAACCCCCATTGGTGTAGGATACAGATAAGGTCCTCTGAAGGTCCCTTAATTAGCTGTGGCCTGATGGTCAGGAGAAAAGCTTCAGGGAGCTATGTCTCAAGCACCCCAACCTTCCTGATGCTCATTTACCAGGCTACCCATCTCCCAATAGCACTATAGAAGTCAGCTCACAGACACTGTCTCCTGGTAAGTGCCGGTGACCAGAGTAGGCTCACTGCAACTGTGCTTTGCAGGTAAGAACAGAGGGCATTAGCATGTGCTATGTATAGAGGGCATAGGCTAAAGGGATGAATATTAGCAAACAGCATGTACAGCAGATAGTAGTAACAAGCTGCCAAAATGCACTGCAGGATAACTACATGGCCTGTGGATCCCAGTGCATGTGGCTGGCACACAAGAGGGCGATTTCAGTCCCCTTGAATCTCATTTATCAGTAGCATGGGTTGTTGTGATGGTGGCATGAGAGCATGTGATGAGTGGCTATCTTACCCAACAGAACTGCCCTACAGGATCCAGACTGCAAATATGCACAGGTGATAGGCTATATTAGCTACATGGCACAATCACCTCTTCTTAGGGCAAATGAAACATGGTGGCCACTTCCCTCTCAAGGTCCAGTGCCCGGAAGGCATCCAGTTCAAGGCCCCTGGGCTCTACCAAGGGGCCGCATGGAACCTAAGAATCCTTAACAGGCCGCGCTCCTCCATCCAGGCTGAGATGTTCCACAGGTCCCCTTTGCCCTTGTTTGGGCAAAGCATTGCAGTCCCGCTTGTAGGCAGCAGCTCCACAAGCAAACACCACCCACAGAGCCTTACCTGATAACTTCTCTACTCGGCTTTTTGGATTTCTTGGTAGTTTCTACTTGCACTGGGACAACCTCAGGAACAGGCTCCTCAGCTGCTGGGTCTTCACTGCCCAAGAGAGCTGCCTGCTGAGAGAAATCCATGTCCTGCATAAACGACACGCTGCGCCTCAAAGCCGACAGCCGCTCCTAGAATCAGAAGGACAGAGCGGCAGGGCTTCACCTCTCCCTCAGCCACGGAGCCGCGATGGTGGGATGGCATGGGATGGCCACGCTCTCACCTGGCCTAATCGCCACCTTCCCAGACGCTGCAGCGGGGATGGTTGCGAGGGCTCAGCATTCAAGGTATGGCCCAGAGATGGTGGTGAGAGAATGGTGGAGCCCAGCAAGTGTCTCTTGCCTATTTGAGGCTCATAGAGCCTGGCTTACAGTGCAGATCTAGGAAGCCACTTGGAATGGCTAAAGGATAGGCTTGTATTGTTGAGGGTCAGTGAGGCTGCCCCACAAAGCAAAACCACAGGCTGGCTGTGATCCGGCAAGACTGACCCTAGATCCAGAACTTTCACCAGCCCCATATAAAAGCACCTCTAAGCTGTGTGGCGGTGCAGACAGGAGCAGTGCCTGGAGGATAGGGCAGTCTAGAGCAGGGGCCAGCACCTGGGAGTGGCGGATGGATGAAGCGTGTCATTCATTGTGAGCCTGTCAGGCACAGAGAATTAGAAGACTTCAGCTCAGTGCCCTGCTCTAGTGGGTTTCTTACTTTGCTCATCATCTTAAAGCCCGCATGCAGGATCTTCTTGGCTAATTTGTAGTACACGGTGTCTGGCCTGTTGTATGTCATCGCATTATCACACATTAATTTGAAATCTGCCTAAGAAGAAAAAACAAGTAATTTGCCACACAATTAACAGTAAAGTTCTTCATTCTTGTCAAATGATGCCAGAGAGAAGGAATGAAACTCAGCAAAAAACATACTTGGGAAGTGATCTTACTTATTCAAGATTTTCATAATACTCATGAGTTTTTATTTGTATGAGGAATTTCCTAGTGAAAAGCTGGCCAAAGCCTCCAATTTCCTTTTGTATATTAACATGCAGACTTCATGAGCCTTCCTTCCTATCTTGTAGGAACATGGACATAAATAGGAATAAGAAGCCACATGTTTGGTTCCTAATCCAGAGGGGAGATATGGAGTGAAAGATAGGTAGAGCCTATTGTCTGCCTCAGAAAAAAATTTAAAATTCTGTCTACAAATAGTTGTTAGAGCTGTTAGGAAAAAGACTGTCCCTCAGATAATAAAAGCCACCCTGGACAATCTATTTGGAAATACTAGTACTTATTAGCTGTTCCTCAGTACACACCTCCCACAAGTGATAGGGACACCCATGTAAAGCACAATTCTGTTACCAAAAAATACCACCTATGCCTTCTCCATATCACTGTGGACCCAGCACTGTGCAGATATCCCAGAACAGCACAGGCACGGAGAGCTGTCCATCTCTAATTGCAGGTGTGATGGTGTGGACACGGCTCATCTCAGACTGCCACTCACTGACTACTATCTAGGAGCCCATAGCTGGCAATGGAGAAGACTAAGGTGCGGATCACTTAAGAGATATACCCTTTGGTCTCACCCAGGTCTCTCCTAAGAAATGACCCCTTTTGCTACTCTTTCTGTCCATCTTGTTGTAGCTAAATCAGCAAACAAGTCAGAAACCATCTTGCATGAAAAACAGGAAATCAAACTTTTCCAGAGTTATCTAAAACTAAGAAAGAAATGTGATATTCCGTCTTACATACTGATCCTATCACTCTTATTTTCCCTGCTCACCAATTTAAGTAATTTGTAACTCACAGAGCCAAAATCAAAAAGCAAAGGACTAAAAGCAAAGCATTTAAGAGATGCAAAAATTCCAAAAATAAAGGACAAAACTAAGAATTAGGAAAAAACATGCTTCTAAAAACACCAACTTTCAAACTAAGTCAAATTGGACACCTCGCTGCCCACAGAAACAAGTCTATCTATGCCAGTACAGAAACTTCAACATAAGAAAGGAACACAGTCACAGCACACAGCATCTAATCCAGCTTCCAGATCTCTGCTAACAATCCCTCATCACCGGCAAACAGTCACCCACCCAGAGCTATTCTCTGCAAACACTTGAAACTAAAAACCACCTGAGGGGCCAGAGTCATAGCTCCCCAGATAAGAACTCTTGTTGCCCTTGCAGAAGACTCAGGTTTGAATCCGCAGCACTGACACAGTGGCTCACAACTATACGTAAGTACAGTTCCAGGGGATTCAATAACCTCTTCTGACCTCCAAAGGCACCAGGCATACAGAGAGAGAGAGAGAGAGAGAGAGAGAGAGAGAGAGAGAGAGAGAGAGAGAGAGAGAGAAAACATTAATACACATAAAATAAAATACATATAGAAGAGATAAAAAAATAAAAATGACTTGTGGTACAGTATTCACTATGTGACCATGCATATATACAGTTTTATAAACATTATTTCGGAAAGTGAAACTCATTTACCTTAAATTCTGTGACTGATTTATATTCATTAGCTACAATCTTGTCTTTCATTGTGCCAAAGTCCATGGGATGTTTTATTATCATTGAATACCCAGGAGCAATTGCATCCGTAACAGGAAAAGCAAAAAATCCATGAGGATCTTTTCTGAAAGCAAAGATAGCTTTGAAGTGAAAAACTCAAAAAGTCTAAATTTTTAAGTGATATAAAAATTTTTATAATCCAAAAATTTATATTACTGACTAAAATTTAAACTTGCTTCTTGAAAGTTCAGTGGAAAAACATGTATGTCTTTTTAAGGCTCTAACACATATTTTACATACAATAAAAGCAGCACTGTCCCAGCTCTCTTCCTGACAGGCAACGCTCTGCAAGAAGTAGCACAACACTACCTTCAGATGGGGAAGAGGGAGGAATGCAGCATACAAGCACCCAGTTTGCCCACATCCTGCTAGACTGGGAATGCCTAGAGAAGGCGAAGTGTCTATCTTGTGGGTGGCATTGGGTGGGATTCAGGGCTCAAACTGTTTCAAGACGGAGAAAATGGTGGTATCCTGTCTGGGATAGGAGGTGGACCATGGGACTTAGAGCTTCTAGAGAAGCTGGGGTGTCTGTCTCATAGGTGCCGGATAATAGGTGGGATACAGGGTTACCTCTGTAGTTGGCGGAGGAAGTGCTCCAGAAGTCTCTGGATGGGAGTGCTCTCATTCTCAGCTGAGTTCATAAAGAAAGAAGCAAGAAAATAAAAATCAGACATCACGATTTCATTTCCTTCATTAGAAAGCTACATGTTCATCTGCTTGTGGAATTTCACAGTATCCCAGACAAGAATTGAGAACTTGGGCACAGCTCCCTCAACAAAGGCAGGATGGCAAAGAGATACACAGCATGTCTCAAGACCGATCAGGCTATTTCCAGTTCACACCGCAATCCAGTCTAGTACTCTAGACAAGATAGGAAGAGACAAAGGTATGGGTAGCATTGATCCTGAACTCCCTGGTCAGTACTTTACTTGAGACTTCTCACCATTTATCTGTACCTGGGTTTCTTATCTGCTAAGCAGGAAAGACATGTAATACACATGCACAGATCTCATGAGCACTGTGGGTATCAACTGAGTCTCTGAGCTCACATCAGTCTGATAGCAAAGTTTCTGACCATCTGGGGAATGTCCAAAGCAGCACTAATCTCTTCAGTCCCTCTGAAGGTCACAATGACTGCACTTTGTCATTTATTTAGGTTCAGTGAGGTCAGCACCTGTGCCACTTTGAAGACAGTCCCTGACTGTTGTTTCCTGGAAAGCTACTATGACAGTGAGCTGCACAGGAGGAGGAGCTACTAGCAAACAGCACCCTTTCCGTAAGGACTGCAATAGATATCTCAAGGGGCCCTGATAAAACAGAGGTGATCAAATCCACAAAGGAGGAAATTTTAAAGAGAAAAAAAAATCACAGAGATTGTGGTGGCATGAACATTTCTTTTGTTCACAATCACATGGCAACTGATTTTAATACTAGCTTTTCTGATAATCCACGTTCCAACACCCAGCCTCCTCAGTTTCTTTCCATGTAGTCTATAGTCCTATACAGGGAGGCTTGTAACCAGGGAATCTAAGAGCCAAGAATGAGACTATAACTGAAATGTCATCCCTGGCAAGGGCTGCCAGGTGAGAAATTTAACAAAAAAAAAAAAAAAACAAAAAAAACTTTAGCTTCTTACATGCCATCTTGAGGTAATTTTAAATAACTCCACACTGAACATGAGAGCCTATGTCAGGGTCTCTCCATCCCAAGTTTCCATGATATGTGTTTCTTATGTGATTCACATATAGTGCCACTAACCTGATGGTTCTGTTTGGAATAGTAAAGCAAATAAAGCCAAATTTCCAGACTAAAAATTGGCAAACTTCAACCAGATAGAAAATACTGGGAGTGGTGGTATACGCCTTTAATTCCAGCCAGTCAGGAGGCATAGGCAGGTGTAGATCTCTGAGTTCAAAGCTAGCCTGGTCTACAGATCGAGTTCCAGGACAACCAGGGCTATACAGAGAAACTCTGTCTTGAGGGAAAAAAACAAAACAAAACAAAACAAAAACAAAAAACCAACCAACCAAATAAAAATACTGTAGATTTTTGTGGGACAGATATGGCTGCTCTCTGTGGCATCTGCTTTTGTTTTACTCCTCTTCAAGAGAATTTACCTATTCTCAGCTTGAAAGATGCCCCAACAACTAAATGACCATGCTACAGACAACGCAGGAAACATGCCCAGGAAGAGGGTCTTGCCTGGCTGTGTTCGGCAGGCTCTCACGGGCCGATCTGGGGGAGGTTCCACCTCTACCTTCTTCCCAGGGTCGAAGGCATCAGCTTCTCCCTCTGAGTCGTAGTGTTCCTTCTCCCGCTTCCGCTTCTTTTCTTCCTATTGGATATCACAGAACGGAGGGCACAGAACAGCCAGAACTCATTTAGATTGGCGCTGCAGGCTCTGCACACCTCTGCCTTCCCCAGACCGACACTCGGCAGGCATCACCTGATGCCCTGGAAACCCAGGACTACAGCATTGGTCCGGGTATGGCCAGGCATGATTAGGGCCCCATCTTGGGCCACTGCACCTTTACCTTTCGCTTCCTCCTCTCCTCTTCATCGAGGTGCTTCTCCTTCTCTGACTTCTTCTTCTTTTTCTTCTTCTTTTCTCTGTGTCTTTCCCGCTCGTGGTCTGACCTATCATCATAGTAGCTGGAGTCGTGGCCAGATCCTGAGAGCTCTGTCACTTCACTTCCTCCCACTTTGAGCACCAGCTTCAGAGGCTTCTCCAGTGGTGTGTCTGTGTAATCTGCAGATTACACAGTGGGTCAAACTTGCAAAATGCTTGGTGGGACTACTGCACCCCCGTGGGTGTCACAAGTGTAAGAGTCTGATCTTAATGGAGCTAGATGGCAAGGAGTTGTCAAAACCACGGGAAAAGACGGAATCTCAAACTAACAGGGCTGTGTTCAGTGCTCTCTTTCAAACCATATAATCATCACTGAGGATTTTCAGAGGGTCCTTCCTACCAGGAGAAAGTACATCAACCCGACCTGAGAGCCAAAACCCAACTCCTTCGCGGAAGCCCCCCTTTCTGCTGCGGTCTTCCAGGTGCCAGACAGAAGGTAGACAGCGGCCATGGGACCCAAGAAGCCAAAAGGCCTCTTCCAGCGATCCAGAGCAAGAGATGCCCTTTCCCAGGCCTAACCCCGCCCCCTCCCACGACAGCCCGGGACCTGGCTTTAAGCCCCTCCCTCTCACGGGACCCTGCCCGCTTCAAGCGCCTCCTCCACAACCCCGCCCAGAGCTGACCACGCCCTTCCCCTGGAGCGTCTTCCCCCGCCAGTACCGGCAGCCTAGACCCCGCCCGCGGGCTCTGCACCTTCGTACGATGAGCGCCACTCCGCCTTATGCTTCTTGTGCTTCTTGCCCATGGCTGCGATGGCAGCGGATCCAGAGAGAAGCGGCCGTCGGTAGCCAGACCTGCGCCAGTCGGAAGTGGCCGCCTAGCCGCAGCCGAGTGCTTCCGGTGTCAGGGGGCGGTGCGCGGCGCGCGGCAGATTCGAAGCTTGGCTGGGTGGGGCGGGCGGCGAGGCGCGGCGCGGGCGGCGGAAGTGGGTCAGAGCGGGACTCCGCCGAAGCGGATCCTCCCACTGCTGAAGAGGCTGTGCGGCGGGGCGCGGGGCGGCGACCGCGGCCTCACTCCGGCCGTGTTCCCTTCGCTCCCGGCGGCGGCGCCATGGACCAGGCTGTGGGCGACCTGAAACAAGCGCTTCCCTGTGTTGTCGAGTCACCCGCGGTCCATGTGGAGGTTCTGCAGCGCAGCGAAAGGTGAGCTATGTGGAGTCCGACCACGCGGGGCGAGACCTGGCCCGACCCTACCACGCGTGACTCTGAACGGCACTCCCTTACCCTACCTCTCAGGATCCCACCCCTCAGCACGGCCCCACTTAACCCGAGCATGACCCGAGCCTCCTGACCCACCCGGGATGACCCGCCTCGACTCCACCTCACCGCAGTTGACCCGAACGGAACATCATGACCGTACTTTATCCTACACGAGACTCTGTCCCACCACACACTACTCTGAATTGCACCCCCTGCAACACCCCATATCCCATCCAGACCCTACCACCATCCCACGCGATCTGGCAGGACCCCACAGCTCTCAAGTGACAAGCCTGTGGAGCACGGTCTAACAATGATATGATGAACTCCACGTAGTAGGACTGCACCTGCGGAGGGATAGAGGTGATCTCCAGTCAGGCGTGCAAGAAAATAGAGTGTCAGTGGAACAAGAAGGTGAATAAGTATTCAGTTTGCTAAGCCTGAATCTGGTGGTAGATTTCCTGTTACAAAGATATTCTACTCCAAGTCAGACCCAACAGTTGTGCACTTTCAGCCCTTCTTTTAACAGGGCTGTTATCCCAAACACTGAATTTTGATTAATCTTCATAGTAGCATGTCAAGAACTAGTGGCACCCCCTTTTTCTAACGATGGTGTGACTGCAGCCCACCGCCAAGCCTCATCTTGACTGACTTTCTTATGTATGTGTAAGGTCCCAGGGTTATGTGTGTGTCTCTTTGAAACAAGTTCTCCTGTCTCAGCCTCCTGCATGCTAGATTTGTGCCCCACCAGACCTAAGTTTTCTTAACTATTTTCTTATACATAAATAAAACTTGTGTATCTTTTATTTATCTGTCTAGCACTGCAAAAAAAGAAGATATAAAGCTGAGTGTTTACAAACTGCTCAACAGGCATAATGTTGTGTTTGGAGATTACACATGGACTGAGTTTGATGACCCTTTTCTGACAAGAAACGTTCAGTCTGTGTCTATTGTTGACACAGAATTAAAGCCTAAAGACCCTCAGGTAAATTCCTAGTTGACAGTGCTGCTAACTGAGCCCTTAGGGAATATGAGGTAATTGTCACAAATAACTAATATTGACATTGATAACAGGTACTTACCTATCTGTTGGTTTTGGTAGCTAGCTAAGCTTTAGCTATGTGTACTGCAGCTACATGCTAGAGTAAGGATACTGTGTGTCAGGATGTTCTTGATAGAGCCAGGAACAGGAATGGGAATCTGACAATTGGAAAACAGAGCTATAGAATAATGGGCCGTGTCTGAGTACCTGTGTTCCACTCTGTAGATGAGCAGGTATCATGTGCTTGGGAGTATGTGAGTACCGTAGATTATGTGGAAGTTACGGAAATGAGATGGGCCTGACTTTTTTTTTCTTTCTTTCTTTCCTTTTTTTTTTTTTTTTTGTTTCTCAAGACAGGTTTTCTCTGTGTAGCCTTGACTATCATGCTACTCACTCCATAGACAAGGCTGGCCTTGAACTCACAAAGACTGACCTGCCCTGTCTCCCTGAGTGCTGGGATTAAAGGTGTGTGCCACTACCGCCTGGCTAAGATGGGCCTGCTTTATAGACATTCTTCATCTCATCTTGTGTACAGACTGACTTGCCCACTATCTTTTAATTACAGTTATGGGAAATTGGGAGCTTTGTGTTGACAAAAAAAAAAAAAAATGTCAGTACACTAAGACAATCTATCACTAGCATACAAATACTTGGAAATGTATCCCTAAGGAAGAAACTTCGGTGAGCACTTTGTGGCTCACAAAGAACTGATTTTGAGGGCTGGGATATAACTAGTGGTAAAGCTCTTGCCTAGTTTGCACAAGATCCTGAGTTCAGTCTTTAGTATTGTAGGAAGACAATAAATACGTAAATTGAAATTAAGTAGGAGATTGATTTTTAAAAATGAGCCCTACATCCAAAATTTTGTTTCTGCCATGTGTGACGGTACCTGCCTTTAATCTCAGCACTCAGGAGGTAGAGGCAGGGGCATCCCTGAGAGTTCAAGGCCAGCCTGGTCTACATAGGGAATTCTAGGCCAGTCAGGGCTACATGACTAGACTTCATTCATTTGTTAAGAGAAATATTTGGATTTTGTCCATTTTTATCAATACTAAAATCTAATGTCCTTGATTGGCTGGGGCTTAGGAGCTGTTGGGATAGGGTTGTTCAGTGCTACTGTGGAAGGCAGAGGTAGTTTGTCTATCTGATTAATGAAACAAATTTGATACATGTACAGCAAACATGATATCACCATTAAAAAGAAACAGATTCTGCTTCCTTATGTAAAAATGTCTCCAAGCTTTAGCTGGAGAGATGGCTCAGACATTAAAACCACTTGTTGCTGTTGCAGAGGACAAAGGTTCAGTTCCCAATACGTACATGATGGCTCACAACCATCCAAAATTCCAGTTCTAGGGCACCTGATGCCTTCTGCTAACTTCAGAGGGCACCAGCATACTTGTGTGTACATGTGCGCATGCATGTGTGCACATGCAGGCAAAATACACACATAAAAAAATAAAATAAAAAATTTTAAATGTCTGTAATCTATAATAGGTAAAATTAGTTAGACAGCCAACTTTAAAGTTAGTTGCTGCCCAGTTAGACAACTGTTTGTGGTTCCAGACCCCTGCGCTTTATCAGTCTACAGCATCACTTTTACCAAGTACTTAGTCTGGGCTAATCTCAGCACTTGGGAGGCAGAGGCAGGTTGATCTCTTGGAGGCCAGCCTGGCCTACAGAGTGAGTTCCAGGACAGCCAGGGTACACAGAGAAATCCTGTCTGGGAAAACCAAAAATAATTTTTAAAAATTGCTTAAAATATCCCAGATCCTTAGTTTAAAGAAACTATTAACAATGATGTTGCATTAGACTGTTTCACAGGCCACATTCTCTTTATGTACTTCTGTTACATTAGAGTTCTCTTAATTGCCACTTCAGTCACTTTAATGGAAACCAAATATTCCATAATATCTTTTTGAACACCTGCCCAAAGCTTAGGAATTCTTCTGGTTCTATCTTTTCCTCAGTTTCAGAGGAGTATTGACCATAATGTGGTACATTATAAAGATCTCAGAAAGACCCAAAACACAACTATTGTCATGTCTATGAACAATCAGAAGGAAAATACGACATGATCATTTAAATAAGAAATTGCCCGTCTAATGAATTACTAACTAGCCCTAGGGATTTAAGGAATAAATTAGGCTAGTAATAAAAAAGTACAGATAACCTTGAAAATTATATGATAAAAAGTTTTATAACATACCCATTTTATAAGACTATAGTAGCTATTAACTTTCATATAACATACCATTCACCTCAGTGTCCATGTTTATTCAACTGTTGGTTGACTTTCCTAATTTATTTTATTCTCCTGGTTATTGGTGTGACATGATACAGTAAGCCCCTGGCTCACATTGTAATGTAAAGGCCTAAGGTAAAAATGCAGATCTCTTTCATCATAGCTCCATGGCTTTTATCCTACAAAAGGGGCACAGATTGGCATAGCCTCTTTACCTCTAAATGAAGTGTAAGATCAAGCCCCCATTGGGCCATTTTCAATAGAGGGACAGAAAAGTTAGACCATTCCAACCCTTTGCTGCTGTTTGAGGTCTTCATGGAGCTGCTGAGTCCTCATAGTGACTGTCTTGTTGGTAGAGTGAGGGGGTGGAAGCTGAGCTTCCCATTGATATGCCCTGATATTATCCAGCTATAAATACTTGGGTTTCTTTGCTACGTAGTTAAATCCAGATTTAGGAAGGCAAATTACAAATTAGACTGAGTTGACTTATAGTTACAAAACATTAATTTAAGCAAAAAGACAAGGATGTGTCACATGAAAACAAGAGCCAGTCTGATTTTCCTCCCAGTATCCAAATCTAGGACACTGACAGTAACAGTGAATAATGTAGTTTTGAATCATGACTCAAAATAATATTAAAGTCCCTAGTGATACAAGTAAATGATAAATGAGCAAGTGAGGGAAATGTTTTTTGTAAGATGTTTCTACATTAAATTTGTAGATTTCCTTCAAGATGTGGCATTTAATCCCTCCCACCCAAGTCTTCCACTGATACCTTCTTTAGTATCCCACTTCAAACTAGGTAACACTGAACTGGTAAACTAGAAAAGGGAAGATATGGTCTCTTAGGCCATACTTGACAGCATTACCTTGGTGAAGGCTGAAGTTGTCAGTCACAATGTGCATATCCTATGCCTTGACATGATGTCATGGTGAGATTGCACTTTATTTCTAATTTTGAAACTCAAAGACTTCTACTCTGATTTATAGAGGAAACAAGATATTTGGCCATTCTTAATAAAGATCAGACATAAAGATGACCTACTGGAAAAAGAAATAGAAAGGAAACTATGGATACGTTGAAAGCCATTTCTGCTCAAGCCCATATGAGTGATTGTACTACTTCTGAGTCTGGTTGTAGGGGACTTTCTTCTTTATAGTTGGCATTTCCCTCACCTGTTAACTTTATAATAGTGAAAAAAAAAATCACTTAAAAATTAGGTGTGCTGGGAATGATGGAGCGCGTCTCTTTAATCCCAGTGCTTGTGAGGCAGGAGCAGTTCCATCTCTGAATTTGAGGCCAGCCTGCTCTACATAAGGAGTTCCAGGCAGCCAGCCCTACATAGGGAAACCCTGTTTAGGGTGTCATCAGGAAGTCTCACAAGCACACAGGAGAGAAATTGATAAAGCCCATGAGAGCTAATTCTAGATCAGAAATGAAATGCTGGACTTTTACTCTAATCTGAGAACTAGTTTTTAACAATAGTATTTTTTGGTCTTTACTTTGGACTTCAGCATATGTCATAGAAGTCAAGAAGGCGTTTTCTGAGTTGCATAGATGTTTTTTTTTTCCCCTCATCAACAGCCCATTGATTTGAGTACATGCACCATCGCACTTCACATCTTCCAGTTGAATGAAGATGGACCCAGCAGTGAAAATTTGGATGAAGAAACAGAAAATATAATTGCAGCAAGTCACTGGGTCCTTCCTGCAGGTACATGTTCCTGATGGGTGGGTAGTGGTGGAGGGAGGCAGCCAAGGAAGCCCAAGTCAGAAGATTAAGACACTGGGATATGTCGAGTCACTTAGTGAGAAGATTTGTTTCTTTGGTTTTGTAAGATTTTAGGATGCTTTATCCCTTATGAAATAAATGAAAAGGATATCTCTGTTAGCTTTCCGTTATTATAATAAATCCTTGGGACAATTAGCTTATAAGAAGATATTGTTTTGGCTCACAGTTTTAGTTCATGAGAGTGGCTCCATTGCTGTGTGCAAGGCAAAACATCATATTACGGGAGGGAAGGGTGTCAGAGAAAGCCTATTCTCTTTATGGCCAGATGCTGGAAAGAGAGCAACAGACCTGTGTCCCACTATTTTCTTTAAGGATGACATGATTTAAACCTCCTCCTAAGCCCTGTCTTTTAAAGTTATACTACCTCCCAGTAGTATCATGCTGATGATCAAGCCTTTAGCACATGGGCCTTTAGGGAATGCTACAGACTTGATTGATGGTGACAACAAAGAAAGGAACACATTTCTGGGCTGAGACTGTTACTTTAGACAAGTACCTCAGAGATTGTATCTGACAAAGGATGTCACGTGCATTCCTTTTCCCTGTCCAACTCGTCTCCCCTAGTGGGCAGTCCTTGGCTGCAATAGCATTGCTTCTCTGGGGACTTTGCTACTGAGTTCCAACAGGTGGTATCCAGGGATTATTAATTTAGTCCCTAAGTTTTATGTTTCTTGCTATGTAAGGAGAGCTCATTTGTTTTTTGTTTTGTTTTGTTTAAAACACACTTTATATCATACATAGCTTAAAAGGCAAATCTAATATGAAATATAAATTACAGCACTCAGTGAAAACAAAAATATAGGGTACCAATATTTATGGAAATAGATTAGCCCAAAAAGGAATTTTTCTTTGTTTTTTTCGAGACAGGGTTTCTCTTTGTAGCCTTGACTGTCCTGGACTCGCTTTGTAGACCAGGCTGGCCTCAAACTCACAGTGATCCACCTGCCTCTGCCTCTGAGTTCTGGGATCAAATATGTGTGCCACCATACCTGGCCCAAAAAGGAAATTTATAGGCTTGTATTCAAAATAAATATCTCAGACCAGTAGCCCGGGCTTTTCTAGAAACAGGGAACTGGTGAAAAATTAATAATAATAAGCCCCGAGAAACTAAAAGAATGTAACAAATGACAAAATAATGAAACAATGAATTTTTTTTTCGGAAAAATTTTTAGTGCTTGGATATTTCTTACATACTTAGAGTGGTTTTTGATCAAATCAACTCCCATTCCCTTCCCTCTGAGTCCTCCCCTATCCTCACCACCATCTTGCCTCTTAACATCATGTACTCTCCTCCCCCCCCCCCATTGGATCCTCTTTGTGCTGTATCTGCTGGAGCTGCAATCCTGAAGAAAACTGATTCTCCTTCCCCTAGCAGCCATCAGTTTGCCAGTAGCTCAGAGATAGGGGTGGAATTTCATGAGCCATATCCAACAAATACTGTTAATGCTGCAACATCCACTAATTCTAGCTCTTGAAATGTTTTTCCTTGATGATCCCTGACCCATGGAGTTTTAGTCCAGTTAATGATACCAGGGTTGAGTTTTATCCTGTGATTTGAGCTTTAAAGCCAATCAGAAAGTCGTTGATTACTCCTGTAATGTTCAGTCCATTAATGCACCATTGGCCATATATTGCCAGGTCAGTCATTATTGAAGTTTCCAGGGCTTACAGCTGTGTAAGATTGTTGATTACTTTTCTCTTGCATTCGCATACTTAGAACCTTCTAGCACTGTGAAAGCCAGCCAATAAGGTAGGGACAATTCATTTCTAAAAGCATTAGTCCCCAAAACATGAGGAGTAATTCATTTTCCCTCTCTTATATTGGGGGTTAAATGCAAGGCCTCACATAAAATAGATGACAGTCTACCTCTGAGCTCCATGCTAGATCCTCTTTGTTGTTTGTTTGTTTAAGATAGAATTTCACTCAGGCTGGACTTGAACTCACTCTTAACCCTAGCAGGGCTTAAACTTGTGATTCTCCTCCCTCAGCCTCTCAAGTCACTGGGATTAATAGGCTTGAGCTGCCAGACTTGGTAAGAATAATCCTTTTACTTCATTTATCTATCAAAATTATATGACTGGCATTTTGGATCTTTAATTTTAAGAGTTGAACTTTGGAAAAAAAAAAAACAATTCCACATTGTGCACTTGCTGTATCAATCTTCATCCTTTGGAAGCAATGGAAAACATTGGGCCCAAAGTCTTCCTAAAATTGGGGTTTTCTCTTATTTTCTTTAACAGCTGAATTTCACGGACTTTGGGATAGCCTCGTGTATGATGTAGAGGTCAAATCACATGTAAGTTGCTATACTTTTTTTTCAGAATGTAGATATTGTCTTGCTCTCCAGCCTCTCCATGTCCCTTGATTCAAGTGGGCTTTTGGAAATCCTACCAGTGGCCCACATCCTGAATGCTAATCCATTAAAGGTTCCCTAGCATAGAACTGATCCTTTAGGTAGGAAATGGTCAGAGACTAGAAGAGGGTGGGAATTTATTTTGATTTACATTCTTCCTGTGAGCTCTTTTGGGGACAAACTAGGAAACTGTCACTTGGCATCATCACTTGGTGTCTGCAAGGCACTTCCTCAGGCCCTGACAGATATGCAATGTGTATTCCCTACTACCTGCTCTGTTGTGTCCAAGTAGGGAGTCTTCTATCTGATAAATATGTTGGGCATCTTATTAGATATTTTCATTCTAAGTAAAAGTAATGACTTTTTTTTTTCTCTTGAATGGTAGCAACAAGTATTTTACCTTATCACCTTTTAAAGATGACAACAACTAATGGGAGATAGTCTTTGAGTGTCAGGGGGTGATAGTCCTTTCAGGGCTGTTCTTGCCCCTTTCTCCTTCAGCAGCAGACCTCCACAGCAGGCTTTGGGAACCTTTGTCTTACAGGTGCTTTATCTGCCTTTCTGCTTTTCCATATTAGCTCCTTGATTATGTGATGACCACCTTACTGTTCTCAGACAAGAATGTGGACAGCAACCTTATCACTTGGAACCGGGTGGTGCTGCTGCACGGTGAGGTGGGCGGGTTTTCATGTGACAAAGTGAATGACCTGAAATTGATTTTTAACAATTTATATCCCTTCTACATGTTATAACTCTTTATTTTCTGAAAGAAAATAAATAAATCAGAATTGCTATTGGTAATTCCATATCTGTGAAGCTGATGCAGTTCACTAAGTCTGGTAGATTTGTTAGCTTACTTTTCTCTTGGGGTCAATTTGTTTACTTCCTTTTAAGTTTTTGTTTTGTTTTGTTTTAAATGATTACTCATTTTCCCAACTGAACATAATTGCTTAGGATAGAACAAGTCTCTTTTTTCTTTTTTCTTTTTTTTTTTTTCTTTATAATAGTCTCTGCTTTACTTCATGAGAGTAGACTACAGAAGCCATGTTTTTTAAAGAAATTCTGTCAGGTGCTTTTTAGAAGGAAAGTGTTGATTTGCACCCAGTCCACCCCCAGTACTTTATAGAGATGGAGTGAAATAAAGATAGTACCTACATTGTAGCAAAGGAGTTGTTTGGTACAATTAGCCACTTTCTGCCAATTATGATTGCTGGAGTGCCCAAGATTTGTTAAAAAGTATCACTTAAGAGGCTGGAGAGATGGCTCAGTAGTTTAAAAAAAAAAAAAACTATTGCTCTTGCAGAAGACTGGGATTCAGGTCCCAGCATCCACAGGGCAATTCACAACCATCCATATCTCTAGTTCCTGGGGATCTGGTACCCTCTTCTGTTTTCTGAGGGCACTGTGTGTACGTGGTGCACTTACATGCAAGTAAAAACAAAACACTCATACACAGAAAATATAAATAAATCTTTTCAAAAAAAAAACAAAAACGCTGGGTATGATATAGTAGACTTTTAGCTTCAGCCCTTAGAGGACAGAAGAAGAAGGCAGATCTCAGAGTTTGAAGCCAGCCAGGGCTACATAGTGAGATCCTGTCTCAAAGAAGAAAAAAATGTACTTTGGTTCACAGTTTTAGAAGTTCAATTCATGATCAATTCTCTGCTGCTTTGGGCCTATGGGAACACGTTATGGGGGAACACATGGGAGACCAGTCATCACGTCATAGCCAAGAATGAAAAAGGAAGAGACCAAGGTCCCTCTATCCTTTTCAGTTGCATACTTCCAATGACCTAAAACCTCACTTCTTTCATTTTCTGCAACCACCCCATAGCACCACTCTGGGGACCGTACCTTTAACAAATGAGTATAAATGACATTCCAGTTCTAAACTAATACTACTGTTCTGGTCTAATGTGGGTACAGGCCACTTTGAGCTACCTACAGTGAAAGATGCCACTGCAGGAGTGGTCCTAATGAGATGGCACTCTTCTGTCTCTGTTTACCAAGAAAGGTGTATTTGGCCTTTGAAAAGTGCTGTGATAAGTGTGGACTTCATAGAGGAAATGTGGAAACAAGGGCTGCTATCACCAAGATATAGACCCAGAAGTGTGGGGTATATTCAGTATGCCTAGAGGAGATAAGAGTCAGGAAGCAGTATGTCAGCTGGTAGATCAGAAATAGAGAGTCCACATTAGTGAAGGCCAGTCATGGCTATATACTGAGACTCTAGAGCTGTTAAGCTACAACTTAACTGCAGTGATAACAGCAATAGTACTTAACTATGTTTAGAAGTAATAGAGCACCTGCTTGAATATATTTTCTTGGTTATTATTACAGGTCCTCCAGGAACTGGAAAAACATCCCTTTGTAAGGCATTAGCCCAGAAACTGACCATCAGACTGTCAAGCAGGTAACTCTGGTGACAGTAAAGAGAAGAGGAGCAGCACAGGACTTGTGACATTTGAAACTGTTGTATTTTCAGTCATGATTCTTGGGTCTCTCTCCTTGGGTGTAGGTCAATTAATTCCTCTATACCCAGCATGGTCTCAAGTTTGATTCAGTCTTATAAAGTACGCTGAGAGCCTGGCACTGGCCTAGACATGTGTGATGAGAGAAAGTATTTATGCTCATGGGCGGCAGGTCTAGATACTGATCAGGTTTTCTGTCTGTGTGCTTTTATCATTTACTAAGGAAAGGATATTGATGTCCCTGTGGACTTACCTGTTCTTCCTTGAGTTCTGTCTGTTTGTGGTCTCGGTTTTCCTCACGTTTGAAGACTGGTGATAACTCGTTACTTGGGAATCTGGTTTTCAGGATGTTGGACTGCTTGCTGAGTGTTGTTAGATAGACCGCCCATGTACTTGGCCCTTTTATTTCAGCTTTTTAGTCTTATTTTCTTTTTAATTTATTTTATTGTAATGTGTATGGGTATTTTGCCTGCGTGTATATCTGTGCACCACATGTGTGCCTGGTACCAGAGAAGCCAAAAGAGGGTGTCCTAAGAAACTGGAGTTTCAGATGGTTATGAGCAGCCATGTGGTCCTGGGAACCAGACCGAGGTCTCTGGAAGAGCAGCCAATGCTCTTGACCTCTGAGCCTCTCTCCAGCTCTCCTTTTTTCAGCTCTTTAAAAACTAGCTGCACTTAATTTTAAACAGTTTCTCTGGTTACATCCTTCAGATCACACTTTTTTTTTTTTTTATAGTGTCTGGTCTGCTTTTACACCCAGTCATCAGTTCTTTTTTTCTTCACAGTATTTTCTTTCTCGGAAGATTGCTTTTGATTCTTTTTTGTGTTTTTCTGTTTTTCTTATGTTCACACCAATTGCATTGTTATCTCTGTTGACTGTGTTTTCTTCTAGTTATGATCCACATGTTTCTCCTTCTTGGTATGTGCGTTGTTTTTATTATCACTCTGAATGGATTTGGAATCATCTAGAAAGTACAACTGCCAGTCTGTCTTTGAGGGAGTTTTCAGAAAAGTTTAACAAAGAAAGGGAAGCCTACCCTACATGTGGGTGATACCCTTAGGCTAGTGTCCTAATCTGAATAGAAAGGTAGAAAGAAAAAAACCTGACACGGTGCATGCTGTGTCCTCTGCTTCTGGTTGATGCTGTGGGCCAAGCCGCTCCTGTCATGTCTCCCCTTTCAGTATCAGCTGTGTTTCTCTGGACTCTGAGCAGCAACAATATCCTTCTCCCTTAACGTGCTTCTTGTCAAGTTGTTTTCGTAATGATGAGAACAACTGATTCTTCCTGTCAGCTGTTTGTTTGTTGTTTAACACAAATGCTGAACATTGTGGTTAAAGTATCTGGGTTTTTATATCTTACTTTTAAATCTGCTGGCTTAGTTCTAGAAGCCTTTTCAACTACTTATAACCTAGTGTATTCTTTCTGAGGTTTGTTTTCAACGTTCTGGGGAAAGGGTTTGGGTGTAGTTTTGCCTTTGCCCTGGTGTGTGCTCTGCTAGGAGTCTGGAAGACAATGCTCTTTCCATGTGGGCCACAGGAGCTTGGATTCCTCTAGCCTGTGTGAGCGCCAAGGGCCTTCAAGCTTCGTGGACTCTCCCGGCTCAGATGCCTTGGTACTCGGCAAAAACACAGGGTCAGGGCTTTATTTCTTCATTTTCTCTGTCCCAGAGTCTACAGACACCTCACCCCAAACACTAGCCTTCCTCTCCTCAGCTCCATGGCACTAAGGTTCCCTTGGATTATAACTAGAAGAGGCCTGGGTGGACACCAAGGGTAACTCTTAGAGCCTTTCCTTTGGAGTTACCTTCTTCCCCTGTCTACTCAACAAAATCCTTACCAAATGTCATATTTTTTGATGTTGTCTAATTTTTCATTGTCTGAAAAATTAAGTAAGTTTGGCTTCTGCGAACTCTAATATGAGCAGGATTCCTGTGAGATACACTGGTGTATATCTGTATTGTTTCTTTAGAGAGATGTCTTAGTATTTTTACATACAGGGAATACTTTATTTTGACCAGTTATGTTTAGCAACTTGGCCCCGTTCTAATAGATTAAATTGCGTCTTTTCTTTAAAGGCCTCCAAAAGCAAGTTTAATAGAACACCAGAGAAGTAAAATGTTATTTAAAAATCTAGCTTTCACTTAGAAAAATGTGAGAATATGTATTTATCTTGTGAGTTGGTAATGGCATACACACACACATGTAAATTATTTTTCCTTCCTGATATGTTAAATATAGTGGTTTTTTAAAAATATGTATTTATTTTATTTTATGCGCATTAGTGTTTTGCCTGCATGTTTGGCTGTGAGGGTGTTGAATCCCCTGGAACTGGAGTTACAGCTCATGGTGAGCTACCATGTAGATGCTGGGAATTGAGCCCAGGTCCTCTGGAAGAGCAGCCAGTGCTCTTAGTCACCGAATCATCTCTCCAACCCAGCATTGTGATTTATAATTAGTTTTATTTAATATTTACCCTGGTCTCTTTACTGTGTCGTGTTGTTTTTAGCACTCTTGCCCTTCTCTACACTTTGTAAGCAGTAAAAGCAATGAGTGCTGTGGTTTAAAATGGAGCACTATGGCGCTTCTTCAAAACAGGACATTCGTCTGTGGACCTGGCCTGAGAGCTGTAAAGAGTCTGGGAACCTGCCCCACATAGAGAGTTCCAAGAAAGCCAGCGCGACATAGACTGTGTTTCAGAGGTGCTGGGGGAGGGAGACTTAGGTAGCTTTAGGAACTTGCTCCTCTCCCTTTGCTTAGTGAGGCTGAGTGTGTGCTATTTCTGAGTAGAGGACACTACCATTTTAGACTTTCTCTGATCAGCAGCATTAGTGGGCTTTAACCCTTTAAGTACACCAAGGCTTGAGTTTCCAGGAAAAGGAATTACCACATTTTGAGAGTTGTTATAGAAAAAAAATGTGTAGATCCTGCCAAAACTTCTTGATGCTTTTATTTTGTTTTATTTGCTATTTTGGAAATAAAAGTCTTAAATAAGAGGTTTTGCTATTTGATTCAAATGAGGATATGGGAAGACTTGTTTTACTCTTATCTGGACCTGTTAATTGCATCATATTAGGTTTTCTACAATTTTTAATTATATGGAGCTGCATATCTTAAGAGTGGGGTGTCCTTTTCAGAATGCGACAATGGAGGAATGCTGTGTCAAAGGCTCTTCTTATCATTCTAGGTACCGGTATGGCCAGTTGATTGAAATAAACAGCCACAGCCTCTTTTCTAAGTGGTTTTCAGAAGTAAGTGTTAAATGTTTTGATTACTGATATTGTCAGACATAGTTGGAAAACAGTGTCTTCTGTCTTGACCAAACGTTCCAAACACAGATGCTTCTGGAAAGAAGATGAAATGAGGAAGTAACAAAGTACCTGACTGTGGTCAGAGATGGACTCCAGAACTAGAGGACTTGGGGGTAGGATAACTTGAAGAAAGAAACCCTCCAAGGTCACATGCTGGACCTCTGATTGGGCAGGGCAGGACACCCACAGGGTGTTCAACAAGTACCAAACACTGCGCCTTTTTGCCAGGAAGCCTTCATGCTCATGTACTCTGGATCTGAATTGAGGTGTACCCCAGTACAATATTGTGGGTGCTCCTAACCCCTGTAAGTTTGTATGCCCAAGGCATCTCATTTCAGCATACTCTTGTGATAGGTATAGGCAGCTGGGAACAAAGTGCCTGTGATTTTCCCTCATCAGTCTCTCTGTTGCTATCAGTGGTTTTTCTGGTTCCCAGGGGAGTCAGCTCACACAGGTGAGCGTCAGTGGGGTCGCCTGCACTGTGCCACCCCGAGCAACAACAGATGCAGTCTCAGCTCTCCATGTCCTGGAATGCAGCAGTGGTTTGCGCTGGTGTCTAGGGCCATCTCTGTATCTTGTCTGATGCTGGGAGTTTTCTGTGGGACCATCAGGAGAGGTGGCCACAGTTGTGGTGCCTTTTTGCTTCCCTAACAGTTGACTACAGATTAGCGTCACTAATAAGATTGCTTTTGTTTCAGAGTGGCAAGTTGGTAACTAAGATGTTCCAGAAGATTCAGGACTTGATTGATGATAAAGAAGCTCTGGTGTTTGTGCTAATTGATGAGGTAGTCAGTCTTTGCCTGAATTCCTCCTATTGCCTGATCTCTCTCACTTGGTCAGCTGTGTTGCAAGCTCTTTTCTGTGGATCTTTTCCTTACACACCATTCATTGAGCTTCTAGGAGCAGGGAGCACGCATAGACACATTTAGTTTTGTTTTGTTTTGTTTTAGTCAGTTGACACTATCTTTAGCTGCCTGTGAAGTACCAGTTACTCTTCATTTTGACCTGTTGTTCTTTCTCCACAGGTGGAGAGTCTTACCGCTGCTCGAAATGCTTGCAGGGCAGGCGCAGAGCCATCAGATGCTATCCGTGTGGTCAATGCTGTCTTGACTCAAATTGATCAGATTAAAAGGTAACACATGAGTAGTTGATGGAGAAATATGATGATCAAATAACTTTAAAATCGCTCTCAGGCAGCTTGATGACTTCACAGTCACTTCCTTCACCTTGGCTTTTGCTGCCAGGGTTTCCACAGCCTGTCTGAAATCCTTACCAGCCACTCTTCCAGCATCACTCCCAGTTCTGGGTGCCAAGTACCCATAATAAACCAGATAAACACTAAGACTCAAGGTGAACACTAAGCCCCAAGCCATTCCTACCTAGGTCCTGTGTTAAACTGGTCAGCTTTCCACCCTACTACCCAGGGTCTCTGTCATACTTACAGACTCTCCACTCTCCTTCCCAAGGTCCCCTGATTGGCTTCCCACTTGCCTGCCTAAGATCCCCAATAGTGCTTAAGATCCTCCTCAGCTGCCTTCCTGGAGTCCCCTGTTATGTTGACTGCCAGACGAGGCAGTTGTCTTTTCATTAGTTAAAAGGTAATGTGAGTCAAAAGGAAACCTCCTGGTGTCCCCTTTGCATTCATTATGCTCAAGGCTGATAGTCCCCATTGCCACAGGTTCCTCACGAAAGCTGTATAGATGGGGTGGTCAGGGGTGTTGCACTCTCTTCTCCGAAGTTCAAGTAGGTGAGAGAAGTCTGATAGAGTATACTACAGCTTTCTAGAAGCAAAGGCCTTGGGAGTGTCGTTGATCATAGACCTGCTGCAAGCCAGGGTAGCCTCCCTGATTAGAGATCAGTGCTCTCAGGATATGAAAGCTGTGTTGGAAGGTTACTCTGGCATGAAGCACAACCACCCAAATAAAGCTAGCCAGGCTCATTCAGTCATGAACCTGTTGTTTCTCCTACTCGTGCACCTTTCAAATGAGGCAGAATAGGGCTGAGTGTTTAAAGCACATTGTGCCTGATTCTTGCCTGTTCACTATGACAGGCATTCGAATGTGGTGATTCTAACCACTTCCAATATCACTGAGAAGATTGATGTGGCTTTTGTGGACAGAGCTGACATCAAGCAATACATTGGCCCCCCCTCTGCAGCAGCCATCTTCAGAATCTACCTCTCTTGTTTAGAAGAACTGATGAAGGTACCTTTGTTTATTTTTACTCCTGACCATTACTAGATTTCTACATGTTAGTAGTTAATTGGCATAGCTTTAATGTATACTAGTTCTAATAGGCCTTTTAACATACGTATCTTTACATTAAAAATTATAGTTACGTTGAATCTAGATTATGCCTGCTGACTCAGTATTTTTAATCTTTATTTCCTTTAAGAGTTAAAAAAACAAATTTCAAATTAGCCTGCAAACTAATGGTTTAGTATAGCACGCGCGCGTGTGCGGTGTGTGTGTGTACACATGTCTTGTACCGTCTTTATGTTTCTGTTCTTCTGGTACAGTATTAAGGTACCAATGTGTAGAAGGTTAGTGAGAGGGCTGTAGGCAGATGATTAAGCACCTCCTGGTTCTGAACCAGCCACAGACTATAAAAGCGACCAGTCTCTTAGCCTATGGACAGGACAATGGAAGTCTTTCTTCACAGGATATACTGACAGAAGGCCAAACTTTTCAGAGTACCAGCTGACTGAAAGTGATAGTTCACATATTACACTAACTGCAGGTCATAGTTCACAGAACTATGACTGACTGAAAGTTGTGGTTCTTAGACCTGCATCTGACAGCGCATGCTACAAGAACATTGTAGGCTTAGATTTTTCACCAAACCTACTTTACTTTCCTTCCAACCCCCTACCACCACCACATTAAATAGAAGATGAGTAGGGAAAAGGGCTATAAACCTCTTTTATCAACTTCCTGCTGAGTAGGGACAAAACTTGAGTTTTCAAAGCAACAAGAAACTTCCACTTCAGAACATACTTTTGAGTCTAGATTGTAACGAACCTAGGCAGTAACCAAGCAAGATAACAGAGATTTATAATGGTTATGGTAGAATCATTGCCCTTAGTGAGCAGAATGGAATTATACTCACAGATCCCACCTGACACTTCATAAGGTCACTACTTTAACTAGGCCTTGCTGTCCTTGCCAAGGATGGCATGGTCACTTTGGGGCAGGAATAGGGAGCCAGCTCAGCCAGGAGCCCAATAAGCATATTCAAGTTAGCATTGTTCTGGCATTGGCATCCTGGTCTAGCTTCTGGGTGGGGGGTAGGGGTGGGGGTCCTCAGTGAAGATTCTCTACTACTACCAAAGAGTTTAGCATGGGGTAGGTCCAGCGAGGAAGCTGGGTATGTTAGAGGCCAAGGGTACTTTTGGTGTGTCTTTCAGCCCTCACAATGGGACATTGGTCACACTATGAATCTGGAATGTTCTGAAGTTTAGCTTAGAGATTTTCACTTTGTTCATTTTGTGAAAGATTAAGATATTGTTCAGGAGATGCTTTGTTGGATGAAATGCCTGCCACCCAAACATGAGGGCTAGAGTTCAGATTCCCAGCTCCCACATAAATGTGGCAAACCAATCTGTAATCTCAGGAGTCAGGAGATGGGATCCGTGGAGCAATCCTGCTATCTAACTACTCAAATTTGTGAGCCCTAGATTCAAGTGAGACTCTTGCCTTATTCTATAAGGTGGAGAGCTAATGAGAAAGACATCAGCATCTGGCCAAACACACACTGATGGTGCAAGCATACATGCATCACATGCAAAGAAAGAACAAGATATGCAGGTACTATTGTGAGACTTGAGCTGGTCCTGAAGGCAGATACTATGTAATTGGGTCTCACTCTATCAGGAGCTTGCAATCTGGGCTCTGCCTGTATAAATTCACTGGCTGTGGGGACCTGAAAGAATCACTTATACAGAAAGGTAAGAATACCAAACAGAAACCTGTTCCTTTTGACCCAGAAACCTCCAGAGTATACAGAAAAGGTTTTGTGGAAGCAGTCAATGCTACCCTGACAGCTTAATGCAGCTCCTTGAGAAAACCTCTGGCTTCTAGGCAAGTAATCCATGAGGGAGAGCGTCAGGAACCTACTGCCTTGCTTGTCATTCTACCAAACAAGGGGGAAGAATGTTCTTTTGAAGACAGCTGTGGTCTTGGCTCTGCATTCCAGTTCTGTTCCTCTAGGTTTGACACGTATTTCTGTAACTAAGGCAGCAGCTCAATACCACCCATTACTGCCCCTTACCCACTCCCCCTAGCCCTGACATGAAGCCAGGATATATCTTAGCTAAAAACTCAGCATATGGCTTGCTACTGGTTCCTGAGCCATGCTTTATTATTTGCAAACTGATCTTTGAAGAAACACAGGTATGTTGGGGAAGAATGTTAAAAGTGTGCAGAGCTGTTTTCTTTTTCTTTTTTTTTTTTATTATACTGTATTTACTTTGTACCTCCCCATAAACCCCTCCTTCCTTCCCTCCCCCTTCTCCACGCATGCCCTTCCCCAAGTCTACTGAGAGGAGGTTTTCCTCTCCTTTCTGATCCTAGTTTATCAGCTCTCATCAGGAGTGGCTGCATTGTCTTCCTCTGTGGCCTGGTAAGGCTGCTCCCCCATCTGGGTAAGGTGATCAAAGAGCAGGCCAATCAGTTCATGTCAGAGGCAGTCCCTCTTCCCATTATTATGGAACCCACTTGGACACTGAACTGCCATGGGCTACATCTGTGCAGGGGTTCTAGGTTTTCTCCTTGCATGATACTTGGTTGGAGTATCAGTCTCAGGAAAGACCCCTGTGCTCAGATATTGTGGTTCTGTTGCTCTCCTTGTGGAGCTCCTGTCCTCTCCCTATCTTACTATTTCCCACATCTTTCGTGAGATTCCATGCACTCTGCCCAACAGTTGGCCATAAGTCTGCTTTGAACAGAGCTGTTTTCTAGTGTCTGTATTTGAGTGATTATTTTGGACTTATATTAAGTCATGACAGTTTCTGATAGCCCTGGAATTACTGGCCCTTTTGCTCATGGTGCTTGTACTTTGTGTATATGGATTCTGTCATAACTACTCTGCCTTTGTCTCCCAGTGCCAGATTATATATCCTCGTCAGCAGCTACTGAACCTTCGAGAGCTGGAAATGATTGGCTTCGTTGAAAATAATGTGTCAAAGTTGAGCCTCCTTTTGAGTGAAATTTCAAGGTATAAACTGATGTCATTTTTTATCCAAGAAAAATCATTTGCTGATCTAACTAGATATTGTGGTTTCCTTTAGAGGTCAGAGTAGGCTCTGGAGGTGAGCAATCAGGGAACTGCAAAAGTAGGCATGACTGCAAAATAGGCAGCAACTCATAGAAGGAAAGTGAGAAGGGAAATGACTTTGGGGATTAAGGTAAAGTGAAGGACAAGTAGGAGTTTGATACAGAGCCTAAGAAAACAGACTATGCATAGCCCAGGAAGCTACTGGTCAATCTGTTGGCAGCTATCTTCATAGATTATTTCCCACAGATCGGTGTGATAGTGCTAGAGAGGTAGAGGGACCCTGCTGTGAACCTCACTTTCTGGCCAATTTGGACCTTGTTAAAGAAACCATGAAGCATGTGGAAGAGTTTAAGTGGAAGAACAGCATAAGAATGCAGTGTTGCTAGAGGAGAGACTTAAATCAGTGAGGAAGAGGAACACCGTTCACAGGTGTCTGTAAAACTTAACACATGGTAGCCCGATTGGGTGTTCTGCTGGCAGCTTTGTGCCATACTATCTTACTCCACACCATATGCTCCCAGGTGGGCACTTGGTTCAGTAGTCTCACTTGGAGCAAGAACCAAAGATGACATGATACTGGGGAGGAGAGAGGACAACAGTCTTTGAGGCTGTACCCAGGGTCACACAGAGTCTTGTGCTTTTGGGTTACGTTGGCCAGCCTTTGAGCTCTGGTTCACCATAAAGAGGGAAATTAATGT
This sequence comes from Pachyuromys duprasi, assembly GCA_028658305.1. Classification (NCBI taxonomy): domain Eukaryota; kingdom Metazoa; phylum Chordata; class Mammalia; order Rodentia; family Muridae; genus Pachyuromys; species Pachyuromys duprasi. Next base: position 79,767,061 of record CM053743.1, on the reverse strand, counting down.
ACACAATTCAGAGAATTGTGAAGTTGATATCCATGAATATGATTATTTTCATACAGGAAGAGTGAGGGCCTCAGTGGCCGGGTCCTGAGGAAACTCCCTTTCCTCGCTCATGCACTCTACATTCAGGTAAGCTTCCCTTGGCCCTGTGTTCTGGATACCCAGGTCCTTCACCCACACTGTTCACAGGAGTTGGGGTAGTGCCTTAGTTTCTTTTCTAGTTACTGTGATAAGATATTCTTTAGAAAGCAATTGAAGGAAGAAAGAGTTTATTCTACCTCTCAGTTCAAAGCTGCTGGTCTACAGTCAAGAAGCAGAGAATGAATAATGGATAAATGGTGCTACACAGTTCCCTTTTCCATTTATACAGTCCAGGTCCCCAACCAGGTAGTGATGCTACCACAGTGAGCAGGCTGCTCGCCTTAATTGATGTGATCGGGATAATTCTCTAAAGACATGCCCAGAGGCCTCTCTTCAAGGTGATTTTAGGCTCTGTCCGGTTGACAACACTATCCATTATAAGCAAGTGGGTGCATGGCAAGAATTGGCTCTTCAGGTGTCTGCTCATAAGTGTGCACATATATCATGTGCATTGTTTGCAGGCACACATGTACCATGGTTTGGGAACTTCATCCTCTTCAGTACTTGTGACCTATGAGCCTGGGTTCTGCTCACACCAACGGTGTTCCGGAGTCACTCCCTTACCTGCCCAGGGCCAGGCCCTCATCACAAGCCTATCAGCCGCACAGTTCTCTTAAATCCATTATCTGATATTCTGCCTGGCCAATGGCAGCTGCTTGTGTAGGTGTGGTCTTCAGTACCAAAGAAACACCATGGGCCATGAGTATGAGTGCTTTGACACAGAGGAGAGCTTGGTTTTGAGCTGTACAGTGATTCTCAGTTATAAAGCATCAGTGTTGGTCCTCACAGTTCCAGGACATCGGGTGAGCCTTTTGGGAAAGGTTCCAACATGGCAGGCCTCAAGGTCCCACATTCTTTTCCCAACAGCTTCTCTTTCTTCTTAGTAGATGGATGACTACTGGTCTCACCTGCCCTACTCTGGTAGCTCTTTCTAACCAACAGGAAATAGCAAATTACATCATCTTTTATAAACCACATTTGGGTGCCCTGTTGTGGACCTGAGAGGTCCTGGGCTTGTTTACAGAGATCTGAGCTTCTTCCTAATTCCACAAATGTACAGATGGTAGCTGCCAGGTAGCCCTACCCAAGCCCCGCTCCACTCAGTAATGGCCATATATCTTTTCAGGCACCCAGCGTCACCATCGAGGGTTTCCTCCAGGCCCTGTCTCTGGCAGTGGACAAACAGTTTGAGGAAAAAAAGAAGCTTTCAGCTTAGATCCCAGACATCCATATCTGTTTTCAATGGACAACTAGGAGGTGACAACGCCTACCTCACAGTGCACACCAGAGACCATTCTAAGCCATGTAGGTCTGCAAGGTGGACAGACGGGCTGGCGGACTCTGTCAAGAGGGAAGGACTGTGTGTGTTATTCTATAATGCACATTTAAAAGCAAACTCCCTGTCTTTTTCAGTTTTAAAAGGTAATTCCAGTTCTGTTTGCATCTATGTAAAGACCCATCTAAATATTGATTCCCATCCTGACTCTAGCCTGTCAGACACAAGATGTTAAAATTTGTTTAAAATAAAGGAGGCTCAACACAGTTATCACAGAACAAGAAGGATGATGCTAAGTAAGTACGCAGTTACAGCACTGAAGGATAGATCCTTCCCTCAAGCTAGAAGAGACCAGTTAGCTTCAGTTAGCACAACATCTTATGCTTCAGTTAGCACAAGATGTTATGTAATGGATGAGAATGACATGTTCCTGTGATACAGAAATTAAGCGAAGGACTGCAGGTTCAGGTGAGGACTTCGTTGATAGTGATCAGATGTCATGTTCACAGGGACAAAGCGTACTTCTACAGCCAAGTGAAGCAGGCAATGTGTGTCTTGTTTCTCCACTAATGTTACTCATATTTCAAGTGAAAATGCATGTTGCCAAATATAAGCTAACACCTCACAGAATATCATGTTTTATGTCATCTTTTGGCATTAATGCTTTGTACATGAAGCTACTTTTAAAGGGAGTGCTATTTTTTCATAGAACTTTTTTAATATTAAACTTGTTTTCAGAATGCTTTTATTTTTATTTCAATGTCTACTTCAAATGCTGAATTTTACTAATAATGACTGCTGTATTCAAACAACATTAAATTGTCTATGTTCCAAGGAGCTCACAATACAGTCGTTGACAGGAACATACTCTGCCAGTCCTGTTTGGGAGCAGTACTTCTGAGACACAGCAGGCCATGGCTACTGCGTAACTACTCAACTTTACCCTCCTCTTTGATTCCTGGGGGCCCTGTGGGTGCTTTGGCTTCACTTTCCTTTGGGAATCTAGGGATAGAGCTATAACTAAAGTAGTGGACCACTTTCTGCTTCTCTCTATGCATCCTTTCTATCAATCTGTGCTTTTCAGAGTTTTCAGCTGACCTGTTTCATGATTTCCTGTATTCCTCTGTTTGGAATAAATTTGTCTCTTTTGCTCTGACTATTCTGATTCATGGACTTACAGAAGAACCTTCTAAACCATTTTCTTACCTTAGAAGTTATCTCTAACAAACTGAAAAGAAAAAAAGAGAGAGAGAAGTTAACAAGAATTCTATAGAAATTCTTGAAAAAGAAAGTTGTCAACTCAAAAGATAACAGCATAGTTTCGACACAAAAACAGACATTAGAAAAACATCAGCCATTCTCATGAATATATATTCAAAACTTTTCACAAAGTACTAGGAAATCGATGGGGGAAAAGCAAACAAAACAACAACAAAAAGACCAATGATAAACCAAAGCATGGCTTCCCCACACTTTTATGCCTAGGTTTTGGTTTTTGAGACAGGCTCTTACTATGTAGGTTTGGTTGGCCTACAGCTCAGAATGTGGACCAGGCTGGCCTCTAACAGATCTATCTCCTGAATGCTGGGATTAAAGGCATGTGCCATCACATCTAGCTTCCCTAGATTTTTTTAATGGTTTATTTATTTGCATGCATGTCTGTAAGATATGCACACATATGGGTGTACATGCCTGTAAATAGCCATGGTAGCCAAAAGGAAACATCGGTATCTTCCTCCTCGATCCCTCTCCACCTATTTCTTTAAGGAAGGCTTTTTCCTTAAACCTGAGGCTTGCTGTTTTCTTAGGTTGACTGAAAAATCCCAGAAATCTTCCTGTCTCAGAGCTGATGTTACAGTCATGTCAGGTTTCTTATGTGGGTACTAGGATCTGGACTCTGATTTTCTTGACTACCTAGTAAATGTTTTGTTGTTGTTTTTTAATTTTGTGTTGAGTCTGTGAGTTTCACAGCATGCACCCCAGTCCCACTCATCTCCCTGTCTCTTTGTATCTGCCCTCTGCCCTTGCAACCTCCCTCCCCCCCAAAAAATAAACAAACAAAAATAAAAGCATAGAAAATCTCTCTTCATGTAAACTGCAGTGTGTCACAGTGTGTCCCATAGATTACCATTTTGTCCATACATCTTCACTTGCAAATGTTATTACAATGAGTCATTGGTCTGGTTCAAGGCCTCTAGCTTCTGCTACACCGCCAGTATTGGTTCCTCACTGGGACTCCTTTTGGTTATCCCGTTGCCCTGTGTCATAGATCCTACACCTTTGGCTCAGCAAGACTGACCCTATCATGCTCTCCGACAGTTCATAGTTGAGGTAGATTTTGAGGTGGGCCAACTCAGAGCCCTGGATCTGGGCCTGGATGATAGCTGAGTTGTTCAGCCTCCCTGGTGAGACTGGGGGGGGGGGCACTCCCCCAAGTGCTGCAGCCCATGAGGGACAGGGCCTCCTGCTTTTATTACCTTGGGGCCAGCTTTCCTGACTACCACAGGTGGTGAGGGGAGGGTATTACCCTTGTGCCCATGCCACCTCACGTCACACCTTCAGGGCTGCCTCAGCTGGTACCCTCACCACCAGGGCCAGCTCTACTGTGCTGCCCAGATGAGGTGCAGGGCCAGCTCTTCTGATTGCCTCAAGTGGCAAGGGGGTAGAGGCCATCACCTCATGCCTAAGCCACTTCACATACCATGGACAGGTCCAGCTCCCTCATACTCATGCCCTCAGTGCTGGCTCACCCCACCACTATGGTCAGCTCTCCAGAGTGCTCTAGCCAGTGAGGGGTGGGGCTGGTACTACACAGCCCTTGGACATCTGCTATGTAGCTAGGCAGCTCCATAGTCTAGGGAGGTTCACAAAGTCTCTAGTGGTAATATCAGCCATGGACATCAACACCAACTCTTGACCCTGTATGGTCAGGGACCGAGACTTGGTCCTTAGTGACAACACAGACTGGAACTTCACCACATTCTCGGGCGACAGGCTGCCTACTCAAAACAGGCTGTTCTTCTCCACCTGTGGCATCTGTAGTTCATCTCTCTTCACAATGCTCAAACTGTACCGCTTCTTTTTCTCTCCAATGTCTACCACATACTTACCCATGTGGCTCCTGTTATGAGCAGCCCGTGTGGCTGGCAGGCCTCTGGGTGACCTCCTCTGCCCATGGGTAAGTGGGCCTCTAGGTATCTACAGCCTGCCCACATAGCATGGTGACGGGACTTCTTTCCCCTCCCTCCTGCACTGCATTGTGTGGTGATAGGCAGGTCTCACACAGACGCCCACCTGTGCCATGGCAGGTGGGCCTCTCTGTCCACACTATAGTAAGGGCCTTTGACTGCTAAGCTATCTCTCATGCTCCTAGATTTTTAAGTTATTTTTCTGTTGGTTTTATTTTGAATTTACATTTTTTTAACTTTAAAAAGAATCTTTAGAAGTTCTATATACATATATAATGACCTTTTGGTCATACTCATCTCTCCACCCTCTTTCATCTTCCTTCTCACACAGTTCCCCTATTCCTACCAAGTACTCATTCCATTTTTATGTCTGTTTCTTTTATCTTTACTTCTTGAACCATTGAGCTTAACTAGGATCACTTTCATGGGCATAGGTGTAACGCTAACCACTGGTGCTTGAGTAACCCATCAGTGTCCACACCAAAGGTTTCCTCTTCCTCAGCCATTGATTTCATTAGCTCTCCTGAACAAGGCTGGGCCTTATGAGCCCCTCCTCCATCCATAACTGAATGCTCAGGGGCCCCGCCTTATACAGACCCTCTGCAGGCAATCTCAGCTGCTGTGAATTTCTGAGAGTCACTACTATGCCATGTCTATAAGATAGTATTTCAGTCCTTTTGAGTTCTTCACCCCTTGGGCTCTTGTGTGTCAGGATGCCCTTTCCCCGGCATTTTTTAAAATTTATTACAATTTATTCACTTTGTATCCTAGCTTTAGCCCCTCCCTCATCCCCTTCCAATCCTGCCCTCCCTCTTCTCCCCTGTCCCTCCCCCAGGCCACTGATAGGGGATGTCCTCCTCCCCTTCCATCTGATCCTAGCTTATCAGATCTCATTCAGACTGGCTGCATTGTCTTCCTCTGTGGCCTGTTAAGGCTGCCTCCCCACTAATGCACTTTGCTATATTGATAAATTAAGAAAAGGTATTCCAAAACCCTACTTGAAAAGCAGATGAGCCAGCAGCCTGCAGAAGAAAAGTATGGTTGCAGAATCAGAACGTGTGAGATGCCTCCTTGCTACCTATGGTTTACTGCTTGTCAGGACAGCTTAGCCCAGGTCCAGAAGAGCATTCAGTTTCTGCAGTAGCCTCTCTTCTCCAGAATAGTTTACTGCTGGGTAGAATCTAAAAGTACAGGCCAACGGTTAGATTGCAGGGTCCCCTTGGTTTTTCCTCACCAGTGCAAATCTCAGTGTTTCGTTTATTATTTCTGCCTACTGCTTTTAGGTTTGGCCTAATCTTAAGGTGCATTATTTATTTGGATTCTGATATTTCAAAAGATTAATTTTGGGGGGTCTGTATGGGTCTTTGCCAGGTATGAGTATATGTTGAGTGCCAGGGTGTGATGGATGTCAGCCGTGTGAGGATGACCAGCGTAGGCAGGTTCCGGTGCAGAAAGCAGTGGTGGGTCCTCTTTTTTTCTTAGTACTAATTAGCATTGAGTCTGGTAACGGGCTAAGACCTCTCCTGCGCAGGCCCTCATCCCATTACACTTTGTGTAAAGCTCTCAGAATAGTCTGTGGATACTGGTGCCTTTTCAGTTCCCTTAGCTTCTTCTTTGCCTCCATGCCTTCACTGATGCTCAAGCATCTTAACCCTGGTGGCCTTTCTAGGTTAACCCCTCAACCAAACAGCCCAGCAGAGGTAGGGAACTGCTGCTGAACTGCTCCTCCTTGCCCTCAGGACCCAAGACAGTTCCATGAAGACTGCCTATAACATAGGCCCAATTGAATATTCAGGGTGATTGCTTCTACCTGGCAAGACAAGGAAATTTTCTGAATATGACTCAGGGTAAATACCTGTACTAATGGGCAGATACTTAATGACTGTAGGTTAACTGGTGTGACCGACGCATATTCTAGGGTTAACCTGTGCAAATGCAGATAATGCATGGAGAGACATTTCTTGTGTGTATGGCTGTGACCTCATCCCTGTGTTGTTGCTTGAAACTGGCCCCTCCATTTCCCATTCTAACCAGCCTTTATGACGTTCCCTACCCCTTCACCCCTTTAGACAGGTCCCCACAACCTGAGATAATGAATGGGGCATGAAGGCACAAAGGTCAGGAAATAGTGAAGGAAGGTACTCCATATTCAGACTCCATGATTTAGAGTGTGCAAGGACCATCTTCAAACTACTAAGATATTCAGCATCCAAGTGTCCAGGTAAAAAGATGTGATCTGGGAATTGAAGGAGGTGAGAGTGTGAGTGAGAGTATGGAGTGGAGGGAACCCAGATAGAAAAACCAAGGACAAGAGATAGAGAGGCCCAAGTAGGGAAGGAGCCCCTCTGTGGAGCTGGGGTCGGACAGTCTCAATCTGACCAGCAGAGGGCAAAATCATCCTGCAAATCAGGAATGGACCAGGGAGGAGGTGGGTATTGCCAGTAGAATTTTTCTCAGCCCAGCCATCAACTACAGTCCTTTCCTCCTCCTGGTCCTATATGTTCAGTACAAGGATGTGTATGGACATCTATATGTATTGTATAACTTTTCCTGAGAGATACGAACAAACATCTTTTCACCTCACATAGGGCAGCGATGAGAAATTATTTGATCTAAATACAGCTTTGGAAATCAGTGTTTTGGGGGATAACTTAGAGAAAAATTGTGTCTCAGACAGCTGCATCACTGATAAAAGCCACACTCCATCAGGCTGGCAGTTTATGACGCTGTTATAACTGGAGTTTCGTGAGCAGCTTGCCGGCAGCTCCACTCCAGATTCTCCCCCGCCTGTGTAAACTGAGTAATTCATCTGAGAATCTTCTATATTGCCTGAGCATCCTGCTTGTGAATTTCTGTTTGGAAGAAATAGCTGTAGAATAGCAGGGGACCCTGCAAGGGTGGGGAGGGTAGACAGAGGGTAGCTTACAGCTACCTGTATCCCACACTGGAAATAACCTGAGCTCCTTGCAGGCTATTGCAGGCCGTGCTGGATGGGCATAATCTTTCAAGTTCAGAGATGACTTCCTGAGTCTGGGGTGGAAGACTTGTGATGGAGCTAGTGTGGACTTGACAGCCAGAAGCCTGACCTAAGAGGGATCTCTGAAAGGTTACGGCCCACAGTTTTCTTCACAACATTCCACAGGCAGTGCATCACTGTGTAGACTCCACACAGAATCTGGTGGCCCATCAAAATGAGAAAGGGGCCTGCCTCTATGGAGCCTGTAATGGTTAGTAGAGAAAGGTACGTAGATCTGGAAACACCTGTGGAACCCCCTGCTTATCAATACCCTTCTTTTCCCATCCTTAATGGAATGGATAGTCAAGTGGCCACAGGAGTCTGCTGACTCAGGGAAACAGCCTAAGTGTTCCCTGAGAAAGATGTAGTTGAACATGGTCACCATTCAGCTAGATAAGACTTGACCTGCAAATCAGGGGCTACAAATCTCAGGGCATAGTAGTGTAGGACTGGGTCCCTCTACCTCTGTTCTGCAGGGGTCAGATGGTGAGTTGGAAAGAGCCCGCACTCTAAGCTGAAAGCATCATCACCTTCCTGCCTCTCACACCCCGTGTGTGTTTGATGTACCATCCTAGGAGACCACTTCCCACTTGGACTGTTGCACTAGAATGGCAGCGTTACAGTGTTAGGTGACTTTATCCCAATTGTGTACTTAGGCCAGGGATGCCCCCTCAAGACCATCTAGCCCTGAAATCTTCCATGGCCATTGTTAGCTGTTTCACAGCAACTTGATGTGCTGGGATGAGTAGAGGATGGGGGTGGGGTGGGAGGGAGGTTCCCCTTTGAGGGAGGATCAGGAAGGAGGGTGGGGGTGGGAGGAGAGGAGGAAGGAGCTGCGATTGGGATGTAAAGTGCATGAATGAGTAAATAATCTTTTTAAAAAGAAAGGAAAGTTTGGTATGCCAGTGTCCTGACCCTTTCCTGTTGGTGCTTGCATCCCACTCAGGAGCGCAGAATTCACACCAGCTGGTCAGGGACATCCCTAGCTCTTGAGGAACTTGTCCAGTCCTCACAGCTGAGCCATTAAGAGGCCAGAACAAATCCTAAAGTTGAGATTCCACCGTGAATTGTGAAGGAGCTTACCAAAGCCCAGGGAAGGTCTGCTGTCTAACATATTTCTCAAGTAAAAGGAGTTTCTGTATTTGGGAACCATTGCTAGGTAGAAGGGTGCTTGCCTTGTCTTCTTTCTCTTAGCTTCAGGGACCAGTGTTTCTAGCTTCTTGGAGGCACAAAGCAATTTATTCATTTCCCTTATTTTTGCCTTTGCTTGTTTTGAGACAGGAGCTTGCTATGTAGCTGTGACTGCCTTGAAACTCTATATGCAGCCCAGACTGGCCTTAAATTCAGTTATCCTCCTGCTTCTGCCTCCCGAGTGTTGGGATTACAGGCCTGCACCACTGTCCCTCGCTTCTTGCTCCCGTTCCTGGTGACCAGGTGTTCCCCAGTGACACATCTGGCCTTCCTTCCTCCAGTGGCTACATATCTGGGCTCTGAGGTCTCCACATTCTCTTCATTCCTAGAAATCACCGAGGACAGCTTAGTGTGCAGATTAAAGTCAGATACTTTGTTCAGTCTTACCTGGGGTGTGACCACAGAATCTGGGTTTCAGGGCACTCGATAGCCCTGACATTCACATCCCTAGATTGGATAGATACAAACCTCTTGTGGTTCTCCGATGACCCTGACTGGAAAACAGGGCCTCTGAAGGAGTTTCCATCGGCCACCCAGAGGAGATGGCAGACGCAGGTAATACATCCCATGGTGGGCGCAGCAGGTGCCACCAATGACTTTGAGGTATCCTGTCAGCTGATGATACTCTTCGTGGCCAGCTGTGATCTGCTCATATGGGCAGCAGACCTAGCTTCAGTTCCAACATTCTGTTCCCACCCCTTCCTCCTGGCTGCTGCATGCACTCCTTTATTCTGCCAACACAAGCACTCATTTACCAGGGAGCCAGAGTGGCGGCTGGCTTCTTGTGGGACAGAAACTGCCCAAAGTTGGTTTAGCTGCTAGTGAGTTCTTCTAATATGCTATTTTACGTTGATTTGTTAGGTTTTTTAAAAATGTGTTTAAACCAGCAGCCTCTTCTGAAATAACTTAAATTTTTATTCTGCTAATAGGCACCTATGAACTACATAATTCATGTCCATATGCTTAGAACAGTAGCTCTCAACCTCAAAGGAGTCAATTCTTTTGGGAGTAGAAAGACCCTTTCACAGAGGTCACATATCAGATATCCTGCAATATCAGATATTTATAATATGATTCATAACAATAGCAAGATTACAGTTATGAAGTAGTAACAAAATAATTGTATTAAAGGAATTATATCTAAGGGTTGCAGCATAGGAAGGCTGAAAACCAGCGGCTTAGAAAGAGCTTTGCCTGGGATACTGGCTAATGTCACTGGCGTCTAGAAATGGATGTTCACCCTAAAACTATTTAGAACTCACGAGTGTGGACTTTGCATGTCTTCAGTGTCTAAGAGGAAATGTCACTAGCACATTTCACCTACACATGCACTTACTACCTACAGATACAGTCTCAGGTGGCTTGAGACTTGAGTTTACAGAAGGAGAATGACCAGGACACACACACACAAGTTTATTCATTAGAGAGTCCTGCAGCATAGGAACCTTCGTATGGAAATAGAGCCAGTTAGTGGAGCACCCATGTGCCAAATCAGATCAGTAGGAGATCTTAGAGGAGGCTAGAAGAAAGTAACTGATTTTAACAGAATGGCATGGTCCTTGTTGATCAAAAATTAAATTCTTGCCTCTGGTTTCGGCATTTCCTCCCATGTAATTCCACCTCCTGCTTCTTAGAATGGGACCACCAGAAAGTGGCGCTATTACTCCTGCCATTTCTGGCCGTTTCTGAGTGCCTTGAGCTTACCATTGTCCACATCCAGAGCAGCACTTTTGAGGTGCATTGTCTTAGCTCCTTCACATTGTGTTGTTAAAGGAGATAGAAGGCTGCCTGATCCACACTTCAGGAGGGGCTTCTCCCAGAATTAAAGCAGCAAGCCATTGTCAAGCACTTCTATACCAACTGGGCTTAGGTCTTGAGGGCAGGATGTGGACTTCAGGAACTGGCTCTTTTTTCCTGGGTAGAAAAACATCAACAAAGTACATGGTTCAACTCTCCCTTTTAAAGCAGATCACTCATGTTGATACAAAACACAGCTTTTACATGAAAAGGAATGAGTTAATTTTTGAGCCAAGCAAGAGTGACCATGACCCGAGAACATAAATTCAAATTCCCCCTCCCCCAAAAAACACGTGTACCACCAATTTCACCAAGTTTTTATACTTACAGAATTTTTTAAAGCTGTAAATCAAGGTCTTTTTCAAATACATTGGTTGAAACATCAAGTTGGACAGGTCAGCAAAGGAAGTCTCATCTGTAGGTCTCACATGTTATCTGATCACATTCTTAGCTTTCAGCAATGATGACATTGGTAGAAGCTAGTGACCTGTTAAGATACTACATTTCAAAAGATTTTACTTGATAATCACAAGGATATTATATCAGACATAGTAGTGGTCAATGAGGGGCTATAAAGGAGACTAAAGAATGCCCAGTGTAATTTTGCTCTAGATCAGTGGTTCTCAGCATCCAAATATAGTTCTTCATGTTGTGGTGACCCCAACCATAAAATTGTTTTTGTTGCTATTTTATCATTGTAACTTTGCCACTGTTGTGAATCATAATATAACTATCTGATATGCAGGCTATCTGATATGCAACCCCCATGAAAGGGTCCTTTGACCCCAAGGGGGTAGCAACCCACAGGTTGAGAACCACTACTCTAGATATTTTCAATATTCCAGCTTTTCCACAATCACAAAATTCTAAATTAGCATCACATTGAAAGGGGCAATAGTACAGAGGAGGAGCCATTCCAAGGCTAGCATGGGACTTGGGGGACAGAACTACTCACAGTAACTCACAGTAACCCCAGGACTCAGTACTTCAAGCACAAAGATGCGAAAGGCAATCACCCCATTCAATACCAATGCCACCAATGCCTCTGTTTGCTGGGGATTTTGAGCATCTGGGAAACTATCTTGTCTCGGCAGAAGTATCCAGAATCTCTTCTGGAGGCTTTGTGCTTGCCACAGATCTCAGGGATGGCCTGCAGCAGACTCAGGTTCTCCCTTCTGGTACAGCTAGGTGGTGGGGCTTACCACAAGTACCATCATGTTGGGAAGATCTCATGTTCTGCCTTCCTGATGAGCCTTTCTGCTTTCATGTTGGAACCTCACTTTCTCCAGTATATGTGAAAGTCACGTATTCATCCTTGTTCTTCTGCTGCCCTAACTTTGGGTTCACACTTGAAACTGTTTCCTATCAGCTTCTCAGTCTCTACATGACCAACATTGTTTACATGGGGTTTCTTTATGTCCATGAGGCCCATGTCCCAGGGTGCCTTTGTATATGAGCTGTTGTAGTAGCTTGTATAAAGTTCATGATGAAGATAGGTCTACTCACCTGGCTCTACTATCTACCTACATTCCCCTAGTAGTGTGTTTTTTCCTCCTGGACCTTGATCTCTAAAGCTTTCTTACAGTGGTTGTAGTGAGGACCTTTACCAGTCTTCTCAGTGATCCTTATGTCTAGTCAGTCGAGTCTTATTTTTATCCTGAAAACTTGCTAGTTATTAGTTTTTCTGTATCCCATATTTTACTTATTTCTCTCTGCCCCTGGGCCCTATGTGGATGTGACCATTAGCTTGGACTTTAGCCCCAAGGTTCCAGCCAGCCCCTTTTCATGACACTTGCTATGACATGCATAACTCATGGTACAGTCTTCTTCTCCTCCTTTAGGGATTTTTCACATTATATACTTCACTAACTCAAAAAGAAGTTTTGTATCCTGCCTGCTCTGTAGGAGCTTCTCTGAAGTATAACAAACTCAATATCCTAATGTCTAAATGTCCTGTCTGCCATTCCTCTGGAGTGCTGGTCCGGTGACCCCACCAGGCATTACGCTCTCACTTGTGCCCATGTGTTAGCTTGACTCACCTCCCTCCTCTCCCAGCATGCCTCATCTAGGTTCTCTGTCAACAGCGCCCCCAGTTCTTTCCACAGCCTCACTGCCTTAAGTCACCTGCCCCACAGCCAAGCCGTGTCTCCATCTAGGTGGAGTCCGCATCTGTCTTGGGAGGATTCTTCTGTTGGGCCAAGGAGCTGCAGCCTTAGTCCACTTTGGGAGCCTTTGGGCTGTCAGTCTCCCTCTTATTTCTTTCTGGCGGCTCTGGTCCTGGATGTCACTGTCACCCTACTTTTCCCTGATGGTCTGGGCTTCATTCCAGATGGTTTCTTCATGACTTCCTGCGAGTCTCAAGTTCTTGTCTTATGTCTAACATAATACTGAACGTCTCACTCACTGACTTAGGTTTCAGTTATTGCTTAATTTCCTGGTTTTGATTTTCTGGTTCTGCTTGCTTTTAACTACTCTCAAGTCTCCTTTACATGTCTGAAAGCACATGATGCCCATTTATTTTTCACCTCCAACACTGAGGGACTCTTCTTCCTGTATTAACAAACAGTACCCAGACTGCTGTTTCTAAGGACTTCATTGCAAGCTACTAAGTTTTTTAAATCTCCTTTTCTGGAAGGCCTTGCGAAGATGCATGTGGTACCCTACACGGTGGACTGACATTTTACTTCTTTTGGGAGCTTGGGAACAATGCTAGATTTTAACCACATTAAAACAAACACTTAGCCCTTGTCCACCAGACTCCCAGGATTGCAAGGTGATTGCAAGGCTGCAAGCTCACTAGGACCATAAACTTGTTATGAGTTACATGGGAGATGCCCTTCTCATACTCATTCTCTCTAATCCTTGCATTTGCCACCCTCTGACTAATCCTGAGTTCTTCCACTGTGACCACCTTTGCTTTGGATGCATCTTGTATTAGCCTGAGTCTCTAGAAAATGAACATTGCTGTTTGCATCACTGAGATGGCAAACTTCCCTGGAATAAGACAGGCTCTGGTCTGACTTTAGTTTCTTATGGGGATGGGGATGCAGAAGACATCCTCACTGATTGGCCTGGGAATGTGCTATACAAGCCACCCAGAATACTGGGACTTTAGCAAGACCCAGCCGCTGTTTCTCTGCTCCCTGTGTCTGTGGATGTTTCCTAAGTCTGAGGGTCTTCTGTGGCTGCCTCTCCAGGCTGACAGCTAGCCATGTCATTTTTCTCACAGAGGCCGTGCTCCTGGGTCTGTCACAGTCCATAGTGGGAAGTGGGAAAGGGCCAGTTCAGACACTCATATTGTTGTGGGAGGCCACCGCTCGATAGATAGGGTGCAGGGAAGGGCCTCCAGGGTCTCCCTGGACACAGGGGTATACTCTCAAATTCTGATTTTAGGAGAAATCTTCAGAATGACTCATAGTGGGCCATGTGCAGGACTTCTTCCAAAATCTCAATCACATCTATCTGTTCATTTCTCCTCCAGCTTTCTTCTAGCTCTTTTCCCATTGTGGTAAACAATCATCAGCCTACTGGGTGTGAGAGCTTGTAGAGAACAAGTGAAATCCTGAGTGAATGTGTGTTGTTGACATGGGTATATCCATGTCAAGGACTTTAATGTTTCAGGCCCTTGGTAGTGGCAGAATCTTCCCCAGGTGAGCCTTGTGTTTGTGGGGGGGTGGGGGTGGGGTGGGGGGTATGAGATGGCAAAGCCTTCTTCTGACCCAAGTTCAAATGTTGACAATATATGCAGAAAATGTCCACTATAGTCATCCCATAAAGACTGTGCCCCTACAGAAACTGCTCCTACAAAAATTAGCTAACCCTGCCTCCATGTTCAACTGGATATAATAAATATGCTGAATTTCTAAGCTGCTGTGTTTTCTCCATTTGAGCTCAAAATACCCCATCCTAGCATTTCTGTATGTGTATGTATCTATCCTTCATTTCCTGGGCACTCTGAGTCAGGCTTCAAGGACCCAAGCCAGAGAACAGCTAGGGATGAGGGGCTAGAAACAAAACACGTTCCTTAAAATGTCTGTGGAGGGGGTGAGGTGTCACTAGGTACCATGCTAAAATGGCCCATGTGAGACTGGAGTTTGAGCCAGGTGGGACCTAGTTCCTGTAAGGACCCCACCACCACCACCACCCCCCAAAAAAGAAAAGAAAAATCACTGGGTTTATTTTGAAAACAGAGTCATTTCTCCTTCATTATTTTACACAACCTGAAATCTGAGTTCCTGGGGCATGAGCAGCGCACCTGGGCAGACACAACCCTGTCCCCAGAGCCTTACCTCCTTTCAATGCCTGGACAAAGCAGGAGACAATTTAGAACTCACACAGCCCAAAGTCAAGTTGTGTTTTTTAAATTGGAATGAAGGAGTCGGCTAGTCCCTCAGTAGGAGTCTGGGATTCTCAGTAGTTACAGGGTATGATAGCTTGGTGAAAGGCAAAGACAGTGTAGTGGGGGTGGAGTCTATGAAAGAAATTTGTGTGTATCCTAAGTATTCCTTTTTCTGGGGACCAGCCACCTACAGGAGAGAACACAGTCCTGTTCACAAAATGTTCGAGTGGAATTAAGGGTCACTCAGCAGGCAAAGACTCCCCTACACCTGGAGAGACCACTAGAGCTACAGCTAGGCCTGCCTGGAGCAAGTGAGCAGATTCTCCGAGGCAGAGCTCTGTGTCCACCAAAGACGCTGACAGAGAGAATGTGTGAAACGCATGCTTCATTGATCCTCTTCTTTCTCTTCTGCCCCTGGCCTGACTCCCTCCCTGAGATCCCACCTTCTCTTCTCACTACCTCCCTCCTCCTCCTCCTCCTCTCCTCCTCAGGGTAGAAGACCATCTTGAGTGTGGGGCACACTATTTTATGGACCAGGCCCTGTACTGAAAAAGAGTGGGCAAGTTGAGCATAAGCATGCATGTGTTAATTCATCGCTCTCTCGCGACTGCTTCGGGTTCCTCCTGCCTTGATTCCACTACCGTGCTGTACTATAAACCAAAATTGTGAGCCAAATAAGCCTTTTTTCAGAATATTTTACCATAGCAATAGGAATAAAAATAAAAATCTCTATTCCTTTTTCCCCTGTTCCTCTCACTCCTCACTCTATAACTTCCTCCTAATCCCTTTTGTCATCCTTTCCCATTTCCCCTTGCTTTTTCCTTTTCTTAACATGTGATCTCCCCTTCCCATTTTCCCCTCCTCATACCACTCCTTGTTCCTCTTTCTCCTTTCTAGCTCCTTCTTCTCCTTCTCTCCCTGAGCCTGTTCCCTACTTCTCTGCAGTGCTTGGCTACCTTGTCATAAAGTCTTTCTCCTTGGGTTGGAGAGATGGTGAGATGTACTTGTTGCTCTCAGAAGACCTGAGTTCCATTCCCAGCACTCATATAGCAGGTCACAACCACCTGTTACTCCAATTCCAGGAGATCTGCTGCCTTCTTCTGACCTCCACAGGCATCACATGGCACACAAATATACATACAGGCAAAACACTCATAGGCATAAAATAAATCTAAAAAAATTCTTAAAGAAAGTTTCTCTTCTGCTTATAGCAGGAAAATGGCTGTGAACAGGTGGCCTTTGCCTTCCAAGGCTTGTACATGTGGAAACCCTACTCCTTAAAGGTTGCACTAATGCATTCCTACCCAAAAATGTGTTCTAAAGAGTCAAGTACCAGACCCGTCTTGCAAGCTCAGGGAAGACAGAGGTTCCTCAGCACTGGTTAGAGGTCTTCCTAGCTATTCTTTCATTCACTAGAAGAACGCACAAAATTTCTCCCTATGCATCAATGCCAAGTGAGCTTAGTACCAGAATGAGGGCCATCTGCTCTCATTATCAGCCTCTTGGTGTGGGGCACTGTTCCTTCTCAGAGTGACAGTAATATGAGGATGGTTGTGATGTCACTGTATCATCAATTGAACTTGTAAAAGAGTGTGATCCTACAGAGATTAGAGACTACAACCCAGGGCAAGATGGAGAAAGAGCAGTCATTTAGAAATACCTGGGTCAAAGCTCGACAGGTTCAAAGGATCCACTCATCTGACCCACACCCCTCTTTTCCCCCTTGTTTGGTTTTTCAAGACAGAGTTTCTCTGTATAGCCCTGGATGTCTTGGACCTACTCTGTAGACAGGCTGGCCTTGAACTCCAAAATCTGCCTTATTTACATTCCCTAGCTTTCCCTTTCTTATCCCAACCCCTGGCTGGCCTTGAACTCCAAAATCTGCCTTATTCACATTCCCTAGCTTTCCTTTTCTTATCCCAACCCCTGTCTTAACCCTTTGTGCCCCATTGTGATAGTATGCCAAGCTGCCCTTATTTTTCATCATCTTGAGAAATACTGGCCAGGTGTCTCATATTTGCTTACACGTGCATATACATGCGTGTGCACACCCACCACATACAAAGCCCCCTTTGACACTGCCCCATTGTGGTATGGTGCTAGTCTAGTGTTAGGAAATGTGGGCATTGTTTTTCTCTCACTGGTTTCCAGCTGCACTCAGAACACACCGGTCTGAGGTCAGTTTTGTGCATGGAGATCTTCCTGTGACTCAAGACGTGTGCCTCAGGAATGTGCTCTCTGTAGTTGCAGCATGGAGTGGGCTGCAAGTACCAGTTGGATCCAGGCCGTTAATGATGTTTATTATTCTATACATCTTGGCTGGCTTTCTTTTCACTGTTTCTACCAATTTTTGAGAATGTGGTATTGACACATCAACCACATTTGTGACTTTGTCTATTTTTCTTTTCGGCTTATTCATTTTTGCCTCTTGTGTTTTGAATCACTCTTGCTTAGGATTGTATCTTCTTGTTAAATTTATTTTTCTTCTCTTTGTTAGTCATGATGAAGTGTCCATTTTTATTAGTGAAAATGTCTTTGTTCTGAAATCCATTTTGACTTTAACATATTCACTCCAGCATTTATTTGATTTGTGTTCTTTAATAATTTTAAATCTCCTCTATTACTATTATTTCAAGTGAGAGTTTTTCATTTTGTTTGTTTGGTTTGGTTTGGTTCTAAATTTTTGAGACAGGGTTTCTCTGTTGTAGCCCTAGCTGTCCTGGAACTTGCTCTGTAAACCAGACTGGCCTCAAACTCATAGAGATCTGCCTGCCTCAGCCTCCTGAATGCTAGTTTTAAAGTCATGTACTACTGCTGCCCAGCTTCAATTAAGTTTTTTGACATAGTATGTATTGGGTAATTTTTCAAAGTCCATTTTCAGCACTTCTATTAATCATTGGATTTTTAAGAGTATTTAAATTTGACTTAATTGTTCATACATTGGGGCATAGGACACCATTTTGTTATTTGGGTTTTTTTCCTCATTATTGTTTATTGTCTTGCTTCTCATTTCCTACCTCTTTTTGAGTTATTTAGTCATTTCATAGTGTGGTAATCAGCTTCCCATCTCTATAGTGAAATACTTCAGGTAATTAACATATAAAGAAAAAAAAGGGTTGTTTTGGCCCAAAGCCTTTTTAGCTCAAGATCAGCAGGTGGGGATGTCAGATGACAAAGATAGGGCACCCATGGTGCATCAAATTGCTCATGGTGTGGCCAGGAAGGAAAACAGAATGATAATGGGCCCAGAACTCAGTGACTTAAAGACCTTCCACCACTTCTGAAAGGGTCTACAACCTCCCATTAGCATGCTCTGGGGACCAAGCCTGGGTAGGGACCTTAAAGGATCGGTAGGGAAATGGTCCTCTAAATCCTAGCCACACAATGACATTTTTGAGAAGCCTCCATTTAGTTGTTCTGTACACTAAGGCTGTGTGCCAGACTGCAATAAAACAAGGCTGTCCTTCCTTCTCTAACAATGATTCTGAGACCCTGGACTTTCTAATAAGAATATGGACAGAGTATACCTAACTACAGTTCCTTCGTAGGCTTTAGTTTTCTCATGCTCTCTGCTGAGTACATAAACTTAGAGCTCTAAGTACATAAACTTAGAGCTCTATAAAGTAGAGAAGGAAGGTAACATTGGTGAGTGCATGTCAGGAGCTGGCAGTCTCTATTACAAGATGGCGCTGGTTTCCAGGTTCTTCGTGGACACGGCAGTGGTAAACAACTCGTGTGCGCATGTGCATAGCCCACCAGGGGTTATGCTAATGAGGGTTTGAGATACAGACCAATCATGGAAGTACACGCCATCTTAAGTCCTATTTAAGCAGCGTCAGTCTGGAGCTCGGGGTCTTCCGCCTTTTGTGGCTCGCTGCGCAGCTGAATAGCATGATGTATCCCCAATAAAGCGTGCTCCAGAAGAATCCTGTTGTAGCGTCTTCCTTGCTGGCGAGGTGGGCGCGACAAGTGCAGATGCCTGCAAGCCATACAGTGCTCTGTAAGTAACTCCGACAAAGTCATTTACTTATGAAGCTGAACTGGTTTGAGTCTTTTGGTGCTGTACCAGTTTTGAGGTAGGCATTTGTTTAACAACTCCCTGGAAATTCGCACAGGATGCCAGTCCAAACCATGGCGTGTAGCTGTTCACTTTAGTTTAACAACTTTCACTGTTCGGGCGCAGGCACTACCATTACACCCAGTGTACCCTTAAAGCAACTTGTACTTCTACCTCAGATGTGCCTAGTACATGAGACTTCCATAGTCGTGTTCATGTGGTGATTGCAATGCTTATTTTGATATTTGTTCACTGTATTAGCTTTACATTTCAAAGCATGTATTATTTATGTTTTGTTTTATCATCCAATGCATATTCACTGGTTTCAGTCCTACAATTAGATAGATCTTGGGCCAGTCCCCAGAGATAGTTCTGTAGCTTTTCTGGTTATTTTGTGGTTGATAGAAGTTTAGATTTTAGCAAATTTTTCAAGAATGACTTGTAGGGGTAGTATTCCCTGAGTGGTTGTATATTTATGACTGCTTTTGACTTTGTTCTTGATAAATGGCTTGGTTGCACACAATATTCTTGGCTCAAAGTTCCTTCCCTGGAGTCTCTTAAGCTATTTCTCCACTGTTTTCTAGTAAAAGATTGTTATTAAAGTACTTGGAGCCAATATTCTGTTCTTTTTTTTGTAAATAAATTAGGCATTTTTTCCTTTAATATCTGTCTTAGTTAGGGTTTCTATTGCTATGAAGAGACACCATGACCACGGCAACTCTTTTAAAGGAAAGCATTTATTTGGGGCTGTCTTACAGTTCAGAGGTTTAGTCCATTGTCAGAATGGCAGGAAGCATGGTGACATACAGGCAGACATGGTGCTGGAGATGGATAAGAAAGTTCTACATCTGGATCCGCAGGCAGCAGAGACACTGGGCCTGGCTTGAGCATTTGAAACCTCAAAGCCTACCCCAATGACACACCTTCCTCCAACAAGGCCACACTTCCTGACACTGCACTCCCTAATGACCAAGCATTAAAATACATAATGAGCCTATGGGGACCACCACACTATCCAAATATTTTTTTGTTTTGTGTTGCTTTGTTTTAATCTTTATAAACTCTAGACATTTTTAGGCTCTGTTTTGATACTGGGTTTTCAGGAATGGTTTTCCAGTTCGTTTGTACTGTGTGTCTTACTAGTATTCTGTTATGCCCATAAATTATTCCTGAATTATAAATATTGTTAGGTTCCACTACTCTTCTTTTTATTGATGATTCAAAATATATTGCCATATACACATAACACATGCCCCACATACAGACTACAACCTAATTGCATGACCATCATTACAATAAAACGAAATAGTATCCATATTGATGACAAGAATATATCATGAAGCTATGTCTAAAAACAAGTAAAAACTGCCACCAAATATTTTTAGTTAATTAAAGTAAGCACTGATTTCCACTCTTTTCCTAGTCTAGCATAGCCGTTTAGGACAATGGCTGATTGAGGAAATATACCTGATGCTCTCTGTATTAGTGGCTTTCCTGTTGCTGTGATGAAACACCATGGCCAAGGCAACTTGAAGAAATAGTTTATTGGGGTTTATGGTTCCAGAGGGTTAGTGTTTATGATGGCAAAACAAAGGCCATAGGCAGCAAACGGTGTGGCTAGAACAGAAGCTGAGGGCTTATATCTTGAACTGTAAGCACAAAGAGAGAAAGAGAAAACTGGGAATGGTTTCCAAACCTCAAAGCCCATCCTCAGTGACGAATAGACATACTTCCATTGTCAAGGCAACCCCTCCTAAACTTACAAAAACAGTGTCACCAACTGGAGACCAAGTATTCTAATGCCAAAGACAAAGGGACATACATTCTCATTAAAACCATCAGACTCTCTGAAGTACCCTTACTTTGGAGTAGCAAAGAGACTGGATGAACTGACTTCTGTATTCCTCATCAGTAAGGTGTCTACCCCAGATCACCTTATGCTTCTGGGGACACAATCATCAGAAGTTCCAAGTCACTCCAAGCTCAGGAGTACCTGCCTATGACCTTGAGCCATGCACATGACCCTTAACCTTCCCAAGCCATGTGGGTACTATCAACAGCCAGGATAGTCAGTGGCCCAGGATGTTAGACATTTGGGTCAAGCTGCCTGCCATGTGCAGAGGTCAGAAGACAACTTTTGAGATTTGATTGTCTTTCCATCATGTGAGTGTCGGAGAAGGAACTTAGTGGAAATTGACCCTACTTGCTGAGTCATGTTGGATTTAATGAAGCTCCTGATAAATAGTTCACAATCGAATTTGTTCACTCAAAGCAAACAATTCAGTGGATTTTCACAGATATGCCCAGCCATTACCACAGGGAATTCCAAACATTTCCATCATCTTACTCCCTTCAGTGTCCCCTGATCCATGACCATGCCTATTCACTATCTCAAAAGTATAGGCATCCCAATCCATGAACATGAAATATATCTTGATCTATTTCTATCACTTCTTTGAAAAAATATTTTAGTTTTCAGTATATTTCTCTTGTTAACTTTATTTGTAAGGGTTTTTATGGCATTAACACTCTGTTAACTCCATTACCGTTATTTTTAGACTGTCATTGCCAGGACAGAGAAGCAGGCGTGATTTTCCTGTAATGATTCTATATTATGTTTGTTTAAGTTCTACCAGATTCATTGGGTTCCATATTATGTTCTGCCTAAAAGATTATGTCATCTGAGAAGTGTTTTATTTCTTCCCTGCTAATATAGAAGCATGTAATCCCTTTTTGTTGCCCAATTGCCCACCCCAACCCCAGGACCTCCTTGTTTTATTAGACAGCTTGGTAGGAGAAGATACTTTTGCCTTCTCCTTAATTGTGAGAATCAGCCTTCCAGCTTTCCACTGGGGTGACCCTCACTAGTGCTGTCCCTCACCCCCACTCCTAGGTATCACCAGCACAGCAGGCTGGAATCTTTGAGACCCATATGTCTACCTAACAACTGCTCCCCAGTGAGACCCTCGGAAGCCCACACTCTATGGCCTGGTCCCATTTATACATATCACTTGGATAAAGATCCAAGAATCCCACTGACTACATATGCAAATGAACTGAAGCTAGGAGGAAGAACTGATGGCTGCACAAAGATCTCAGGTCTGATTGAGACTCTTCCTGGGTATTAGCTTAACAAGATGGGTATAATGTAGAGAAACAGCAGCCACACATTTGAGTGAAAAATTGAACAAGAAGGACAAGAGAGACAGTGTCTGGGGAGAAGAGATGAGGGTGTCAGGACCACAAGCTCATCAAGAGCCAGCTGTATGAGTTGGCCACTTAAAAGTTTCTAAACAGCTCAGGAAGAAAAGCCTTGAAAACAGCGTACACAGCAGATACTCTGGATCAATATACAAATGTCCCCTCCTGCCAGGACAGTGTGCTGGACAGACGTGGAACAATTCCTAGTGCAGATCAAGTAGTATGCAGCAGTGTGGCTAGTTTATGTGTTAAATGCTGTGATTCTTGCAAAACACTCATCATTGGATTGGAAGGGGGAGCCAGGCAGCAGCTTTGAGCTGGGATCTGGCTTTGCATCTAGCCCCGACCTGCACATTCTTTGAGAGGAGTAACAGACTTGTGCTTCCAGCAGAATTCCAAGGTTGTAGGACCGATGTCCTGGGAGAGTAGGCTGGTGGTGTTAGTGGGTTACCCTGGAAGGGAAATGAGACTTCTTTGGGGCATTAAATCTTCACACTTGGGGGTGCATGCTAGCCTACTTGAGGCCAAGGGGAGTGACTAGAGAGCAGAGTCAGGACAGGAACAGGTGCCAGAGTACCAGGTTCACTCTGAGGTTTTAGAATTATGGAGCAAAACATTCTGACAAAGCTATGTAGATGTGAGTATACAGTTTAGAGAGTGGCAGTATCTAAGGCCCCAGAGCCACACCTGGAGTCACCAGGCCCTCTCCACGAGCTCCTCTGTCTTGACGTGAAAATAATACCTTTTGAATGGCACAATTTAATCAAGGAAGTCAAGCAATCCATGAGTGAATGTGTAAAGAGCATGTAAGTCCTGTAGACCTTGCATTGTTTGACATGAGCATGACCATGCCTCGGACCCATGAGAGTGGAAAAGTGTTCCACTGGGTGAGGCTCACAAGGACAACAAAAACTCTGCATACCCACTAGCTAGGTGTTGCTTTACTTTGCTCTGCATGTGAAATTATACTCGGTGGTGACTTTTAGCATGATTTTGAGACCAATCCATGGAAGTGTGATGGTGGGTGTGTGTGTAGCTTGTGGTAGGATCTTGTTTCTGCATCCAGGCAGGCTCTGTGTTATTCTGATCCATGGTCACAAAGCCACACCATACTCAACCCCACAGTGACTAGGGGTTTTGTGAAGCAGCTATAATAGTTTCATCTCTGCCTGGTCCACCTCACCTCAAGCACTTGGAATTGTTTGACCTGTTTTATTTATTTATTTACAAAAGTAGTTTATATAGAATGTTCAAATCCATTTGTTCTCAATCTTTCTAATACTGGAGCCCTTAATACAATTCCTCATGTTGTGGTGACCCCAACCATAAAATTAATTTTGTTACTACTTCAGAACTGTCATTTTGCTACTGTTATAAATTATAATGCAAATATCTGTGTTTTCTGATGGTCTTAGGAAAACCCTGTGAGAGGGTTGTTTGGCCCCAAAGGGGTCACAACCCACAGATTGAAAAACCGCTGTTCTCAGTTGGTTACTGCTAATAATGCTGGAGATCTTATGTATCCTGGATTGCGTGCCATTTTTGCTGAGCATCTTATCATACTCTGAGTATAGCAAGCATTACATTTCACTTTTTTATTTTATGGCTGGTTCTTTTCTCTCTGTGATGTGTTTGTATACATGTTAATGTGCTGGTTCACATGTATGTGTGTGTGCAGATGCTTATGGAAGGAGGCCAGAAGCCAGCTTAAAGTCTTATGTCTCTGGAGCCATCCCTCTTGGTTTTATTTTATTCAGTTTTCATGTGTGCCTACATGTTTGTGCATCACTTACATGTCTGGTGCCCACAGAGGTCAGAAAAGGGTGTTAGATTCCCTGGACCTGGAGTGTGAGCTTCCGGAGAACCAGGTAACCCCTGAGTGAAGGTTTCCTAAATGACTGTGTAGTGTTTGCCAGGAGCGTGGCTGTGTCTAGAACAACCTGGGGAAAGGAAAAGCCTTCCTCTGGGTGAGGCTCAGTGAGACAACAAAGTCATCTTCTGGTCTGACTGCAAATGTTGATACTGTATTTCAGAATAATAAACCACAGCTTCCTTCTCCTGGGTGATTGCAACCTGAGACTGCTCACCTAAACAGATCTCCTCCTGATAATAGCTAAACCCTCCTCCCAGGGCTGCACATAATCAAAGAGCTGAGCTTTGAGAAGGGGTGTTATGTAGTTAGTGCTGTTCCATCAGACTGAACACACCCCACAAGACCATGGCTCTTCTGTATGTGTCTGTTCTTTCTTCATGCCCTTGCCAACCCAGTCAGATTTCCAGGGTCAGACTGCATAGGATGCAGTATGAGCTGCCAGGAGGGAGCTGAGAACCAAGCCTGGGTCCTCAAGATGAGCAGCCAGTGCTCCTAACCACTGAACAATCTCTCCAACCTCTTCTATTCCTCTTTTAAAAAACAAACAACAAAAAAACCCTCTCTCACTGGGGCTTGGGACTTAATTTTTGTGTCGTAGTTACTTTTCTATTGCTATAAAGAAATACCATTTCCAAGGCAATTTATAGAAAAAATAGTTTATTGGGGCTTACAGTTTCAGAGGGTCAGAGGGTGAGTCTATGACCATCATGGCAGACAACATGGCAGCAAGTAGGCAGGCATGGTGCTAGAGCAATAGCTGAGAGTTTACATTTATCTGATCCATTAGCGGGAGACAGAAACAAAGAAACTCAGCTTAGTATGGACTTTTGAAACCTCACAGTGCCATACTTCTTCTAACAAGGCCACACCTCCTAGTCCTTCCCAAATAATCCAACTAGTAACAAAACATCTAAATATATGAGCCTACGGGGCTAGTCTCATTCAAACTAGTTTTGAGGCTGTGCTGCGTGGCCAATAAGCTCCAGGGATCTTCCTGTCTGTTTCTGCCTCCCCCGTGCTTGGGATTATAAGCACAGGACAAAATTCTCAGCATGTTATCTATCTATCTATCTATCTATCTATTTATTTATTTTTAATATGAGTGCTTGGGATTGAACTCAGGTCCTCATCCTTATCTCCCTGGCACCTGTGTTGTTTTTGGATGTACAGACTGCCTTAATTTTAATGAGACTGAATGTAGCAATCCTTCTTTGATAGTTTGTACTTTTTTATTTTTATTCTTTGAGTTAAGAAATACCTCCAAGGGATCTAACATTTCATCCCATGCCGCCTCTGATTTATTTAATTTCTTGTGCAGCATTTGGGTCTTTAGTGTTCCTGAGGTAAGAAGTAGAAATAGTTTTTTCTTAACAGATGACTAACTTTTTCCCAGTTGTCATTGTAAATTCTGTCTACAGCATGACCCATGACCTACTGCCATCTGAGGGACGCGTGTCTGTCTCAGCCTCACTTCATTCCTTTTGCTCATTTGATTCGTTGAGTCTCTTGGCCCTGTCTCCAGTCAGTCACTTTACCTCCTGGGGTTTGCCCTCACCTTAGCTTCTCCGTGTGGACATTACAGTCATTTTTCAAGTTCTGTAACAATGATTATTGGGGTGAGAGTTTTGAGATACTGTCTTTATAGCAAAGGCTCCTCTTTAACTCTTAGCTCAGTGAGTTCAGATAAGTTTACCTTCAATATTGTTATTTGTAGTAAAATTTTAATTTTCAGAACCTTTTTTTCCTGGGATATAAAACTTGAGTTGACTCTGTATGCTGGATTTACATTCAGTATTCTTTCCTCTTCCTCCTCCTGGCCTTGAAGTCACAGAAATCCACTGGCCTCTGCCCCTGCCTCCCAAGTAGTAGAATACAAAGGTATGAACTACCACATCCAGCTACTGCTACTTCTTTTTAAGCTTTATATATTATCATTGTGTGTATATAGGGTGTAGGGGAGGTGCGTGCACATGCCATGGGGTTATTTTGTAGAGTTGGTTCTCTACTTAGACCTTTATGTGGTCCTGGAGAACAAACTGTTCTCCAGATTTTTGTAGCAAGTTCCTTTAGCTGCTGAGTCATCTTCCCTCTTTACTGTTCCTTGTTGCCTCTGAAAATGTATGTCTTACCTTAAGAGGGTCCTTGAGTCCCTCATGCTTCATGGCTGCAATGCTGGGTCACTGGCACAAATATGCCACGGTGTGTATGTGGGTGGGATCCAGCAGTTTTCAAGGGAGGCCGTGCCAGATCTGTGTGATTTCATTTAGATTTTCCATCATGTAATCTATTTTTCTTATATTTATTATTTCCTCTCATTGTCTTCATTTTCTTAATTGTATGCTGATGTCACTTCCAAACAATATTTTTCTTTTCCAAGTGTAACGTCAGGGTCCTCCTGAACACTCCTCACCACTTCTCTGACTAGCATGACAGTCTCAGTAGCCTTTCCTGAAATGTCAGAAGGAAACTACCCTGACCATGCCCTGGTCACATAGGAACATTTGCTGCTTCCCCACTTAATACTGTGTTTGCTGAAGGCCTTTTGAAGAGACTCGTATTCAGCTAAGGAAATTCCTTTCTATTCTTAGTTGGCTGAGGGTTTTTTGTTTTTTTCATGAATGAAAGCTGAGTGTTCCCAGATGTGGGCCTGTGTCTATTAGGGTGGTCATGTGCTTTCCTTCTTCCCTTTGTGAATGTGGGCCCCAGGAAGTAGGTCATTCTGTGACCCTGCTGCAGCCCTCACCACTTTGCATGGTTACAAAGTGCCTTTTGCATCCATTCTTTCTGCATCTCCACTTTCTCATCAGGAAAATGGGTCCTGTCAGTGACCATGGATGGAAACCCAAGGCTGCCTTTGTTAGGTCAAGCGAACATGATGCCAGTGGTTGGGAGGGGTAGGAGGCAAACTGGCTGAGGAGCTTCTCACCTAGCCTCACTCTTGGCTCACCCCCAGGATGGCCCCTCCAGCTGCATCTGGGTCACAACCCAGAGCAGCTGACTCTGAAGGAGCCTCCCAGAGCACTGGCAGAAGAGAGCTACACGTCTTTGGACTTGCCTGTAAAAACCCAAGATCCTTTGAAGCCAGCTCTGCCCACCCCAGCTGAAACTCATTAGTGCTGAGGTCTGCCAGTCTTAGCTCAGGACTGCAGGTAAGGCAGTGGGGTGAGTTCCCAGAGGGCACTGGGGCATCATGGAGGAAAGCTGTCATCAGCCAGCACTGATGTACATCAGGCACCAAGTGTGTGGATCCAGCTCTGTGCGCTTTGATGGTGCTGTTGCCCGTGGCCAGTGAGGCAGAAAGCCACAGCACTTGTGACCTGGGAGTGTGAGGGGCCCCACTGTGCCCTGCCATCCCCTCAAACAGTACCCCCACAGCCAGTGCAGTGGCATTTCGTAAGTAATTACACATTCCTCAGACTTTTGCAAAGCCAAGAGAAAACACAACTGCGATGCTGAGATTCTTGGAATGTTTTCATTTATTTGGGGCTACACAATCCCTCTTTTCTGTGGCATCTTAGAATGAAATGATAGAACTGTGGTGCTTGTCAGATCCCTCCAAATGAGGACAAGCTTCCTGGTCCTACGACGCCCACTCTTGGGGAAGCCCTACAGGGCCTGGGGCTGATCTCACCTCACTCAGCCTAGGGTACTACAAGTCTTCCCTGGGATCTCTTGTTCAATGTCTTAACCCTCCGAGGATGGCTTCAGGATGCTGGCTATTACCTCTGCTTATTCCTGAGTATCTGTTTATTCAGGGAATATTGATAATATCCCCTGTTGAGGCTCCCTACAGTTTGCAGCAGGCTCACCTGTTTGTCTTTCTCTGAGCCTTTCTTTGACAGGCACCCTGCCTTAACCTGGGTGACACCATAGTGGCATCTTTTGGAGACCACAAAAGTTCACATCCCAGCCACCCAAGGTCCTACCCCTCAACACCTTCCTATGGGCTACACAGTTTCTTTTTGTGGGGTAGGGCATTGTACAATAGAAAAACAACTATTCTGTGTTTGCTGGAACCTTCTTGATAAAGCATTTTCCACTTGCTGTCCTCAACACCTGGCTTCACTAGGCATGGGGGAGACGTCCCAGCTGCTGGAACACATGATCCTGTGCAGGCAAGGACCACATTGCCAAGGATAGTGTCACATGCTCTTTAATCCAAAGCCAAACTCGTGATGAAATAAACCAAATAGATGAAGGTACATAATAGCTCTGTAGCTGAGGTCTGGACAGCTCGTTATGACTTAGGCTATACTGGCCTCGGCAACATGGCTCCAGTGTTTTGTAGCCACAAGGAAGTCTTTCTGAGGGCCAGTGGCCAGAAGCATGCTGCCCAACAGCTCACTGCAACTTGAGTCACCATTTTGTCATGACCAGTGTAATCTTGGCTCCGTTGGTTCCCGTAAAGCATTGCTATCTGAAAGGTCCCGTGTTTAAAATACAGGTGACAAGTCACAGCTGCATTTCTACCTAACTCGTGTACTGTACTAAAAGTCCAGTTGTGGTCTATACCCTACCCTTCTCTGTGGGCAGGTGACCCAACTCAGGGAAATGACATAGACTAGACTTAATTTATTTAGATAAATATAGTTAGTGGACAAAGAGTTTCCATGTTGAGGAGGGAACAGTAACCTGGAGTATCCAGCCAGGCATTTTACCAAAAGTAGCACTTAGCCATCTGGCCAGCACTATAAATCAGGTAACCGTGTTCTGTTTGTCTGTCACGCATCCAGAGCTAGAAGTGTTAAAAGTCTTCCCCACTGTAAGATCAGGACATCAGACCCTCCCTGGTGGCCTTCCCTGGCTTCGGGAATTCTACTTATCAAGAAGATTTCTCTGACCTTAGTTTCTCCTATCAGGCAAATGGGTCCATTTTGGGACAGTATGAGTATCATGTAACTAAATAAGGTCAGAGGTAAACCCCAGGACAGTGGTCGGAAAGCCACTGAGCAACCAGGCCACAGGTGCTAGCCAGGAGTTCTCCTGGGGCGCCACATCAGCCAGGCATGGGGTGTATGGGTCTCTGTTGAGTGGATCACTGTGTCCTTCCTTCGGTGCATAGCAAGTCTAATATATGGGCCTATCACTTGGTCCAGGCTCTTCTACTTCAGTACCAGACCATCTACCACCAACTTCCTGATGAAGGCCCCAAGGCAGGCTGTGGCTGTGGGCTATGTGTAGGTCACACCTAGCTCTAAGGAAATGCCGATGGCTGTCACTCTCCCTAGGCCCTCTTTATGCTTACATGTCATGCACCATCATGGCCAGCCAGCCTGTAGATTCAAAGTTTTTCCTAAGTCTCTGATGTTCCCTTTTCTCCACAGGCCTGAACACAGAGTCTAACTGGAGTGTCCTAGTACTCTCAGTCTTGGGGTCCTCCTTCCTGCCTTCCTGAAGCAAGGAGGATTTCTGGTCTCACCTCAGCTCATTTGAATCCAGATCTCCATGGCAAGCTGCACTCATTTCATACTCCTCCTGCAGCTGAAGGGGTAAACTTCCAAGGCCCCATTGGCCTTATGGGAGAGCATGTATCAGCCGAAGGGTCAGCTATGCACCCCTACCCTTCAATGACACCTCCTGCTTCCAGGACATGTACATCTGTCCGGATCTGCAGCTGCCCTCAGGTTCTGATCTGCATTGTCTCATGTCATTTTTAAAATAACTCAACAGTGTGGCTGTTGCTGCTTCATTTCCTGGAGCCCGGCAGACACCTCTCTGTTCTAGGAATTAGCTATAAGCCTACCCATAGTCACCTCAATGTCACTTCTTCTCCCGGATCCTCGTCCTCGTCCTTCTCTGGGATGCTGTGATTCAGACCATGAGTTCCTGTATCCTGCTGCTGTGTCAGCACTGTTCTGTGCACACTTAGTCTCCAGCCAGTCTTCCCTGCAGCTTTAACACAGCTTCTCGGCCAGCGGTTCTCAGTCTTCCCCATGCACCAACCATACAGTTATTTTTGTTGCTACTTTATAACTGTAGTCTTGCTATTGTGAATCATAATGTAAATATCTGTGTTTTCTAATGGTCTTAGGTGACTCCTGTGAAAGGATCTCTTAACATTCAGGTTGAGAACCACTGTTCTAGACACACTCAACATTTGTACTATCCCTTATTTTCTAGAAGAGTCAGAAATTGAGAAAACTTTAAGAGCATCTACACACCTGATAAAAACTGAAAAAACCAAGGCGACCTCTCCTGACATCCACATCTCATGGAGACATTGGTTGCCTTACCTGCCATGAGAGTGACTCACACCCTCTTTCCTGTCTGTGCCACAGTGGCTATTTGGACATAGTTCCCTCCAGAGGACTCTGTACAGTCCACTGGTCACTCCAGACAGCATCCTGCTCTCTTGTCGCATATGCCATACCCAATAACACGGACGAGCACCTTGACATCGCCTGCCCAGATAGAGGGCAGCTGTTCTCCAAGCTTCCCACTTCTAAATTCCCACAGGAAAAAGGGCTGTCATGGTTGCAGGGAAGAAATCCAGATGTCTGCAGCTCTGGCCTGGCCCCAAGAAAGGCCTTCTGGAGATGGCTACTCCCTGACCAGTGTGTCCAGACGAAAGTAGTCCAGCCAGCCAGACATAAGGTTCTTGTTATATATACACTGTAGCAAGAACAAAGCAGATGTAAATGTTTCCCTTTTGGAAAAAGCTGAAAGCAGAACCCAGGCTCTGTTCCATACTCCTAATAAAATGAGAGACCACCTGGGTTCATCTCCTTCAAAGCAGCCTGTGCTTCGAAGGGCCCTTTCTAGGAAGTTCCAGTTCATGCAGAGGGGGGACAAGAACAAGAGCAGAGCCTGGATTGTGGGCAGCTCCAGGGTCCCTGGCCTGTTCCCTGGGCTAAGCTAGTGTCTGCTCGGTGCAGCTTGAGAATTCAGCGCTGACGTCAGATAGCTTGGCAGGTGACTCCACCCATCTCTATGCAGGTGTTGGATGAAACAGTATGAGCAGGACGCTCCTAAATCTCCTAGGGGGCCTCCCAGCCTTCTGGTAAGACAACCAACTTTGCCTTCTGGAACCCTACAGGTACCAACTGCTCTGCAGATATGACCCTATTGTTTCGCCAGTCAAGGTAATGATGGCATGTAGGACAGAGTACGGCCCCAGACAATGGCCCAAAACCAGCTCAGAACATTTGCAACACAATCAAAGTGGACATGCCTAGCCTCCTGGGGCTCAAGTGGTTACAAGCATTTGATACCAGCCAATCAACACAGCGCCTGCTGATGGAATGACAATGGTTGGCATTCCATAACTAGGAAGCTCTGGAGGAGCCAGAAGTCTTTACTTTTAGAGTGGTGCTACCCTCCAAAGCCTATTCCCCTCCAGCTCTGTGAGCAGATTATACTACCTTGGCTGGATATGCCATAAATTCAACCAAACTGCAAACTTGATTTGTGTCTATGTGCAGCTGATTTTATGGTTACTGTATTTGCAGCTACCAACTCACACTATTCTACACACTGAGGTCCTCAACTCACTGCAGTTCAATAAGATCTCAAGGTCTCTGCATGAAGCAAATAAAACAATTGGAACAAATAATAATACAAGTAATCATGACAAGAAAGAGGTAATAAAGATTCTCCATGCTGATTATCGGTATTTGAGAACTGAAGAGAACATCCACATGAGCATTGTAGCAACCTGAGAAGCAAGGAGGCCAGTAGGTTATAGTTATGAAAATCCTACACCTTCCAGACTGTGGTTTGAGACAATTTATGCCTCTTCTTACCTTTCAGCCTTCTCTGGCCAGAGACTTTGGCTTATGTGGTGCAGGCCCATTAGGTTTGCAAAGTAACTGTAAATGACTAGTGACACACTAATAAGGACCGCATGCCCTGAGCCCCACCCCACCCCACACACAGACACACTGCATCCCAAAGAATGGGGTAGAACAAGGAAGAACAGCTCAGGGCGCCCCAGGCAGCTTGTGAGCAGGGGAGGTGCTTGCAAAGAACTGGTAGAGCTTTGGGACCCTGGGTGAGTACGGACTGCCACCCCAGCTACCCTGTGCATTCCACACCTGTGAACCAGGGGCACAATGAGCTGCCACGGCCAAACTAGCAGAATGGGCCATGCAAGTGGGGACTTCTAGCCAGCTTCTTGGAGCAGTTCTGAAAGGTGAGATTAATTCTTACTCACAAATAAGTATTTATGTAATAAATTGTCATGCACATGGGTATTTTCTTTAGTTGTCAAGTGTCAGTTTGTGATCTCAGGGCTCAAGAGCAGCTCAATTGAGGGATTCTGACCCAGAGTCCCTCACAGTCATGGAAGTCACTCAAGCTGCAGGCTGCCTGCTGTCATGACACCTCGACCAGGGAATCCCCACCCCCAGTTCCCTTCAGAATGTAGCTGGCATTTTGGCTCCTGGTCATGGCCAAGGCATCTTGAGATACAGAAGTAGATCCTGCTGGCAAGTTGCCTGGCCTAGAGGGTGCCCAGTCACAGGAAAGGAGAGAAGGAGGGAGGGAGCCATGCAAGAAGGAAGGAAAGAGTAAAGCAGGGATGGGTAAGAGGGAACAAGGAGATAGTAACACCTGTTAGACCCTTTTAGTTTCAAATTCTACTGATTTAGATAGGGCAGCTGCAGCATAGGGTGCTGAGGCCTACAAAAAGGACTAGGTTAAGGGTCTTGCCAACTGTATCCATGTCCTCTATGTGGGGTTGATTGGTTGATTGGTTGGCTGGTTGGTTGGTTGGTAGCCCTGGCTGTCCTGGAACTCATAGAGACTCACCCGCTTCTGCCTCCCAAATGCAGAGATTGAAGGTGTGCACCACGCCCGGCTGGGGCTGGACTTTTAAGAACTGATCTATGACCAGGGGATATGGATGGAATACCCACCCCTTCTCTCCCCAGTGACCATTCTTCAAAATTGTATGGCTACTAGGAATAAGATTTTTCAGAGCCAGAGAGCCCTCTTGTATGTTTCCAACAAAAAGATCCCACTCTCTTCTGACCCCGAGGACTGCCATGCAGAAGCCAATGAGGTAGCTCCCTTGTCAACCCCCATCTTCTCTTCTGCAAAATGGATGTGCCTGCCAGGCCAGAAAGCCTGTCACTGAGAGACTTACCTCTGACCTTCTGACTAGAATTTAAAGCTCACTGGGGCCTGAAGACCTCAGGTTTGAGCAGATGGTCTGGGATTCATGGTGCTAGTTTTAAAGGTCACCTTGTACTATGCAGTGAGGGAAGAGCAGCACCTATGTGACTCAAGATAGTCACTAGTTACTGGGAGTAGACCAGGCCTAGAGCCTTGGCAGAATATACCCTCAAGGGCTCTGGGCAGTCAGCAAACTGGCTCCACCCTTCCCTGCTACTGCCCTCAGGTTCAGCGTGTGAAGTCATTCTGTGGGTTTGGAGACTTTCTCAAACAATTATTGGATAAAAATCCCACATTTTTTTTTGCAAGAGTTCACCTTCCCAGGTATTAAACACGAGTGTAGTAACTGATGTTACTGACGCCTGTGTGCTTCAGTTTAGGGAGTTTTCTGATACTTTAGGATACTCACAGCCCTTCCTCAGTCAGTTGCCTGAGAGAAACTACAGTTACTTGGCAGTCTAACATCAGAACTCAGGGTGCAGGCTCCTGAGAAGCTCTAGGGAGCTTTGTGGGTGTGGGGCATCTCCACAGCCCATGTATTCATCCCTCGTAAAATATCTACTCCCTCCATTTGTACAGAACATGTGCCTTCGAGTCTGGTTCCATCTGCAGGAGCATCTTACCAGCAAAACAGCAAAGTCTTTCCCCATTCCTCAGCACTTGTGGCCTCTGGAATTCTGAGCCTTCTGTTTTGCTCCCAAGCCTTCAAGACTGCCCCAAGTATGAATGAGTCTGTTTGCTGAGATCTGCACTTTATTTATGTGCTCTTTATTCAGGAAGTGCACTCTGGGACATCTTATGTTGACTGCTGCTGCTGCTGCTTTGAAAATGGCTATTGTGTTGGTCCTTTTCTCCCTACTCCTTTTTACCTACCTGGCCCATTGAAAGCAGGAAATTGATAACCGTTGTCTGAGACCAACTAAGCTCTGGAGCTTGATTGGGAGAAGGGTTACTCTCTAGAATGAGGCCACTGTCCTGAGACTCCAGGGGAAGTTCTCATGGGTCTCCTAGATGAAAGGGGAATCCAAGACTAGGAGGAGGATGTAGAAGAGTGCACCTCCCTTGGATCCAGGTACCCCCTTATAAAGAGCGGGGTAGGAAGGGGAAAGGCTATCGCAGAGGTGGGAGAGAGTTCTGCATATGGACCTGAGACACCAGCTTCGCTCCAGCTCTGCTGTATGCCCCCATGTCCTCTAAATGCCGGTAACTCTCAGCGCTTCCAGAGCACCAACAGTCCTCTGTGGTCCCAGAGAAATGATGGCAGAGGGGCCCACACTGCCCCAGGGTACCACGGATATCAAGAGCAGTTCCTAAAGTCAGATGCGTGTAGAGGTGAAGGAGTTCCAAAGTCTCCACAAATCCACATGAGTAATAGGGCCTGTGACCTTAGTCTTGGGCCACCAAGGAACTGTATCCAAGTGATTAATGTTACTAGGGGCCAAGAAGCCCAGGGCTCAGAACATCTCTTACCATTATGAAGGGAGAAGATGAAGTCTAGATGAAAGTGTTTGTGTGTGTGTGTGTGTGTGTGTGTGTGTGTGTGTGTGTATGCCGGAGGTCAGCCAAAGGTGTCATTTTTCAGGGGCCATCTACCTTGTTTTTTGAGACACAGTCTGTCACTTGACTCTAAGTTCACCATTTTGACTATGTGGACTGACAAGTGAGCCCCAAGGATACACCTGTTTGAACCTCCCCAGCACCAAGATAACAAATGTGTGCCATAGCACATGGCTTTTTTACATGTGTGATGGCTATCAAACACAGGTCCTCATGCTTTTAAGGGAGCCACTTTATCAAGTAGGCCTCAGATGACAGTCTCATGAAAATAATACAACAGGTTTACTATAATATTGAACATCTGCAAACACAAGTTTACACAAAAACAAACACCCAAAAAACACATACACATACATTCACCCTTCCACCATACACATATACAAGCATACTCCATGTGCACACAAATCTACCCCCTAAGCACATACCCAGTCATACGTACACTCAGACATGTACAAGCATGAGTGCAGTGGCTGTGTCCATTGATGCACAAACATGCACACATAGTCATGACTTGTACACCTTGCCTCCCTACTTTTGTCAACTTTTAAGTTCTTTTGATTTGGAAATAAAGTTGGCCAGCAGAGAATCATTCCTGTCTCCTTGATGTAAAAGTGTCCCTAAAAGGATCAAGGTTTGGTGCTCCTGTCTTCTCAGCAGGATGTTCCGCCTGGTGCATGGTGAAGAGGCTGTAGGACCAGCAACCATGCTGGGATGTGGGTAGTGACAGCATCTCCGCTGGTGGCCTCTCCAAGAAGATGGGCAAAGAGGGCCACAGGATGGATGGAGGCTGTGAGGGATCCTGCTATCCTTTCACTTTCTTCTTTCCTCAGTTTCTGGTTCTCTTAAAGCAGAAGCAGGCAAACTAAAGTTCTCAGGCCCTGTCGCCTGCACACCATAGGGACTTCGTTAAGTACTGGTGGTATGGGTAGATCAATAGATGAATGGATGGAGATGGATAGATGAATGGCAAGGAAAAGAGGCAGAGTAAGGGATGTTTGTGGCATTGTTGGAACCTCCCAGTCACTGGGAGCTGGAACTGGGTCTTCTAACTCAGTTCTAACTCCCATCTCCTTCACCACACCACACAGTGCTTGGCCAGAATGGGGTAACAGTGAGTATGGGCCTACAGGTCCAGGCGTATGTACTGAGACCTGCTTGGATGTCCACTTTCTTGAGTGACTTGGAGAAACACAGGTGTCCTAGAGTAGGGTGCCAAGGCTCAGGTTACCTGAGCTCCAGTGAAGACAGAGAAACAAATCTGGTCCACAGTCTGTCAAGGGGATGCCTACCCAGTGATGTCATATCCCACCAGTGTGCAGGCCCCCTCACAGACACACAATGGGGTGATGATTCAGTTTTGCCTCATTTGACTTCATTTGTTGGTGTCATGGAGACACACGAGAATGGCCTCCAGTCAGGGGCTCTCACACAAGAATTTCCAAGAAAGGCTTCATTATTCTCCTCTCTGGAGACTCTATTGGGTCAGTTTTGAGCAGTCATATTTGTGGCCGGAAAAAGAAGTCAGGAAGATAGACATCCTGAGGGCCTGAAAGCTGGGTGGTTTTGGCGCCAGATGTCACCGAAAGAAATAGGACAATGCTCTTATTTATACACATAAACTTATCTCTTGAATAGTGGGAAGCTGCAAGACAGGATGGAGGGGTTGTTATCCTTATGAAGCTCAAGCCAGTAAACACCTGACACTAATCTTTATGTGTTTTAACAAACTCCTCAGGTTGGAGGATCTTTTGTTTCAGTTTCCAAAGGCCACCAAGGGAGGCGTGGTTGTCAATCATGAGGCTCTGAGCTGAAGTTTACTAGAAAGTTCTGAAAGCAGAGAAGTTGGTTGCTTTTAAAAATAGCAACAGTGAAAACAAAAGTTTAAACAGCTAAACGTTGGGAGGGGCCAGGGTGGCCTTGTAGGAGAACATATCTTCCCCTTTTAGAAGGTTAGAGCCATGGCACTTGATGGGACATGGTGGCTGCAGATGACAATGTTTCATTGTCCAGAGGAAAAAATGATGTTGAACAAGGCCCACACACCCTCATTCCACAATCTTTCGCAATCCCTTCCCTCAAGACAAAATCACCAGGCATTTACCGGCTCCAAATCGCAGCTGGAAGCATGGTTGTTTTTTCTGCTTTGATGAAGAAGTACTGCTTTTTTCAGGACTTTGAAGTTTATTTATTGTCACTAAATTGCATTAATTATTTTTGAAGCTTATACTTTTGTTCACAACTTAAGGGTTTCTGAAGGGCATACCATCAGCATAAATTCAAATAATTTGAAGAAATAGATCCAACAGTTACTTTTAATTGGCAGCAGAACATGGCCTCCGATTTATTACAAACTTACACGCTATGGCTTAGAACTAATTTTAGGTTCCCTTGAAGCTGGAATTCAAAACCTCACCGTGGCTCCACATGGTATTATCTGAGGAGAATGTT
The DNA here is from genome assembly GCA_028658305.1 of Pachyuromys duprasi. Classification (NCBI taxonomy): domain Eukaryota; kingdom Metazoa; phylum Chordata; class Mammalia; order Rodentia; family Muridae; genus Pachyuromys; species Pachyuromys duprasi. The sequence continues at coordinate 79,729,866 of CM053743.1, read as the reverse complement.
TGTTTCATAGTTTGAAATAAGAACCTGGATTTTTTATGAGGCCAATATCATTTCCATACGAGAGCACAGAGATGAAGGAGCCGCTGGGGGTGAGTTGACATGGTGGGAGCCAATTCCGCCCCAGTCTCCCATCTGTGGGCCCCTATGTGACCCTAGGTACAAGTTTCCACAACCCTATGCACTTGGTCATCTAAAAGCCAGCCAGCATGCTGGGGTTTCTGGAACCTTAGGGCCAGGACAGGAACTGAAAACCCTCCCTCCAAGCATGTCCAGTAGGCAGAGCAACAGCAGCCCCAGACACCCCAGCAGCAGCAGACATAACCACGGCCTCAGGCCCCACCGTGGCCTTCTTTCTATCTGGCCCTTCACTAAATCAGAGAACCCATAGCCCATCCCTGAATCCTCCTCCATCTCTTCTCTCTTCTTGCTTCCCTCCCTTTTCGTTGTCTTCCAGAGTGCCGTATATGCAGACAGAGTCTTTCTCAGTTCCTCCAGCCTCTGGGAGTGAGCTAAGGTCCCAAACCTCAAGATGAAATGTGGGTGCTGGTCAGAGGGACAGGGATTATACTTAACTGATCCCGAGACAAGGACTTAGATGTAGAATGGATCTGGGAAAGTGGTCCCAGGAATAGAAAGGAAGGCCAAGGGAGATGGGTAGGGGTCCTTGAATTGTCTCACAATATACAGAAACAGGAGAGTGCTCTACTTACTTCTGCTTGGCTCCTTGTTGGAGCACACTTCCATGTCACTAGATACTGCTGTGTATTGAGACTGAGAACTGTGAGTAGTTCTATGAGTGTGATGACACCCGGAGCCTGGTGATGGGAGACTTAACACACAGCATACACTGAGTGGCTTCATGATGACCTGGGTCTGGAGGGCCCAGTGAGGATCAGGAAATCTGGAGGACTCTTACTGGGAGAGACTGAAGGTACTGAGCAATTGGGCAAGGAGTGGCCGAGTTTGGCCTTCTATTTAAGACCGCATTCTTGTTTAGGAGTCTCTGCTCTGCAATGGGATACTTCAGGGCTCAGAGACAAAGTGTGGAGTGTAAAAACAAGGCATGGGTGGGGCTCTTCTGGATCCCCTCTTAGAGGCAGCTGATGGTTCCTGAGAAGGGCAGAGCCCTGGAGGTGGGGGCAGGAGGTGTTTTCTGTGACTGTTAAGCATATCACAGGGAAGTTGCACATTTAAGTCTGGGGTCCCAGACAGCCAGGGCTACAAGCCCTCAGCTTGCCAGGCAGTGCCTTTCCTCTGAGCCACTCCCACACTGCAGAGCAGGCTACAAGACTTGGGAGCACAAAGGGAAGTTGGGCAGGTGGGAGATAGAATGAGGGCTGTCTTGCAACCCCCACAAAAGCCCTGTCCTCCACCAGTGCCCTTTCTTTCTCAGGTGGTCTCTGTGGGGTCTCCAGCAGCCCTAAGCAGAAGGCCTTTGGACTCTCTCTGCCTATGTTAACTCTGGCTTTCCCTGTTCTTGTGCTCCTTCTTTGGCTGACATGGTTGTGAGGCACCCTGGTCTAGATCCACTTTTGGCCACTCTCCTATCCACTCCCTGCCACCCGCTTGTTAGTCTGGCTGGTACCCTTGTTTGCGTGTGTGTGGTTTTGGCCTTTTCAAAGCCTACAACAAACTTCATATTGTTTTAATCTTTCTTCCTTTCTTCTCATGTCTTACAGCTTTTCCTGCATTCATTTTTCTTTTATTTGGAGGCTTCATTGTGGTTCTGCTGGCAGATCTTCTGAAGCCTTGTGGGAATATTTTTGTTGTGTCTTAAGATAGTTCTTTCTTTTAACTCTTATATTTCTACTCCCTCTATTTCCATGTTGCTGTCTTTTTAGAGTATTCATCTTTTCATGTTGTTAATCCTTGCTTTGACTTGAGGAATGTGATGCACTTCTTCTGGACCCTGTGTCCCTCTGTCAGAATGGCCACTTCACCTGCCACTAGCTTCTAGTTTATGGCCATTTCTTGAGTGATTTTACATTTCCCGTTGCAGTTTCCTTTACTAAGAGCTTGTCTTGCCCTGTAAGTATATCTGCTCACCTTTGAAGGGAGATGCATCATCTAAAATCATGTAGAACACCCAAAACATGGACTTTACAGTGAGGCCACAGACCAAATGGCCAAAACACTAAGAGGAAATAAGTTTCTAGATGTAAAATTGAATAAAGACAGAGTTTGTATGCTTCAAACATGGTTTTTAAGTTGTTGTGGTTCACTTATGCACAATAAATAATAAAACAACATTTTCACAGGAGCATTGAAATCACTTTTTAATCAAATCAAAGTGCTAAAACTCAAAACATCGGCTGAAATTAACTAACAAAATCCCCAGACACAGTAGCTAATATCTGTAATCTGAGCACTAAAGAATCAGAGAAAGAAAGGTCTTTGGCCTTACTGGGCATCCAGTCTAGCCAATCAGTCTAACCAGCACAAACACACACACACACACACACACACACACACACACACACACATACACACACACACACACACACACAGAGAGAGAGAGAGAGAGAGAGAGAGAGAGCTCAAGGCTACCTCAGCCTGGGAGTGAAGATGAGCAGCAAATACTCAACACTAAGCCGTTTGTCTGTTGGCATCTAGCATTTCCCTTTATTATTATTATTATTATTATTATTATTATTATTATTTGCAATGAACATACAGTGTTAAGAGTCTATCAAGGATAAACCTTGATGAAACAGAGTAAAACTGTAAGTTGCTGAGCTACCCAGGCTCAGGACTCACTCACTCCACTGTGATTCAAGACATTTTCATTAGGATTCTTGCCTAAACAACTTTAGTCTTTTCTGGTTGGCTTAGGCATCTCAAGAGATTTGTCTGCTTGCTACAGAGTGGCCTAGCTTAAGTTCTGTTTTTAAATGTTCAATTCCTAGTGCTTTTAAACCGGGTATGATAGTACATGCATACAATTTGAGTACTTAGGGTAGTAGAGGCAGGAGAATCAGAAAGTGAAGGCCATTCTTAGTTATATATCAAGTTTGAGTTTAAGGACAGCCTGGGACATATGAAGCATGTCAAAAAACAAAGGTGGTTCTCTTTCGTTTTTAGAAGAGGAACGTCACCACACCCACTGGGCTTCCTTTGTTGTCCCATAGCTGAGACTTAGCCATTTAGAACCCCAGCGCAGACCCAAGACCCCAACTCTCCCTTGTCCCACGCACAGCCTCACCTATCCAGTCACAGTGAAAGGCTAGAGTCTTGTTATGGCCTGTGTCTACACTCCATGGCCCAGGCCACCCTGCAGGGTGTCTGCAGGGTATTATTAGCATCAAGGTCTGGTAAGAGAGTGACAGAAACTCACTCGAGGATGCTATCTTAGGGCAATGCTGCGTTAGAAGCCAGGCAGTCCCTCCTTGGCTTGAGCGTCTGCCTGGTACAGGATTAAGTCTTCTGTCAGGTCTGATCTACTTGAGGGAACTTCACAGCTAGTGGGAGATAGCAGGGAGCCGGAGCCTAGAGGAACCATGTCCTTGCTGGGCACCTCCCAGAAAAGCTGTGTTGGGTGGCTGGAACCTTCCAGAAACTGGTACTGTGCCCAGGCCCTAGATCCTGTTTTTCAAAGTATAGGTGTGGCTGAGTTGGGACTGTGCTTTCTGTGGAGATGCCTAGGCTGTCACTGAGGATCTTACATGGTCAGGGGCCACACCTCATTTCCAACTGGCTTAGGATGTTTTTCTGCTCTGGACAGAAAAGCCAGCCTTGAGCCAACATAGCCCTGCTGAGTGCTGCTATGCAGGTGTCCTCCTTCCAGAGCCGTATTGAGCAGAAAGCCCCATCAGGGACTCTGTAAGTATGCAGGAATCTGAGTGGTGTCTAGAGCCTCTACGACAGGCCTGTGTTTGCTTCTTGGAAGGGATGCTATGTGGAATAATCTGGTTTGTCTGGACTTCTAGGGACCTGTCTACACCTGGTGTTCAGTGTTCTCCAGACAAGACAGGGCTGTGCTCTGTCTGTTATTGATGCTTCCGCCTGGGCTGTAAACAGGGTCTCACTCCCTAGTCACTAGGAGCAGCTCTTGCTTTTGAGATTGGGGAGTGAGGAGGGCTGGATTTGTGTGATACCTATCCATATAGTGTCTAGGGTATGTAAGGTCCTCATTTTTAGGCTTGGAGGTGTCCACTGCTTCCTGGTTGACAACAGAACTATGAAAACTCACTGTGCATAGTATACAAGTATGGGCTTGGAGTATATCTGTGTGTGTGTGCGCATTTATGGGTATGCATGTGCATGTGTGTGCACCTATGTGTACATTTGCATGCATGTACATGCATGTGGAACTGTGTAGTTGCTGTGATGGTCCTGCAGAGCCACGCTATTTCTTAAACCCTCACTACCACTTGGTTTTTCTCATCTTGGAGGTTTGGGTGAGACAGACTGTGAGTGGATGGAAGAAAGAGCCAAATAGGCACAGGAGTGATTTTGGGTGTGAGGCTGTGAGAGGGAAGGCCTGGTCAGAAGATGAGGATAGGTGTGGCAAGGCTACATGTGGGGTACCCTAAAAAAGGAGTAAGGATGGGGTGGGCAGGAGGAAGGCTGGAGTTCTGAGTATTGGCTGAATGTGACTGAGACAGGATAGAAAGGCCAGTAAATTTGCAAGAAATTTGGAAGGAGGAGGAGTCCATCATTCCAAAGTCCAGTTGAGTTTTCTTACCAGCTGAAAAATCAGAGAATCCAGCACAGTTAGCATTTGTATTATTGCTTTTATCTGTAAATAACTTATGTTTAAAAGCAATGACCCAGATTTAAGGCCTGAATGTATATGATCTAAGGTCAGGGATCATTATTGATTAACTTCTTTACAGTGGAGATAGTCTATCTTCTTGCTTTTCTCGGAGCTAGAGTTTTACCATTTTAATTGTAGGCTTGTCAGTGCACTTGCTCAACCCTCCAAAATCACCCTGTGATCTCATTTAGGTTTCTTAGCCACCCTTTAAAGATGACAGCTTCAGGACCCACCAACATCCTATACATGACTCTTATAGAAACAGTCAAGTGTATCCCTTCCTGGAGAAGTCCACACCCCTGCTGTTCTCTGAGTGCCTTCCTTTCTGTTTTCAATAAACTCCAACTTTGCTTGTCCTGAAATTATGACTTTACCTAAGTCAAGCTCCCCTAACAACTCGGGGAACTTCTTGCAGTTCTGTGGGCCACAGGAGAGTGTCATGCCTCTATCCTCCCAGCCCTGGCATGATGCAAGCATTGCTGTGATTGCAGGCCCTGCTCTGGGATGGTTCTCATGGCTGGTCAGTGGCGTGGAGATCCTGTGGCTCCAGCAGCAGGGTGGGAGCGTGCAGGGGTGCTGAGTGTAGACTGTAGTTTGTCTCGACTATCGTATTGAGAAAGGACCGAGGGATTAGGAAAGCACATCTCTAGGTGTCAGTGAGGCTGTTTCCAGATTGGATTAACCAAGGTAGAGAAAGACCTGCCTGAATATTAGTGGAACTAATCCGTAGATCAGAGTCCAGGTAGAGTAAGAGGAGAAAGGAGAAAGCCAGGGAGTACAGGCACTCTGGGCTCTGCTCTCACAGTGATGGGCTGACACCTCTTAGCCAAGACAAACCCTTCCTGCAGTGGTTCCTCTGAGTAATTTTGACACAATGAAGAAAAAGTTACTAATACAATGTCTGTCTTAGGACACAGTTACTGTTCATTCCTGGCTGAGATACTGGCAGGTCAAGGTAGAGCACAGCCATTTGGGCTATCTACCCTGCCACCAACATCAGGATGAAAAGGGAAGCCCAAAGAAAGAGAATAAAGGGGGACTGGCTGGTCCCCATGTGTCAGAGGAATCTTGAGGGACAGATTCTATCTCATGTATCTGAGGAAGAAGCTCCTTCAATGAGGACTCCATCAGTATATCTTCCCTAGGCTGTTTTGGCTGATGGGTACAAGGTGCTTGGGATGTCAGAGGCCTTTCTGGAAGCCTAGAAAAAGCAGTTAGCCGAAGGTTGTGTCCTTAGACACCAGCTGTGTCCCTCATGCCACTTGCCACAGCGGGGCGGCAAGAGCAGACGCTACTGAAAGACAAGACTGGCACTTGAAGACTCGTTTTCCCTGTTTTTATTCTGAAATTTTCCAGGGTCGAGGGAAGTGCCTTTTTTTTTTTCCTGGAGACTTGAAAAGTCTGAGAGACTAGACATAGCCTTTTTCTTCTGTCTCTAATTAACTTCTTTTCAAAGCCAAGCAGGAAACAGTGTCTCTCTTTGGAGCACGTGTCCTTGTATCAGCTGCTGGAAAGCAGCTCTGGGCTCTGAGAGCAAAGCTATAGAAAACAAAAAACAAAACAAAACAAAAAACCCAGGGAGAGGAAACAAAAAGAAAACTTTTTTTTCTTTCCCCCTCCCTCCACTTTTCTTCTCTGTGCCATGTACATCTTCAAAGTTAGAAAGAAACTATTTTTCCTTTTCATTATTGACAAGAAAAAAAACTACTTTCCCCACTACATTTTGCTTAGAAAGGGAGGTGATTTGTGCCTGGTAGATTATGGGCCACCTGGAAACCCAGCCCAGCATCTTTCCCGAGGCCCCTTTTCCTCTCCACTCCAGCTGCAGAAGCTCCATGTCCAGGACCAACCCCAGAGCTTGTGCCTTGGAGATCCTGCCCCCATCACATGCCTTCCCGCAGACAGTCTTTGGGGTCTAGGTTTGGTGCAGAGAGGAAAAACTGAAGCCTTGAATCCAGCTGAGTAAGGCCAGGTAAGCAGGTCCCTTGTTTCCATTGCTGTAAATGTAATGCCATCATATAATTAATTGTTGATGTGGCTTTTTAAAAGTAAATCTGACTGCTTATTTTATTCATTTAGAGCAAAATCAGTGATAAAGGAACGTAATGTCAGTCCTCAACACCCAGATTCCACGGACGAGGGAGCAAAGCATCCCTTTGTTCTCCACGTGGCAGTGATTTGAATGAGAATGTCTCCCAGATAGCTCATAATTTTGAATATTTGCTATCCAGTTGGTGGAACTGTTTGGGAAGGGTTAGGAGGTGTTACCTTGTTAGAGGAAGTGTGTCATTAGGGGTAGTCATCAAGGTTTCCAAAGCCCATGCTATTCCCAGCTCTCTCTCTCTTCCTCTCCTTGCCTCGGCCTTGTGGATCTGATGTAATGGCTCAGCAACTGCTCCAGAGCTGCACCTGCCCGCTGCCATGTTCCCTGTTGGTGGTTATAGACTCTACACTACCCTCTTGAACCATGAACCCAAAAGTAAGTGCTCTCTTTGAATTGGTTATGGTGCTTCGTCAAGGCAGTAGAAAAACAGCTAAGATGCTGAGCTCTGCCATTTCTTCACCATCCTTTGGGAAACAAGGAGCCATCTTTCTTACCTCTGAGCTCAGGCAACTGCCCAAGACTCACAAGCTGGAACTGATCAGACTGAGCAGGGCTTGGGGCTCTGCCCAGGTCAGCTTCACAGAGTGAGCAGCATGCTTTACCCTCTGCCTTTCTTTCAACTCTTTTTTTTTTTTTCTGAGACAGGATCCCAGTATGTAACCCTATCTGGCCTAACTGGGAATTTGCTATGTAGACATGTTGGCTCTGAACTCACATAGGTGCCCCAGCTTCTGCCTCCCAATTGCTCGGACTAAACATATGTGCCTTAAATTAAACACGACTTTTAATTTTTAAAGAGATCTTTCTTCTTACCTATTAAAAAGATGTGTTACTATAACTATAAGTTCAGAACTAAAACAAGTTCTAAAGTAAGTAGCTTCCGTTAACGGTCCCATGTGCATCTTTCTTGTCACTGACTACATGATAGAATAAATGGTTATTTAGATATGCCGAGTGCGATGATTTGAATGGAAATGCCCCTGTGAGCCCGTAGTCTCTTCAAATTGAATGTATAGTTACCGCATCGTGGAACTGTTTGAGGTTCTGAGGTAGGCATTGTGGGAGGAGGTGCTTTGAACTCCAAACGCCTATCAGCCCCAGTCTCTCTGTCTCCATTTGTCTCTCTGTGTGTTTCTCTCCCTGTGTGTTTTTCTCTGTGCTCTCTCTATGTGTTTGTCTCTGTCTCTCTCGCTCACACTCTGTCTCTGTGTCTTTCTCTGTGTGTCCTTCTGTCTCTGTGTGTATATATCTTTTTGTTTGTCTGTCTCTCTGTCTTTCTGTCTCTGTGTTTCTGTGTATCTGTCTCTGTGTATCTCTGTTTCTCTCTGCCTGCAAATCAGGATGTAGCTCTCAACTAGTTATGCACCATGCCTGCCATGCTTGCTGCCATGTTTTTCCACCATGATGATAATGGACTAAACCTCAGACACTGTAAGCAATCCCCTGATTGGATGATTTCTTTGATAATAAGAGTTGCTTTGGTCATGGTGTCTCTTCATAGCAATAGAACAGTGACTAAGACACCAAGTCTTGATCTGACCATTTTTTAAAGGCTGATTAGAAGTCTATCCCAGTGACATGATCAGCTCATATTCAACTCCCCATAGGTGAAAATCTAGTTTTTCTAGTGTTTAAATATATTTGTAAACTAGGCTACAGTGAGCATACATGACATTTCAGCTTGTAAGTCATCTGTTCCAAGTCAAATATCTCCCACAAACACTCTCAGAAGAAGAAAACTACTATTCCATCCACATCACAGTTTTGGGTAGTACTGGCCAGAGAGTTTGTAAAGGTAGTATGTAGACAATACTAAAGAGATATGGACCTTTTAGCAGTCCACCTACATGTTGAATATAGCTCATCATTTCGAGTTCATAGAAAAGGGACAAGGGTGAGGTGCTAGACTTTGAGAAGGCAGCTTCTGTCTTTTTGTTTTTATTTCCAACTTCTGAAGCTAGTGTTCTCCAATGACTCACAAAAACACCTGTTCTTGTGCCAGTGAGAGCACATATGAAGCTGTCTCAGTTTGTAGGAAGATGAATACCAGTAGTCGCCTCTTGCCATGAGGCCAAGAGCCTATTTTAGGGGCAGCCGTAGGCTTCAAAGCATTCTTGCCCCTCTGCAGGAGAGATCAGCAGGGATGGCTACTTGCTCTCTGCTTGGGGGTTTTCCTCAAGAATTGACAAATGCTGGAGCAGAAATTCATGAACACTCTTTATATGAAGGGATACCTCTGGCTCCCTCCCCTGAATTTGGGGAGGCATCAGAAGCAGAGTGACTTCCTTCACTTTAGGGCTGGTTAGAGAAAACCCATACCTGTTTCTTTGGGCAATGTAAGGGCCTCCGAGCGAGCAAAATTTTGAGTTGGGAGGGGGAAAGGCAGAGAGATGTAAAGTCAGAGATAGGGAAATATGGAGAGACAGAGACACTGAGAGAGACTGAGAAACAGACAGAAAAAGACACAGAAAGACAAAGAGATAGAAAGAGAACATAGAGTAACTGTCAAAGTCAGACCCAGACATAGAGAAGGGAGACAAGACAGGAAGAAGAAGGAGTCGTACAGAACAAGAATGGCAGAGGTGATATATTCCTTTAATCCCAGCACCGGGGAGGCAGAGGCCAGCCCGGTCTGCAAAGCAATGGTGGAAGGGTTATGGATTGATGTGTACCCCCATAATCTCAGAATGAAAGCTCAATCAAGGTGAACTGGTTAGGGTGACCTCAGTCTAGTATACCGGTATTGTAAAAAGGAGAACTTTAAATGGACTTGCAGATGGAGAGTGGACAGGACTTGAAGACTGACATCAACTAAAGGTCTACAAGCCAAAGACCTCAAGGGCTGTAAAAGCCTGAGGAGATGAGAAGGGCAAGGCCAGACATCCTCAGCCTTCAGGGGACAGACCTGCACACACCTTGTTCTTTGACTTGAAGGTGGGGTTGTAAGACAAATGTTCATTGTTAGAGATGTCTGCCTGTGGTTCTTTGTCTTGGTGGCCACAGGAATCCCATTTGCAGAGTTCCCTACCGCTGGCCACAGGATCTTACAGGCCATCTCCCCTTCCTTGGGCTCTGGGCCCTGGAGGGTAAGTTGAGGCTGAGTACAGTGCATGTGACAAGGTTGGTGAGTCAGGAGCAGTGCTGGCTCCAAGCTCACTCTCTTATTTCACAGTTTGGAGCATAGGCAGCTAGCCTGTCCTTTTGTGGGGTGGTGGGGATGGGGGTCAAGGGAGTGTTGAGACAAGGTCTCTCTCTATAGCCCTGGCTGTCCTAGAGCTGTGTAGACCAGGGTGCCTCAAACTCACAGAGATCCTACTACTTCTCTCAAGAGCTGGGATCAAAGGTGTATACTACCATGCCCAGCCAAATTAGCTTGTTCTTAGTTGGAACAAATCCAAAACGTGGCTAATTCCATCTATAAAAGTCTTCCCTAAACTAAACGGCACAGAAAAGGAGAAAAGATCTAGGAAGGAATTGGGCAGGCACATATGAACAAGAAACATGAGTCTGATAAACAGCACTTCTGTGTGAAACAACAAACAAAAATAGTGGCAAAAAAAGGGGTCAAAATGCATTATGTAGAACAAGGTAAACACTGCTTTGAAGACTCAGGCCAACACGAGAGAAGAACCAAGCTGTGAACCATGAAACAAAGCTTTGAAAATATAAAGCATCCATTGTTGTAGTCATGGCGGAGTGGTTAAGGTGATGGGCTTGAAAATATAAAACATCAATTAGAATTCACCAACACATCCACAGCTAGAGCTTAACATGCCTCTTCCATAAACTCATAGTCAGTGAATTGAAGCATAGCACTAGATTAGTTACATATATGGTTACCATTTCTAAAGTATTAGCAACATAGAAAGCAAGTTACCCAGAAAATCAAAAGTACAAAGGTTTTTTAAACCCTCGTGGAATTTTACTAGTGCCAACAAATAAATAAACAAAAAATAGATTATGAAGCACAATACAAAGAGTTTTCATTAGCTAGAAAAAGAAAAACAAGAAACCTTATTCATATACTTAATAACTATTTTGCTGAGTTGGTAAGAAATAAGGATTAGCATATAGCCAAAGCAGAATTCCCCAAAGCATAACCTTTAGGTACCTATGAATATAGTCAAAGCAGCTCTGAGAGGATTGTGCATGACTGTATTGTATTCAAGAGACACAGCATGAGAGAAAATAAGTAGACCAAGCATTATACTTTAAGGGATAGGAAAATGACAAAATAAATGCAATGCAAAGAAAAAAACTTTTAAAAACAAAATATAGCTATACCCAGTCAATGAAAGACAAAGCTTGTTCACACACACACACACACACACACACACACACACAAAGAATAAAACAGACATTGTGCTCTGCCTAGACATAATTTCCAGCACAAATGTGCTGACCCTCTGCTTTCAGACGCAGTGTAGTGATACCGCTGGGCATCCTGCTAACTGAACACTAAATTATCAGACAAAGTAGGTAAAGCAGCGCTTTTCAGGGCGACAAAGGACAGTGACACTGGAGAGAGAGCAAGGAGAGGAGCCCGTGCTCCTCAGTGTACGTCTCTACAACCGTTTCTAAGTTTCAGGGGAGGAAGCCTCAGGCAGAGCTCAGGTGGAGCCTTACTAAGCCAGGGAGATGCTGGTCCAGGCAGGCCGAGAAAACAGAAGGCACCGGAGGGCACAGCTATCCTGAAGAAGGCAGGAGACATGGGTCTCTCAGCATGAAGCTGCCCACTGAGACAGTCAGGGGACGCACCTTCCAGACCTGCACAGAGTAAGCCCAGTTCCCATCTCACCAGTCAGCGGAGTTTGCCCCCATGGGTGCATGGGTTTTGCTAGGGCTGTTAGCAAACAACCAAACAAAAACCATGATGGAACAATTAGTTAAAGTAAAATAAATGATTCAGCCCAGAGTTCTGGTGTTTAGAGGTCTAGAGACGGAGCATGGGACAGGATAGCTCCCCTGAAGATAAGGAGACCTCATCTTCTAGTCCTCCCCTGCCCTTGATGGCTGTGACCCTTGGCCTGCAGGAGCACCAGTTAATGTCCTGTGTGTTCTCCAATGTGCATCTTAGTCCCAGCTCACACTCCGTAAGACCCGACCTAATGATCTCATCTGAGCTCAGTTGTTACAAAGACTCTCTTTTCAAATACAGCCTGACTGTCAGGTCCCATGCATCAGGATTTCAACAAAGGAATAAGTGGAAATCAAATTCAGGCCCCAACAGCAGAGGCACAGAACTGTCACTAGGATGCGAACTGTCTGATCCCACTTTGGAGGGCTTCAAAGCAAAAATAGAAAGCACCAAACTATTTCCGCATAGCTTAAGCCCAGAGCAAAGCTTGGGATGTTTATAGAAAGATGCCCAGTACCTTACCAGCACAGTCTGCAATGCCTGAGAGTCGACCAGAAACTGGCAAGCTGCAAAGAAGCAGGAAAATGTGACTCATAACATATCTCCAAATGACACAGATTCCACAGACAATGACATCAAAACAATGTGACCACATTTCAAAACACCAGAGGATAGATGGCTTAAACAGGCAAGGAGAAACACGGAGGGGTGTAGAAACTAAAACTAAACTCGGAGTGGATGTAATAGACACAAAGCAGATGTTCCAGAAAGTAACACCGACAACCTGGAAGTTGTAATGAAGAAATCTATCCAAAATGACACAGGTAAAGGAAAAGCAGCCAGATAAGTGAACTTAGTGTGAAAAGTGTGGAAAATTTGGAGTGTCCTAAGTGTGTTGCACATAGATGTTTCCTCTAAATTGAAAAATTCTCTCCAAAGATAAGGAAGCTTACAAGGCATAGGGAAATCAGTAAGCTGCCAGGCTTATGAGGCCCTGCCTTAAGTAATAACAGCAGGCAATAATTGCTGAAAAGAGGAAACTGTATTTTAAGTATGCTTTCCAAAGGATGGAAGTATATAAATATTTGAAGAAACAACAGTCTGCTTTTTCAAAATTGATGACAACCACACACACAAAGATTTGTGATCCTCAACAAGCTTCATGCATGAGGAACGAGAAAAAGCACAGATTGATAGAGGTGTACCTGTATATCTGTCTGTCTGTCTCTCTGTCTGTCTGTGTGTGTGTAGGAATTTTAATCCAGAACAGGGCTGCTTTGGCAAGAGATCACATCCTGCTAGGTCTATGTGATCCAACTGGAATACAGACACGCTTTTAATCCAGGAGACAGAGGCAAGCAGAGCTGAGTTCAAGGCCAGCCTGAGCAAGTTTCAGGTAAAAACAACAACAACAAAAAACAAAACAAAACAAAAAAAACACATACACACACACACACAAAAGTTTAGGTCTAGGTGTGGTGGTATACAAACAATGAAGGTAAAGGCAGTTTGTAGAAGGAATCACCCATGCTTAATTGACTGGCAGAAAAAGTGACAAATCAGAGCAGATTTGACACAATAAGATACTCCCAACTCTCATGAGAACTGAGAGAAAAGGGAAGCTACTTAAGGGGCAATGCAGAGACAGAGAGGTGGCAGCTTTTCCAGGAGGATAGAGAGACAGGTTGCAGAGAAAGAACTCAGATGAAGACTGAATGAGCCAGAGAATGAGAAGGAGCCAGAAGATTAGAGCAGATTGTTGGAGTTAATTTGAGGCCAAAGAGAACATTTCAGAGATGAGAGAGAAGCCAGATTAAGTTAGCTGGGAGAGGAGCTTGAGTCAGAACAGTTGAGTTGAACCAGCCAGCCCAGAGCTCAGAAAGAACAAGTAAGGATGAGTTTATTCAGCAGTAATTCTCAGAAGCTAAAAACACTCTAGGCCTACGTTAGATTGTATGGAAGCTAGAAACTTTCAGAACTAAGCCTAAGTTAGCAGATGGAGGCAGTAATCCTCCAAGACAACAACTGAATCAGGTGAATGAAAGTTTCTTTTACATACATGTATGTATGTGTGTATGTATATGTGTATTTTGAGACAGGTTCTCTATACATTGCCTTGGCTGTCCCAGAACTCTTGGCTGTACACCAGGCTAGTTTCAGATTTACAGAGCTCCACCTGCCTCTGCCTTCTGAGTGCTGGGATTAAAGACACATGCCACCATACCTGGCATAGATCCCTATTTTTTTTATAGACGCCTAATTTTACATGAATTCTAGTATGTAATGGGACTTACTGGATTCTTCTAGTATTTTTCTCTTTATCCCTGGCTTTAAAGATATCTGATCCCAGCACTCAGAAGGCAGAAGCAGAGGATCTCCATAGTGAGAATTTTGGTTTCTTTTAAAATCCAGTTATGTTACATGAATAAGTTTTTGTTTTAATCCCAGATGTGGGATAGAATTTTGTTTTGTGTTGTTTATTTATTTGTTGAGACAGGGTTTCTCCATGTAGCCCTGGTTGTCCTGGAGCTTGCTATGTAGACCAGGCTGGCTTTGAACTCAAAGAGATCTGTGGGTGTTCTTTTTATGCTATTTTATCTGGTTTTTATATCTACCACCCTTCTCCACCCCAATCACTTCCAACACCCCAACACTAGGTAGACAAGAGAGAAGGTTAGAGGGGAAAAGGAACAGAGACCTCTTTAGACTAATTCCTACTGATTAGGGATGTTGAGGTTGCAGGGCAAGTCTTATCTTTGTTGCCAGGATATATCCAAGTTCTTGTTCTCATCAAGCTGCAACAACGGCAGCCAGAAGCAGCAGCTTCCTATCCCACCTAGTATTAAAGCAAAACATATTCATAGAACATAACTGGATTTTTAAAGAAACCAAAATTCTCACTATAGAGATCCCTTGCTTCTGCCTCCTGAATGCTGAGATCAGATATCTGTAAAGCCAGGGATAATGAGAAAAATGTAGGAGGAACCGGTAAGCCCCACTATGTACAATAATTCATGTAAAATGGCAGCAGGCTTCATTCTTAGAGCTCAGAGACAGAAATGCAAAATCTTCAAAGTGCCAACATTAAAAATCCATCAGTGTCAGGTGTGGCATACACCTTTAAGTCCAGAACCTGGGAAGCAGAGGCAGGTGGATCTCTGAGTTTGAGGCCAGCATGGTCCACAGAACTAGTTCCAGAATAGCCAGGGCTACACAGAAAAGCATTGCCACAAAAATAAATAGATGATAGATAGATATATATATAGATAGATGATAGGTAGATAAATATAAAGATAGATGATAGATAGATAGATAGATAGATAGATAGATAGATAGATAGACAGACAGATAAATAGATAGAATAAAAATCCATCAGGTAAACTGGCTGTGGTGGTGCACCTTTAACCCCAGCACTCAGGAGACTGAGGCAGGAGGCTCTCATGAGTGAAAGGACAGCCTAATTCATAGAGCGCGCCAGGCTAGCCAAGGCTATGTAGTGAAAGCCTGTCTCAAACAAACAAACAAAATACCCATTAACTGAAACACTTTACATAATAAAAATAACTTGCAAAGACAAGAGCAGGCACTTGGGAGAGGGCTCCATCAGCAAGGAGCTTGTTGTGCAAGCCTGAGGATCTGGATTCAGACCCACATAAAAAGCTGGGGATGAGGGGGAGTTAGTAAGATTTGGTGAGGACAAGAGCTCCACAAAGACCAAATAGATCAGGGCACAAGGGTCTTCTATGAGACTGTTTCTCCAACGAAGGAGCATGTATGGATACAAACTATAACCCCTACTCGAATGTGGCCCATAGTAACTCAGTACCCAACTCGGTACCCTAGTAAGGGGAACAGGGACTATTTTGGTCATGAACTCAATGGCTAGCTTGTCAACTGCTTCTTCCCCCCACCCCCCGCCCCGAGGGAGGAACAGCATAGCTAGATCCCAGAAGAGGACATTGCAGCCAGCCCTGAAGAGACACAATAAGCTAGGGTCAGATGGAAGAGGGTGAGGTCCTCCCCTATCAGTGGACTTGGAGGGGGGCAGGGAAAAGATGAGGGAGGGATGGGAAGAGTGGGAGGGATCGAGGGAGGGGGCTATGGCTGGGATACAAAGTACATAACCTGTGATTAATATAAAAATAAATAAATTACTTTTAAAAAAGCTGGGGATGGCAGTACCAGCTTTTACTCCCAGCAGGAGGTAAAGACAGGCAGATGGCTCCCTGGGCTTTGCATATCAGTCAATCTATCCAAATTGGTAAGCTCCAGATTCAATAAGAGACTCTGAAGACACCAGATGTCAAACTCTGGCCTTCACATGCATGTGCACATACAAGAGCACACCACACTCAACCACACAAACGTAGTGACTCCTCAGACATTAAAACTGTGGTAATTCTGGAACCACAGACATTATGAGGAAGGTTAAAGAGCTCCAAGAGGGAACGTAAACTTAAACAAGGCACTGCAGAGCGTCGGAGACAGAATGCACTGAGTGAGCAAGTGAATAGGAAGGTTCTCACTAAATAAACCGCTAGAGAAAGATGACCAACGGCTTCAAGCCTGAAACACTGTAGGCGAGGTTTACGGCGGTGTAAGGAAAACAGCAGCAGTGTCCACAGGGTAGGAGATGCCAGGTAAAGAACCTGTTTTTATACTCATTAGATAGCTCTGGGTTGCCTAAGGGTAATCAGCCCCTGAAGCAAACACAAAACAGCACAGCAGTTGAGATCTGTTTGTCGCAGTGCCTTGCAAGTTCTGCAGGATGATGATACACACGTGAAGCCAGGCCACTTCTGCCATGCTCTGCACAGTCCCTTGTGCTCACCATCACCGCTCTGGGACTCTTGCCTCCTGCACCTCTCCTTCAGCACGAGCAACTTGCTAACAATGTTCTCTATTCAAAGTCCCAAGAAGAAACCCTGTTCTCATGGTCAACGTCACTCCTAACACAGAGGGTTCTTTGTTAGTTCCTTTTTTTTTTTCAAATACTAAATTGAAACAAGAGAGGAGAGATTTATTTTGGCTCCCGGTTTCTGAGGGTTGTAGCCCATCAGGCATGGAGAAAAAGGTATGGTCGCTCTTTGATGGCAGGAGCCCACAGAGGGTAGCATCATGGTTACAGACAGCAATCAGAGCCTTCAGGGAGGAACTGGAAGTGGGGTCGTCCTCAAAGCCCACCTCCACAAGCCAGGACCCACATTCCAAAAGTTCATCACCCTCCCAAAACAGTGCCACTACTAGGGAACATGTGTTCAAACATGAGTCTGTAAGGGGACATGTTACATCCAAACTTCACAGGCATGGCGTGATTTTCCCTGCCTACTTCCTGTCTGGGAAGGTTCTGGTAAGTGGTGCAAGGTCAGAGCTGGTCTTAGAGGCACAAGTCTCTGCCTGCTACACTTTTTTGCAAGCTCTTTGGGATGGTGACCGCCAGGCAAATGCTGTTGCTAGGAACTCAAAGCCAGAAGTAGCAGGAGGCTTCCAGAGCACCTTGGAAAGGGTGCTCTGTGTACCAGGAGGCAGAAAGGTGAATGGCCATAGTCTGTGCTCTTGCTCCCTAGTCCGGCCTTGTGTCCACACTCCTCAGAGGATCTGCTGGGACCTGGCCATACTGGGCTACATGCACTTGAGACTATGGTCTCCGGTGACAATTTCATCTGGACTCAGATGTTCCTGAAATAGCTAGCCCCAGAGAAGAAACTGGGTTCTTCTGTCTCCAGGGAAGTCCCCTGGCCCCTTTACCCCCAGAGTTTAGCTGGCCCATATTATTCCAGTAGTAATTGAAAAGGGGTTCTTCTGTAATGCTTCAGAATCCACTGCGGTGTTCACAACAGAATCACATATTCTTTCCCAGGTGTCCCCTCTGCCCCAGTGATGGTTACCTTCACTGAAGCAGCACCCGGGACTTACAGTACAGATGAGGTAGCACCCATAGACCCTAGCCTGAGGAATGGCACTAGATTGAGGCCGAAGGGCCCTAGCAAGGAAAGCTCACATGTACTTAAAAGGCCTCTTTATGTCAGGAGGCAGTGAGTAATGGGGCCATCCAAGAGCAATGGTAGCTGCCTGGCAGGCAGGCCACCTGATGCCCAAGCCTTCTCCAAGAGGTTCCAGGTAGAGAGTTCATCTATAAGTCCCGAGAGACAAGTGGCACGTCTTAACATGATTTCTGTGATCCAGGCTCTGCAGTAGGCCTCAAGAAGAGAGATCAAGGAAAAGGGTGTTGAGTTCCTGGCAGTCACTGACCATCCAGAGGCCCCCACCCTCTGTGCCAGTGTTCAGATAAGGTTGGGTTAGCACTGGGGCAAGGTGGGGCAATGTCAGCTTCCTGCATGTCCTTGCTAATAGTTGCCTTGGTCTATCCTTATAATCAATCTGTTGGCTGGAGAGGTCCATAATTATGCCTATTACCAAACCACAATGTGAGGAACCAGCCCAGTGTTTCACAACTAAATAGCTCTAAGCCAAACCCCACCCTGACTGTTCACAGTGCTTACAGAAACACAGCTGTGTGGGACTTTGCTGACACAAGACCCTAAGCCTGGTTTCATGGGCAGTCAGGTCTGGGAGTCCCTGGGTCTTTTCATCCTACATCCTCAACTCTAGGTTCCTGATAAGATAATATATATATACCCCACCATAGTCTGGGAAGGGAAGTTGTGGGGCAGTACCCAGAACCTTATAAGTCCTCTAGGTTGGCTTTTTTTTTTTTAACCTAGTGGCTCATGTATATCGAAGCCACTTGGAACCTTGGGAATACTGGAAACCTTGATCAAGGTTACCCACAAGGAGTTCTACTAGGTCTCTCAGGCCATAGTTGCACCAAGAGGTTAAGAGACACTCTTGGCCCTCAGGTAACTAGTGGCTGAGAATGTTCTAGAGCAGGACTGACCATGTCTCCCTGGGATATACTCCCAGTTACCTACTGGGTTTCCATGGCTCTGAGGCACTGAACTGAACATGCCTAGGGTCCTGCCTAGATGGTTGCCTGAGACCCAGGCAGGCCCTCCATGGGAAGGCTTCACCATCTCTCTCTGGCCACTGAAGAGGTGTGGGAATGCCACCTCCCACTCACACCTGCCACCCCTGTCCTGCAGAGAGCTGACCTCTGCAGAGCAAGCTCAGGAACTTGTTATGGATGGGTGGAGCCCACCTGCACAAGATCCATTCTGGGAGGTCTCTGCTGCCCGCTCAGAGTCCTGAAGTGCTGGAGCAGCTTAGTCTGACGAGAACAAGAACACATATGTGCACTGCCTTATAGGACAATCTGGAAGAAAACCTGCCAGGCTTCTTACTGGCTGCAGGGTCCACTAAATTCCTCCACCCACGGAGGCCAGGACAGACCTGTTCCACATTATCTCCATCCTGTCTTTGCCAGGCCCAACCTCCCATCCTATAGGACTGAGCCATGCTAACCCACTCTTCTCTCCACAGCAGTCTCAGTGGCTCTGTCTGACATAATGGGATAGAATAACTAGAATTTGGGGAAATGGGTACATAAGAATAAGAACAAGCTGCAATTTTAGTCTATCTTCCCAGGAAGTAAAGAGAACAGAATTCACTACCCCAAGGACAGTCCTGTGCCCAAGTCCTGTCAGTCAAGACTCAGCCTCACCCCAGACACATTCACACAGATCACATGCCACACAGAGACTAGTAAGAACCATGTGGTGGCCAGCTTTGTGTGAGTTCTGTCGTATTTTAATCACCAGTACCTTATAACTCTAAGCTATGGGACTGGTATGGTTGTAGAGTTATAAGCTCTGACCATTTGGGGATAATGAGGCTGAGCTAAGTTGTCAGCCCTGAAGATGATGCACCCCACAGGTGCTACTCTGGTCCATTCCACCAGATGGAATCCTGAATTTGAGGCTGAGGACATCATTGTTCACATGAAGAAAATAACAGTTGAGCAAATGTAGGACAGGGCAGCACAGCCTAGCTTATCACCTTCTAGGGAAGGCATACAAATATGTTTACATGTTTACAAACACATATACATTTACCAAGCAGGTACAATGTGTACCTGTATGACTATTTAGGGACATATGAAAGAGGAAGTCTGTCCCACATAATCTTTCTTTGCCATAGTGGATCCTAGGCACAATCTAACATTGAGGGAATACAATGAGGGCCACCTTTCAGGACCTACCTTCAATAATTTATTGAGGTTGTGCAGGGTGCTGGCTGTGTGAGCCTGGTCATTAGAAAACAGATGGCCCATGGCCAGGGAAACTTATGAGAAAGTTATATGCTGACACTTCTTTTCTTGGATATCGGATCTGGCTTGATCCACACACAGACTGTGCTCAAGACCACTTCCTGCTAGCACATCATGAATACTCAAGGCTAGTGAGCCCTCTCACCTAGAAGGGGGTAAGATATGCAGGTCCAGAAGATCTCTGGCCATCTAGTCAGAGTGTCATCATGTTCCTTCCACCACCATAGCCTTCTGGGGCAAAAACTCCCAACCGTGTCCCACTTGCCTGGAAAGTTCTGATCTTGGTCCCACATCTGGCCAGTCTCTTTTTGCAAACCAGGTGTTTTCTGAAGAAGTGAGAGCATCTGGGACAGAGGCTGTGCATGGAAGGAAACCTTGGTGACCTGAGCCTACTCATGTCTCCACTGAGGAGTTTCCCGGAGCCTGGCTTCTCTGTCCTGGCCACCTAGACATTCTTCCCTCAGCTTTCCAGGTCCATCCTGAGCCCCAGATCTGACTGCAGAGTGCTATGTAGCCAAGCCTGGATTCTCTCTGAGAACCCATCCTCCTGCTTTCTGAGCCTGCTGGCATCCCCCTGACTCAGCCTGGGGCAGGGGCACATGGTGGACAGATTCTTCAACTCTGGTTTCCACTGGCAGAGAGTCAGGAGTCTAGAATAACTGCCACTCTTTCATACAAGGAAACCCAAATATTCCAAAAATAAACACTCTTAGATTAAACAAGAAGCCAGGTACACACTATGGCCCTCACACTCAGGAGGCTGAAGTGGGAGGATCATGAGTTTGAGGTGACCTTGGGCTATATAGTGAGAAACAAAGAAAGAAAAAAGAAATTGAGGAAAACATATTTTTATTACATAGAGATGTTAAAGCTGCAAATAAACCTACGAGCAAATGAGATGTTTGCAGAAAAATAATGAGGAAATATATTAAAATGTGAAAATATCTTATAAGCAATAGGGACAATTCAGCAGGAGAAATGTAACCATAGCCCTGCATCTCAGTTGTCAGCCTCCACACGGCCAAGAATGTAAACGCCGAAGCCTACTGTTTGCCCTTCAGCATCTCCGTCTCCTCAGGTGGTTGAGTCTGGTTTGCTGATGTTGCTACAGTTTAAGAGAGAAAGCAGTTCTCTCTCCCTCTGGGGAAAGTTTCCTGGAATAGTTAGCTAGACATCCTGAAAGACAGATGCTACATCAAGCAGAATGGAAGGGAGCGGTGACACCAAGCCCCACATGGCACCAGGAGAACCAGGCAAGAGTGTGATTATGCGAGACAAGCACAAGAAGAAACTGCCATGAGATAGTTCTGCTGAAACTTGAGGCAGTAGTCTGGGCTCCCGCTCATCAGGGCCACTTGGGAAGAAGGAATTGAGGGGGCGTTGTATTTCCCACTTGACATTCTTCGTACTGCTTGACTTTCCTGCATAGTCATGCAGAACTGTCATTGTAACAAAAGGCAATATTTTATCTTCCACAACCTGGGAAAGGTGACCTGAGAAACCTGTGTGTGAACACTGGCAACTGCTGCCCTGAGTGGAGACATTTATCACTGTGGATGCCTAGCTCTAGGCAAGGGCTTTGGGGTGCTCTCTCAGTGCTGGTCTTGGTGGTTATAGGCATTTGATGGTTCTCGTTTCTTCCTATACAGCCAGATTATGGGAGAGAGAAACACCAGGTCTAGGCATAGCCAACTGTCTCTTTGTCATGCCCTCCACTGCTGTGAGCTCCTGGTTAGCTATTGACCCAGCAGCCTGTTCACTATCTCAGGGCAAGGCTTTCTCAGAAGACCTCCAGTGTGGCCTCTTGGGGGCTTGTTTTCACCTGTTTCTGTCACACACATCTTCCAAGATGGTTTTGTTATCGTCATGAGAAAAACATTCAGTGTGGCCAAATTTCCAATTAACTGGGTTGGTATCATTAGGCTGTGGTAATGAAGGTCGGTGAGGCCAAGACAGAGATTAGAGGATCAGGCAAAACAATGGTAAGGTGGGATGCAAGCATGAGATAAACCATACCCTGTCCATCCTGCTGTCTTTCTGCCCTCTTCCTTGTCCTGGGCTGAGTGAGGCTCTGGATATTTTGCCTGGAGGCAGTAAAGGCCCCAGAAACAGCATGGACTGGTGATAGGCATTGCAAACTCCTAGCACCAAGGTTCTGGTCATGAGCAGCTGCTGCAAGCTACAAGGCAAAAACAATGTACTACAGAATTGACGTCTCACTAAGAGGTTACCCAGCAAGGCAGAGCTCAGCTCACACAAGCGCCTCTCACCAAAGTCTGGTGTCTACTGGATGTTTTTAATGTTTCTTCCACCTAGCCGGCCCTGAAGGAACCTGGAGCTTATGTCCATTTGATGCTGGAAGTTCAGGTGTCATTGCCTCTGAGGCTGAGCCTGAGGAGTTGGTGCTTCCAATGCTGGCCCAGGGTCTAGGCTTTTCAGTGGAGTAAACAGCAGCTGAGGTTACTCTTATATGGGAAGACAGAAGAGATTTCATTTTACCTAGGAGACCCTGTGCAGAGTCTGGGGCAACTTACCCCAGTCACCTGACCAGAGCTTGTTATGTCAATGCATGGCTTCTTGCAGACCTGCTGGCCTATGCCTTGGTCCTTGGCTCTAGAGAATACACTGTTTGGGGTGACACCAGCTCTCTGACTTAGCTGAGCATGGGTCCCCATTGAAGTCACTGTTGGGGGGCTGCAAGGATACTTGGAGCTGAGCAAATAGCACCTCAACTGACAATGCCACGATCATGATGTCCAGCACAGAGAGCCTTCTGAGGGGCAGTGCATTTCTCAAGCTTCCCTCTGTCCTAGGGCATAGACAGGACGCTTCTCTCTCCTTTCAGGAGCCTGCCAGGAAGCAGCCTGAACACTCCATTTTCCTGAACGCATCACGAAGCACAGCCAGCTGTTGAGCCTCATCTTGAAGCCCAGAGCTCAGAGGTTCTATTACCACAGAGAAGAAGCTGTGGTGCAGGGGAGGCTGAGCATCGTCTGCCCTTAGGGCTACAGATAACCCCAAGTCTGCAAAACTGGGCCTTCTTCTTGCTCCAACCTTTCCAGCCTCCTCCCTCTATATTCATTTTTCATACAGCATGTTCCAAAAGAACATGATTTCAAACACACTCTCCCCAATCTGTGTTCCCTGTATGATCTGCCTCCCTCTGCCCAATTTTCCTGCTGGCACCTGCCCTTTGCCTTGGAACTCTACAGGCCATTTTATGCTCATATCTGTGACTTTCAGAGACACTGGAACTCCCCCATCTAAACACTAGCAGGCCCGAACCTGCTTACCCTCTAGGATCAGATGAGATGGTGGGTACTGACTTTCTAAGACAGATTCATGGGATTTGACCCAAGTGGCCCAAGACAGGCATTGTATCACAGGCCTTTAATCCTAGCGCCCAGGAGCTAGAAGCAGGTGGCTCTCTGAGTTCCAGGCCAGCCAGCCTGATCTATATAGCCAGCTCTAGGCCAGCAAAGGCTTCAGAATGAGACCCGGTTGGTTTCAAGAGGGTGGGGCAATATGGAATATATTTCCCCAAGTCTGAATATATTCTAGGCCCTAGTTTAGACACCAAGGCAGGCCAATAGGCCAACTGGCCAGGGCAGTCTTTCTCCACAGTCAAAGAACCAGGTGAAGGACGACTGTATCTGCTGTAAGTACCCCAGATTACACTAGGTGCCAGGCAGAAAGGGACCACATGATCCACTGAGGATGTGTGCTTGCCTGCCTGCAACAGGATCACAGGGTTAGCAGTGCCTTCCCCTAGACCACAGGCTTTCCACAGGTTATAGCATTCTGCCTGGCTCTAGTGCCCTGGCTGCCTCCCTATGCCCTGGTGCCTCCCATGCCCTGGCGCCCCCTATGCCCTGGCGCCCCCTATGCCCTGGCTGCCTCCCTATGCCCTGGTGCCCCCCTATGCCCTGGCGCCTCCCTATGCCCTGGTGCCCCCTATGCCCTGGCGCCCCCTATGCCTGGCTGCCTCCCTATGCCCTGGCGCCCCCCATGCCCTGGCGCCTCCTGGCATGGTTACATGTTAGAGGCCACTCCCCAGTCTTTGTCCTTGTTGACCACAGAGCCCAGGCTTGGTTCTGGCTGCTAGAGAAAGGAAGATGAGGAATGGGCCGGAACAGGAACACCCTGGAAAGTCCATCTTGTCCTGGCACTTCTTCAGCTTTCTGTGCCAGGGCTAGGCCAGGCCTAGTGACCATGTGGCACCTCTCCATAAGTCAAGCAGTTCTTTGGATTACAAGGTACTTCCTGTTGTCTCATAACTGTGAATATTTATTTCACTTAGGCATATCCAGATTAAGATCCCTTCCTCCTTGAGAGAGAAGAAAGCCTGAGGAGGAGGCAGAGCATGCCAGGTGCCACCAGCCATGAAGGGCAAGGCTCCCAGTTGAGGTGAAAGTCAGGGATAAAACGGGCCACCCCAGCTCCCCAGAGGCCAACTGTACAGACCTTCACCCTAAACTGTATAGACCTTACCGTCCCTAAAGAAACACACTGTCTGAATCTACTTCCAACACACCTGGGAGGTGCCAGCCTCTCTACAGGTAGTAGCGGGAGGAAAATAGAAGGTGAGAGGGGCCCTTAGATTTTAAACCTAGAAACTTTGGTGGGACAGAGACAGAGGGCAGTGCCTGATGCTGTGAGGAGACTTACCCTTGCTGCTTTGCAAGGATATCGGAGAGCTGGTGGCCCAGCCCCAGGAAGCCTAGGGGGCGGGAGGAGAAGCTACTCCTGACTTGATCACTGATGTAAATAACTCCAGGCCAACAGGAGTGCTGTGAAGGGCTCCAGCCATCCAGTCATTCTCTTGCTTCTTGTGTCTTCACACTCTAAGCCCAGGAGAGGATGCACACAGTCCCTGTGACAGGACAAGCACTTTGGCTTTTGTCCCCCGTGTCTGCCTGCCTTGGCCTTGGAGTTCCTCAGAGCAGCATCATCTGGATCCATTCCTAATCAGCCTGAAGCTTCTGGCCCACAAACTGCCACCATGTGTTCCTTGGCCCAGACACTTTGGGTGCCTGTGCTCAAACATTCTCTGTGTGAAATGCAGTGAGGAGCCCTGGGAAGTAAAGATGTTAAAAGGTACTTTCCTCAAAGGAAGAAGCCATTTTGTGAGAATGTGAAGGGGGCTTGTGTTTGTTCCTTGACTCCGTATTATCCTTCCTGAGAAGACCTTGAGCTTCCTGTCCAGGGAGAAGCCACACATCACTGGTATGAGTCCCACTTCCTACTCTGGCAGGCCCACTGAGAAGATGTCAGACCATCCTCATCCCATGGTCAGCTCTGTCCAGGTCCCAGAACATGAGGTCCAAACCATAATCTGAGAATAACGGGAACAGTTTACTCGTTATCTGTATTTCTTTCAGATTGAAGTTTTCTCCACCTAAGGGCTGATAGGGCCACAAAGAGCAAGCAATCCAAATTTCTGTATAGATAAGAGTAGTATTACGGGCATGCAAGTGGTCAGGCCCTAGCCATTATCTACTGACTCATTAATACACTTCTCAGACATCTGGCAACCTTCTGCACCACCAGCCACGACAAAGACCAGGCTTTCAGAATGAATGCATGGGGCTCACCTTCACTGCCATATATCTTTCCTTAAATAATACTCTACCTGAGGGTGGTGGGTTTTCTATGTGTGCCTATCACTTAGGTCCTTGTTTTCTATTGCTCACTTATATCTTCCAAATGCTCCTGTGTTATAACTTACAAAACTTGAGTTAATTGTGATTAAAACTAGTAACACACACAAAAATCATGCTGAGGACACTCTTGGACATGCTTGTGGATAGGGTAGATTGTCTCTTCTTGGATTTCTAAATACAAATCTGCGTGAAAGGTTTGCACAAACATTGCTTGATACTGAAAGGTACAACTTCTTTCCATCCATAAAGAAGAACAATTTAGTCTCTGTGAGGATCAGTCTCATCTGTCCTACATGTCGCTTACTGGGAGTGACTCGGTCAGAGTGATGAGGTAAACTCTTCAAGAAGCTTGTTATGTAGAAACCTCCAGGTGTGCTGAGGTAGGGATCATTACCTCAAATTCACTTCCTTTTAGCGCCAGCAATGGCATTGTAACTCATGTGTGCTCGGGGTAAGTGCTTATGTGGTGATAGGAAGTGTAAGTTTGTGAATCAGTGTTGGATTTTCCATCAAGGCCTTAGAAGGATCTGTAAAATACCAGAGTGTGTAGGTGGACAGGGAACAGATGCCTGTGGAGAGCTGGTGGCTAATATTTCACCAACAACCTCCACTGTAGCAGAACTCTGTGCATCAGAGGAGAGACCTGCAGAAAGCATGGGACCAGGCAGGGGACTGAGCTCATTCTATACATAAGAAGCAATGACCCAGCCACAAAAATGCTGAGCAGATACTGGGTGAAGGAAACAGTCTCTCAAACTCAGTCTCTGGCTGTGTGTGTGTGGTATCTTCATGGAGGAGGTTGAAAAAGATAGAATGGCATATTCTGACTTTGTCACCTAATGTTTTGTGTTTGTCCCAAAACAGACCCTATTTCTCAAGCACAACCCCAGGCTCACAGGGAGGCTGGCCCCTGCATGCTCCCTGGGCCTCAGTCCAAGCTGTTTCCTCAAACAGGGCAGGGTCAGCAGTGCTCAGCTCTGGGCCCTAGAGCCACCTTCTACCTAGGACCCTGTGCTCTGCACCTTCCCCACTCCTGCCTGCAGCTGGCCAAAGCACAGCACACCGCAGGTCTCCTTTCACTTCTGAAGAGGGGACGGTGACGACACAGAGGCATCACAGAGACAACCACAGGAACAGACAAGCTGCCTCTCTGCACAGGTAAGAACAACCCATTCAGGTACCACAGCTAAGAGGGTGCATGTTATCCCAGCGAAGAAATCCCACAATGAGCTTCTTTCTGAAGAATTCACGAAGGCAAGTGTCCCCTTCCCCTGCCTGAGCCAGCCCGAACCAGAGGTCACCACCACAGGCAGATGTGGGAAAGTGGAGGGCTCTTAACAGAGGGGTCCCCAGAGCTATGCCTCGTTTAGACCAGGGCCCAGCCTTGAAGAGCGGGGCCACACTGCTATAGAAACTCATGAGCCTTCACTGTTGGAGGTGGTACAGCACAGGGCACCAGCATGGGCAGGCATGAGTAGCTGTAGCTTGGATGCAGAGATGGACGCCAGGCAGCGTCCCTTCATCTTAGAGATAAGGGCACTCGCTGCCCTACCCACCTGACAGATAATGACAAAGTGCTTTGAAAAGCTTCAAGCCCACAACTTAATGAGACAGGTGTGGCCACAGCACAGCCTTGCTCTTTGAAACCTCTTGAGAGTTGATTTTTATCAACCGGCGGACTCTTCCCAGAGCCTCAGGCCTGAGTAAGGCAGCGTACGAGGTGTGGGTACAGGAACCATGGTGTCAGAGAACACAGGAGATCAGATACTGTGCACAGGTGAGTTCTCATGGGGCCAGCCTGACTGTG
Organism: Pachyuromys duprasi; assembly: GCA_028658305.1. Taxonomy (NCBI): domain Eukaryota; kingdom Metazoa; phylum Chordata; class Mammalia; order Rodentia; family Muridae; genus Pachyuromys; species Pachyuromys duprasi. The sequence goes on along the minus strand of CM053743.1, from coordinate 79,702,451 downwards.
TTCTGTCTTCCCACACTGGGCAGCCAGGGGAACAAGGACATTTGGCCCAAAAATTTGCTTCTCCAGCCAGAGAGGCACAAGTTCAGGCTATTCCAAAAGATAACAGTGAGAAATAGGAGGTGGAAACAGACTTGAGTCCAGGGGCAGAGACTGAATCAGAAAGACCAGGTCCAGAGAGGACATAGAAGGCTGACTGCATGTAATCAGTGTGTCTGCTGCACAGGACTTGAGAGTAGGCCCCAGTCTGAGTGGGTTCTGCTCTGGCACCTGGATGATGCTTTCATACATGTGGTTTGAAATGACCATTGCTGCCTTGAAGCAGGGCGGCGGCGGCCACCTTCTCTGGATCCTCATGATACTATATTAATTCCCCATGGTGGAGGGAGGGCGAAGGTCATGAGGTTCAAGAAACCTTCAGGGAGACCTCCCTAAGCTCCTCCCCTCTCTGAAATTATGTAAGAAGTAAACAGTTGCCCACGGTTGGACTGCTTGGTGGTGCAGCTGCCCGTGCTCCTGTGAATAAACGAAAAGGCTCCTAATAAACTAACTGATTCTCCAAGCTGCAGTTGGATGGAACTGTTCTTGATCTGTGCTCTCTTTGGGGCAGATGTTTCTTTCCGTCTCCCCAGGAAGCCACACAACAATCTTGGTGTTCTTTCTTTATGACAAGGCCCTTGGTTCAAAGCTCAGAGAGATCACAGAGGCATTGGGAGTGGGGGTTGACTTCAAGGGACAGAGATAGGCCTGAACAGAGGATTAGTATGGAGGCCTATGTTGCCTCTTGGGCCTCAAGTCTCAGCCTCTCCAGGAAGCCCAACCCAAGGATACTGTTGCCCAATTTGACAGTTACACTAAGTCTCGTCTCCTCAGGCCAAAAATGTGCCCAATGCATCATCTCTGGGAGTCGGAGGGATGGGAAGAATAGCCATTTCTTGGAAATTTCCACCCAAGACTGTCTCCATCAACTGGGAAGCATGAACAGGATGAAGCAGAGGATATAGGCCAAGTCAACCTCATTCGGATTGCCCAAAGATGAGACAGTGGAGCCTGTCCTTGTTGCAATCTTCCTCACTATGGCTTAATAATGGTATTGGCTGTCTTCGCAAACACAGTCGCAGACATTGATCAGTGAGTCCTTTCCTGGGACCCCTTCCTTCTTCCTCGGTTGCTGGTTGTTGTTAGAACCTTTTTCTTTCAGATAAGGGAGGCATGAGGCTAGGTAAGTGACCTGGTGGGTAAGGCATCCCCATAGTAACATGAGTCCATACACATCTGCCATGCCCGTGGCTGGGACATGGCTCTGTTTAAGGTAAGCAAGTTTGCAGGGGTTTTGTCTTTGTGTTTTTTTTTTTTTTTGCACTGATGCATCTTCAGCATCAGCAACTTCAAAGGACTTCAGAAGTTCAAGATCATCCTTAGCTATACAGTGAATTTGAGGCTACCCTGGACTACAGACCATGTAGAGAGAGAGGGAGGGAGGAAAAGAGGGAAGGAGAGAAAGAGAGAAAGCAAACTCAAAAGACTAAATATGAAATGAGTCAATTTGTAGGAAATGCCAGAATAGGGAAATACACAGAAAGGGGATCTGTAGCTTCCCTGGGCTGCGGTTCTTTGGGAAGTATGTCCTAAAGGTAAGACCTTCCTCTAGGAGTTTGGTTCTGGAGCTGACTGTGCTGACACATCTGTAAACAGACGAAAGGCCACTGGGCGGTGAATCTTCAGTGTGAGAGGTGTAGGATCTATGAACCCTACCTCAAGAAAGCTGGAAAGAAAATGATGTGTCTGTTCATGAAACCATTTCCAGAGATGTGTGTGTTGAGGGGATAGGACTCTGTGGGCCAAGTAGGGAGCAAAGCAGAGAACTATTACTACAACAAGCAGGGGCCCAAGGAAAACGGGGAAATCGAGCTCTGAGGATGAGCAGGCCAGAGAACAAGAGTGGGTGATTCCCTCCAAAGGACAAGCTTGTAGGACCGGATACAGAGAGGGGGTTGAGAGGTTAGCTAGCTATGGAGGAACTGGTCTGAGCCAGATGGACCAACCACAGATCAGCAAGGACCCTGCCCCAGGCAAAGTCAAAGGGAAGGGTTCAGGGCCTGTCCATGCTGATGGGCAGTGCTTGTCCACCAATGTGAGAGGAAGGGAAAATGGTCCACTCCAGCAGGCCAGGACACAGTTTGGTCCCTTTCTTCCAGGTACCTTCCTGTGGCCTTCTAGCTCCACAACCCCACCTCCACACGCCCAGCCCGTGCCTTATCCCCTCTCCCAGCCAAAGGAATCAAAACGTCTCTAAGACCTACGTGACCCCAGGGTTCTCTCTTTCAAAGAAGTACTCTAACACCTGCCTCTTGAATTTGGGATCTCAAGACCAAAGTTTGGTGAGGGGTGGAGGTTGTCCTCCCTCAAGAAATCCCAGACATCAGAAACCTGGAGTCTACTGCAGGCCCTGTCTGCACCCACAAGTGCTCTATGCTAGTCATCCTTCGCTGCTGCCAGGAGTGCAGTGGAACCTAGTGAAAAGGAGACACTCCGGTCCAGTGCGCTACGGTCCGCGGCCGCGGGGGGCGCTGCGAGAACCGCTGTTAAAGCCCCGTAGCGGGCGCGCGCGCTCAGAGGGAGACTGGCCGCTGCCCGCGCCGCTGTCTCCGGTTGCAGGGCCAAGCCTCGCCGGACTGCCCCGCCCCGGATCCGGTCTCCACGAGTCGCTCTTGGCGCGCGCTTCACGCGCCCCGGGCTCGAACCTGAGACGTGCACGTGAGAACTCGGCCGGAGGGTGGGTCCAGGCCCGGCGGCGACATGGGGAAATTTCAGTCTAAGCATGGTGAGCAGCGGGCCGGCGGCGGGATGCGGGGAGGCGCGGGTGGGCGCCGCCACTCACTGTCCCTTCTCTCTTTCCCGTGTCCTCCGGCCGTGCCGCAGCCGCAGCCGCCTGCAAGAGGAGAGAGAGCCCCGAAGGTGAGTCCGGGCGTGGTCAGGGCTCGAGACGGCCCCGGGGCCGGATGCGCAGAGCTCCGAGCTTGGGGCACGCCTTGCCTCGCGCCCTCGGATAGGACACGCCTTGGGTCTCCGGGAGCGCGTGGCCCCGGGGCTCTGGGGACCGGGTGGGCGCCGGGGCTGGACAGAAGCGCATCCCGCGAGGCTCACGATCTCCTTCCTACTCCGTGGGTGCCGTGTTTCCCGCCGCGTCTGCGGGCGGGCCGCAGGGGACAGCTTCGTGGTGTCTGCATACGCGAGCGGCCGCAAAGGAACGGAAGAGACCGAACGGCGCGCAGGCGGCGGCGTGGAACACCGCGCACGGGACAAGCAGGTAGGCAGCGGGGAGGTGGGCGGAGTCGCACAGCCGGCGGGGTCGCGCAGCCACCCGCCTCGCAGGAACGCGAGCCTCTTTACCACCGGGACATGCAGAAGGCATTGCTCAGATGGCTGGCCAGGAGAGCCGCTCCTTCCCAGCATCTGGCATAATATCCCAGAGGGGGCTGGGTGGAGGTAATGGAATCCCCAAGCGCTAAGTTTGGGTTGAACTGGTGGCTCCACCCCCGAGGCAGGAGGAACTGGTGAAGTTGAGCTGGGGCCCAACTGGGGGCCGTGATCACAGTATTCCAGGCTGGAGGGGTTGAGGGACTTCCCCCATCCATTGGTGAAGACTATAGAGCCTATTGTTTGCGCAGTGGAGTTATCAAAGGTAAGGGCTACCCTTGCCTTCCATCTTTTAGAGAGCTGACCACAGGCCTGCAGGGAGGAGAGCCCAGGACAGTTGGGCACTGGGAAAACTGTTACCCCAAACCACAAGTGTTACCCAGTGTTGTGGGTGTAGATTTTCCAAGTACCGTGTGTAGGAGGAGAGAGCTGTCCAGGGCCAGGGCCCCTGGGGTGAGATGTGGTGGAGCTTGTCTGTCAGCAAAAGGAATCAGACATTGGGTTATTGGTGTTAGGGAGAGCAGAGTATGAAAGGACAACTAGACTGCGTTTTATTTGCTCACCTGCAACTGGCTCCTGTCTGCTAGCTCCTCACTACAGGCTCCTCACTGGCCCCCAGCTCTGTGAAGTCAGCAAATGGACTGGGGTCAGTGTCCCTTCTGGAAGAACCTTCTGGTTGATGAATAGAAACTTCTGGGTGTTCATGAGTACTTTGTGTGGCCTGACCCGAGACCTGGGCCTACAAAGGCTCAAAATAATACGTACTAGAGTTTGGGTTTCCTGAGATGATGGACTGTAGCCATAAAAGTGGACGTGCTGGGGTATTGTGGATCCAGTGTGGAGATTCAGATAGTTATGTGCTGTTCATTTCCAGGAGAGGAGACCAGGCCAGGCATCCAGGACTGCCCAGGTCCATCTTGCTATCACATTTGCTAAGGAATTCTTGGTGGCCATTGATGCCTGTGGACAGCTTGGTTCTCAGATGCATGTTAGCCAGAGATATAAAATTGGGGCTGGTCTCTGGGAACCTGTTCATGCCATGGGAGAGCATTTAGGCTGGCCCTCCCCCTTGGCTGTCAAGCCTGGGGTCTTTCCTCCTAGCAGCAAGTCTGGGAATGGACCCTTGAAATCTCCACTTGGGAGCAGTGGTGTTCAGAAGTGTGTGTCCCTGGAGTGCGAGGGCCAGAGCATCTTCTGTGGAGAGTGCAGGTGCTTCCTGTCTTGTGGAATTACTGAAGGGAAGCCGTGATCCTAGGACCAGGAAGACCACACTTTGGCTCACTGTTTGTTTTAGTTGTGTGGGCTCTGGCTTGCATTGTTTCTTTTAGCTTTGTCCTTCTTTTATGAAAAGGCCTTTCTAAAGCAGAAAGAGCAGAGTCTCCGTCGGACTGACTCAGCTTAAGTAGCTGTAAGCAACAACACTGTGTTTTCCATATCTAGCTGTGGCTCCTGGCCAGGCCGTACCTTGAGCTGAGGCCCTAGCTCAGGCACCACCCTCAACAGCATCAGGTATTCTTGAAGCCACATTGCTGCCCTTATGCCTGGAAGCTAGAGCTGTGCTAGGCAGTTTTTGCCCAGGTCTGGGAGGGACCCTATCCTCACAGCGTTCCTTCTGTCTGGAAAGCTTAGTGGTGACAGTCAGTGTTGGGTCTATGTCTCTTCTCAAAGCCTTCGTTTCACAGTGTCCAGAGTTCTGTCCAACTTAGAGCCCCAGGAGCTGTGCCCTGAGGAAGACCATACTACTGGACACTCCATACTACCTGTGACAGCTCACTGGGAGACCTGCATCTCCCCTTTCTGGCTTCTCATCTGCTCTCCCATTCCCTAAAACCAGAAGGATGATGTTGCTTTTGACTCTGCCACTGAGCTGTATCGATCTATGCATCTGTGTGCCTCTGAAAGTCTCCACTTCCTGCCTTGAACGGCCATCGCTGCTGTGTGTCGGCACCTGTGTGACTCCTGGCCTGCAGGGAAATGAAGGGAGGGGCATGGGTTTGTCAGCAATAGCCAAGTGATGGTTTGGAGGAGGGGTGTGACATCAGACTGTGGTTTCAGGCTTTGAGATCCTACTGATGGAGCTGAAGTTCGGGCAGCAGTTGGTGGTGGCTTTTCTCAAAGTGACTGAGTAGTCAGTCATCCGTGAGGCTCCACTCAGGAGAGTCTCATGTGTGACGCTTCTTCCACCAGGCTGTCTTTAATTTCTCCAGCTCCCCCAGAGGCTGGCAGGAAATTATTAAGAAGACAAGAGTCACTGTTTTGTTGTTGTTGTGAATTAAACACAGATTTCCGCTGAGCCTGAGAAAGGAACACTCTGCTCACTCTAGTGGTGCGATTTTGACTTGGACTCTGAGGGGTCTGCCTGTATGGAAGTTGTGGAAGCCACTGAGGACCACGTCCATGGCTTTCTGAGCGCTTTACAGCTGTCCATATTTGCAAGAGGAAAGGCCACGGCTGCTTAGCCTGTGGAGGGCAATGTGTGGCTGTCTTGGGAAAACTAGAACTTCACAATGCCACTCACCAGCTTCACCCACATTTACACGGTCATTCTCTGTGTGTTGACACGTCGTACCTTTCAGAGGGAGATAGATAACATTGGACGGTGTGGGAGTGACCAGTGTGAGAGCCCGTGGTGCCTTTGGGAGCTGAATCTACTGTGCAGACCTTGGCTTCTAGCAAAACCCATGAGCTCCAGTTATCATGTGATCTACAGGTTCCCCAGAACTGGAAAGCTTGCCCATTCAGGCCGCGATCCCTTTTTCTCTGGAACGGGCTGTCAAGCCTCAGCCCTAACTCTGCTGCTCCTGCTGTGGCAAAGGTCATTTACCTGCCCTGGGCCAGGAGCCACCTCACCTGCACACTTACTTGCTTCTGTTCGGGAAGGGAGGTGTTAGCCTTTGCCACAGCCTGAATACCACCCTATCCCTGGTTGATACAGAAACATGGCACATGCAGCATAAGACATCTGCAGGGCAGGCCTGCTTGCTCTGTATCCATTGCCACTTGCTCTGTAGTCTGGGGATGGGTTGGTGGTTTTTGTTTCTCGGTATGCAAGAAGTAGAGGGCAGAGCTGTGTTTCCAGTTCCAAGGCTCAGTAGTGAGATCAAAGGGTACCACTGGTCATCTGCACAGAGGTTGTTGAAGTCTTGGCCAGAGCTAAACTGGAACCCCATGCCAGAGCCAACTAAAACATGATTCTTTTTTTTTTTTCCTTCTATGGTCAGGAGGGAGCAAACTGGCCCTAGCCATGATGCTATGGCATGGCTATCTGGCCAGGTCTTGTGGCCTGCTCCACACATCTCTGGAACTCAGCTTAGCTTGTTTCCTGTGGACTTGAGGCTACATATTTCTCATAGTCATATCAGAAGGGATGAGGGGACAGATGTGAAGGTCTAGAACGATGTGCGAGCTTGGCAGAGGTGGGTCCCTGTGCTTCATGTTGGCCGGGCCCTGCCAACATACAGTACGACCGCCCACATGTGGTTGGGAAGCACACTGGTCAGCTTTGTGCTTAGGAAAGCTGAACCCTGTGGACAAAGACCAGTTCTTCCTACAGGTAAGAGGAACCCCCAGAATGTTGCCTGTGTCAGGAAGTTATGAGGACAGGCTTGTATCACCCCGGGAGACTATGGAGACACTGACCCACAGTAGCTCATGAAGGCAGTTGTCCCTGATGGCTCATGGAGAGGTCCCACAGAGCTGTGTGGCTATGTGGAGCCCAAGAAAGAGTTGTTTGTGTGGAGGCTTACTTGTATAACCCCTGGATACATTCTCTACTACTAAGAATGAGGTTAGCATTAGATGTCTGTTCATGGAACTGTTGTGGGTGGTCTTGTGGGCTGCTCTTAATGTGGATGGCACTAAGTGATACATGATGTCATCCAGCTCATCTACATGGAATCTCTGCTCTGAGACCCTGACACACAGGAAAGCAGCTTGGTACAGTTCTGCCTGGGAGGTTCTGATGGGTGTGTTACTGCTGTGTCTGTCTCCCTTTTATAGCCTGATGGACTAGTCTTTCTTCTTACAAGAGGGAGGGTCCTGATCCCCAGAGACCTCCATCCCTCCCACCCGCACATCTGAGAAATCAGCTCTGTATCTTGTGAGTTTTGAGTCAACTTTACCCACAGGCAGAAGGATCCCTGGAAGGGATCAGAGTGCAAGCATGTGGGGCAGATCCCCAGGATCTCTCCTGACTTATGTGAGAAACTGAAATTCCCCTGGTGTGAAGGATGGGACATGCCCTCCTGCTACACAGAAGTGTTTCATCCCACTGGGGCATTGTTTATGTGCTTCATTTGTCAAGAAGTTGGTAGACATGCTGACAAGCAGAGCCGGGTGGAGCCCCATGACCATAGAGCTTCAGAAAGAGCATGGGGCTCTGGGATCGCTACAGAGTCACTGGAACATGTGGCTCAAGTTAGGCTTCTCACACTTGAAGTGGTGTTTGGAAAGGTCGTCCATACAGCCCCATCCCCTTCCCAGCCCTTTGCTTGATTGGCTTTCTGTGGTTAGCCTTGGGCTGTCAAACACCAGTGCTCTCTGTCCACTATGACTAGCACGGGTCAGAGCAAGTGGATTTCTCGTGGGCCACCCAGTGGTGATGGAGGGTCATTTTTAGACTCTGTTCTGTGTTATTAACTGAGCCTGGTGCCAGATAACATTGCAGCCTGGCCGGCAACATGGACTGGCCCCTTTTAAGGAGCACAAGGTTGTCTCAGGCCTGCTGGATGCTCAGAACCATCCTGGGCAGAAGCATAGCACTGGCCTGGGCAAGACTGGCTCGCTGGAGCTGCTACTCACAGATAAGCCTGTTAGGGATCAAAAGCCCTCACTGGCCCCCATCCTGCCTCACGGCAAACTGCACCCACTGCTGGGCCCGCATGTGCTGTAATCAGCTTTCACGTTGACGGGAGATTTGGCAGCATCCGGCTGGCAGCCCTTCATGCCAACACCGGACAAATTGGGTCTGTTCGATCCTGTTTGCCACGCACAACTGGAATGTACTGATGGCAATGAAGCCCGGCAGCCAGAAGGGAGGATTTATTTTACTTTTGTTCTTCAGAATCTTCTCAGTGAGCCATAGCTAGTTTTGAGCCCTGAAATCAAGGAAGCTAAAAAAGCATGTAATATTTTAATACAGAAATTCAGACGGAGATTATTTTAACACACCATTAGGCATCCTGGTGGGTCGGTACTCAGAGCTCTGTGAAGGCTGCTCTGTGTGTTAGGAAGCATAGCCCTTCCTGCTCTTTGTCCCCGGAATCGTAGGTTCCGCCAGCCCTTGTCTGGGGTGGGGTGGAGTGGAGGGTAGCAGGCCCTCTTGGCTTCTCTTAGCTTGTGATACAGGGGTGCTGAGTGTATCTCTCCACTGAAGGGAAATGGATTATTTTTATCTCCTTGAAGTGAAGGTCTGACTTTGTTCTGGCTCTGGGGAAGAACTTGCTCAGAAACCTCATGAACCTGGCAACATCGTACCTCGTTCTTCCTGCCCCAGCCCTCACTGGTGACAGCCCTCACTGCGGGGACCTCCTGTGTTCTCCCAGAGAGACTGAGAGGACAGGCGGTCTGGCCAGGCCCTTCCACCCCTGTCTGCTCACCCTCATAGGTTTTGTTAGCTCTCCTGCCCTGTTTGTGCCCTTGGTAGGAGTCCTGGACGCTCACCGAATACTGCTGGTCTCATCCTGCTCAGTGTCCCCCTTAGTCCTCCTTTCCCATAGCTGACTGGGCACCTTTGGAGTTTGGTCTCTAAAGCTCCATCCAGTAGCCAGCTCTGGTGGGGTTGGTTGTGACTACACATGACTGGGTTGAGGAACCAACAGCATCTGATGACCTTAGGGGGCAAAAGTGTCATGAATGCTCTTTGTTTGACGACCCTAGGGACCCCATGCCTTCCAGTCATCATCACAACGCAGCAGGCGCCGGCTTTGTGTTAGCTCATCAGTGGGGAGGGGAAGCTGCCCAGAAGGTTCTTTGGACTTGGTCTCAGGGTTTCTTTTGTTTGTGATGCATATTGTGTAAGGCAGAACAGGAAGAACAGGAGCCTCTGCTTGTGTGTTGGAGCTCTTCAGGAAACAGTGAGGAGATCGTTGGGTACTACGCCTCTGCCCATGGTGCAGAGGACCAGAGCCTTGCTGGGTGAAGTAACCAGTGCTCTCATCTCTTCCCGGCCACCGCCAGTTCTGGCAGCCAGGGTATCGCTGGCACACCAGCCAGGTCCTTGGAGCTCAGTCTTAGGCTAGGAAGCCCTGCTATGTCCAGGCTTTCTTCTGTGTCTGGATGACCCTGGGCTCCAGCTCTCCCTGCGGCTGTGCAGCCTTCAGCTGCCTGGAGCTGGTACCATTTCTGAAACAATGCTGTTTGTTAAACTTGCAATGTGAGTTTGTCACTGGGACGGCACTAAATTTCCTTAGGGAGGGTTTGGAGGATCTAGGTTTGTCCTTTTTCCGTTTAAGGCCTTCGTGCAGCTGCTGCCAGATAGGGTAGCTATGAGGCCCCCTTTGATCTCCACAGCCCAGCCAGGCAGCAGAGCCAGCAAGGGTATGTTTCCACAGAGCTCTACAGAGAGCACTTAACAAAAACGAACACCATTTATTGCTTTTTCTGAGTTGTGAGCTCCCCAGGGGCCTGGCGCCGGTTTTCAGCCTGCTTATCTCTGGTGAGAACACCACATCACACAGTACATTCTAAAGTAAAACAGAGACAGTAACTTAGGGTTCAGCCGCGTTCTCTTCCAGCTTTGGAACTAATCTGCCTGTGAAATGAGAAACATAAAGCTTTAATAGGACTGAAAGAAGCAAAGATGTCCAGTAGGTTTTCTGAGTCAGAGCTGAGATGGAGGAAATTGTGTGGGGTCTGTGTTAAAAAATCAAGAGTCTACTTTCATCTAAGAGAGGGATCTGAGTCTGGGAGATGATCTGAGTTTGGGTTCCATTTTGTTATTTTGCAACCTCTGTGGCCTGTGAACTGTGAGTTGTCACCATCAGGGAAGGCTGGCCTTGGTTATCATTCTCTGTGAAAGACAATAGTAGTGTCAGGCATGACTGGTAAAAGAAAATCAAGGTGTAGACAAGTTGCAGTGACCGTGGAACACCAAGGACTAAGACTGAAAACAAGGCAAGTAGTCAGCATGGCTTATGGTTATTTGATTCTCTGGGCAAGCGCACGTGTGGGTTCATGTGTGTGTGTATACGTTCATTTGCATGTGCAATGAGCACAGACATGTTTATGTACAGACGTCACATTCATTCATATAAAGATTTAATATGTGCGTGTGCCGAAAGCACTTTGTTTCAAGGTGGGTCTTCTGTGGATGTCTTTGTTGGAGATGGATTCTTGGGAGGATGTGGAGAGTCCCCTCTCTTGGCTGAGGTATGGGGCTAGCAACATTCTGTTTCCCACTTGTGTGGGTTAGTGTGGATGACACAAGTCACCTGAATCCTTCTCTCTGAGTGAGGGATAGGGTCTTGGCTGCCAGACTTTAAAGGGAGGCTGCTGACCCCTTCCTGGTAGTGTCTCACATTGCAAAAGTTTCTCTAACAAGTAGCCAAGACATTCATCCGGGACTCACTCATCCTCCTCCTGTCTAGTATTCTCTGTGAACTGGGCCTCCTTGGGACAGTGGCTGCTCAGTTCCCCCACAATCCATGTGGCTGATCAATTCCTATAGCAAATGTGGGCTCTTTGGGGGGCCATTTGGGGGATCAGTGTATTTTTGGGTGAGTGGGAGTTGGGAATGGAGTCCATGTTTTATCTTCTGTTATTAATCAAGTGATGGAAACAATGGGAAAGCTGGTAGGAACAGGAGGAAGATGATGATGAAAATATTTGTATTTTCTGGCATGGACAGGAAATGGAGGAGGGAAAAATACTGGCGTGAAGGATGAGTGTGTGTTTTAGGAAACCCTTTACTCTCCCAGTTACTCATCTTTTATAAATTTCATTTTTTGGTTATTACAAAATCTCTGGTGAAAATTATCCTAGCCCCTCCCCTCCAGTTAAAAAACAAAAAGAGTGTATAGAGTAAAAACACCCTGCAGATCTTAGAAGAAGGCAAGAAGCTAACATGCAGTTGCTGTATCCCCATCCCGTGGCGGCTTGGGATTGTCCTTAAACATATTGTTTTGGATTGAGGCACTCAGGACTTCATGGCCCTCAGCCCCTGCAGGGGACCTGCCTGGCACCACAGGAACTTTGGGGCCCCTACTGCACATGTGTCAGAATTATTAAGCCCATAAAACTTGATTGTCACATCTGAAACTGTTTAGCTGCTGAAACTGAGACGTGACTTCAAAGCTGGCCAAGCGTTTCCAGACAGACTAGCGGGCCAGCACCTGGAAATGGAATTCCAGCCCCTGGCGGCAGGCAGAGTGGCCTCCTCACCTTTTCCTAAGAAAACATTGTTCCTTGGAGCCTGGTGCTTGATGCCATGCCTGGAAAGCTATGTGAGGAGTAAGGCCCCTGAATCTGAGTGCTTTCAAAGCCATAGCCTCCCCGCCCCCCAAGTCCATTGCTTCCCTGCTCCAAAGGCGTCTGCAGCCTGCTTTCCCCAGCGTCTCCTCCTAGGTGGCTGTTTCTTGCTTCTTGCTGGTCCTTACTGCACCTGGTATCTTTCCCAGTAGAAGAGGCTGTGGCCTTGCTATCTCTACCCAGTAGCCTCTTTCTTCATTTCTCTCTTGAGCCTACTGGCTCCACTACTGTGATGGTCCTGGCATCAGCCACTTCGGGGCATCACATTCTCTTTGTGGCTCTCCAAGTATAGTCTGTCCCATGGGTGATGCCTTAAACTTGAGATGTGTGAGGGATGCCCATATTAATTCCACATCCGCAGCCTACAAAGCAAGAGCTTTGGTACTTGCCTGGCTCCCTTGGCTCTTCTGCATGGTCCTCAGGGAGTTGCAATCCACACTTGAGGGTGCTACTGGCTGCTCTCCTGTATGCCTTCCACCTACTCTCTGACCCCCCAAAACATGGCATAAATCTCACACAGATCTTGCAGCTCTGTCTTCCCACCAGAGTGCTATTCTTAACATGGGCTCAAAGCCCCTGCCCCAGTCTTAGAGTGGCTAGGACTGACGCCGCCGAGCTGCCCGAAAGGTCGTCCTGGTGGCCTGCGGCACGTGTTTATGAAGAGATCTGCATCTGGGAAGAATGGCTGCAGGGGTCTGCCAGAAAATTGGAGCTCGATGTGATTCTTCTGATGGTCAGGAGCTAATGTTGGAGTGAGCATACATACAGAAGCCGCCCTAGTACTTGGTCACCATGTTTGAGACCACACACCCTTCCCAGGGCCCCGAGGTGCCAGCCATGCTGTTGGGCACAGTTCTGGACAGTGGCCTCTGTCTGTTTTCTCTGGCCGCACCGCCTTCTATCTCTCATCCCCTGGGGTGCCCACTAAAGGCCAAATCCCCACTTCTTCCCCCATCCCTGCCTGTTTCTGTCTCTGTATTTCTTTATATGACCATATCTGTCTCTGTGTACATCCCTCCCCACAGCCTCACCCCATCTCTGAGACATTGGCAAGATCTGGCCCTTCATCCCAGTCTATGTTTGAAGATGTACTACCTTGTGCTTCCACAAGCCTAGAGGCTGTGAGCCAAGGGGAGATGTGGATTTGTTTGAAGGTTACATGAACACTCCATCACAGAGAATAGGAATTTGTGGGAGCTATCACTGCCTGTCCTTCCAGCAGATGCCTGACCTACTATGCTATCTTATAGCAGACGCCCTTGGACATGGCTTCAGGAAGGGGAAAAAAATGTAGACACCTAGATTATTTTCTGGACAGGAATAAAGGCCTCTTGCATGGGTCTCAGGTGGAGACAGTGTTCTTGTGTTTCTGAGTCTGGTGACACCTCAGACAGTGAACAGCTAGCACATGGTTGTCCTGAGGCCTGTCTGCCCTGTGCTTCTTCTGTTTCTCTTACAGCAGCCTATGTTGGCTGGGCATTTGGAAGATGCTGAAGTATGGTCTCCCAGGGCCTGCAGGTTCTAGTAGGTGATATGATTCAGGAACATGACCCTCCACCACCTCTGATTCTGCTGTGTGCTTATAGTAGGACAAGTTGCCCTCTGAGTTAGGAAAGTAGGGCTCCAGGTTTTCTGGGAAACTTCCTCACTTGCTGCTGCCACCCAGTGGCAGTTATGGGAAATGTTTGAAGGCTGTGACCTGGATTGGCCTGGGGCCTGTCACCTCCTGAACACCTTGTGGAGGAATGAAACAGGGCAGGAGTGTGGAGAATTGTGGACCCCTCATTTTGGGTGTGAACAAATGGGTGCCTGTAGGGTGTGGGCTGTCCGTGTATGCAGCAGCAGGGCAAGGAGCAACTCAGGTCAGCACAAGTTCGTCCCAGACATACCATAGATACTTGCCACCTTATTTATGAGTCATGTTTTCACTGTGGCACAGGCCCCGAAAGCATGACACTGGGGATTAGGAGAGCACCCATCAGAGCCTGGAAGCTCTGAAGAGATGGTGATGTCGCAGACCTGGGGGTGGAGTGCGTACTGGAGGGAGGTGCGTATGGGTCAGGCACTAAGCTGGAGCCTCATCAAGCAGCCGGGATCCCTGTGACCTGGACAGGACCTCCAGGGTGACTTGGACAGGTCCAGACATAAGTGTCTAGCAACTGAGAATGTAAAGCTTGACCAATGAGGAGTGACTTCAAAGGGTTTGGTTCTCGCTCTTTAAGAGCACGTAGGGTGACTGGGGAGGTGGAACCCTCAGGAAAATCTGCCAGGGTCTGAGGATACCAGACTCCGTCACAGCGGGGTTGTAATGTCCGCTTGGACAGACTTTCCGTGAGCCTAAGTCACAGGGACTTGGCTGCACGGGGGAGGGGCTGCTTGTGTGGCCAGTGGCCCTATGCAGGTTTTATATGATGTAATTAAAGCTTTTGGCTCTTCTGCTTAACTGAAGCAGTGCAGATTAAAGGACATTCCAATGTAAACAGGACAGATTTGACTGAAATTACCAGGCAGAGGCCAGAATTACCCTAAAAACACTCATTTTCTCCTTTGATCCAGGGCCTCTCCAGTCACCTGGGCTAGTGCTCAGAATCCTCATGTTCTGGGTTTTGGTGTGTGCCCACAGTGTGCTGCAGTGGCCCTGCCCACAGATGCTGTGGCCTTGGTCAGTTACAGCAGCCCTGGCCTATTGCTGTAGCCTTGGGAATGTCCCAGGAGACCAATCTAGAGTTTCTGCAGGATCTTCTTTCTTTCTTTCTTTCTTCTTCTTTTCTTGCCATGCCGGGCATTGGTATCTAGAGCAGTGCATCCCAAGCATGCTAAAAGCCCAATCCACAGCTCTTTTTCTGAATTGAATGTCCTCGCTTCCCCACCCAACTGCACATTTAAAGTCCATAACCCATGCAAGGCTCCAAAACCTGGTACTCAAGATTGTTTTTAAAATAAGAAATGGAAGGTGTCCATGAATGGTGGCGGTTCCAGCCCCACATACAGGATAAAGTATGGTGGTGGTTAGGCACGTCAGGGACTGGCAACTCCAGGTTCTAGCCTTTCAGCTGCATCTCCATCTGGGGGTGCTGTACCCACCAGTTTCTTAATAAGATGAGACATACCTGTTCATGAGGGATTCAAGCTCTCCGAACAAAAGCCTGATGGGGAAGAGATAAATCCTGGGAGCCCCAGGGAGAAAGGGACTGTGAGAATATTAGGGAGGACCCTGCTCCCACCTGTACCACTTTTCAGGCCCAGCAGAGCCCCTGAAGGTCACTCTGAGATGTCCGCCTTGAAATTCCACTTGCCATTGCTCCTGTCTCTTGACAGTGAGTAATCTTCGACCCTCTTCCTGTCATCAGCCAGCTCTGGTTTGCCTGCATAACTGTGT
Source organism: Pachyuromys duprasi (assembly GCA_028658305.1). Taxonomy (NCBI): domain Eukaryota; kingdom Metazoa; phylum Chordata; class Mammalia; order Rodentia; family Muridae; genus Pachyuromys; species Pachyuromys duprasi. The sequence continues at coordinate 79,687,189 of CM053743.1, read as the reverse complement.
TTTGTCAGCAGCAACATGGAACCACTGGACTTGTGATCAGACATAGGACCTGTCAGCCACAGCACCCTGGGTTCCTCCAGGATGAAGCTGAACCCTTGGGGTCCATGTTTTTGGATCTAGCTTCCACACCTCATAGGAGCTAGAACTGAAGCTTTACAGGTTACTCTGATTTCAAAGGAAGAAAAGTCCCAAATCAGCGTTTTAGAGGTTACTAAATTTCATCATGTTCTGCTGGGATGAGCTGGTCCCTTTTCCTCCAGGCTCAGAAGGACATGGCACTATGCATTGTAGACATAAAAGAGCTCCACAGAGCCAGGACAGACTCCTTGCACTTCATTAAAATCAGTTTCTTTGAGTCTTGAGTCTGCGGGTTATTTGATCAGTGACTGAATAAGAACTCCTACTTTTTCCTCCTCTTCCTTTTTAAAAAGGGGTCTCATTATGTAGTCCTCACTGTCCCAGAACTTGCTAAGTAGGCTAGGTCAGCTGCAAACTCACAGAGATCCTTGCCTCTCTGTCTCCCAAATGTTAGGATTAAAGGCACATGTTACCATACGCATCCAGAAAGGGGACTTTTTACTAATTACAAGGTTTTCTCATTGAGGTGTCTCCAGTGTAACCCTTTAAAAGACAAGCTATAATATGCATTGAGGTCCAGACAGTGGAAGACTCTGGGGGAACTTAGATGATATAGATATGAGCAGGGGTCTGCCCTACTTCCTGGCCCTAGTCATTCAGCCTTGACCAATTGGTCTCCTGCAGTGAGGGCTCCTCAAATATTGTGTTTCACACAATGGTGCACAGCCAGAATAGCCTAGAGAGAAGCCTTTGGCTGCACTTTAGGGTAGTCCTAAGGAACCCCCAAGCCTGTCTTGGCTTCTCCTTTCAGGAGACTAACTCTGGGTTTGTCCTCACCAATCCTCACACAGCTAATACTGTCCAGAATACTGTCCTGTCTCTGTCCCATGCGCCTAGGCATTTCTGATATTCCCCTTCATACACTCTGTAGAACATGCTCTGTCACTGTGTCCTTTCTGTTCTGAAGGGCATGAACACAAGGTTGTGCTAGGAAGCCTGCCAGGCATCCCATGTTCTCCACAGTGAGAAATGGGATAGTGGGTATTTCTGGTTCCTGTGGTCACTGACAGGGTGAGACTGTGCCAAACTGTCCCTGAGATACTCAGTTTTCTGGATGACATATAAAATTGAGGGGCCTTGTCTTTCTCCTACAAACCAAAAGCATCCTTTGGCCCTTGTTATCCCCGGGGACACTGCCACCTGGCCAGATGGATGGGTGTTAGCTCAGCTTCCCATCTTCTTGAGGGCTCTCAAAGCTTTGAAGACACCTGGAGTCAAACAGAAGTGCCAGGAAACTGGCAGGAAATGCTGGGCTGGTGGCTGCCTGTTCTCCTGCCACGAAGGGCCCTTTGATTGCAGATGGCTTCCATGGCACATTTTATATTTCCTTTCTCGTAGCTTTTGCTTCTGTGGATTATTTACAAGAACCATGTGAGCTTTTGTTCTGCAGAGTTTCTTGGCTTAAACATCGCCTGGATGTGTTTGAAGTCCTTCCCATTTTCCCATAACTGGCCTTGAGATCAGCTGTGGGCTGAGGGTGTTTCTTGGCAGCCATCCCTGCTCCTCAGCTCAGCCCCCAGGGCGGCAGAGGCCCCTTTGCAGCTCCAGTGAATGCCACCCTGAGTTCATCCCAGGGGTACCATGGGGGAAGCTTTGGTGGAAAACTCTGCAAGCTAGGCCAGGACCAGAGTGTCACATAGGGTTCTTGGATTTCTTATACTTGTGGGTTGGCAGTGTTGGAGCTAAGCTTCAGGGAGAGCCCACTTTGAAAGTGGGTTCTGCCTGCAGGCAATGAGGCCCAGTCCTGGAAATGACTCCAGCACACGGTATTTGTACATTCCACTGTGAGAAGCTGGGAGGGGCTGGTGTATGTGGAACTGTAGATTGAGAGGCCTCTTGAGATCTGAAGCTGGTGTTTATTCAGGTCTCAGCCTCAAAGAGTTCCTACCCATTGTCATCCTCTGCTGCTAAACCTCATGGCCATATGCTGCCCCATTCTTTTGCAGGAGCTGTCAAATGGTGATCCCAAGGATGGGCCTTTCTGGGAGGACAAAGGCTCCCTAGAAGGTGAGCAAATGCTCCCAGACTTCACCTTGACCCTCGGGCTCACACCACAGAACCCTCATACAAGAGTCAGGATCAATTGGTTCCTAGTCTCAAGAGCAGTTATTTCCCGAGTCAGCAGCACCCTTAGTCATCTGTGATTCTTTACCAAGCAGACAACTCGGATCTGTCAGTGGAAGAAGCAAACTGTTGAGCCAGTGTCCCCATACACTTACTCATTTTGTGTCTGTAGTTCTGGGACTGAGCAGGGAGGTCGGGCTGTGTGGACTGGCGCTCTTGAATTCTGACCTAACCTCATGGCTACTTACTGTACCAGTTGTCTTAAACATGCCACCTGTGACTTGAACTCCACTTGAGTCACTGACATCTTTGCTGGGGTCAGCCCTACCCAGAGATGTGATCGGTTCTTACAGGCTACAAGTAAGTGCACTGGCCTGTAGATCCACCTTCAGACACCTGCTGAAGCCCAGAGAAGCTCCCAGCACTGCCTGCTGGAAGTCAGGCACAGGGCACCCTCTCCGCTCATACCTGACCAACATCCCGGGGCCCCTCTCCTGAGGACACAACTTGAGACCCAGAAAATATGTGAGCCCCAGAAACAGGGTTTCTTATCCATCCACATTGGGAGTCGGGGGAGATAGACTGCTTGGTCAACAGATAGCCCACATGTGGCCTAGTCAGTGGGTTCCGGATCGAAGACATTGGAAAATGACCATGAAAATGTGGAGAAAAGCTTGGAGATACTGGGATTTACTCTTTTGGAGGATTCGGGAGTGGAGGCCACTCTGTTCTGATCTTGAAAGACCTTCTCCCACCCCATCTGTGCAATTTCAGCCTAGGGGGGAGCAGACTGCTCACTGGGAGCCACTGTGGGCTACATGGAGCAAGGGTTTACTCAGTTGAAGCTGACCCGGATGAGGCCTCTTGTCTGGTCTCTACTTCCCTATTCTAGAGGCGCAGGCTCTTTGCTCAGGGCCATGCAGAGCAGTAGAGAGCAGCGATAGTCAACTGTTTTTCCTCTGTCCTCATGTTACCCTTGTGTCACTTCCTCTTGTCCCCCTCAGTGGTGCTGCCTCCTGAGAAGTCTGAGGGCCATGAGGGCCAAGGACAGCTCTGCAGCGTAGATGATGGGGAGAAAGCAGCAGGCCGGGAGGGCCCGCCAAGACTCAGCAAGAAGCACTTGAACATTGACGTAAGTCTTCTCCGCTGAACATCTGCATGAGTGGATCCCTAGGGTCCAAGATGAATAGTGGGGGGCCCTAAATGGGGATCATGGCCATTCCAGCCCTATGCTTTCTTTAGCTTCTCTGAGGCCTTAAAGTAGGACTAATATGTGCTGCTTTGCTGTTTGCACAGTATTGCCATGAACTTGGCAAGGCTGGGCAGTTTACATATGTAAAAATTGGGATTGTATATGTAATGGGTATCCAAGGTCAGGGAACAACAGTGGGTTCTCCTACCCCACAGGCAGAGGAGCAGCAGGAACACATGGTTCTAAATCCCCTTATTCAAAGTGATCCTCAGTATTTGCATGAGCAGAGACAGATGCCACAGGGGAGAAACTGAGTCATGAGGGATGGAGTCAGCTCCTCATTAGGAAGAGGTGGGTGGGACTAGACAGGGACAGGGTTTGAGGGTTGCAGGCCAGCTGCCTTTGCGCTTCCTTCACGTGTGTGGAAACTGGGAAGAACTGCAGCTGGGGAAACTCCCAGTCGCCAGTCCCAGCTGGCTCTTCCCTGTCTCCTACCCCTGCATACGGCCTACAGGCCCTCCAATGTGATGTCTCCGTGGAAGAAGACAACCGCCAAGAGTGGACATTCACACTGTATGACTTTGACAACAGTGGGAAAGTCACCAGAGAGGTAATGTGCCCACATGCAGCCGACCACCCGTAGGTGGAGGTTCAGGTCAGGGGCATGGCCGCTTAAGCTCTGGAACCAGTTTAGCTTGGTAAGCAGATGGACAGATTTGTCTGAATCCTCAGATGGAGAGACAAAATGAGCCCTAACTGGAGAAAAAGAGACTAGAAATTTCCTGAGAGGCAGAGCCCACTTCCACATCCTTTGCCAGCTAGTATCGGTGTCCCCTTACTCTGTCAGTCTGCACACGTCTCTTCACCAAGTCCAGTATAATCTTTCTCTATAGCTGTGATGTCCCTAACCCAAGCCAGGGCCAGTGGTCTCTCACAGGGCAGCCTGGGTACTCAAGTGCCTTTGCTCCATTGAACTGTGTCTAGGAGGACAGAGGAAGCATCTGCATTGCCCTTGTGCTGATGCTGAAATGAGTGTATCCAGGTAAAAACCTACCTGCTTGTTTATCTAATGCTCCGGAACATAAAAGTCAGAGATGTGGCTCGCAAGGATAGATGGCAGGGCCACCGTTAAGCCACATATGACATTCTTGGGCTAATCTTAGATATAAGTCAGTGGATAAGTGGACTCAAGGTACCATGTAGTTACTCAAGGGGGTAAATGCATGCTTGGTAAAGAAGGAGGAATGCCCCTTGAAGTCTGTCATGTTGGTCCTAGGACATGTCCAGCCTGATGCACACCATCTATGAGGTCGTCGATGCCTCTGTCAATCACTCCTCGAGCAGCAGCAAGACCCTCCGAGTGAAGCTAAGCGTCAGCCCTGAACCCTCCAGCAAGAGGAAGGAATGTCTTCCCGCTGGCCAAGGTGAGGGGTCTCTGCCAGGAACCCTCCTGTTCAAATGGTGCCATCTCCATGATCACCACCCCTCACACAGGCCTGCAGGTGGCGGGCCACTTCCAGAGCCACCTAACATATGCTTCACGCTTGCCCTTCCCCGAAGCACTTATCTCTGCACCATCGGTCCCTGGATACCAGCATGGTTCATGTTTCCCAACCACTTCCAGTCAGAAGTTTCTTGTCTCCAAATGTCCCAAGCAGAACCTGGTACCTGGCAGGGGACAAAACTGTTTGCTTAGTGAATGGATGGATGAGCAAAGAAAGTAATTCATTAACAAAGGGCATAGTGGTGGGTCTCCAATCTTAAGCACTAGGGAAGCAACAGTAAGGTTAAAAGTCAAAGTTCAGCACTGGTTATAGCATAACTGTCTCAAGACACAATACAACAACAACAGCAAAGAATGAGTGGGTGTAGAGACTCATAGGACAAACGGGCAGAATGCTTGAGTGAACGCACGGATGCAGTGAGCAGGGAATGAGTGAATGACTGAATGCAAAGGAGTGAGCAAATGAGTGAGGCATGAGAGAGCACAGCACCTTTCTTTCAGACCGGGAGCCAACTCGTGGCAGAACAGAGAGTGAACTCACAGAGGACTCCCGGGTGGCTGACAGAAGGCTGTCTGCCTGCAACAGGTGAGGTGTGGGGCCGGGTGGTTGCTTCCTGCAGGCCTCCCGGATGTCCTATCAGGCAGGGTGCTGAAACAGGAAGGCCCTGTGTGTTGTGAAGGGCAAGGGTACCTGGGTGGGGCTGAGCATCATGTCTATCCAAGGAAGGGAGCAGAGGCCATGTGGTCCATTAGGTGGGGCCATTCAAGCCTGGGAGGCCTGTGGTGGGGCCCTGGGACCTGGTAGGTTGCCATAATGAGCTGTGGACCGTAATTCTCTGAACAACAGACAACATTGCTCTACTGCCTCCCCCTGCTTTCTCCAGACACTGGGTACTAGTCAGAGTCCCTACTTAAGCCTCCTAGGCCACCTTCCCGCTCTGTAGGCATTCCTGCCATATGATGGTTGAAGCTCTGGCCTTGAGAAAATGGTCAGGCCTATCCTCTCTGTTCCACACAGGAAGCCCAATGCTGATCCCCAGCCCTGCTCTGTGCGAGTGCCCTACTGTGTGGATGAGAACACAGAGCGCAGAAACCACTACCTAGACCTTGCTGGCATTGAGAACTACACATCTAAGTTTGGTCCTGGTAGGTACTGGAGGACTCCCACCCTTGCTCTAACGGCCGTGTATGGCGGCCTCCCTGAAGGTGCAAGTAGGCAGGAGGCTCTGGAATTCCTCCAGTCATGGTGTTGGATCCCAGGTGTCCCCACACCATTTGGGCACATCATCATCCTCTGCCTGGATGTGGACCCACAGCTTACCCTCCTGTCACTGGCAGGGGCCTGAAAAGGCGGTTAAACATCCAGGTATGTGTATGAGACAACTCTGGCTTAGAGAAGATATAAAACTACTAGATTTAGGTTCCGGAGCCTTCCAGCTGGGGGAGCTGGTGTGTCAGGCCAGAACTGCCAGCCTGTAGAAGTAGACGGCCAGTATTGTAGGCACCTGTGGTCCTGCTTTACTGATGTGCCTCTTGTTTTGTGCCTCTTGTAGCCCTTAGAGATTCATGAACTGCAGCCTGCCTGGCATTCTGAAAGCTGGAGGCGAGACCGCCCATTACCACCCCATTTCCACTAGGTATCCCAGAGGGTCTGCACAGGCGATCTAAACATTGTGACAGTATCTGATAAGCTCCTCTAATCTGTTCCAGACAACCTGGGCTAGGGGTCCCTAGCTGAAGCCGACCCTCACCTGGCAAGGGCTGACCCCAGGTGCTTTGTACTAGAGCTTCATCCTTCTGATGATAGGGGTGCCTGAAGAGGTAGATGGGGCTCCAGGGGGTTTAGTGGGGAGTTTGACCTCAACTGGCCCCATGTACTAAGGTCACTGCACAGGGCTGACTTTAAGGGTTTAAATACTTCCTGAAGCTGAAACCAGGTTATCTCGGAAGTCTACTTGATCTCTCTCTATCTAAGTCTCTCTCTGTGTGTGAGAGAGAAAAAGAGAGATGGAGAGGGGGTATATACTAATGAATTGATTACACTGGAGTGTCCCGAATATAACACAACTTTCTGTCACCCTCCTTACGTCCCAGACAGGGTTCTGACCATGCCAGTGGAGATCTCCCTAACAGGACCCACAGCAGGGAACAAGGGGCCAGCTGAGCCAAGCAGCAAGTTGTCAGGGTGGCCAAACCCCTTTCAGGAGTGACATTCAGGGTCTCTAATAAGGGGATGGTTTTCAGATAGTATGTAAGATGTGCCTGGGACTGAGCTGTCACTTCTCCCTGCTCAGCTTGGGGCATGTGGCCATCTGAGCTGTGACCCAGCCAGAAGGCCACCTCTATTGCAAACCCATAGTGCAGATATGACATGTGTCCCACTCTGGGCCACCATTGTGTCTTGTCCCTAGGGTCACCACCTGAACAGGCCAGGCAAGAACATCATGGCAGGGCCACACACATTCCAAGCAGGTCCCGATCGCAGGAGTCGGATGCTCACGCTATATACCATCGCAGGTCCCAGGTCCTGGCTGACCATGCCGTACCAACTAACGAGCCTGCTGCCAGGGCCCTGGCTGTGCAGCCCCGGCTCAAGGGGCAGGAGAAGCAGTTCCTCAGGTCTCCCAAAGGTTCAGGAAAACCTCTCGGGGCACCAGGCAACAGCAAGCCAGGGAAAGCACTCAGCTATGGCCTGCAGGCTGTGCCACTGTCCCAGAGTGCTCAGGACGGCCACCACCTTCCGCAGCCCCCGCCACAGCCCCCACCACAGCCCTATGGTCACAAGCGGTATCGGCAGAAGGGCCGAGAAGGCCACTCACCACTCAAGGGGCATGGCCAGCCTACCATGGTGGAGCATGAAGTGGTACGGGACGTGCCTCCCATGCTGGGGCCTGAGGGCTACGTGGTGCCTGTGATTCAGAGGCACGAGCACCACCATCACCATGAGCACCACCACCATCACCACCACCACCACTTTCACCCATCCTAGCATCCAAACAAGCACTCTGCCCCCATGCCCTTGGGGACAGAGCAGGTGCTGGCATGAGCCCAGTAGAGTACAGCATCTCCTCACCCAACACCAGCTACAGATGGCAAGTTGGCACCAGGGAGATGGCACCAAGCTGGATATTCATGGACAAAGCCACCTTTCTCCATACCATTTGGATACTAGTACATTTAATGGCAGCTGACGGTTCTCAGTAACACGTGCTCCTATGTGATCCAGAAAGCCCATACACGAGGGCAAAAAAAAACCCATCTGCTTTTACTTTTGCTGCACGGCGTGGTCCTGGGATGGTTGAGAGACTATGCCTAGGCATGGTCTGTATCCTCATGGCTCTTTGACCTTTGGGTGCCTTGGGTTCCTGGCACCAGGCCAGGAGTGAATGGAAAAGGCAAAGCTTTCTGTGAGGTTTATTCATTGTAAAGTCAGTGGGCTGGGCTTAGAATGTGGTTGTTCTCTGGTGTGCCATGTCCTCAGTTTCCCCCATTTCAAGCAGAGTGGAAGAAAGAGGCCAGAGTATCGGCAAATATGGAGGGGCCACAAGTGAGCAGAGGGACGGGGTGATGCTCAGTTAGTGGGCAGCACAAGGGCTTCCAGCATCCTAAGTGGGTGAGGATGATACCCAGACCGGTTGCGATAGGGCGGATTAGGTACCATGCTGGGGGCCCATCCAGGCTGTGCTCATTTTGCAGCACAGCCAAGTGACACTTAAGTGTCCCTCTATAAGGGCTATAAGGGTATGGGAACCTCAACAAGACATGGTCTTCCTGGTTCCACCAAGGGGAACTTTTATAAACCTCTTGTGAGCTTGTGCAGATGGCATTTTTTGCCTTCTCAGAGTTAAAAAAAAAAAAAAGTGCATTCTATAACGTGCCATACCCTGAATGAAAACACCTCTGAGAGCTGTGGTGAGTCTACCTACACCTTGTAGCCACAGGTGACGGTGACAGGTCCATATTATGGAGGGGGAGTGCTGTGGACTCCTCTTGGCTTATGCTAGTTGAGGCACACAACTCCATTGTAAATCAGGACTCTAAACCTGAGACCAGCCCATGTTAACAGGACCACTGGGCCCACAGGGACTACATGGGCCAGGGTTTATTCAGACTTTTGAGAAGCAACACAACCTTGTGCCTCTAAGGAATTCCTGCAGCTATGGATGTGATGTCTTCTCTGACCTGACCTTACATACGCAGGGAGACCTAGGCTTATCGGCTTTCTAACAGCTGTTGCTGGTCCCTTCGCAGCTAGAAATGGCCCTGAACACCAAAATGACTAGAGTGTGCCCTTTTCCTTACATGACTAAAGCCCCCGTGTCATGGATGTAGTGAAGGTACATGGATGGTGAGGCTCTATCACCCACACAGCAGAGGAAGTAGCCGGGAGTGAGCTCGGCCACCCAGCGTGTCTCTCAGTGGGCAGCATTCCTGTGCTTGTGTTACGAGGGCCTGTCAGGCCCTGAGAGACATTGAGCAGGATATCCCTAATGACACCTTGGGCCATGGTTCAGCTGAGTACCTAGGAAAGTGTGTGTGTGTGGGGGGGGGGGATGTTGGGGAGTCTGCCAGATCTGAGCATTGGCTTCCTGTTGTAAAAATTCAGGGCAGTGGAAGTCCTAACAAGCTCATGGCAGGGCCAAGCTCATGGCAGGGCCGAGCTCCTGCCGCTTTGTGAATGTTAAGCAGAGGAGTCTGCACCACTCACTCCAGCCAGCTGGGGGACCAAGCCTCAGCAAGGTCCTCAGCACCTGTGTGAGGCTCAGAGGGATGGGAAAGCGTTTGTGAACGAAAGAAAAAACAAAAGTCCCAGATGATTTAAGTTGGATGTGACAGTGAATACTTGAGCAAGGATACATCAAGAGCTACAATTTAAGACCAGCCTGGACAATCTAGTGAGACCACCTCCTCCATCCCCCCCAAATTGCCTGCATTCTCCAACAGTTAGCCACTCTAGACATGGCCACTAGTGTGCACACACACATATAAGAATGGTGGGTCTGCCGAGGTGCAGTATCTTGACCTGGGTTGACTCGGGGACTCCAGGACCACCTAGAAGTAAAACTGCAATGTGGAGACGGAGGTAAGGCCAGAAGCTCTGATGCTTAGTCTACTCTGTGCTGGGTCCCAGGAAGCTGTCTCTGTGGCAACAGAAGAGGGTGGCCACGGTGAGGGGGACAAGCCTTGGCTGTGTACGTAGAGGTCTCGGCTACTGTGTGTTCTTAGAACTGAACAACCTGATCTTTGTACATTCCCAAATAAAAACCATCAAGGGAACGAAGGTGTCACCAAGATGCCCCTTTCTTAGCAGGTACCCCATCACTTTCAGGACGAATCTTTTGACTCTGGGTGCCCTCTCAAGTATGATCTGGAATTCTGCTGCCCTGAGCTAGCCATGTGTTCCGTTCACACATGGAGGCCTCTTCTTTCCTATCAAATTCAGGCAAGTGTGGGCTTATCCTAAACCTTTCAGGATCAGCTCTGCATGTTCAGGGTTCAGACCTGGGCTTACACACACATTGCTCTTGCCTGTTACCATGACCAGTTCTAAGGGCAGAAGGCAGTCCCTGCCACCCCCAGCTGGCTTTAGAACTACCTAAGGAGACCACATCTTTGGCATCCATTGGGCCATCACCATGGTCCTTGTACTACTCTCAGAAAGGGACAGGCCACAGAGCATGCCTTTTCATTCTACCTTCCACCAGCAAGAGTTCTCTGCTGTTGCCTTGGGTCTGTTCATAGCTGCATGTTTTTATGACCTTGGATAAAGTGACCTGTGGGCTATTCCCCAGCCCTGAGGTAAAAGGGGGCTTCAAGAGGGTCCTCATTCCAGTGTAATCAAGGATTTGGTCCTCAGTGAACCAATCTTCAGGGGGATTCTGGGGTGGTACCGTTTCTGTTTCTAGTGTCCTAAGCAGAAGGCATCAGTCATTGAGACAGACATCTGTGATTCCTCAGCTCTAAAAACTACACCATGACAGGTCTCCCAAAGGCCAGTGGTACTCATTAACTCCACCTGTAAGGTGTAACAGGCTACAAAGACTACACTGCCTGCCCAAGACTCATACTAGCCACAGAACCTCTTAGGCTCTTGATATGACTGAGCCCTTCTGTGTCTGCCTGCTCCTCATGACAACCCCATTCCCGAGCTCCTAACTTTTGCATGAATGCCAGGCCTATGTGCTCTAAGCCATGTGTAAGAACCCTGGCCCCCAGCAGGGCTGAAGGACAGCCTTTCTCCCGGTTCATTCTCATAGCCCACACACAGCTATGCTGAGCACTTACTGTGTATGCTGTGTCCAAGCTTCACCACAGAGGGTGGCAACTGCACACACCTGTCATTAGGACTTCAAGCTCTTACATCGGAACATCCTTCTCCAAAAAAGCAGCTCTGTGCTCATTTGGCAGCCTTCTCTGACCTGCCCTCCTTCCTAGAACTACAAATGAAGTTTCCTTGGGTTTGCTTCTTCCGGGACTCAACTTGGGTGGAATCCACACTCCCGGAGCATGCTGCCACATGTCAGCACCCATTTTCTGTAATCCAACACTGCTCGGTTGCAGAATGTCTAGGTATGGGTTAACACCATAAATGGCCAGGGAAAAGGCTTGTGGGGATACGTCCCGGGCCACAGAGATAATTCTACTTCACAATTTTTAAGGCCCCGATGCCATTCCCATGGCTGCATAGGTCTGTGCTCCAGTGACTCAACACCTTTCCTGTTTCCCATATTCTGGATTATAGCCTCACCTGCACCGAGATGATTCTGGGGCTCCCATCCTTAGACAAATTCTGTGTTGAGTCCCTACAATGGCAGTGTCCAAACCTAACAAGCTGGCAGGAGGGTCAGTCCTGACCTTGGGTGAACTCCTGGGTAATCAGTGGACCTCTGAGAAGCTCTCCCACCACTGAATTTTATGGTAAATGAGACACAAGAGGTTCTTTATACATTTATATTTCATAGAACTTTACACTAACAAAGTCATACAAAGCCTATAAAAAGGAAAACATGGAACTGATTTGAATGGCCACAGTTACCAGGAACAAAGTGTTTGCAAGGGAAAAGAGGCCGGACACTTTGATGGGCAGCTCTTGTGACCCAAAACCTGGAAAGGCCAGCCACCCAGGGCATTCCTGATTGCTGGCAGAGGTGCCCCACCTGCTCTGCTCTGGCACTGAGGGCTCAGGGGTCTGAACCAAAGCCGGAGCTGAGTCAAGGCAGGAGTGGAAACCATTGTACTGATGGGGACACATACTGGGCCGCTAATCTGGCAAGCTGACCTCTGACTGCCTGACAGTTTGAGGAACCTGTGCAGGTGAGAATTTGGCCTCTACCCTAACTGGAACTTTGTGATTGTGGACAAGGTTGATTCTCCTGGACGAAACCAGAGATGGCCCAGGGCCTGGCATCACGGGACATCCACAAAGAAGCTACCTCTATCGAGCTTCCCCGGGGAGGGTTAAATAAATAAATACGCCATACAGAACGTGCAGAAAGGATTGCTGCTGTTGCCTGCAGCCTGTGAACAAACCATGACCTACAGAGCAGAGTGCTCAAGGGTAAAGTGCAAATCGTCTGGCGGGTTCTTGAGAAGTACGGAGGCACCCGTGACCCCAGCTCAGTAAGTCTCCATGGCAGGAGGCCAGAGGCTCAGCCAGAGACCCAGGGGCACGGCTGCCGGTGCTGAGGGTGTTGGGCTGGGCCCAGTTCTTCTCCCCAGAAGGAGGGTGAGGGATGGGACGGCATGTCGTGTGCAGAGCTGTCTGCTGAGCCACACCACGGTCCTCACTCTGGAAGGCACCTGCTGGCATGGGCTATGTGCAGATCCCTCAGTGCTCCTGCTGTTTGCCTGTCACACTGTGACTCTGAGTCACCTGCTTGATGTTCCCAGCCCAGTGTGTATGAAATCAAGCGGCGGGGTTCCCAAGAGAAGAGAGAGCAGACTAGCTGCAGACAGTTGTGGATCTGCAGGACAATGGTGCTGTCTGCAGGAGCAGGAGCTCCTAGGATATTAAACTCGGACAGCAGCACAGCTGGCAGGCACCACCGGCCCAAACGGTGACCCACTCCTACCCTGCAAACACCACCTCACTCTCCAGTGGTACCCTGAGCCGTGTCAGAGGAGCGTGGGCAGGGAATGAGGAAGGGAAGGTGGACAGCCCTCAGCTTGCTCACCAAACAGAAAGCACAGCAAGGATACTCAAAGGAACAGAGAAGGCAGAAGCCAATGGGGAACAGCTCACCGATGTTCTAGCCCAAGGAACTGGGTGCTTATTCATGTGTTCTGGACAGGGTAGAAATGAAATGTAACAGCCCCCAAATGCTGGACAGCCATCCACAGAAAAGTGATCCTAGTATCTGGAGGTGAGGCTCTGCTCGTAGTGGGAAGAGCTGACCCCAGAGTCCTTGGGTATACCTACCATCGCCCACAATGATGCAAAGGGCCACTCCTGGCAGAACGGCTTTAGGTACTCCTCCCGGAGCATCTTCTGCTTGGAGGAAGCCCCGCAGGTGTCCATGGGAAGCCACGTAGGGCAGGTGGCCAGAATCACTGCAATGTCTTGGTAGGCCAGGCAGCAAGTGCCAGGGCAGTGCCCATCAGTCAGTGCCATGCTGGTGGGCCCCAGCCTGGCCACATGCTGCTAGCACAGTCCTGACCCCATCCAGGTGTGTCCAGGCTGCAGGTGTTAGGAATAGATGGTGATGACTTCCCGGCCACCACCCCTGACCAGAAGGACCCTGTTCAGCCCCTCGGTCAAAACCTCAAGGAACTCCATGTCTGGATTGATAGTTAAGGCCATACCAGTCTCAACCAGCCACACCAGAGCCCCAGTTCATACTACTGGCTCAGCCTGAGAAGCCAAGGCCAGTGGCAGATGGGCTAGGGAGCTCCAGGGCAGAGGAAACGAGGGGGTTGGTATTATGAAAGGACAAGAAGGAATCTGCCACCTCCAGGGGGCAGAGATATTCCTGGAGCCTCTAGATATTAACGCCATCTATTTGAAACCAATAGGCAACTGGGTCATAGGAACCTAGTGACTGGGTGGTCTCTGGCCACAAAACCTAAGGAAACATCTTCCCCATTTGCCACTCTATGGTCCCAAGTGGCTGTCCAACAGGACCCAAAGATGCACAAACTGTCAAAGCTGTGGCCCAACATACTAAGCTGTGAAGCTTAAAAGCAGGGCATCTGTCCTTTTTGATCTGCCGCTGGGGGACACTAAGCTCAGGGACCCTGTGGAGAATACTGAGAGGATGCTGCATCTGGGCAAGGAGACTCGACAGGCTCTGGGAACAGTTCTGCTGTGGGACAGAGGCCAGTGAGACCAGGAGAGGCCAGGGACATGTAAAAGAACAAGGGCTCAGTTCTTCCTGGGAGGAGTTGCTGTAGTGCTCAGGCACTTGCTGGGCATTCGGAGGACCCAGATTGTGGGACCCCCCCCCCCGTCTTCCCCACTCCATAGGAGTTGAGGCTCTGTGAACAAGAGGAGGCAGCCTTGACAATCCTGCTCACCCTACCAGCAAGGAACAGTGGAAAAGGATACAGTTTTCATCCCCCTGCCGATTTTTCGGGGGGCCCGGCATATTCAGCAGGACCAGCTGGGCATCTTGGGACTTGTTGAGAACAACGCCATTGAGCTTCACAGCAGTATGCATCCTCCTGACGTTGGACTGGTCCCTGGGAAAAGGGTGGGAGAGTGGGACGCACAGTGGGCTGGAGAGCTGTGGCCTGCCTGGCCCTCCCACTGTGTTCATGTATGCTAGGAAGGGCAGGGCTCAGCAAATCATCTGAGAAAAGCATGTGGGTCTAGACACTGGAGAACAGAGCATCACTAAACAGCTAAGCTTCTAAGGACCATAAGGTAATGCAGGTAAACTACAACGCTCTCAGTAAGCCACACTTGCGAAGCAGCCATTGGGACAGGCGGAAATGGTGAGAGGGCACAGCAGCTGTCTGGGCAGGCATGGGAACTGGCCTGTGTCTTAGGGCAGTGGTACAACAGCTGGATCCCTGGCATCCTCCTAACAACACATCTGGTGTTGCCAAGGAGCAAATCTTTTCAACTGAGTTCAGGTACTTAGGTGTGGCTAGAACTAGGTACTCAAAAGGAGAGGTCTGGAGTGACCTCTAACCAGTCATGACAGTGTCACCCAGGTACTGTCAGGTTCTGTGCTGTAGCCGGGATTCAGCAGAAAACTGGGTCTGGACCCAGGTACCCCTCTTTCCTGCGCTCAGCCAATCCAGACAACACTGCCAAGCTGTGACTAAGACATGAGAGCTTCTAGCACTGACGGTTAAGACTATGGCCTCTGAAGCGAGCAGGACATCCCTAACTCCTGTCACTCTCACACCATGTGCTCCGTTGTTATAAGGAGCACTGTAGTCCTCAGTGTCCCTGTGTAGCAGGATCACAGCCTGCCACAGAAGTCTGAGGATACTACAGGTTCATTCTTACTAGTACACATAGGCACTCAGGTACCTACCTGTAGGTCAGAGGTCAGCCTTCTCATCTATTATATACCCTCTCTAGAGAACCAGACCAACCACGCGTAGAATCAATGTTTAGAAAAATTACCTTGGGACACTTTGCCACAGAGCACTACCTGTCCCAATGAATTTGTATTTCTATCTATACTGGGACATCTGGCACATCCTTGGGCTTGAGACATAGGACAGAATTTTCGGCCAGCCTGTTTATCTGCCCACACAGTCATGATTGTACCCTTCTGAGCAGAGGCATCTGTGCCTCAGATCCAGGGACAGGCAGATGAAGCTGCCATTTGTAGGTCACAGAGAGGTCCTCAGATGCCCCACACTCATACCCACCGATCAACTCAACTCTAAGCCAAATATATCAGCTTGTAACTGCCATTCTCCTGCAAGAAAACAGTCATGGGCCCTTTCTCTTCTCTCTTCAGTTTAATTTGATAAAATTATAGGTCAGTCTCTGTGGCACCGTTCAGGCCTTTCATTACAGGAACCCTGAATTCACTGCATGGAAAGGGCACAATTACTGAGTGTTTGGTCCAACAGCAATTCCCAAACTGCATGAAATGCAAAAGAGCCCAGGGGTGAGAGAGGAGAGCAGTCACATGGAACCTGAATCCTGAGTTTGGACTGTTATCCATTCCATTATGGCATGCCCTGTTGAAGCTAGAAAAACACCAAAGGGTCCAGGAAAGGAAGGTCCTTGGGTTCTGGAAGCTAACTGAATCCCACCTCTGTTCCCAGTAACCCAGCAGAGTTAATCAGTAAAATGTCTTGTACAGATGAAATTTCTAGACAGTGTTCAGACCTGGGAGTGTAAATCTACACAGCAGTCTTGGCAGCAGGAGGTGAAGTCACATGTCCTTGGCTGGCTGTCAGCAGAGCTGCCCAAGACCATCCAAAACAGAAAATACATGCACTCAAATGTCTACAAATGCTAACAGATGCACACCAACCCACATGCAGGTAGGGACACTGGTATGTACACAATACAATGCCCTGACACCGGTACACATGCTCATCTGATGACACATGCATGAGCTTTAACTGACATACATGTTTTCTAACTTGTACTCACATGCATTCTAACTGGTACAGCCATATGCTCCAGGGAAATTGTAAAAGGAAATGCCTCTTGGAAATAGGCCTGAACTCTAAAGCTTCTTCCTGACCCTGGCTAAGCCTGGGTCTTGAAAGATAACTAAGTACACCACCAAGAGTCCCCATGTGTGTGTCCAGGCATCTATATGTCCAAGTGGTACATGTGTGTATAGGTTCATGTGCACAAGGGTATGGGGTTAAACCTTGTTCCTATGCCTATCTGATTATGGGTTTTAATAAACTGCGGGGGCAGGGTAGCATTTAGATCTGCAAAGAGCAGAATGCCTAGGGTGCTCTCAGCCTCTCCAGTTGGCCAAGCTTCTTAAGGTTTACTCAGTGAGTAATTTAGGTACAGTCATGTAGCCACCTCAGCAGTATGTTGTACATGACCTGCCTTTGAGGACAGCAGCACAGAATGACTGGAGGGGACAAGACAGGGACAGGGATGACACAGAGAAAGCGACATCTCCAGGCAACCTCAGCATATGTCTTCCAGAATGCTCCCACCCATGGGCTTTGCAGGTGGACCCTTAGACTTTGGATCCCTGCCTTTGACTCCCGGCCCTGACATCCGGCCCCCATAGCTCACACACAGGTAGTCTGACCACACAGAATGGATCCGTATCCCTTTTTCACTGGAGAGGAAAGGATGGCAGCCTCCTGGATGAATGGAGAGCCAAGGAAGCAATTTTATGTTGAATGAGTAAACCTAGAGGGCTATGGGGTGAACTTGGCTCATTGCTGCAGGAAGCACACACCTGTCCCACCCCCCAATTCCCTCAGAGCAGCTCAGGACCAGCCCTCCCACAAATGTCTTTCGTGTCACTTAGAGAATGACATCTGGGTGGCCCTGAGCCACTCTGAGTGGAGGCAGTGAGGGCCACAGGATGCTCTACACACACAGGGCTATACACATGTATACACACGCGGGCATGCAAGGCAACTCAGTCTAAGAGGCAGCCTAGAAATGAAGGTTCACTTACAGGTTTCCCCACTCTCTACATGGAAGAGAACACAAAGAGCAGGTTACTCCAGCAGAGGACTCCACACAGTTGAACCAATTCAAGCGCTGCCAGCCATGCTAAGTGGTAAAATGGCTGGCCTTGGCCCTTCAACAGATTCCCACTCTTCTCCCCCACCCTAGGAACTTAGAGCTTTCCCGTTATCCCACTATGAAGACCCAGTCAAAGGGGGCTCTGCCTTCTTTTGGGCTTGGAGGCTATGTCAATAAGACTTAACTGACCCAGTTATGATGGTACGCTCACAGCTCTGTGACAGACACAGGGACCTCACAGACTTGAGATTCTCAAGTCAGCAAAGATGACAGGACCCCAGAGGTCCATGGCAGCACTTAGACCATAGGGAGTCTGGAATTCCACCTTTCCAAAGGGAGTAAGTCATATTTGAGTAAGCTCATCTCTCCCACCTGTGGGAAATCATTAGCAGCAAAAGAATAAGGCTCAGAGCCCAGTCCCCTCATGAGCTGCCTCACTAGGGCTGACAGCATAGTCTTGGGATGGTCCCACCTCTCTGCAGGCCTGAGGGCAAGTGGGCTGCCCTCCAAAACTCTTTAGAGGACGGATATGGGAACCTGTCCCCACTGTGCCTGGGCCTAGGCCACACAGACACTCACGGCTTTAGGCTGAAGAGGTCTTTGAAGCCCGATGCACCGGTATCCTTGTTCCTGTGTTTTTCTGCAATGAGTTTCTCTTTTGTCCACGTCATCTGCACTTTGTCAGGTGTTGGTGGAGCTTGGGTTCTAGCAGTTGCTGTGGTATGGGATGCGGTATTCCTGTCGTGGATCAGCTGGGCCTGGTGAGGGTACAGCAGAGTTGGAACAGATCTTGGAAGCCACCCTCAAGAGAATGTGACCAATGAGGCAAAGAGGCTGCAGAATGAACCAAGAGGATTCATTCATGTGTGACTCACTAGGACCCATCAACCACTGCACAGCGGCCCCACAAAGGGACCTGGCAGCGTTCCCACCCCACAAGGATCTCCCCTATCTCTTGTGCTACCACATGGACTCTTGTTTCCCTCCACAACCTCTTTATTCCTCAATTTTCTGTCTTCATAAGAAACAAACAAAAACAAAAAATACCCTCGAAAATGCCAGGACTCTGCTGAGCGAAGGAACATTGCTGTCAAGTCTCCTTATCATGTAGCCCCAACCTCTCAACCATCAACCCTGACCAGCAGACACATCACGGTGTACCTCTATGGCAGCTTCCATCTCAGGGAGGGGTTTGCTTCAACCCCCCTGGCTACCAGGGAAGCAGGGCCTGATAGGTTCCCAGGGAGGGCGTGCCTAGCTACACAGCCTCTTCCAGTGGCTTAAGCATCAAGGGACTGAAGACCAACCTGCACCCTAGGCCAAGGGTGAAAGGCCTGAGCAGTTCTTCTTCCTGTCTGGGCTATGACAGTCAGCACTGATGCTGTGAATCTGGGCTGTCAACAGCCAGGGACAAAATGGCACATGGTATCTGTCTGCTAGAGCCACAGAGAGTGGGAACTTTCCACTAAGCATATCCAACTACATGGAGGCTAAGTGGAGCAAAATGCAGCTGAAGACACAGAAATCCCCACCCAGAAGGCTCCTCATAACTAGGGCTCATAAATGTCCCCACATGACAAATCCATGTCCCACGGGAGCAAACAGCGAGGGCTGGCTTGTTTTCTTCATACTTGACAATTCGGATGAGCCACTGGCTGATGAGGACACATAAGGGCACATGCAGTCTGTAGGAACCAGCCAAGTACGCTGACCTGCCATCTGCTTCCCCTTGTAGCCTCAGTCTGTGCGGCTAATGGCTTACTACCTGCTCACCTGCAGCCAGGGTGGGTCAGGATCCACCAGGGAATGCTACTTGTTCTGAGCCCCACTCAGCATTGTCTGTACAGCAGAGGTTAGCAGGGGCCTCCACCATTGACACTGAAAGACCATAAAGTAAGGCTTGACTTCCTCAGATGGCAGCCTGGGTCAACCCCGCTATGTCTGAACTTTATGGTCCTGAGTGTCCTCATCTCCCCAACACGGCCTTAACGTCCCTACAGCCTCCACAGGGAAAAAGCCTATTGGTCACCTACCATATCAGATTCAGTATGGTCCAGCAGTGCAACCAAAGGTTCCCATACACCCTGCTGACCTGCTCCAAGCAAAGCAGTGGCCTCTGTGTCATGTGAACACCTTTTCTGAAGTTAGACTCCTGAATGTCATCCCCTACCTCAAACCCTTCCTTGTCTGAGTGGACTAATTCTCCAGGTTAAAGATGCCCCTTAATCTAGTATGGGTTCTCTGTCCTGGCCTCAGCCAGGACAGGCTGGCACTAGGACCCCCTGCAGCCCACGGGGCTGTAACAGAAACAAAGCCAGAGTCTTCCCAGATAGTGCTGGAGGAGGCTGCCAGGAATCCATGCTACAGTCCCTGTCCAGTCACGGAGGGCATCCTGTCTGGATCCTAGGTCTCCTGCCTCCTTTGCCCCTAACTCTCCTAGGAACCTGGGGCAATCACTGCTCTGATTCCAGCTATTAGTCACGTGACCCACTGGCTGACCCTGGCCAATCCTCATGGACAGCGAGGTTACAAGGTAGCGGGAAACAGAGGGTTCTCGTGCCGCTGTGACCACAGTATGTTACCACTGATCCCATGGAGACTCATTCCTTCCACCCAGTCTGCCACTGCAGGGCCACATGTAAGATTCTGGAGTTTGTACAGCAGAAGACCCAAGGGCATCGTCACAAAAAAGGTAGCCGTCATGTTATCTTTCCTACTGGTGAAGTGACCACAGAGACGCCAGCCCTCAGAGTCACACCACAACCAGGGGGCCACGCTTGCTTTTCATTAACAACCGATACCAAATGCCACAGGAACTGTGTGACTCCAGGGCCATGTGCTGCTGGGCTGCCCATTAGCACCGATCCCATGTCTGGGGCCAGATGGCACTGACCCTCCCTTTCTTCTCCCCAGTGCACACACCTCTCTCTCCCGCTCATTCTTTGACAACTGCATCTGTTTCAGCATCTGTGACCTCTGCTCCATCATTAGCGTCTTCTCATAGGTGAACGCAGAGATGTCATTTTCAACCTAAAAATCATCAAGCCACAGAAGTAATAAACAATGTATACAAAACATGGTGTCACTGTCAAAACACCACCTGCCCAACGCCCTTTGTCAAGTCGGCCTGAGCAAGCAGTGGCCATGTGCTCTAAGCCTAGATTCTGTCTCTAGGGTGTCAGAAGTCTATCCCAGAGCAGCCTGAGAAGGCCTAAGAGTGTGTGACTATGAATGGAAGTACACAGCTGGCTGTAACAGATGGATAAATACTACAGCCTCCCTACATTCCTGCTGGGACTCTGTAACAAGACCACACAGGCAACGATGCTCCTGCATCGCACACTGACCAAGCACACAGCTGGACAGGGCATTCCTGGCTTGTCTGCAAGAGCTGGTCTCAGTTACTTGGACGAACACTCCCAAATAACTGGTATCATTTCCTGTCTCAGACAAGCTCACTCTTTTCAGTTACCAAATCCATAGGGAAAAAAAAAAAAGACAGCAAACCAAGGGACAGCAGCATTTAAGCTCTGGTGACCCTCGGATCCTGACAGGCAGAGGCCAATGCCTGGCTTCTGTCTCCATCATTCCTAGTCCTGGGCTGCCTCACAAGACCTCATTTTCTTTCAGGACTCCTTTCTGGGCAGCTTCTGTTACTTAGTCAAAAAGATAGTTTCTGACAACTAATAATGCTATTTCTGTGACTTGTAGGTACAACCAGACCTAGAGTACCACCTACAGAGGAGGTTACAAGTAGAAGCCACAGAGACAGTCTACAATTCCAAATGGCTGAAAAATGTCCAGATGTGGATATGCATTTCAGAACAGCACACCTAGAAGCACAAAACCCAGTGATACCCAACCTGCACTCTGATTCACACAAAGCTTATAGAGGGAGAAAAACAGCCCTGTACCACAAGGTTCCCTCAGAGCTGACAAGAAAATGCAAGAGGTCGTCAATAATGCAGAGAGATGCCAGACCTCATCCATGATTAAAGAGACACAGGCAAACAAGTAGTTTGCAAGCTCCAGCAAACAAGTGCCTCTTCGGCCCTAGGGCTGTGACTCCTCCATGTGACCATGAGAGGGTAATGGGAGGTCTCTCTACCTAATGTGGCACTCCACATAGCCATGGAAAGAAAGTGGGCCCTCTGGACACCCTTCACATAACCCCTCTGTGGAAGAGTAGGCCCCAGAGGGGCCTACTACATGTGACCCCCCCACCCCAGTTCTGCTCCAGGGACCAAGCTGCCCAGCCATGCAGACTATGCAGGGCCCTCACATACTGGGTGTCACCCATGACCAAGTGGCTGAGCCATATAGACCACGAAGGTTGAACACAGCATTCAGAAAAAGAAGGCAATAAGGAGGAAAGGATACACAATCCATCCACATGGGACTATCCAGTTTAGAGGGACAAGCTTCTGGGTCCTCTGGAACAGGTGGAGTGGGCCTCTTAGAACCAATCGAACTCCTCAGGCATCTGGACATGGTAACTGCACCTCCTGTAAGCTGGTAGTCCCCCATAACATCACTCGTAGCCCTGTACACCCACAGGTGGGTAGTTCATTTCCAGCTGTGGAACTATGAAGCCATGGCTCCAGACCTCCGGGCAAGCCCCATCCCCAGGGACTACAGTCCACAGGCCCTGGGCACCAGTACTGCTGTCAACTGAGACACACACAGACCCCAGATGGCGGGGCAGGGAAACTACACAGTGTCACCCAGAGGAACACATAAGGTCGCATGATCTGCGTGATTCCAGAAGCATAGCCTGACATCCAGGTTGTCCCGCCCACCCAGCACACGGAGCTGCGCACGAACCATCTCCACCACCTCCACCTCAGCGCTGATCCTGAGGTGGTACAGGAACAGCTGCAGGTCCTTCTTCATCTGGATGCTGTTATCATCGACCTGGGCTACGGTGAAGATGCGCATCCGACACTTCCGCCACACCTGGGAAAGGGAAGGGACATTTCTGCAGGGACTCAGGCAAGGCTGTACCCTCCAGGTAGCGGTGGCCCTGGAGCCTGGCTGCCGCCCTATGGCCCTGTGGCAGACACCTTGTGCTGGCGCAGCAGGAAGGGCAGAAGCATAAGCATGCCTCCATCGTGCACGATCCACCACACATCAATGTGGCCATCGCTGAAGCGCTCTTGGTTCTGCGGGAACAGGTCGATGTTTTTGGCCACCAACAATGCTTGATGCGCTGCTGTCGTGTCACGGACGGTGTCTGTGAAGAAAGGCATCCATGGGTGAGTTGCCAAGTGCCAGCTAGACCACGGGATCTCATGGTGGGGGTGGGGTGGGGTGGGAGAGGAGCTAGCTTCCCTCCAGACAGTGGGGAGGGCACCAAAGAGCAACTTTCATGTCATCAACTACTCCACGACCTCCAAGGGTTGTGTATACTCTCTGGCAGACCCCTGGGTGTGACAGGAACGCAGGTGGAGCTACCATGGAACCTGGGGCGGGGGAAATGGTTGTCACACCCACCCACAAAGTTCTTCCAGGAGAAAGGGTTATCCGCCTGCTTCCAGGACTCGGGCCAGGCCATGAGGACAGTATTGTGTTTCATGCCACCAAGGCCAGCTGACTGGATCAGGTGGGATGCTCCATCTCGCAGGTTGGAAGACACCACAAGCTGGCAGAAGCCTTTTGTCTTCTCTGCACTCATCAAAGACCGGATATTCTGCGGGAGTTGTTGGGGGATGCACATCAGAACACGAAGCCGAGACACACATCAGGGGAGCCATGTCCATCAACATTGTGGGTGAGAGGGTCCCACACATATGCCCCAGCCTGGCGTTCAGGGATGGAGACTTTGAGGAGGTGCTGGCCATTAAGTTTGCACACATGTGTAAGAGACAAAAGTTAATGTGGCACCATGAGGCATAGCTGTGTGCAGGTGTCAAGGAGGGTCACCACCAGGGTATTCCAGATAGTGCACTAAAGCAATCTCTGACTTTACCAGACATCCTTTATCACTTGGATTGAAGGTGGGGGAGTCATATGAGACAGTAAGCATCAAATGTTCATGGGTCATGTTTTACGGGTTGACTTGAACAGCCCTTGAGCAAATCGAGGGTTCCAGCAAGCATTATCCGACAAGCCAGTGTCAGTCTCCACTCCTGTCTACTTCCGTCATTCCATCACTATGTCAGGCACCTGCCAGGTCAGCTCCTCCCTCCCCTGAGCTGCTTGGGGTCAATGTCGAGGTTGAACACTACGACTCAGGGCACACCATTCACTAATCAACAGTTCTAGCGATGCTGTCCTTCTTCTATCTCCAGGCTACTAGGTCTCATTGGGTACAGGGTGTCAGATGCTATCTGGAGGGATAGCCCTACTAGACGTCACACTTATGTGAATGGTGACCCGCATGCCTCTGCACTTTCCCTTTTAGAACAGGAAGGCCACATCACCATTAGGTACACATTTCCCGAATTTCACAGTAAGCACAGAGAGGAGTCCCTCTCCATGTAGTCTGTGATGAGATTCAGACTTAGTATTGATGCTGTGAGGGTCAAGACTTTGGAGACCCTGTAATGAGATGAATACAGTTGGCATGGGAGGTAGATAGATGTGCTTGGGAAACTAGGACGGGAGGGGTTGAACACTGTTCCCCAAAGGGGGTTCATTATGACCATGCTATAGCCAAGCTAGGAAAATGTGACCTTATTTGGAGAAGTGTACTTGCAGAGGAATCCTGACTGTTCTATGGGACCCTGAACCCAGTAGCAATGAACCCTGACAAGGCAGGCAGAGAGATCTGAAACAGAAGGAAGGCAGCCAAGTGAAAGCAGAGGCTGAGGCCCGAGAGATGGCAGTTGAGAGATGCCCGGAGCTCCAGAGCTAGAAGGCAGGCGTACACTTGTGGCCACCCTGCCTACACCTCACATTTAGACTGCTTCACGAGTCACAGGACACTCTTTCCCGTCCTTCGCCTGATTTCAGCTACCCCCTCTGTCAGCCCCACAGTGACATTGCCCCGCACTACAGCCCTACAACTAAAGCTGTACAGACAGTAAACGTGATTCCCAGCCATTCTCTTTTATCTCCTCCCTTACTTCCTGTTCACTTCCAACAACCATCCAGGGTAGACCAGGCTCACGCAGATATGTCCCACTTACAGAATTCTGTGTAATTCAGGAACACTCTAAACATACTACCCTAAAAGGGGAACATGGCCGTGAGCGGGAGGCAGCCCAGGCAGGAAGGAAAGGACAGTGCCCTCGATCGGGGTTTCATGGGGAAGTACTGACTCAGCATGATGGCATGTAGCAGAGCTACTCTGCTCTGCTATGGGCTGAAGCTGGCTAAAGGTCGCAGCACAGAGAAGCTTGAACCGGAAGGCTATACCCAGCGTGCAGGGCACCCACACCCCACCACCCTGGCTTAACGAAGCCTGTGTCCTGACACTGGCTGCAACATTGCTTTGCTGGAGCTGGGTCTTAGTTTTTGCCTTACAGAGAAACTCCTGCCCAGCCTAGAGCTGTAGCGGCCAGAGCCCTGACCAGGCAGACACCTGGCCCAAACAAGAAGTCAGCACACCTGTCAAGGCCACTGTGAGCAGGGAAACCTCACAGGCGAGGACGATGGGACCCTCAGTTAGGGAAGGATGGGGTGACTCAAATCCCCAAGCCCTCTCCCGCAGTTGTAGCAGTAGAGGGAAAGTAACGTTAACCCTGGTAAGTTAAGGAAATGCCAAGTCTTAAGTTTCTTACACAAGATCATTTAAAAAGGCTTTTGCAAACTGTCCTCATTTTCACACTACCAACAACAGTCTGGCACAGAGGTCCATCAGAAAAAGGGCACGGGTCCCAGATGCTGGCTCAAGTGACAGATGGAGCCCTTGGGCAGCCCCTTCTTGCTTTTGCTGATCAACAGAAATGACTTCTTCCAAAGCTAAAGGCCTTTCCTGTGGTCACCAGGAGAGGCAAATACTTGGTTTCTGCTTTTCAACATGTATTCTCTAGAACCTCCTGCCTAAAAGTAGTTAGAGATTAAAATCATCCAACTCAGGTTTGGGTGCAGCTCAGTGACTGAGCACTTGTCCAGCGCATGTGGGTAGGTTCTACCCCTAGCACGACAGAGCACAAAAGAATCTGTTAGACATAAATGAGAAAGGTAAGGGTATGCATCCCGTCTTGTCAGAATGGAGATTGAAAGCGGGGTCAGAGGGTCCCCAGCAGAAACCCCCTTTAACACAACCCCCTTTTTCCTATGTGCTGGCAGTGAGATCAAACAACAGGAGTCCATGCTCACCCTTGCAATCTGTCTAAGGGGTGGCCTAAGCTCTAGGGATTTCCTCCAAAGTGTGGAGGAAGACTACTGGAAAGGACATGTGCATGACAGTGCTTAAAGCAGACACTGGTGTCTTTGTGCCCAAGAAATATCACAGGATAAAAAGAAGAGCATCACCAAGACAGAGCCACCCCTCCCCCTTAACAGAATGTCCCTCAGAGCAGCTTCAGGTCAGACATCACAGGACAAGACAGAAAACCATCCATCGTTAAGCATGGATGCTTAAATTCACGGGTTTGCAGTCAACAGCAGCCAGTGTTTAACCCTAAGGATCCATATGCTGGTGGCCAACTGCTGGCTTCTCTTGTTTTCTTTGAACCTGCTGAATTTCAGAGTGGCCTGAGAAGCTGGCAGCCAAGAACGCCGTAGGATTATCACTGGAGACGAGGTCATCAACAGCCATCCCCATCCACGCCACAGTCACTCCTCTGAGCACTCTTACCACCTGACATGGGCTGGACTCAGACACGGGGCTGCAGCTTGCAGACACACAGACAGCTGGAAGCACAAACAAGATCAGATATGGAGAGCCACGAGAGAAAAGCTGGCTGTTCAGCCCCTCCAGAGGAGAGGGTGACTCCTGGGCATGGCAGCGATGATGAGGCCTTAGGTTAAGGTTCACAAACAAATGGAGAGGAGTAAAAAAGGTTTCTGACAAGCTGGGTAGCGAGACACCAGAGCTGACAGGACACTGGCCTTTGAGGGCAGCAGAGGCTAGAGGTGGCCCTGAGGGGACTGCTCTGCTTCTGCTTAGGCTGGAGGTTTCCTGTCACAATGTGAAAGCAGAGAAATAAGGAAGCAGGTGTAGGAACCCAGCGGTTACAGGGTCAACAGACTGTAGGCAGCAGGCAGCGAGATGGCACCGTCAGCTGCAAAGCAGGTTCTGGCTACTCACCATCATCCGGACATCTGGCAGCACACTGCCTCATCACCCACAATCTCTACCTGCTCGAAGGAGCTGGGGCACACAGGAGCTATGACAGACGCGGGGGACAGAGTGCCAAGGCTAGGCACAAGGGCCCTCGGTGCTTCAGTCCCACAGCAGCATGCTGAGTGGCGCGGAGCTGTCACTGCCCCTCTGTGTCTCAGGAGACCACCCATCTCATTTCTTCATGTCTTACTTCCGACCATTTCAGACTCAGTAACCACCTTGGTAGAAACAGGTGGCGGCACATGCACAAACGGCGCTCCTGAGCCTTGAGGTGCAGGACACGGCTCAGCCCGCCTCAGGTGGTTGTTAACCCTGACCTCATTCACCCAATTCCACCTGCCTACCTCTTCAGCCCTCTGGGCCTCCACATGCTTGTCTAAGTAGGTGCCCTCCAGCACAGAGCCCACGATGGTCAGGCCCTTGCCAGCCTTCAGCTGTGAGGTGAAGGACAGCAGGCGGGGGTGCTTTACACACTGCTCAGAATCCAAGTTCAGCATCACCAACACCTGAGGCCTGCGGTAGGACAGGCAGGGACAGGAGTTACAAGAGCAACACATGGCCAGGGCTCCAACTCTCATCAAGCCAACAGATGGGAAGAGCAGGCAGACAGCACAGGAAGAACCGGGGGGATGGGAACGGCAGGTGACACAGGACGGGCAAGATGAGCATGTGAGGCAGGTACAGGCCTTGCGTCTGAAGCGCCAGGGTGCTCTGCTTGGCCTTAGGACAGAGGAAGCTCCCTAAAAGGAATATGCCTCTGATCATACTACAGGTGGCTTGCTGGACGTCAGGACCCCTATCTGGCTATTCTTCCATTCTCAGGCAGTGATGCCCTGTCTGATCTCTCCCCAGAGGACCGAAAGCAAAAGCTTCTGAGACGGCCCTGCCCAGTGAGCAGGATTAGCCTCTTTGCCCTATTCTGCTACCGTAGGGCTGGGGCTGGGGGGCATACTCACCTCCAGTTCTTGGTGTGTGGGGGCCCGTGTTCCACACGCAGCAGGGCATAGCGAGCAGCATTCAGTGACAGGCCCCTGATGCCATCACCCCACTCCTTCTCAGCCCTGTGTGGGAACAGTGGAAGGCCACCTTGTCCCAGCAGGTCTCTAAGAATGTTTGCCTAGCTGGGACATTTACAGAGTTTCTGGAAACCCAAGACAGGAAGGGGCTTTCCAAGACAAGCAGGGTAAAATGGAAAGGTACAAGGAGCAGGGCTTCCTTTGTGGTTCTGATCACTGGGGACACCAGGGAAGAATGACTTGGAAGCCCTGAACTAGACTGGTCTCAAGGCCCAGAGTGGGGACAGAACTGGGGAAGGACAAAGGTAACTCTGAAGTGTAATGCAGCTCCTGGGACATGCCATTCTTGTCCAGGGTGTGTGAGTGTGTGTATGTGTGTGTACAGGTTTACAATCACGTATCAGTGCTATGGTTGACAGAGTGTGAAGTTCCTTAAACAGACTACAACAGTTACAGCTGCCACAAATGTGCCATAGATATAGCCGTAGATATGCCTGCTACTAAATTAGAGCAATGTGAAATTCAAAGACAAAAACAAAAAACTTGCCCAGCTATTTGCACAATTACTCC
Organism: Pachyuromys duprasi; assembly: GCA_028658305.1. NCBI lineage: Eukaryota > Metazoa > Chordata > Mammalia > Rodentia > Muridae > Pachyuromys > Pachyuromys duprasi. Next base: position 79,658,827 of record CM053743.1, on the reverse strand, counting down.
CGGGCAGAAAACCACCATATACCTGAGCAGCCTGGTTGGGGCTAGGAGATGGCAAGCCACCTAGGACTCCATGAATCTCATCAACAGCACCCGGACTCATACCTCAGGCAGGGCCCAGGTCAAGGAACCGGACTGGTTCTGTGTGGACATGAGCAGTGTGCTGAGGTCATAGCTATCTATCTGAGGGGCTACCACTCACCCGCGGTACTCAATGTACTTGTAGATGCAGCCAGCGATGAGCATGGCGAAGAGGGCGTAGTACCAGGAGCAGATGAACATCAGGGCAAGGCAGAGACTCATCCCGAGGAAGGAGAGGGTCCTAACGGACACGAAGCTCAGAACAGGCCCATACAGGGGCCCCAACTGGGACCTTAAAGACGACTTCACAAACAGCACTTTCCCCACTATGAAAATCCTCCTTTAACAGACCTGCCCATCAGGCCTGCCACTCAAGGCATCCCTGAAATATGAAATGCCTCCCAGGGACCCTGCTGTAGCACAGCAAGGCTGTACCCTAAGGACAGTGCAACTGCCCGTTTCCCTCCCTAGGTGCACAAGACACCCAGGCACCGCAGAGTACAGATCGGGCTGCAGCCACCCACCCAGCTCTGTGCTGGAAAGGAGCCTTAAGAAGACTGGCAGCCCTAGCAGCTACATTTCTAGCCAGAGAGGACCAGGCTGATACAAGAATCACATGCGTACCCTGGAATGCAAGTACCAGTCAGACCTTCCTTGAAGCTCAGAGGCCAGGGCAGGACCATGGTCTCATGGACTTCACCCGGGCTCCTTCCACAAATACAGTTTTAAGCCCCATGGCAGGCAGCCTCCAGAAGAGATTGCATGTGCTCAGGCTTGTGGGTCCCTCAGGACACCCACACAGCAGGCCTTACCAGTGGTAGAACTTGAAGCGCGGACGCCAGTTGGGTGTGCGCAGCAGGGTCTGTACAGCACAGGCCAGGTTCACAAACATGTAGCACATGAGGAAGAACCTGGAGCAGAAGGCCCAGTGAGGCCGCTGACCCCGGGGTAGCACAGCTGTATCCTGCTGTTGCCCTACCGCATGCTGCTCACCACTTCTTAGGGGGACCCTCCCTGTTCACACAAAGCTGTGTCCTCTACAGGCCTCCATACAGCAGCTGAGGAACCCTATGAACTGGTCACATCCCTACTGTCCCTGGCCACCCACCACAGAAGCCGCCATCACCCCTACCACAGCATCAGTCTGCCCAAGCACACTGGCCTCTGCTGGCCCAATAGCTCTGTGCCCACAGCTAAACTACCTGGCCTTCTGTGCCTGCCCTGTGTTTATTCTTTATACCATATCCAAACAGGAAGGAACAATAGCCAAGTCCTCACACCCTCCAACCTGATGTCCTTGCAGGGTACTCACATGGACAGGATGGGGGCCACACTGTCCAGGGAGGCGATGAGGATGCCTGTCTCACAGATGAGGGCCGTGAGCAGCAGGGCCCATGTGGGTTCCCCATTGGCCTTTCCATGGCCAAACACCTGCAGTACAGAGAGAGGGGTAGGTGGGCTGGGGCAGGAAAATGCCATGTGAATGGAACATCTACAAGGCAGCGTCATCTAAAGTCTTCAAGACTTACAAGCAGAACCTAGCTTTAGTCACATGTCACCGTGCTGTATGCAGCCAGGTCCGAAAGAACACCCAACAGCTATACAGATAGGCTCAGGGGACAGCCTGCCATACCCAGTCTTCCATGTTTGTTTGTTTCCACCCGCAGATCCCTTTTGTGTGGTCAGTACGCCCTCACTGGACCTCCAGTCTCCAGAATTTTTGGAAAACTTCCTCTGGTTTAAGCCATTGGGTTATGATACTTTGATGACATAATCCCAGGACTCTCATTACATTCTGCACCTCTAGGTTCACTCCGGGAACTTCAGTCCCAGCTGTAGACACCAAGTCCCTAGGTAACATCACTGGGACCATCCTTGGCAGGGCCTCAGTAGTTCACATGGACAAATATGGTTCCACTGGAAAAGGCCATTAAAGTGCAGGACAGCCTCTTCCCTGGAACTGCACCCTCAGCCCAGCAGCCAGTGTGGGAGATGAGCAGTGGAGTCCACAGGCAGGACAGGTGTTCCCTAGCTTCACTCCATAGGCCCAGCTCTGCAGGACAGACTCCTAGGGATCCATACACACCCAAACCTGACATCCCAATGGCTCTTCTCAGGGCAACCGGCATCACGTGCTGCAGCTTGAGCAGAGGACTCACCTGCAAGAAGGGGATGATGCCATCACGTGCAATGGCCTGCAGCAGGCGGGGTGCCCCAGTCAGGCTCTGCAGGCCAGCGCCACAGGTGGAGAAGAAGGAGCCAATGACGATGACCCAAGGGGATGGCCAGGCCAGCATGCCAATGACCAGGTTCCCTTGCAGGGCCTCCCCAAACCTATACATGAGCAGGGAAGGAGGTCAGTAGAGCTTCCAAAAAGTGATCTGAAGACAGAAGAAGAAAAAATTCTGTCCCCTATTTGAGTGTGAACCCCTGGGCTTGGGGAGAAGGAAGATAAAGAGCCCATCTTAGAGGCCAAACCCAACTAGGACCCAGCCAGCTTGGCAGCCTCAGAAGGGGCTTTGATTCCCCTAGAATCCTCTCAAGAACAAGAAGCCCTGGGTGATACCAAAGTGATGCTGGCCACTGCCATTTCTGCAGAGGTCGTATCTCTGTAGATCTAATGGTGAATACCTGAAGCCCTGAAATTCTGACAAACTTGTGCCCTAAGAAGGAAGGGCCCACAATAGTCCACACGCAGGTTCTACTCACTCAGCAGCAGGGCTGGGCCCCTCGGCCCCATCACTCCCATTCCCACACCTGTGTTCATTCCCCATCCCCAGCTTCAGCAGGCCTCAACTTTGCTGAGTAGCCTTCAGGCTCCAAGACAAGTGGTGAAACATCACTGCTTTAGTCAGACAAAAGGCAGTGTGACCCCCACCCCATAAGACATTTTAGCTCAAAAACAACTGTGAGGCCCAGGGGCAATTTAATGTCAAAGCTGAAGTCTCCCTCAGGAAAGACAATACCAACTACAGTCAGTTCATATAGTAAAAACTCAACGTACTTATCTCGTAAGACTACACCTTCGATGCAGGCCCCAAAAAGTACTATGCAGGAAAGATCTGAATTGAAGTCAAGGAATGAACAGTCCTGGGGCAAAGGATAGCACACGAGCTACAGGTAGAGGCCCAACCCAACTAGGACACAGCCAGCTTGGCAGCCTCAGAAGGAGCTTTGGTTCCCCTAGAATCCTCTCAGGAACAAGAAGCCCTGGCTGATACCATGCTGGCCAGTGGGTCCCATCGCATGGGCCTGGAGCAACCCTGTACCCAGGGACCTAGTGCCGAGATATTTGCATGCCCTGTCCCCATAGTCCTGTATGTACTGTCCTCATAATCATCAGTCTAGCTACTCAGAATTCAGCCACAGGATACTCAAAAGGTATTTGGCTGTTGCTCCTAACCACCCTGCTAGGAGGACACAGGACTCCTGGAATGTCAGTTTCACAAAAGCAAGTGTGGGTCTGTGTTTATGCCACATATCACACTACATCCAACCAAGGCTGTACACCTTTAGTGTCATACACCAAGCCAATGGTGTATTATGTTTCTTTTTCCTTTGGTATTACTAAAGATTTAAAGCCAGGGCCTTGTGCATGCTTGACAAGCATTCTACCACTGAACTATAACCCCTAGTCCTCTCTTGGATTTTTTTAAGGGACATTGTGTCAACTGCAATCATAAGAAAACTGGAATATCAGGGTACTATAGCACATCACATAGGGCTGCCACAGCTACACACAGGGCAGGCTGTGCTCAGGACCTAAATCTGGACAGTGCACCACAGATGGGTACAATGGGATGTACCTGAGGGGACTTGAGCAAAAACAGCAGAGCCAGAGTTCAAAACCTCTGGCCAGGGACTCTTTAAGGATACAAATGAAAGACGTAGTCACGATGGCCAGAATGGTTCCTGTTGGGATAGACTTTTGGGCATCCTTGAGGTCCCCAGAGCGGTTGGATCCTGCCATGATCCCTGCAGAGAGTGGAGAGGACTGACAGTGACAGAAAATCTAGAGGATGCTGCCCACAGAAAGACTCATCTGTATGTCCGAAAAGATAAGCCAGTCCCACTACTGGTTGGTGGAAAGGTGGTCTCTAAGGACTGAAAGACAGAAACAGAGAGACATACACACAGAGACCAGAAAAATAGAGACAGACCAAGAGCCAGTAGCAGAATGATGCGAAGACAGTCAGAGAGAGATACACAGAGACAGAGAGGAAGGGGAGAATGAGAGCCTCACCAGTCACAGAGGGGAAGTAGATGCCAACTAGCATGGTGAAGTAGGTCATGATGTCTGTGAGGACATACGGTAACCCTCCAGGACGGCTCTCCTCAGACACAGGCACTGAGGGCACTCCCTTCTTTTCCACAAACGCCCCCTTGTCCGAATATGTGCTCCACAGGTTATCTGTAATCAGAAAAGTCAGCACCAGGAGCCCTCCTATTAGGATTCCCCAGTCTTCTGTGGGGACTGCTCATTGGACTGTCCATGCCCACCATCTCCACTCACAACTGTCGGTGGTTCTTTCAGGGCTCTGATTTCAGTCACGGACACTCAACTTGTGAGGCCCTCAACATGAGGTTTCAGCACTAGGGAAGGAATCCTGCCCACAATCCTGGTGCCCTCCCTGCTGGGCACCCAGCAACAAGGCAAGAACACAGAGCCTGTGACCATATTAGCTCCTCCAGTGACCCAGGAAGTATGGCCTCCTTCACTCTCCACCGCATTCCAGCCTGGCCCAGTGTAGTTTTACACTGACTATGAGCACCCCTATAGGGACCTCTCAATAGGTGGCCTCTGGCCAGCAACTGTCACCATCCATCCATCCATCCATCCATCCATCCATCCATCCATCCATCCATCCACGTGCCCTTGCTGCCTCCCTTGAGACCCTTTGCAGGTTGCTTTCTCCAGAGGTCTTGGTCCTGTGGGTAGGGGACCCATGTGTTTCTTTCCCATCATCCAGACACAGCCTTAAGCTGCCCACTGACATCACACCACACTATTTGGGGGTGCGTACAGAATTCCAACCTCACACAGGGTAGACTACTAGGACCAAGTATGCATGACCCCCAGGAATGTTTCCTTCTCTCTAAGATGAAGTTGCTCCCTATTTGTTATCCCTGTATGTGGGAGGTAACAACAGGGATAGTACCATGAGTTCTGGGCCAGTCAGGGCAACATAGCAATTTCCAGGCCATGCTGAGCTGCAAAGTGAGTGGTTGCCTCAAACAAAGAAAGACTGAATGCCTGGCCTTACCCAGATGATTTGCAGGAAAGGAGGGCCGTTCTAGCCTAGGGTTTGGCTGGACAGAACCCCAGGAATCAGGAACCAGGGCTGTAAGAGTAGCCTCAAGCAACCCAGGGAGGTGGCTGCAGCCTTCCCCACCAGCACTCACCCAGGAAGACACCGCTGGCCACACCAGGGATGCCCTGGATCTCAGTGACGTTGTTCTGTACAAAGTACTCATCGCAGGCGGCACTCAAACTGGAGCCATTGCAGAAGAGGCGCCAAAGCGCGGTGGTCACGGTACCATTGCTGACAACCTGCATTTTGGCACAGGTCTCAAAGTTGCGATTTGCCAGCGTGCGGTTCCCAAGAAGACAGACCCTGGAACAGGGAAAGGGCAGAGCTTGTTTTCAACACTGTGCTCAGCTGACAAGGTTGGGGGAGGGGACTAAATGCCTCCCCAGTAGCTCTAATGTGCCTGCCCATGTTACTGCAGGGGCCACATGTCAGGAGCAAGCATCCAGTCACACTCCAGCAGTGTGGGGACTGATCTCACATACAAGCCCTCATTGGTCAGGGATGTCCTCCTCTGCCTGGGGCAACTCACTGTGGAAGGAAGGTAGCTATACCCTCCAAAAAGATGGCAAAACCACAGCTCTGGGGATTTCGTCCCATCCTGGCTCCCACATTCTCTACCAAAGACCATGGCTTTGGTCAGTCCCAACATGTCCAGACCCATCATGGTCCCATGCTCACTCACTCACTTGCTCAACCCTGGCCACTTTGGCTAACCTCCTCAATCTCACAGGAGGACGAGAGTCAGCCTATGTGAGGGGTTTCTATGAAGATAAGGAAGCCGTGTCTCATGGCATAAGAATGGGCTAGAAAAACTCAACCACCTGACTGGGGTGTTTTGAAAGAGAATGTTTCCCACGGGCCCAGACATTTAACACCTGCTGCCCAGTTGGTGGTGCTGTTTGGGGAAGTCTGGGACCCACGGTCTTTGTTGCAGGATGTTATGTTATTGGGGACAGACTCTGTCAGTCTCACCCCACTTTCACTTCACTCTCTCTGATTCATGTTTGAGGTTGGAGAATGTGTTCTCTCAGCTTCCTATTCCTGCTGCCATGCTTGATTTTTGCTGCCATTTCTCCCTGCCATGATGGACTCACAATGGAACCCTCTAGGACTGTAGGCCAAATAAAACCCTTTCTTCCATAGCTTGTTTCCAATCAAGGTGCTTTATCACAGCAACCAAAAATAACCAATACACTGTCCATAGGACCACTGGCTACTCTGAACAATGGACAACCCTCCCTAAACTCCTAACCTCATAGATGCACTCAGAAACAGCTGCATGGGCACTGTGACCACTCTACACTCCTCCAAAGTTCCTAAAAACCACACTGAAACCCAGGAGTAAGTGACTATCAAGGACACCTCCATGTTCTTCCCCAGAGAAGCTGAGAGGAGAAACAGGAGGCCCAGCTCCTGGAAGGACACTACAAGATAACCCGTCATTAGATCAAGGCCTCCCCCAATCCCAACCCCGCCAGGATGGCCTGGGACTCACGGGATGTCAGGCGGGGCGAAGGCTGTCTTGATAACACCAGCATAGATGGCCAGGATGGAAAGCACAACGCAGGCTAAGAAGACCAGTGCCAGCTTGTTGACATATTTGACACCAACAAACACCACCACTGCCATGAGTGCCAGCGCGCAGCTGCCATACACACGCATGTTGTTCAGCAGTGCCGCTGCCTCACCATCTGCCGTCTCTGCCTGGAAGATGGCCGCACTTGGAGAGATGTAGGTCTGTGGGAATAAGAACGATCAGCGAGGAAGGGCCTGCCCAGGAACTCACCCAGCCTTGACCTCACGTTGGCTCCCTCTCTGATGCTGGCAAAGAAAGCCTATCAGGCTTGAGGCCACTGGGAACACTGAGACAGAATCTTGTGTGCCATCCAAGATGGAACCAGGGCACCAGGCCTACAATCATTCCTGTCTAGTTTTCTTAAACTGCCAGAGCCAGACTGTAACCACCAATACAGGAGATGGGTGCCTCCACGAAGAAAAGCTGGCAGCTAACTCTACTGTGCTATCTTAGTGGCCAGCCTGTCTTCTGCCTTGGTCAGGTTACTCACAGGCAGGGGAGAACCCTTGTGGTGAGGGGCCAAGAATTCCTGCCAACAGCCTCAGCAGAGCCCAGCGCAGCGCCTCTGTCTTCACTAATGCCAGTTGATGGCTGAGCACAATCTCCAGAGAGCTACAGATCACTAGTGTGTCCTTCAAGCTGCTCTACTGTAAGGACAGGACTTCCTTAGAGACCAACAGACTATAGGAATGGGCATGAGAATCCACGTCCTCCACACTTAGTCTGCAGCCCAGGACCCATATGCACTTTCCCCTGTGAAGCCTTTCTTAAAAAGCATGGGAAGGCTTCCCTGCAGGCTCTGGAGACTGGGTACCAGAGACAAAAAGAGCCAACTCCATGGAGATGGTTATAGTAGTGGTTAATATTTATTATCAATTGACAGGATCTAGAATCATCTAGGAGAAAAGGGTCTGGGGATACCTGTGATCCACATTAGATTGGCCTCTGGCCGTATCAGTGAGGGATCATCATGAATTAATTAAAGGTGGAAAGACACATCCTACAAGTGGATGGAACCATTTCTTGGGTTGGGACTTTGAACTGAATGAAAAAGAAAGTCTATGTTAGCATATCAGAATTCATCTTTCTTCTCCCTGGCTGGTGAAGGAATGTGACTAGCTGCTTCAAGCTCCTACCCCATGGTTTCCTGGTCATGAAGAACCTCGAACTGAAGGCCAAGATAAACCCTTCCTTGCGCTGCGTTTGTAATGGTATTTCATCATAATAACTGGAAAATAACTAGTACAGAGAGCAAGTTCCCCAGGCTTCTGTGAGATAGGTCAAGGCTCAGCCATTGCCTTGTTTCAACCTGGGACCTTCATCTCTAAGGTTCATAGAGGTCGACTACATTGCACCCGGGGGGCTACAGACACATATGCTGCAAAGCCCACTGAGACACTCAGTATAAGCCCATCTTCATGTTGTAGGGAAGCTCTTCTGCAATGTGAGTTGCATACCAGATGCTAAGAACCAGTGATGAGCAGGACTGCTTTGCCTTCAAGGGCTCCAGTCCTGCTCGAGTGACACAAGTCCAGTTCTAGCCATGCTTCCTGAAACAGCACAGACTATGAGGTCTCACCCGTCAGGGACCCACACCCTCAGCCCAGACAGCAGCTTTGAGAGCCCAAATGTCCAGAGCAGCAGAAGAGAGGTCAATCGGAGGGAAAATACAAATGAGCTCATGGGCAAAGTGCCTGGGCAAGGAAGACTTCCACAGACGGACTCACCAGGAAGATCTCGATGGTACCCAGGATGTACATGGCACCTGCAAATGTTGTGCCCAGGTAGAAGCAGAGGCCAACAGCCCCTCCAAACTCAGGCCCCAGCGAACGGGAGATCATGTAGTATGAGCCTCCCGCTGTAAAGATAGCCCAAGGAAAGCATAGGTTAGGAAGTGCCATTCACTATGGACACTGAGCATTCATGCAAAAACGGGTATCCCCAGTGAAGTGACAAGCTGCTTTAGTCTTCCCTTAAAACAGAACCACTAAGAAGCCTTGGGCTATGAATTCATGTCTACACTGCCCACAGGCACAGGCTAGCTCAGGTGTGATGAGAACCATCTGATACAGGCAGGTACAGTACCTCATCTGTCTTCTGGAAAACCTGCTGTGCCCTCAGACAGTTATGTGAAAGACACTGGCACAGGCCTACCAACTCTTTTATGCAGAGGACAGAGCAAAGCTCAGTGGTATCATGGATGGCACACAAGAGCCATAGCTTCAGGAGGCCCTGCATTCTACTAAGGTTTGTGTCCATCTCTAGGATGTTGTTTCTGTCCTCAGAACAAAGAATAGGCAGGCAGTGACGGTGCCTCTATACCAGAGCCTCTGGGGAGAGGGCCACTCTCTTTTCTCCACGGGTAGCATAATGCCCCAGTGCCATCTTAGTACAAATGGTTGACGTCACTGTCACCATAAGCCTAGGGCAGGAACGGCATGTATACACACGCACACACAGCTCTTGTCCTATACTTTGAAAAGATCAATAAACCAACTCAAGGGCCGCAGGCACCGGAACCCTCACCTGGGACCACACCATTGGTAGCGATGGCACTCATGGAGATGGCAGTCAGCATTGTCTGCAAACAGAGAAAAATGCTTTCAGGAAACATTTACCCCAAGATGCTCCCATTTGCTGAGCCTGAGGATGCTAAATGACCAGGATACACAGGCCTCCTGGTTTTCAACCCTTTCCACACATCCACTCCCTAAAGTGATAGAGAACACAGGCTTCAGACCCTGCTCAGCCCAGTCCTGACAGTCGAACCTCACCTAGGTGTCTGGCTCAGAAGCAGTGCCAGTTATGTCTCTGTCAACCCATGAGACACAAAGAGGGACACTTCGTCTACACGTGCCTCCAGCAGGCACTAGGGGACCTCACTTTGTATCCACCTTGCCTCCAGCATCCACCCTCTGCTCAGGAGAATTTATTTGTGGGTACCGGGAATGCCACTAGCCACAAAGAGTGGTATTCAGGTGATAAATGAAGTGGCTAACTCAAGTGCCCGTGCAGAATAACCAGGGGACAGGCTTGGGGTGGCCACATGGAATGATCAGTCAAGAAATATGGATGAGTGCCCTAGGATGGCCATGGCGGGGCAGACACATGAAGTGACAGGTTGGGAAGCATGGACTGGTGACCTGAAGGGACAACACAGACTGACCAGTCAAAGGACAGTGGGTAGCTTGGGACAGCAGTCAGGTGGCGAGTCAAAAAAGCTCCCATTCAACCATATTATTAGAATTCCCTACAGAAAGGACCCGTGTTCAGGCGACACTTGGGTAAGGGGAAGGGGAGAAAGTAGGGCTGGTAAATAGGCTGCGAGCATAAAAAAGGTAAACCAGGCGGGACAGAAATGTCATTAGAAATAAGGAGATGTGTTGCAGCCTGGACTTGAACAAATTACAGACTTGTAGTCTTCTCATAGCCCAATAAGAAGCACTCGGCCCTCAGCCCCTGATGTCCCCAGATGTAGAAATGTTACCAACATAAATACAGCTAGATAGGGCCATCAGACTAGTGGGAAACCTGGCCTTTGCCAGGCTGGATGAGACGGCTCATCTTTCCTGAGTCCTCTATAGGAGGGGGTTCCTAGAGAGGGGCCTCCAAGGCAGGCCTGGATTTCCCAGTAGTAGTCTCTCAGAGCCCCAGCACCAACTCCTGAGAAATTGCCCCAGGACTAGCTGAGAATACTCACACAGGTACAGCACATGGACACAATGAGGAAGGATTCCAGAACGCCAGCTGCCCCCACAATCCAAGTCAGGCGCAGGAAAAGGATAACACCCAAGATGTTCTGAAGGCACGGCAGGTAGACTCCAATGAAGGTGCCCATGCGTGGGGCCTGGAACAGAGTACCACATGTCCCGGAAGGCTCACAGACTCCATAACCCAGCCTGGAACCCTACCCTGTTGTTTGGTTTGGAGGTCACAGGAAAAGAGGAAGGGGAGGAACATGGTAGCCCTACAGTGAAGCTACAAGGATAGCAAAGATGCCTGACCAAAAAAAAAAAAAAAAGAGAGAGAAATAGGGTCCCTGCTCTATCTATGAGATGGACAGGGGCCTAAACCTTGGAGCCAGGAAGCTTGAGGTATGAAACTGAGGACACCAGAAAGGGGCTAGATACAGGTAAGGTTGCCTATAAAATTCAAAAGTCTCAGTGTAATATGATAGGAAACAGACTAGAGATTTGGGGATACAAGAGCTGAGAAGGCAGACCCCAACAAATAAGGCTCATCTCAGTTTAGTTGAGCACAGAATGAACATGGAGGATGGGCTTGAGCACATTCCCTATGGATGACAACAAGGCTGGCATAGAGCAATGCTCACGCAGAAGCCTGGCTGAGGATGTCACGAAGCCTGAGACCAGGCAGGGAAAGGCCTAGCAGTGGAAGAGTAGTACTGAATGGCTGTGCCTGGCCAGAGGGCAGACTCCAAGGAGAACAAACAGACCTCCTAAACCTCAAAGGACAGATGGCACTCAGGCCTGCACAGGGCAGAGCAGTCTAACTTCCACCAACTCGAAAGCACAGGTCTCACAGCAAAATAGAAAGAGTGGAGAGCTCTGGATTTAAAGTCTGGAGGCCTTACACTGAGCCCAAGACCAGTGGGCATCAGGGTTCACACTGAAGGGAGGAATATGGCAAGAAAGAGACCTAAGCCTTGACCTCATGGCCTCCCTGTCTTTGAGGTCTGGACACAGCATTCTGGGGTCAGAAGATAAAGTCTTTATGGATTTCAATTTGGCAAGACGGTAGATGGAGAAAGGCCTTTGGGATTTTTTATTTTCAGAATTATTTTTATCTTTATTATGTTATGCATATGTGTGTTGGTATATACATGAGTGCAAGTACCCATGGAGAGCAAAAGAGGGTGTTAGATCCCTTGGAGATGGAATTACAGGTGGCTGTGAGCCACTCAACACAGGTCTTCTGGAAGAGCAGCCATCACCCTTAACCTGCTGAGCCATCTCTCTAACCGGTCTTTTAAAATTTTCAGTTAAATTGAAGAATGCATGTGTACAAGTCCACAGTTGTAAGGTGGACATTAGAGACAACCATGTCTTTAATAGAAACATGGCAGAAAACAACTTGCCCAGGCAAGCCATTGCTGGGCAGCCTGAGGGTGCATAAGTGGCTGCCAGGTCACATGACTGAGCTTCAGAACCCACTGAGACACTGACTTAGGAGCTAACTGTTTATCTAACATCCCAGTGCCTGGGCTTCTCAGATCCTTCTAAAGTGGGATGGCCATCTCTGAACTCTTAGCTTTGTCCAGATGAACCAGACCTGTTTACAGACCAGAAGACAGCTCAAAAGAAAGTGGTAACCATCTCTGGGGACAAGCTTCGGTGCCATCAAAGGAGACACAGGGACAGACTCTATTTCTCCTGTCTTGCCAACCCAATGGATCCCTAACTGGGACACCTGTTCACTTTCAACCAAGATAAGCAGTTCTCCTGTGGGCCAATACCTTCACCAACTGAAATCCAGTCCAGCAGCCATGTCCCCAAGGGAAACAATGGCCAGAGAATTATCGCACATTGGGCTAGGGTAAATTATACTAAGGACATACTAAGTACAATCTCCCCAAATCTGGATGCTCTGCTTGCAAGGAGGTTCTTTCCACAGTGCCTGGGGGTGGGGTGGGCAGTAGGGAACCCAAGCCTTCTGGGCTCCACTCTTGGGTAGTAAGGACTAAACTGTGGGATCAACTTGAGTAGCACCTTGATTATGTAGAACTGAGGCTGAGGGTCAGTTCCAAGACGCATTCAGACTGGTCTCTATTCCCAGGCACAGGCCAAGTTCTCCTTGGACACAAATTCCAGCGGACAAAAGAGAAAGACAGATGGAAAAATGGACATGGATACTATGGACAGGGAAGGCCTAGGGCTTCTTAGGCCCAAGACCCTTTTGGGCCATAAGGCAGTGCTCAAACCTACCACTGCACTACCACTCAATTCTGCTTTGTAGACCCTCACTCAGCATATCTGAGCAGCTGTGACTTTTGCCACTTCAGCAGGATCAGCTAAGGATGCCCAGAAGTTCTGGGAGGGGACAGGAAAAGGCATGGCCCAGAGAGCACCTCTGAGGAAGCCACTGTTCCACTGCCAGGAACACAGCCCATGGCCCTGTTAACCTTAGCCCTGTCCCCAGAGACCACGTGGCCCCAGATTTGAATAGTCTCAAAAGTTCTGAATACTATGAAGACTTGAAACACAGTACTAACTCAGATCTAAATAGTCTTCAAAAGCTCTGAATACTATGAAGGCTTGAAACACAGTACTAACTCAGATCTAAATAGTCTTCAAAAGCTCTGAACGCTATGAAGACTCGAAACACAGTACTAACTCTGCTGTACCCACAGCAGGAGGGAAAGAAGATAGCCTTTGCCACTCTGTGGCCTGACTTCCATAGAGCCACAGTCAGGCTGGGCACTGGCTCATGGGAAGCATCTAAGAAGCAGCTAGATGTGACAAGCAGGGTGGATACAGATGAAGGAAGAGGTGGAGGGCAGATGAGTTGGCTGTCACCACACTTGCCAGGTGTCACAAAATGAACACCTTCATCAAGCACTGAACTTTCTCCTCCCCAGAGAAAGTCTGGGCCTCTGGGAGCTAGAATATAAGGGGAATAAAAATCAAATTCTTTAGTGAAGGCTTTAAGCCAGACATAGCGGCACACACCTGTAATCCCAATACCTGGAAGCTGAGGCAGGAGAACTACTATGAGTTCAAAGACAACTTTGGGCAACATATGAAGTTTCAGGTCAGCCTGGGTTACAGAGTGAGACTCTGTCTCAAAAACAAACAAACAAACATCACAACAAACTAATAAAATGGCATAGAAGGCCAGCTCTCAGGTACAGCTTTGCCACACCTCTTCTCTCTGGAGCTGTGTGGTCCCATGGATACCTGCTAAAAGTGTGCAGGGCATCCTGTACAGGACCTCTAGGATCTTATCCCTTCCTCACCCAGAAGCACAGAACACTGGAGGTTTCTGCTGAGACACGGTACCAGAAAAATGAAGGTTGGCCATGCCTCGTGAAGGAAAAGGGCAGGTGTGATCTGAAAGCCTTGGCAAGGGTATTCCCTAACTAGAAAGTCCCAAGATGGCTATCTGTGTAGAGGGCCACGTGTGTACCTTGATCTCCCGCCTCCTGCTGTCCTCGTCTTCTTCATGCTCGACCACGCCCTGGCTCAGGTTGGTGTAGTTGGCCAGCTTGTTCAGCAGTGATGACACCATCGGGTTGCTGTCCATCTCTTCCTACAGGGGCAATAAACCATCAGATGGGCAGGAAGCAGGTTCACCAACATCCCAGGGCAGCAGGTCACTGCACAGGTGGCAGCTCATTTATGAGGAGCTATAGAGATGCACTTGCCTGGGTCGCAGCTCACTTCTGGGGAATAACTAAGCTCAGTGGATCTCAGGCAGAAGCAGCCTGCCCCTCCCTCCTCAGAGCCTAGGCTGTCCTTGCCTTGGACAGAAGAGATGACCACTTCTTTACTTTCCCCACATAAAAGTCACTTCACTAAAAAACATTCTTTGCGTAGAAACTAAAATAAAATTACCTCAAAAAGTGCCATGTTCTTCCCCTCAAAGTAGCTCTCTCTTTCCACCTCCACATTATTGATGAATGGGCTGTTCTCCCTGGGGTTTCCATCTCCTGTGGAAGGCAGTCAGGTCAATCTCAGGAAGAAGGAGCAGAAGCAGAGCATGCAGCTCTGGGAGGCAGGCACCACGCAGACCTTGTTCCCAAGGCCAGCCCCACCTATGGCCTTGGCTAAAGACACTGTTTGTCTACGCTTTCTTTCTGCTCACATGACCATGTTCTGTGTCTGTGTTCCCAACACAGGTAATTTAAGGTAAAATCAAGTGTCAGTCTATCCATCCACACTGCCTACTAATGAGAACCAAAAGTCTTCCCCCATTTATAGAGCTGGTACCTTTGTTGAAGAGCAGCTGCCGGCCCTCGCTGCACACCCACCATTTCTGAAGGAAACTGAAAGGTTTCCCTGCACTTTCTGTTTTGTGGGACCTGACAGCCCAGAGCTGAACACTGACTTCCAGGTTCAATAGTTCCCTGTCCACCTCCATGTAGGGAGTAGAGAACGCATCACCCAATTTACAGAGACAGTGACTTCTCAGGACCCCTGACCATAAGACACCTGGGATTCTTAGCCCAAGAGGCAGGCATGGCCACGTAGTCAGCCTTCTCAGACCACCCACAAAAGAGCCTTTATGTGTCCTCAGGTGCCAAGATGCCAACACCTGAGTTCATTTTCATTTGCTTCTGACCTCTTACCCTAAAGCTGCCTACTCCATCCACTCTTGGGGGCCACTTGAATAGCTCAACATGATTCTTCCCCAACACTCCAACACAGCCAGTCCCCAGGCCATGCAGGCCCTGAGCCGGGGAATGGCCAAGTCAGTAGGAATGGGACCCTGTATTCTAATTCCTCCCTGTCAGGGTCCTGGCAGAGATGTGCCTCCAAGGGACTCCTTAGCCTTTGGGACACAGGCATGCCTCGTGGTGCCAGGTTCTTAGACCAGTCCTCTCTGACTCAGTTTCCACACATGAGATGAGATGGACATATTCACTGAAATGTGGCCTTACCAATACCTCTGGGAGCTCAAAACAAGCCTGATGAGCCTGGATACCCCAGTATGTGGTCATTTAACAAATCTAGGCCAAGCTAGACCACACACAGAGGTTACCACAGGAAGGGGACTGCAGAAAAGGCTGGGGGAGGGGTAGAGTGTCCCATAGAGGACAGCTTCATGGGAGAAGATGGGTGGCACTTCTCTCGAGCCCCAATACCTTATGCTTCAGAGACCAGGGTTCAAACTACAGCTTCAAACATGGTGTGAGAATGATACAGGGAAGTCAGAGAGCTGCCACACATATCCTCAAGGGTCGAAGGGAGTAGGAACAAGAAGAAGTACAAAGGTAATAAAAAAAAAATCAAGAATAGCCTTGGCAAACAGAAAGGAGGGGCAGGGTGATGAAAACAGATTAGCCTACAGTGTAGTTCACACTAGTACCCTACAAGGGAGTTGTAGCTTGGTAGTCAGCCCTTGGAGGACCTTCTACAACTACCCTTATCAGTCAGGATCCTAAGCTGTGCTTCCTCTATGTGCCCAGAGTCAACAGGGAGTCTTGGACACTCAAGGCCCTTGACAGGCAGGTCCAGTAACCAATGTAATCTATGGAGCCTGGGATGAGGAGACCGCAGACCACACCTTGGGGGTTGGGCTTCCTGAGCATGGAGCACTGAGGCACTGAGCACACAGCCTGGATACTTCATGTTCACCAACTGCCTACAGATGCAGACATTTGTTCAGTCACAAAGGACATATGGGCTACAGGTTAGCATCCACTGTGGGATAAGCAGGGATCCTGAGGCACTGCAGCCAGAGGTCTGCAAGACAGAGCATCCTTGAAGAAGGAAGGAACCTGAGGGCAACCTCCAGTGGGTTCCTTCTCCTCTTGGAGCCCAGGTCACCTTTCGGCAGCAAGATTCTAAGTAAGGCTTAGAATCTCAGATGACAGAAACAAAGGGCTGCAGGGTGGCCGAGAAACCCATCCTGATGTGATGGGGTTGAGTCCCCTGCACTGTCATCTGGAACCAAAGCCTTGATCCCTGAGCATGTCCTAGGGCCAGCAGCATAGGGTGGAGAAGACGGGGGCAGGGCAATGATTCTTTACTTGGACTTTTTCAAGGTAGCTACTTGGAAGGAGGAACCAAGAACCAGATAAAAAGAATTCTGAACAGCCTCCAGTTGGTGAACACGAAGTTACATTATGTCCCCTTTCAAGTCCTACAAACTGCGCATGTGATACTTCTGGGGACAACTGTTCTAAAGGCCAACAACTCCACAAAACAGATTGGCCTCATTAAAGACTAAAGCCCTCTTTGAGGGAGGGCACACACCAAGGTTTGTTTTGTTTTGTTTTGTTTTGACAGTAGCTTTGAATTTCAAATTCCTCAGATCCCAATAGGATTATGCTGGCCTTCCGGACACACACACACACACCTCCTACCCTATCAGCTAGGTTAGACCAATCTGAATGGTACCTGATGAAGAGGCTGACGCAGGTCCCTGACATTCACTAGACCCTTTCAGTCTCAGGATACACCTGACCCAGACCCTGGTAACCAACTCCAATAATCAAGGTCATCAGGGGCCAGGGAACAAAGGAACACAAAGTGCTATGCCCTGAATCTAACTAGGCCCCTAAAAATGTGGCATCTGGTTACATACGCTAAACCAAAGCAGTGGGAGAAAACTTCGTTAGGGCCCACAGCCCAGAAGTGGCTTTGTTCTAATCGGAAACTCCCTTGCCAATACTCACCCAAATGCTACAAGTGCTCCAGATGTGCCTCAGGCTCTCCCACATCACCAAGGAACTGCAGTAAGGCAGGAACAAAACTAGGATGACAGTCCTCTGAAGAAAAGTCATGGGGCAGCACAGACAGCTGAGAATATAGCCACATTGTGCCTCTCTGCAGTGTCTGATAGTTTAGGCGCTCTGGAGACACAGCGGCATATGGATAGCAAGGCACAGTCCCACCCAGAGACTGTACGCTGTGTGTTCTGTATACACAATCTATTCTCCCTTGTGAGGCCCTCACACCCTTCAAGTTCCACTCACATCAGGACCTCAGAGCAAATATGAGAGGATGGGATTGTATGCCATGCTGTGGACTAAAGCTGAAGATATGGCTGGCTGGTCCTTCACTGGATGACTAGGAAGCTGGGGGGTGGAATGAGGTGTGCAGATCTACCTAGGCACACAGGCTCACCTTTGCATAACCAATGCAAAGCTTTTCCTACAAATGAAGGCTTACAGGCTTGCTAAAAACCATTAGATTGCATTCCTAATGCTGGCTACTAGGGTATATTCCTTTCTTTGGCCAATTCCTCCTCCTGAGGCTGACCACCAAGATCCAGCTACCAAAGTATTGAAGTCCAGCAATTAAAAGCCCCCTTTGGCTCACCTAATTAACATGCCCAATTAAAATTAAACACCAAATCCTAACACAGGGTTTCCTATTTTACCTTTATAAACTGCCATTTGCCAATGGACCATGTTGGTGGTCTCTCTAGCCAGAGGCAGTCCTTTGTCCCCTGGGACAAACAGCCCTCCTCCCTCCTTCTTGTTCCCTTCCCCTTCTTCTTCCTCCTCTATCTCCTCTCTTTGGCTCTTATTCCCTTCCCTTTGTTCCTCTGGGGCAAATAAATCTCCTTTGTGCAGAGAACTTGGTCTTGGAGGTTCTGAGCCAATACTTTTCCTTTAAAAACCTTTGAACCTAAATAAATATTATGCTAACCACCTGAAACACTATAACCAAACACAGATTCCTCGTTCTTAAGTTCCTTCCTCACACAGTATAGGGAAACCACTCTAGAACAGCATCCCAGGTCTTCTGATAAGTGTGATATAAAGTTAGCAAACAGCCAAGTACATGGCGGACAGTGGAGGCCAGTTTCTCCCCATCCAGGACCAGTTGAGTACTGAGGTCACGATGGAAACTCTGGGCTTCTCAGGGTGTATGTACATGCTACCCACATGCACACACATGTGTAGCTTCCTAGCTGTCAGCTAACAAGCCAAGAAGCAGGGCACTCTAGTGGCTAAATGTATACTGGGTACCCACAGCTGGCTTGCTAAGCTCATTTTCTACTTAGACTATCTCAGGAAAACCATGTACTATAGGGCTAAGGTGGGGTGGGGAGGGATGCTAAGACCAAATGTAACCAGGAAGTATCAGTGACATGTCAGAGGCCCCATCTGGATCATCTCCCATGACCACTTCTGAGGCCATCTAAGCATCAACTGATTGGAGCACAGACACACACAGGCATCTGAGGACTGTATGGGCCATGGAGACCTGCTGCAACACCTTGGTGTATAGACCGGTAGCCTTGGGAACCTGTAACTGGGAGGCAATGGGGGTACACAGCCTAGTAGGTAGGCTCAGCTTAGTCAGAGAGGGGGTAACATCATGGTAAAGAGTAGCTGGACAGCTTGCACTCCTGACCCTACATATCATGCCACTGTCCAGACTGTACGCCCCACAGACACAAGCCTGCAGTTCCTGCTGCCTAGAAAGCAGAGGCAGACAGGAAAATTCTAGAATGAGGCAGGGTAGCCGGCTTTCTGTGGTGACATCACAAGCCTATGACCTGTGAACCTCAAATAAGATCTTTGTTGTGTGAACATTGTTAATTCTGCCACCTGGTTAACTCCTACAGAGATTCTGAAAGAAAAATGTGTTTTGGGTAGAGTATGCCCCAAAAGAGCCTCATAGTCTCTGCACACTCTCAAACAATTCAGTTTAGGAAGAAATATGTGTGTGAGAGACAGACACAGGAGAAGGGCAAGAGAATGTGTCATGATGGACAAATGTCACATGCAGAGGGCTAAGGCCAGGCACAGGAAGATTTCTGTGTGTGTTTACAACTTTCTGATATCTGAAATACATTAATATCAGGGTTAAGGAAGACAGGTGTGGTAGCACAGGCCTTTAATCCCAGCACTTGGGAGGCAGAGGCAGATGGGAATTCTGTGAGTTGCAGGCCGGGTTGGAGGCAAGTTAGAGGCCAACGAGGGCTATATAGTGAGAACCTGTTTGGGAAACAACAAAAAAATCAAATACAAATGCAACACACGCTGGTGTCACTGGCTCTAAGGACACAGAGTGTCAGGGATCAGGGTGTGACTCGCCAGCCAACTACCCTCCAGGGGTTAGGAGACAGGGTTTCAGATTCTCCCTCAGATGCTAAAATGGAGCCAACTCAAGCTCATGACCTTGAACAAAGTCTCTGCCGCTCACCTCCAGCTCAGCTCAGGTTGCCGGTCTCCAGGGGGAGGGGGACAGCACAGAAGGACACAGAAGGGCAAAAGTGATTCAGAAACCATTCTTCCAGCTTCCACCCACGGCCTGAGTTTAGGAGTCACCTGCCTGTGTCTTTCGTGAAGGGCGGCTGTAACGCCATTCTGAGCACTCAGAGCTGGTGTTCTCCAGAAACTTATCTGACCCTTTGCCCAGATGCACTTGCCATACTGAAGGGTGTACTAGAGCTAAAAACCGTTGAGTACCAAGGCAAAGCTGCTCTCTCAAACTCTCTCTCTCCCCTACGTAACAACTATAAGCATCCTGGGCAGAGGACAGTTGAGTGCACAGCCACCAAGGAGGCAGAGGGGCGGCACGGCGAAGAACGGACAGTAGCTCAGGTGCCCACTGCCAGCCGAGCACAGGCCTCACCAGCCGGGGGAAAATCCAGGCACACCAGTGCTCTGCAGGAGGACACCAGACAGACAGAATCTCTCCACCTGTGGGTAAGATGAGGCCAGGTCACAAGACCACAGGCTAACTCTAACAAAGCCGGCCTTCTCTCCACCCCAGGAAGACAAACTCTTCTGATGAACTTCCATGCTTATGAACCAGAAGTGATTATCTTCCCTCATTTACAGAAATACTTTTTACTTGGAAGCCACAGGGAAGGCTGAGCCCAGAATCTTCCATATCTGAGATGCACCAAAACGCCCTCTAAATGCAGAACGGGGATACAGAATGCCATCCCTTGGAGATACCTTGGGTCTGTAAGGGTGGGGGATAGGACAGATGCAGATAAGTCAATCCCCCACCCCCTTTTTTGCCACACAGTGACTATCTCTACTGGCTGCTTTTGTCAGTAAGAAACATGACAAAGTCTTGCATATGCCTTTAATCACAGCACTCAAAGGCAGGTTGATCTTTGTGACTTCGAGGCCAGCCTGGCCTACACAGCAAGTTCCAGGACAACTAGAACTACATAGAGAAACCCTGTCTCAAAAAACAAAAACAAAACAATTGACAAATGAGATCTTAAAACAAGGATCTTCAGTCATAAAATCTAGACTAGAACAAATGAGCTATGGACGCACCCTAACATCCCTGCAAGCCTCGCTCAAAGAAACAACAGAGAGGTGAAGACTGCATGGCTGAGCTGCCGTGGATTTGCTGCAAGCCCCCAGAGCCTGTGAAAACACAGACCCACAGGACCTTCGACACAGAAGAGAGTACCTAAGGTACTGAGGGAATCTTTCTTTAGAGAGAGGGTGCCACCAATCATGGAGGTTGCTCATGAAGGCATGTACTTCTGTTATGCCTTCCAGGTAAACTGGTCCCTGAATTGGCAACATCATAGATAAAACTAGGAGTTGATTGCAGAAACAGAAACAAACCTCAAAACCAAGGGAAGCCAGCCAGACTTCCTAGAAAGACACAACTGGTAGTTCCTAAAAGATGCAACTGAAGGTACCATGCCTCTCTTATGCCACAGATTGCTATTTTCTGACATCTGTATCCTGGGGCCTGGAAGGTGCATGTATAGGGCCTCAGACATCTGTGCCCAGTAATCAGGGCAACAACAGTGTTGAATGATAATGGACAGGATTCATCCCCTGAATCCTTCCTCCTGAGACCCAGGAGAGAATGTGAGAGGATGCTGACCTCACTCTCAGGACTATCAGGTTTTCAGAAATGAGTACGTGTGAGAAAACTATCACAGCTAAGATATCTATCATGGCTAGATAGCCTAAGGACTCCTGGGACGGGATCGAGACACTAACAACTCTGCTCTTTCAGAGGACCAGGGTTCAATTCCCAGCACCCAGGAGGTGACTTACATCGATTTGTAACACTAGTTCCAGAGTATTCAGTGTCCTCTCAGACCTCCATGGGCACCAGACGCCACACGATACACATGGCACACAAACATACGTGTACGTAACACATCCATGGAAAACAAGGAAACCACAAAGAACCTAGGCATCCGTGGACAGAGACCCTCCAGAACCTGGCAGCAGCAGCAGAGTGGCACCATCATGACTCTTGAGTGCTGACTACTCCCAGCACAACCTCACAATCCTACCATGAGGTCGGGCTAGAGCGCATCACTCCTACTTGGCGCCTGGAGCCCAGTTCCTGCTCAGCCACCCCAATGACCTGCCAACCTTGGAACCCCACCCACTAGCTTACAGGGCTTACCCACCTGCTGAAACACTCCATTGCTGACCTGGACGGTCAGGGTTTCTGGGCATCCTGTCTATGACATGAAGGGGCTTGGCCACTGTCCCCTGCTCCTCTCCTCACCACACAAGGTCTGGCAGTTCTATAGACAGTGCCCACATGCCCATCTATCCTCAGAGGCTGCAGTTCTTCATAGGAAAAGCTACTCCAGAGCCTCCCATGATAGTCCATATTATCTGGTCAGTGTGCCTAGACCAGATCACAACCCTGGGCCAACAGAGACTATGGAGTTTCTTATAAGTGAATCAAATGCTTCAGGAAGAAACACTGTAAGCTACACAAAACCCTGACTACCTCTGACCTCTATCATAAAGGGCTATAAGGATGTGCTTCAACTTGTAGAAAAAGTTTCACCTTGGTTTTCCACACTGTCATCTTATATGGGGACAACTCTATATTAGCCTAGAAATAGCTACTCATGTATGCCCACCAGCTACAGGCTCTCCCTGCTTCACAGATGAAGACTAACGCATTTTCAAGTTCACAAACATGACCAGTAATAGCTGTAAGCACAATGCCTGGAAAAGCCACCATGCTTAAGGTTGGGTCTGGATGACTCACCGATGGAAATGCAAAACTGCTGACTTTTAACAAGACCTGTACCTACCCATCTTCTACCTAGAAACTCCTCAAACACCTCATTAAGACCCTTGTCCTCAGAGGCAACCTCAAGTCTAGTTTCTCTAATATATTTTTTGGGTTTTTGTTGTTCTCTATGGCCTTTTTTTTTTTTTAATGTATTCACTTTACATCCTGATTGTAGCCCCTTGTCAACTCTCCTTCCAGTCCCCCTCCCCCCTTCCTTAATGGATTCCTCTAAGCCATACAAATGCAACATCCCTTTTTAGCCTTCCTGTAGCTGCAGTCTCTCAGGTCCCACTGAAGGAGGGGCTACAGGCTACACAGGCTTTAGGAACTGTCCCTTCAGAGAATCTATGTGTGTAAGAGAGGTGTGTGCATAGGGCAGAGGTGGCCAGGGTCCTGGGCATGGGAGGAGACAACCTCTCCATCAGATAAGCATCAGGTATGTGTGAAATTCAGCCAAGTTTCTTAGGCATAGCCAAACAGTGCCAGTCTCTGCTGGCCTTCAGCCGAGGATCTGCTCCAGGACGGCAAGCTGAATCCCAGCTTGCTCCCTACAAAGTGGTGTCTTAGTAGGGAGAAGCCAGGCACAACCTGGCAGGTCCCCAGACCCAGTCCCAGGAAGCCAGGCCTTTACAGCATGACCCAGGCATGGCATCCTCCATGATGGCAGCCAACACATTTCCCTCCTTCCGCCCCCACTCTTCCTGGGGCAGGGCTCCAGGGTATTACCACCAATCCCTCAATGGGTCAAGGGAGGAGTGGAAAGCAACCTCTGAGACTCAGAGCCATGCCCCCTGGTAGGCTGAGTAGGCTATCCAGTAGAGCTGGCTGCAAAGTCCAGCAGCCTCCTCCCTTTCCTGCCAGCAAGTGTAGGCGGAAAGTCTACCCAGCTTAGCAACACTGGCGATGGGGCATGGGTCACAGAGGAAGCCAGTCTGTGCAGAGGCCTTGGGGTGGAGGTGGACAGACGGCTTAGCTGATAGGACTGACTACTAAGCACCCACAACAAAATGGAGTTCCACCTGGTAACTTTCCTAAGGACAGCCTGGCCTGAGCCTACAACACCACCATACACTCTGAAACGGTTATGTGCTAGAACGGGTTTCAGAGCTCCAGGGCCCTGAAAAATCAAAGAATGACCACCGGCTCTTGACTGCCCTCCAGATTCTCTGAACCTTCATACATCCTAAAGCCCAGCAACCTGGAAAACGCAGGCAAGAGGGACAGACTACAGAGCACAGCCGAGGAGAGCGAGCTGCGGCTGACTGACCTGGCCCCAAGCTGACAGCCTTGCCACTTTCCACAGCAAATTGCTCGCTGAATGAGCAACACATTCTGGAGAGAAAACAAAAGAAATATTGAGAAATAAGAACCACCCACAACCCCAGCCTGAAAGGTCCACTTACTTCTTGTGGCATTTTCCATCCACATTCCTCTAACCTGTCTCCTATCTCAGGGTTCCAGGACAGTGAGGTCCAGCAGAGAGCTGCTGTCCTTCAGGGGACAGGCCCTTCCCTTTCCCACCTGCTCCAATCCCTGCTCAGCACTCTCAGGGCCCGCTTGGCCTCCCGTCACCCTGATTCAGTGTGGGAACTTCTGAAGTTACTGGCTTAGAGTGCTTCCTCAGCACTCAGGCCAGCAGCTTTCTTCCTGCAAAGCAACACCCTTTACTTCAAGCTTACTGATGGTGAGCTGCAGATGGGGCTCTGATGCACAGGTGGAAGAACACCTGCCCTGATGTTTCCCACAAACTGAGTGGCTTCCTAGCCTCTCTGGGCACCTCCACCAGAGTGGCAGGCAGTGACACTTCTCTCCACAAGGCTCCATGGGAACAGGAGCAGAAAGCGGCAAACTAAGTGCATTAGCAAGGCTAATGCCTACAAGGGCTGGGAACCCTGCAACCTCGGTCAGTAGGTCAGTACCTCCGTGCAGAGAGCTCTCCACTCTCCTGCTCATCCCAACTCAGCAGCACCACGTGTCTCACACATCAGAAAAGCAAAGATTCTCAGAGGAATGCTAAAAAGATATGGGCGACCAGGGAGCAGGTAAAGCAAGGCTCCCGAGATGCTCCTGCAAGCCTGTTCCACCTCCTACCCTGGGATGGGTAGGACTAGCCCCAAAACATGCCCATGAAGATCTCTGGCATTCCTTACATCCGCTCACAAGGCAGCCTGGGTAAGCATCTCCTCCAACAGGCTTTTAAATCTGGCAGTCAAACCAGCCTAAAACCCAGAGAGGCAGAGGAGCTTTGCAGCCTGCCATCCAAGAGGCTGTCTGCAGAGATGCAGCCAACGTAGACAGGAGGTCAGAGCCTGAGACACTGTAATTTACACTATTTCAGCCACAGTACACACAACATATATCTGCATGAGTGTACACACATACACATGTATATACACATGTGTACTCATGTAAACTCACACTTCTACATGTTTTTACCCATTCATAGTATACAACAAGAGTCACATGTGCACTGCACTTATGTGTGCATACCATGCATGTGCACATGTATACATGTGCAAAGAAACACGCCCATTGTTCATCTGCATGGCAACATACACCCCAGACAACTTCAAAAGAAGTTAAAGCCCCCAGACTATTCCACTGGGGGGACAGAACATGAGGCATCAATGGGACCACTGCCCTAGAAGCTAAAAAGCATGATCCAGCCTCTCTTCCCCAGACACCAGAGCAGCATCAGGGCTGAGAAGGGGCATGCTGTCCCCCAAGTGCCCAGGTGCAAGAGGAGGACAGGGCCTGTGCCTGCATCAGCACCCCACAGGATACCAGTTAGACCCTCCCAGGGGTAGCTTCAGTTACAGGTCTGTCTGAGCTGTGGTCAAGTCCCTCCATTAAATGAAAAGGGAAACCCAAGAGCCACTTGGCATTCTCTCCCCTGACCTCCAGAGCACTCAGCCCTCCCTAGTGACCATCAGATCCTGAGTCTCCCTGAAAGCCAGACTCAGCCTGTAGGCGCCAGAGACCCACAGAAGAATAGGCCAAAAGACAAGAGGTCATGGCCACCTCTGTAAGAGACCAGGCCCTGGTGAGGAAAACCAAGGCCCAGGGAGATTCTCAAGAGTCATTTGCCATCTTCAGAAGTGGGTCACCCTAAGGTGGGCGGACATCTGAGTCAGGAGCCCAGGCCACCGTTAAGCCAGGGACGGCAAATCCCTAGTCCCAGCACTGAAAGCTTAGAGCAGCTCAAACCAGCGGGAAAGGGAAAGTGTGTCTAACTGTGAAAACATGGTTCTAGGGCTGCCACCTTTTTACCTCCCTAGAATCCCTCAGACCCCTCAGAATCCCTCATGGGGCTGTGAGTCAGGTGCCTGTGCGGTTCTGAGAATAACAGATCAAGAAGTGACACTGCAAGCCGGGCATGGGGGCGCACGCCTTTAGTGCCAGCACTCAGGAGGCAGAGGCAAGTGAACCACTGTGAGTTTGAGACCAGCCTGGTCTACAAAGTGAATCCAGGACAGACAGGCTAGACAGAGAAGCCCTGTCTCGAAAAACAAGTGACATTGCCAGCTCATATCCCAGTATACCAGCCCACCCCTGCACCCTGACCCAGTGGTTCTCTTCAAACAAGCCTACTGCAGAAGGAAGAAACAGCCTAAGCACCCTAGCAACTGGCTGGTGGCGCCTGTCTCCCACCTACAAGCATCCTAGACCCCAAGATACCAGCTCCAGCAGCACAGGCCTTCACTTGGTAGGGACATGATTCTATAGAAACCTCCAGCCAAAGGGACTCAGCAACCCAGACCCAGGGACCCCATAACTATACATTCAGAATCTCCGAACCTAGATACTCTGGACCTGCCTGTGGTCTGGCCACCACAGACAAACGCATGAATAGAGAGCTAGCAGCCTCATCACCAAGGTGAGCCTGCTATTGAGCAAGAGTTCCACTCTTGGGCTTATCCGAACAGTCCCAACCCTACCCTAAAGGACAGCTTCCCTCCTTTGTATAACAGGAAGGTTGCAGGCTTTCTATGACTGATCCCTAGTGGGGACTCAGAGTCAGCACTCACGAGGACCTGGCACCTCAAGCCGCCACAGCCACAAAACTGTCTACCGACTCCTGAGTGTCACTCACTCCTGTCTACACAGGGCTCCCATGACTCTGCTTAAAGGAGTCTTCCCTCTGGAAGGTCCAGCCCAGCAGGACTCACTCCAGCAGCTGCTCCGGAGCAGCTGTCACTCCAAATGACAGAGAACTCCACCTGACAACTTGGCCAGGGCCTCACCATGGGAGCTTTCAAACAGTGGTTAATACTTAACACTGAACATCAAACTTTGCCCTCTAGGCCTGGAAAGGCAGGGCTTAATGTCTAGAGAGAAATAGAAACTGTGGGCAATCCAGCCAGCTACACTCCCTGCTATACTACTGGGTGTGTGATCCCACACTGCACCCAACTGTATGGCTAACAAGAGGGTGCCATTGTCGAAAGCATTAGAAGGCAGCAGCCCTGGCCCAACGTCTCTAACCCTCGACGCTGGAGCACAGGCCTGCCATGACACTCCCTGATCAGATCTAGTCTGCCAAGGTGGTGCTCCTGCATCCAGTGGGCAGGGGCATCTTCACTCCTTGACCTCCCTCTTCTGCCACGCTCCCCACTCACTGGCAGGCAGACAGTGAGTGAGACAGCTCCCAAATGGTCTTGAAGGTGGATATGGCCAAAACCCCTGCTGGGGTTCACCAGAAATTCCATCAAGGTAGACACTGCTGAAAGCTCCGGTGCTGCTGGGCACCTCCTCTTTCTGAATGTCCTTCCTGCCCACAGAATAGGTATACCAAAAGCCTCACAACCCTAAGTAAGGGACATTCGGGTCATCTACCACCCCAAAATCTATGAGCACTACTCTCAGAGGGGGAGGAACATGGTTCCTAGGGTTCTTCCACAGCTGAGGACAGAACAAAAGGTAAAACGGGGGCTTTCCAGGCTCAGATGGTGATGCTGTGTCTATGCACGTGGCTGCCTATGTCTGCTGCTCCTCAGCCAGAGTCTAATACTCAAAGCATCTCTTAGATCACACATACAACAGCTGTGATGTTCTAGGACTAGCAGGCAACCCTACAGGACTACACCCAGCACAGACAAGTGAATTACTATGCTAAGGACACGCAGTCCAGCAGCTCAGCAAGGCTACCCATTGCTGGCTTCTTTCTAAGGGAAGCCTCTTTATATTAAAAGTCCATGGGGGTGGGGGTGGGGGTGGGGGCAGCTATTTGCTCTAGTTGCCTCAGCCACCTGCACACAGGGCTCCACCTGCCAGGCTCAAGGCCATCTTTCCTAAAGAATTCCCCCTGGCCACCTCAGCACCCCATGACTACCCTGACTCACCACCAAGAGCTAAGCTCATCCTCAGCCTACACCCTTCACATGTCCTCTAGGGCTGCACTTCTGGAAGCCAACTGTCTGCTTGTCTCTGCCGCCAGTGGTGAGTGGCTCATATCCATCCCTCGAGCACCCTGCCAGGGCTCCTCACTACCCCCATAGCCCACTCTCCCACTGCTTCAGCAGACAACGGATCAGCATCCTGCATGTGTCTCCTTGACACCCAGCCCCATGGAGCTCACTCTCTATCACATACTGTACCACATGCCATATTAGGTTCCTATTGTGCCAGGATGAGGCGGGGAGGGAATCCATCTGGACAGAGACACATCAAGCCCAGGAAAGACAAAGCCTTAATAGATGATCTTTCTAGATCAATGTGACTGCAATGCCCAATGCCCAGACAGCCCAAGTCTGTTTGGTCTTAAGGGGCATGGCATTATGTAGAGCTGGTGGGGAGCCCTTC